>JAWDJE010000002.1:108485000-109112500 GCA_035047345.1 Bradypodion ventrale | reverse complement strand
CTCAACTGTGTAACTGAACAACAAATCATAATAATCTTCACCCATATAGTTAAGGAGAAATATATTCTTCAGTTTTTAGATCTCTACAATACAAACTTGACTAAGGCTTAAAAATGCCATTGACCTGCTGCAGTACAGAATAAAGGCAATTACAGTGAGGAAACTATATTTTTAGTCACTTTCCTCCTTACACTCACTCACTCACTCACTCAGTTATACTGCCCCTTCGAAGGTAAAAAGTTCCCTGCTCTGGATGATTTGCATTATTCAACAAATACAAGAGAGGCAGCCAATATATGAAAAGATAGCAATAAATACCTACCCAGTGGCAGGAACTATAAAAATAAGTAAGAATTTTGGGTCTAAAACCGAAACAAGTTGCTGCTGCTTCTTTTGTGTCCTGATCAAACCCTGGACTGCCAAAATGAAGCCACTTCCTTCTAGTAAGATCTGTTGTGGTAGACAAGACACTTGCACATTGTAAAGCCACTACCTCTCCTTTAGACCCATTGGTTTAACTGCTTTTAAATGTTTTTAGGATTAACAAAGGAAGCTAGATTAGTAGTCTTTTGCTTGTAAAACTGATTACCATTAATAGACAGTATCCATAACAGTGTGCACCATAAGATAAAACTGTTAGTTTTCAAAGTGCCATGTGACTCTTCATTGTTTTTGTTGCAAATCTGACATTTGAGATTCCTCAGGTTTAAAACCTCTTTGGATCAATGAGATCTGTTTACAATAAAAAGCAGGTTTGTATCCATTTTCATTAGTGAAATGCCATGTGCTAGAAATGTATTAACAACAGAGATGGTGCAAAAACTATGAAATGTATTGGGGCATTAGCTATTATTGGACCACTGCATGGCCTATATTAGGGGTGCACAAACTATGGCCTGTGGGCTGAATCCGGCCCCCGACACCCATTTATCTGGCCTGCGAATCCCTTGTCACTCCCGGAAGCAGAAGTAAAACGCAACCGTATGCGTTTTACTTCCACTTCCTGGAGCGATGAGGGATTCACAGGCCGGATGAATTGGTGTCAAGGGCAGGATCAGGCCTGTGGGCCATAGTGACCAGCTCCCTGAACCACGTGACCGGCCCGTGGCACAAAAAGTTTGGGCACCCCTGACCTACATTAACAACAGCAATAGCAACATTCATTTGATTTTTTAAAAATGAATATGCATACCAAAAAAATAAGCACATCCTGTACTTTACTTCTTTGCTAATAAAGTCACATGATAATGTTTCCTCTTTTTCTAAAAAGGAGTTTCGACTTGGAGTGAACTCTGCATCCACTGTACTTTTACATGTTGCACTTGTCATTTCTACAGATTTGCAAACCTCCTAAAGTAAAATGACAGACTTGTGCAAGAGGGCTTGCAACAAACAGTTTAACAGAAGTTCAACGCACAGCGGGGGACAGCATTATTATGTTGGAAGGGCTTTTACCTGTTTTTATATTGTTTTCAAGTTTTGCTGAGCAGCCAGTGAGGTGGTCACTGGACTGTATACACCGCCCAGAGTCTATGATTGGGGCGGTACATAAATCTAATGTAAATAAATAAATTAAATAAACGCAGCTAGTAAAGAACTGCTGCACATATAGTTAGTATGGTTTAACTAGCAAAAAGCCAATTAAATATCATAGAGAAAATGTTACAGCAACATACCTTTTCTGTACAGCACGATCAACAGAAAAGCATTGGCAGCATTCAAAATGGCGTAGAGAGGAAACAAGTTGCAAGCTTCTTGGCAAAACTTTTTTTAAATTGCAAATGACAACCCCCCTCCCCCTCCAGTGACTAACGAACAGAGCAAGCTAACCACCACCGTTTCTCAGACGGAGGAAGTTGGCAAATAATGGTGGTTAGCTTTGATAGTCAGGAAGTACAAATTTAATACAGTTTTGAAACTGCAACTTTCCAAGTACCTGCACATACAGTCAGAGAATGTACTAAAAGGTCGGGGGGGGGGGGAGATCTCATAATATTTAAAAGAGTTCCATTTTAAAAAAAAACCTATACCTCTTTAGCCCTTGTGGTGTAATGGTTAAACTGCTGTCCTGCAACCAAAAGGTTGTGAGTTCAATCCTGACCAGGGCTCAAGATTGACTCAGCCTTCCATCCTTCCAAAGGTTGGTAAAATGAGTACCCAACATGTTTGGGGCAAAATGCTAGTTAACTTCGGAACTGCCCAGAGTGCACTAAGTGCTATGGGGCGGTATAGAAGTGTGATTGCTTTGTGATTGCTTTTAGCAGGGACTGAAAGCAGGAAAGGAATAGTTACCTATGAACCGTAAGATGACTATTCATTTGTTTTTAGATAACAGCTATTCTGAGAAAGTATACCTTAGTTCAACTGATTTCAAAGAGATGGTGTGTGAACAAATGGACACTAGCTCACAGGTGGGGTCAACCTCAGCTTCTTCCCTGCCACTGCAGGTCTCAGCCAAGGGTCACAATAGAAGGCTGTGAATGGTTTCCTTCCCCAAGGCCACTGCCAGGGAAACATTTAACCTGCTTCCCCTGTTGGGCCGAAGGGCCAGGAAAGCAGAAGGATGGAAATGGTGAGCACATTCACACCCAAGGGGTTTCCACCCCAACAATAACTCTAAAAAGGGAAATTACGGGAGGGCAGGGAAGACTGGATACCCAGCACTGTGGATAGAGTGATGGACTTCAACTCAGGAGCCCTGGGTTTGAATCTCCACTCCTCACTGGAGACTCACTGGGGATGTAAAACCACTCCTTAAAATATCCCACTTAGCTTGAAAGCTCTATTAAAGGTAGAAGTCACCCTTGTTCAAAACCTAGTTGTTATCGACTCTAGGGTGCAGAACTCATTTCTGTTTGTAGCCAAAGAGCCAGTGCTGTTTGCATCTGCAAACATTTCCATGGCCATGTGGCAGGTAAGACTAGACACTGCAGTGCACGGAACGCTGTTTACCTTCCCGTCGAAGTATCTACTTGCAATTTCTTGCTTTCAAACTGCTAAGTTGGCAGGAGCTGGGACAGAGTCGGAAGCTCACTCTGTCATGCAGCACTCAGGTCTAGAACTGCTGACCTGCCGACCTTCCAGTCGTCACATTCAGCATCTTAACCACTAAGCCATCAGGGTTGCTATACATCAGTTCTGATTTGATGGCAAATTGCATAACATAAATGAAGCCTGCAAGGAAAACTGAGCAGGAACTGAATAGAGCAGGAACAACCAAAGCAGAGATGGAGAACTGAACAGAGAAAGAAGAAGAAGAGTGGAGCCAAGTAACAGGCCAAAACCCCTGAAGGTGAAAGTGGGTCTCATAGTCCCCCAGTCTAAACCTACTTTGCCAGACCCTCCCTATCCAGTATGCCTTTCCCATTTGAACCCAATGCTCCCCAAGGCAGCACGGGTTGAGTGCTTTAGTTCATGTCTGAAGGATGTGAGCTTACCATGGGTGGACAGTAGGCTTGTATCCTTCAGAACTGATCGAGACCCCAATATCTAAGGTCACACCAACCTAAACTCAACTGAGGTTGAAAACCGTGTAGAAAAAGACACAACAGCACACACGCCTGCCCTCCTACACCACATCAACCTTCTCACTCCTCTGTCCACTCCTCTGCGCGCTCTCTCTCTCTCTCTCTCTCTCTCACTCACTCACTCACTCACTCACTCACTCACACACACACACACACTCTCACACACACACACACACACACACTCCTAAAATTTGCCCCTTCTCCTCTTAACTGAGAACAACTTCACACAATGACAGACATGCACAAGAATCTCCATGCTTACCAGTTGAACAGAAGAAAAACCAGGGGTGCTGACACTTCGCTGAGGGAACTGTCCAAAGTTTGGCTGATGCACAAATTGTCTTCTTATTTCTGCAGAGGAATGCCTTAAATGCCGAAAAAGAAGAAAACACTGGTTATTCTCAAATTACGTAATCACAAAATTTGCTCAAATATTTTGATACATACTGAGCAAGACTCAGAATGATATCCTTGTAAAAATCATGCCTTCACATCAGTATGAATCAATTGTTGTTTCAGTATCTGTACATTATTTTTTAAAAGATAGAGGGGAAAATAAGCTAACAAGCCACTTTTCTTGTAAAGGTATTTAGGAGAAAACATTGAAGGGGGGAGGGACATACACAACAGTGTCATGCCTAGCCCATACCTGTCAAGCACAGCTCCAGATAATACGGGACCTGCGCAGAACCGTTCTGCGCAGGTCCCTTCTATGCATGCGTAGAAGCCTTCTACGCATCCCCTTCTGCACAGAACCCTTCTGTGCATGCGTAGAAGGGTCTGTGCATGTGCAGAAGGAGATGTGCAGTAACTACTTTTCCCCTGCTGTCAAATTACAGGATGCCGGTGGCTCCGGGCAGGAAAGGAGGGAAAGCAGCGCTAAATTACAGGAAATCCCACCCAATAAGGGATACTTGACAGGTATGGCCTAGCCTCTAATAGAGTGTTTTCCAACCTTTGGTTCTTGGATTTCAATTCCCAGAAGCCTAAGTCAGTACATTGGCCGATAAGTACATTTGGGAATTGACTTAAGCTTTTGGAAATTGAAATCCAAGAACCAAAGGTTGGGAAACACTGTTCTAATGGAAATGCAGTAATGACTGTAAGGCAAAATAATCACATAGGACAAAATCCTCTTGCATAGCTACACCAATGTAACACAAATGACAACATTTGGAAGTAGACTGCTGAATCAGACATCAGATATCTTTTCAAAAGAAGCTTTCTTAAAAGAGAAAAACAAATGATAAATAAACACTGTTTAGGAAAGTAAATAATAGTAGATGGAGACTCAACTTAAATGCTCCAACACTACCCAATGGATATCCAGAGATAGCAGTTACACAAAAATGTCCACAGAATTTGACTGTGTGTTTCTTATATCATGTCTTTTCTATTACACCACAAGCTGGGTATTTACTAAAATAAATTAAACAAAATTAAACTGCCGGGGCGGGGGGGGGGGGGGTGTCTTTGCAAATACAGGCCAAGATGACCTAATCTAGGGGAATAAAATCATCCTAGCTTGATTATACCCTATCTCACCGTGGTCCTTCTGACTTTCTCCATCGCTGAGGCAATTTTGAAGCAGGCTTTTTGCAGTTCAACACAGGTGAAACTTGTGATTCAAATTCAACCTGGCACAGGTGCACTTGATTACATAATTATTTACATGCAGAGAAGGAAGTCAACAGTTGCCTCACCACTCAAACTCCTCAAAGTCTTTTAGAGTACAGTACTGTACTTCACTTCCTACTCCATCTGGTGGTGGAGCAACTCCCCCAGCATCTCTCTTTCCTAGTTCTTTGCCAGTCCGCTCAAGTTGGTGTGCACCCAGTATTGCTCCCACCTTTCCCATTCCCCCCAGTAGGAAGGCTTGCAGGGTATCTTGGCACATGTCTGGCATTCAGCTGCCTCCCTCCAGGGGCACCCTCACCCGCACTAGCTCACCCATCCAGGGACCTTCCTTGAAGATGAAGGTCTAGCCCAGTGGCAATTGGAAGTCCTTCTTGCCAGTCTGCCAATGCCCCATCATTCTTTCCTATCCTCCTGCTCCTTCCCACTTCCCTCCTTCTGTCAATCTTCATCAGTCCGATCCCTTCTTGGATCCCCATTAATCCTTCCCTCTCTGCCTCCACAACCATCACTCTTACACCTCATTCCTCCTGCCATTTCCCCTCTATCACCATGAAACTCCCTGGCTTTCTCCGAAACTCCTAACCCCGTCCACGGGGGAGTTAGTGGTCTCCAAGTCTGGATCCTCATCTTCAGGGGCATTAGATCTCCTCCTATTCTTCCTCCTCCTCTAGGGTCACCTCCACACTTACTTTAAGAGGTTACATGGGGTCATTCCTGGTTAATGTAGAAATGGGAATCAACAGGAAATCTATATCTATAAAACAGAGGTGTGGTCTTGTATGTGCTCCAAAGGCTCCCACACTGCTGGACCAACCCCGCTGAAATTTGGCACATACGTACCTTGGGCTGGAGAGATCAGCACTGCGGGGATCACAAGCCCCATGGGGGGTGTATACACCCCCAAATTGGGAAGCAATTGATCTATACAATGTGTGTGTTTCCCAGTGATGTAATTGAGCTGATGCCATAGTCCCAGGTAGGCTGAGATTGTGACATCATCTGACTAGCTCAGCTGTAGCCCTCTGAGTTCAGCTGTAATTTTCACAGTAGGTGGAAGGCATAAAGACAGATCATAAAAATATATATAAAAGATCAGATTAAAACCATAACATTAATAACCAATAAAAACACACAAGAAACAAAACCAGATGCCACAAATGCTGGTTTGCCAGTGTCACTTTGTGGTCTTTTGATAGATCTGATTCCTAATTCTTAAGAGTTTAAACTATAGTTAGCTGTTAGGTACTTCTGAACCCAGCCCAGCTAAAATTAGCTGTGATCCCCACTTGAAGCAATGGGTTGGGTGTTAATTATATCTACCTTCACCCAACTTGCTTCAAACAGAGATCATAGGTAATTTGCCTAGGCAGGAGTATAAACATTTTCCCCTTCCTATACTTTGGGTGACAAGCATAGATAACATTGCTTGGGAAGCAAATGTGATGCAGCCCAAGGAATTTTCAGAAAGATTTATTAGTCTGTTTCAGTAACGACAAAGGGATTGCAGTGGCTCAGTGATTAAGAAGCTCGCCTTGTTAGCTGAAAGGTCAGCAAGTCGGCAGTTCAAGACCCAAGTACAGCATGACGGAATGAGCGCCCATCTCTGTCCCAGCTCCTGCCAACCTAGCAGATCAAAAGCAAAAAAATTGCAAGTAAATAAATAGGGACTATTTTGGTAGAAAAAGATCTTGGAGACATGAAAAGAGTCTCATTTGGGCGTCCCTTGAGACGAGTTCCTCCAGCAAAAATCATTTCAACCCAGAAAACACTGCTTCTGACATGATTTTTTTTTAAAAAAAGTAACAAGGATAACTGTACTGTGGCACCTTTAAGGCTAACAGATATTTGCCCCCCCCCCCCTCGAAAATTAGACTGCAATCTATGAAGGCTCATACTGCAATTTTTATTTTATTTTTATTTATTTTTATTTAGATATTTATATCCTGCCCTCCTGGTGGGAAACACCACTCACGGCCGCTAACAACATATAATATTAATAAATAAAACAGTTAAAATAGCAATAGCTAAAAACACTCAACTCCCACTAAAACAATATATAAAAAACCCAAAAACCTAAACATTAAAAAGCTACCCCCGTCTTCCCTCCCCCCAGGATAAAATAACAGTAAACAGAAATACACAGGATCCCTCAGGCAGGCTATACTAGCCAGCGGGCCTGTGAGGTGGAATCAGAAACGCCCCACACCTGCTGGCACAACCATGTCTTTAACATTTTTCTGAAGGATAGGGGATCCAACTGGAGATGGAGCTCTAGTGGTAAGAGGTTCCACAGGGCTGGGGCAGACACGGAGAAGGCTCTCTTCCTGGCCCCTGTAAGATGGACTTCTTTTGCAGACGGGACCACAACTGAGTCCCTCCTGTCTGCCCTAGTGGGACGGGGTGAAAGCCTTGGGGAGATGCGGTCTCTTAGATACCCTGGACCAATGCCATGTAGGGCGTTTAAGGTCAAAACCAGCACCTTGAATTGCACTTGGAGGCATAATAGCAATATTGTACCTGTTTTTGCTGTTGCAAGCCAAAGCAATATTCACTTGGCATAATAAGCACTTAGTATGAAACATTTTAAGAATCCATTCTTCCCCATCCCCTGATTTCCCTCCTACTCCCACCATACAAAAGTGAGCTTGGTTAGGGAGACTTGAGCTGAATCTAAGTGATTGTCTTCAGTTCTTTCTTTTTTGTAAATAGATCACTCATTTTTACTCCCATCCCATAATACATTTCTTTTATAGCTAGCAATGTTGGAGGAGTAGACGTTCCCACTGATGTCAGTGAACTGGATAGTTCATAATGGCTCCAATTATATCAGAGTGACTTCAGAAAAGCACAAGAGTCAACAAGAGCAAATCAGCCATTACACTGATGCACCGGAGGAGTTGGAAATCATTACTGGTACTTTTAGACCTGGTATTCCAGTTAGTGTCTGCATATGCAAAAGAGCTGAAACTTTATTTCTTAAATAAAAATTCTTAAATTAATGTCTCTATAATTTTCTTGAAAATCCAAAATAGAAAAAAAAACTGATTTTGGATCATTGTTATACATTCTCAAGCCCAAGGATTCAAACAAAGATTTAAAATGATGGCAGAAGGAGAAAACTTCTTCACATATCGTATAAACCATGGAGTTCAGCAGCACAGATTGTAATGCTGGTCACAATCCACAAGTCTTTCAGAATACATTCCTGAGGATGTTAAGTAAAACTCACCATGCTACACATTCCTTGCTACCATTACAATACTATTTGCAAAGCCAGACACTCCTCAAAACCCCAATCAAGTAGAGGATATACATAGCACATTATTAGATGAGGTGGTCTTTTGGGTGGTAGAATGCTCTTTGTCCTCAATTATATATTCTGCACTCAACATGCTTTGTTTTATTAGTTATCAGAAGACAATATTGACTTATGATGAAAGTCTGACTGTGGGGGTACTCATCTCTGAAAGATCCTTATCACAGGAAAGAAACTGGATTTGTTGTGGAAAAATACATATTGCCCTTCACTTCTAGTTTCATCTCCAATGGCATAGACAGGATTCCTCAAACTGGGCTCTCCAGATGTTCTTGGATTTCTATTCCTAGAAGCCCTGATCAGCAGGTGTTTTGACTTGGGCTTCTGGTAACTGAAGACCAAGAACACCTGGAGAGCCAAGTTTGAGGAACCCTGGACATAGGGATAATGTTATCTGACAGACCAGTTTCAATCATAAAAAATCCTACTATTCACTAAGAGTATGAAGTCTTAGTCTGAGCCTCCCTACCCTTAATGTTTTAGGCAATAAACGATGGCCCTCCTAGCATAAAATCTCATCCACAAGACCATGTGTGAAAGGATGCTGTTATATTCATATCCGGCTAGCAGGTTTCCGATAGGCCAACTTTGGGACAGATCATTGGAGTAGATGGGTTTTAGTCGGCTTGGTATTTGTTTGTTTCCACAGCTTATTATTTATCTACTGTGTTTCTATGCCACATTTCATGTAATTAAGAGTTGCATAGCATTTCAGATGTTATTCACAAACTGATTAAAACCAGTGGTGGGGTCCAATTTTTTTTACTACCTACTCTGTGGGCGTGGTATGGTGGGCGTGGCCAGAGGGAAAGCCCTGCATTGCACCCGAATTAGGACTACTTTATTTCAAAACTTGGGTGGGCAGGGCTAGCCAGAATTTCTGCTACCGGTTCTGGCGAACTGGTGCAAACCTGCTGATGCCCACCACTGATTAAAACTACAATAAATTATGACACTAAAAACAAACGTGCAGCAGTATTACAACAATTAGTTAAAAACATACATAAGACAAAATTAATGTCTAGCACCCAAGATCAAAAACTCCCCTACTGCCCAGGTTATTAAAAGCCTGACTTAAAAGGATGTTTTTTGCCTGCTGCTGGAAGAATATGAGAGAGGGAGGCAACCTAGCCAACCTCCCAGGAAAAGGCATTCTACAATGTTGGAAAAACCAGATTTAAGTTCATTGTATTCCTGAAAGGAGCTTCCCTGAAGCTTACAGGCAAAGTGAGGGTAAACACTGTTAATACTTGACAACATACCTGGTTTCCCTACCATCTCATCTCCTCCAGCCTAATTGCTTACCTGTCTCTGCTTGCCTTCCTCTCCCTTCTTTCATTCCACTTTCATATTGTTATTGTACCACTTCTGTGCTCATGACCTGCCTAGCCTCTCTTCCCCATAATCCTTCGCCCCTCATGATCATAGGGAAGTGAACTACAACATTTTGGGGTTTCAGGCACTGCCTGCTCAATCTTTCTCCTGTCTTTGTGTCAGATGCACCACCAGAATATAACATACAAAGCTAAAATTAACACATGTAAAAACAAAATAGAATTAAAAGGGCTACATCAACAGCATTTCCTCTTGCCAACATAAGGTACTCTTCAGTGCACATTGAGGGGCATTGTGTGCATCGTACTATATGGGAGATAGTTGTTCTTCTCTGCATTCACACAGGCTGTCATCTACAGGAAAAACCCATTTTCTCAGATTGACCCTTGATCTTCCTATCCTGCCTGCTCAATGATACTATTTAAACATCCTCTGCTGAAACTGTTTTCTCTTGCTGTCCTGATATGCTCTTTGTGGAGGACAAGCTAAAAAAAAAAAAAACAACAACAACGAAGCCTGGCTAGATATGGAATATCAGTCAAGTTCATGTTTGCCTTCTACCTACCTACCACTTGAAAGACGCTGGAAGCTGTCACTCAACTGTTAATATCCTTAAGCCACTTCAATTTTCTCTGCTTCTTCTGCTGCTAAGCCAACATAGGATGTCCACAGTGAGCAGAAGTTCTACTACCACCTTCTTGCTGTTTCTCTGCTGATTCAGTGAAAGAGATAATAGCAACAACTCTGCTCCTACAGGTTTGTTCGCCATCTCTACAAGAGACAGGGATTTATTTATTTAGCGTATGGGAGTATATACACTAGCTGCTGGCACCTCCCTGCTCCTGTGTGTGAGAGACAGGTTGTCCTCAGAGACCGCTGCTGCCTCTTTCAGTGGCAAAATTACCTGATGCTGATGCTGCCTGCATGAGGAGCAGAAGATGGTCACTGTGATGCCATGCTGATGCTGCATTGCTACAAGGCTTGCCATTGTGATCTCTAGCTAACATAGGACTGTAGCAGAGAACCAAGCTGAAGAGTTACAATTTAAACCTCATGGAAAGCAAAGGAAAACTGAAAGTAAACTCAAACTAAACTGCTCACCACATTTCCTACTTCCCTCCCTTCTTCATTGTTTCTTTTGAAGCTGTATAAATCTTATCTTCCATTCAATAATCTTTGAAAGGCCTTAAAACAGTTGACATCAGCACAGTAAATCGCAACTAGAGTAGGCCCACTTAATCAAAAGGACTTGCAAAGGAGCTTGCTCACCAAATCCGGACTGATAAAAGGGGTCGAGTTGTCCTATCACAATGGAAAGAGCTGAAGTCCTCTTCACTCCATTTGTAATCAAACATATTCTTTTTGGCAGGTGTCGTGAAGCAAACACTCTCCCCTCCCCCAGAGAGAATCTCACACTATTGTCATTAAAATACTGTATATCTTCTGGTCATATTAGATCAGATACTTTATTGGCCAAGTGTAACAAAACACATAGGGAATTTGACTCCAATACCAAAAGCTCTCAGTGTGCTGACTGGTCAAAAATAATGAAATAGTAACATAACAATGAACAGAATATATATACAGTATACAGTGGAACCTCACTTAACAAACAGCTCGGTTAACCCAAAAATTGCATAACAAAAGGAAATCCATAGAAAATAGTGGCTCGGTTAACAATTCCCCCCCCCCCCGAACGGATTAATTGTTTTTCAATGCATTTCTATGGGAAATTGCATTCAATACATTCCTATGCTGTACCAATTTTTTGTAGTACAAAAGGTCCCAGAGAACGCATTAAATTTGTTAACCAAGATTCCACTATACCACAATTTTTTTTAAAAAAAAGAACAGCTATTATACAATTATATTAAATTATTCACTATGGCTGGACATTCCGCTATGGTAATGGAGTAGACTGTACAGCCAGAGACTCAACGCTAAGTGTTGGGCGACAGTAAATAACCTGATTCCCCAAAGGGGCCAATGGCTATGGGTGGATAAGACTCTTTAGGTGGAGGAAATGCCATTGGAAGCCATCATATTAGGCCCAATGGAAAAATGAGCGGAGGAGAAACCACTTTATTACTGTGATTCCCAATGGTCATGGAGGCAGAAGAGGCCGTGCCAGTTGGACTGGCTGTGAAAGCGCACCTTGTTAATATTCTCAAGGCTGTGGCAGTCCATTGCAGTCCCAGTGCCAAATCCTGCATGTCTCATTTCATATGTGCCGCAGGAGATGGCTCCATGATCGTACTGTGGGGATAACTTCATGGCAAGCTGGGATCCACCTTAAACAAATTCACGCCAATGGCATTTTTCCTGAAAATGATTTTCAGGAGAAAATGTATACTTGGACATGAGCAGCAGCCGACAATAATGATATATTTAATTGAATAATGGCATAAGGAAAAACACCTGTCCCTAAATCTAATTGTTTTGGTGTACAGTACCTTGCCTATAACATCATCCAGAGGGAAGGAGATCAAACAATTTACATCCAGGGTGCAAAGGATCTACAGATATATAATCCATCCTTCTCTTAACCCAAGTAGTATATACTCATGATAAGGTGCTACTATGCCGTCATTATGTTTTTAGTTCTTGTACAAAATTGCTAGTGTATAGTATGTCATTAATGAGACAGAATTTACAAATAGTAAAGGTAAAGATCACCCTTGCTCGAAAGCCAGTTATATCTGACTCTAGGGTTCAGTGCTCATCTCCGTTTCATACCCAAAAAGCCAGCGCTGTCTGCTTCTGCAGACATTTCTGTGGTCATGTGGCAGGAATGACTAGACACTGAACACTGTTTACCTTCCCACCGAAGTGATTCCTATTTATCTACTTGCAATTCCTTGCTTTCGAACTGCTAGGTTGGCAGGAGCTGGGACAAAGACGGGAGCTCATTCCATCCTGCAGTATTTGCGTATCAAACTGCTGACCTGCCACCTTCCAGTCAGCGTCTTTAGCCACTTGAGCCACTGCAGTCCCTAGAATTTACAAATACTGTAAAACCTTGCATAAAGAGCGCCTCACTTAGAGACTAACTCGCTTAAAGAGCAGAGTTTTCTCTGAATGGTAGCCTTCGCTTAACAACTAGAAACAACCAAAAACTCGCTTAACAATTAAATTGGGGTTCACAATCCCCCACCACCACCAGAAGTCACAATTGGTCACTTACAATGGCAGTGGCAGCGCTTTTCCCAAGTGTTTCGCTTAAAAAGCAACTCACTTAAAGAGCAATCCCGTGCAATGCATTATGCTCTTTAAGCAAGGCACCATTGTATTGTGCCTTAAAGACCCATAAACTTAAGTTTTTTACTAGTTGTTACAGAAACATTTGTCCTGTGAAAATTTACAACCATCTCTTGTGAGGGGCATTTAAAAATTACTCCCCAAGGCAAAATAAAGGTTTTCCTAAACAAAAATTACATTCTGGAGGGAAAGTATTTTAACTTAATGTAGGACATGCAAAGCGACTGTGGTGGCTTAGTGGTTAAGACCCCGAACTTCACAACCAGAAGGTCGGCAGTTTGGCAGGTTGAGACCTGAGTACTGCACAACAGAATGAGCTCCCGTCTCTGTGTCCCATGTCCTGCCAACCTAGTTCAAAAGCAAGAAATTGCAAGGTAGATAAATAGGCACCACTTTGGTGAAAAGGTAAACAGTGTTCCGTGCACTCTGGTGTCTAGTCATGCATGCCACACAGTGGCAGGCTCCCAAAAATTTTTTTACTACCACACTGTGGCCGTGGTATGGTGGACGTGGCCAGGGGAAAAACTCTCTGTTGCACCTGAATTAAAGGTAAAGGTTTCCCTTGCTCGAAAGCCAGTCGTATCTGACTCTAGAGTTCAGTGCTCATCTCTGTTTCAAAGACGAAGAGCCAGCATTGTCTGCGTCTGCAGATGTTTCCGTGGTCATGTGGCAGGCATGACTAGACACCGGAGCCCACAGAACGCTATTACTTTCCCACCAAAGTGGTCCCTATTTATCTACTTGCAATTTCTTGCTTTCAAACTGCTAGGTTGGCAGGAGCTGGGATAAAGACGGAAGCTCATTCCATCCTGCAGTACTCGGGAAACGAACTGCTGACCTTCTGCCTCCCAGCCAGCGTCTTAGCCACTTGAGCCACTGCAGTCCTTGCACCCAAATTAGGAATACTTTATTTCTAAATTCGGATGGGCAGGGTCAGAATTTCTGCTACCGCTTCTGGCGAATTGGTGCGAACCTGCTGATGCCTACCACTGCTGCCACATGACCATGGAAACATCTGCAGAAGCAGACAGCGCTGGCTCTTTGGCTATAAACGGAGATAAGCACTGAATTCTAGAGTCAGATAAGAGCACGGCTGACTTTGGATCAAGGGCAACCTTTGCCTTCAAACTATAGGTCACAAGCCTCTTTCTGTCTGCTAGCATGCAAATGCAGCCTACTGTTATAAGATGTTCTGTTCTGTCAAGTCAGAATCAACTTCCAATGACCATAACAGGGCTTTCAAAGTGAGATATTTAAGGAGTAGTTTTACCAGTTCTACCACTACCATCCCTCCATATTCGTTGCCATGGCTGAATGGGGAATTTGAACACACATCTGTTATTATTATAATAACAAATCTGTCAGAACTGTTGGGAAGCTTTTACTTTCTGGTAGCCATTTCTTGAGCTTGAACAATAAAATGCAGCCAGATAGAGGGGAAGTGGTAAATTATGAAATTCAAGCACCAATCATTACAGTTCCTATACCTATGTCACTAACATGCAGGCTGCTCTGTTAACAAAAACATTTCTAGCAATTTTCTTCTTCAGCACAAGCAGATCTTTTGAAATATAAATGGGTCTTAAATGCCTAGTCAGGATCCAGCCACTGTAAAGCAATTTATCTGACAATATCTCAAACCAACATATTGCTGCTGGCAGTGGCAGCCCATGGGCCAACCACAGAAAAGTGCGCTTCACCTCAACAGGGGGAAAAACCCTCTGCTCGTCTGATAATAGCTGGGAAATATACTTGCTATATTTTCCAACATCTATTTTCTTTAACTACTTCCTTTTTTTATTCAACTCCCATGTTAACTTGTCGTTCAATGCAAGATCCCACATTTCCTTATACCAATCTTCAATTTTCAAAGTTGCCTCGTTTTTCCAATTTCTTGCAATAAATTGTCTACCCATTGTCAACATTATAACCAATAGCTCTTTTTTATCCACATCTAAATTAATATCATCTACGTCCGTCAACAAAATAGTACTCGGCCCCAATTTAAGTCTCACCCCATAATGCTGCAAATTTCTTTTTAAATTCTTTCCCAAAAATCTTTAACCACATTGCAACTCCACCACATATGTTCATACGTTCCCAGTGTATTCATACATCTCCAACACATTTTATTTTTATTATTATCCATCTGGTGTAACCTTATCGGGGTCAAGTACCATCTCCATATAATTTTGTAATTATGTTCTTTTACATGGTCCTTGTCCTTTCTTAGTCATTGGCCTTTCTTCTTCTTTGCTTCCTCTTTTACTCCATCGGGTTTAGAGGGAGATGCAAAGTTCTTGTTCTGGCACCTCTAACAGCCTCAAACAGCATTATTTGGTGTTCTTGTAATATTTCTCTGGTGTTCTCTCTCCACCTTCCTCTGGATCCGCTTCTTGGCCTTTGTCCTTCTCCTCTTTCCACATATGCCTTGTAAGGTATGGAATTCCAAGCATACCTGTCAACCATCCCCATTTGGCTGGCATTACCACGGAATTTGACGCCGATTGACGTCATAACCCGCCCCGCGCTGCCAAAACCCCGTAATTTGGCAGCGGGGGGAAACGCTTTCCATGCATGCGTGGAAGCGCTCCGCCGCTTGCGCGGCCCCTACGCAAGCGGCGGAGCGCTTCCACGCATGCGTGGAAGGGTTCTACACAAGTGTAAAACCCTTCCACGCATGCGTGGAAAGCGACCTGCATACAAGCGATCTGCGCAGGTCCCGTTTTTTCCGTAGCCGTGGGTTGACAGGTATGATTCCAAGACATTGTCTCCAAATGGGCAAACCACTTTATTTGTTGTCTCTGTATGCAGTGCAAGATTGGTTCTGTTCCAATTCTTTCTCTTATAACCTCATTTCTGATTTTATCCCTTCTAATCACTCCAGCAGCCTTCTTCAGACATCTCATTTCTGTGGTGACCAACTTTTGCTTATGTTTTGTTGTAAGTGTCCAATATGTTTGGTACTGGTAACATAAGGTGGGAAATGAATATGCTATGTATGAGGTGTTTCTTTATGTTGGTCGGTATGCCTGGTGTCTGAAGTAGAGCCATTGTCCCTGCTAAATAAAAAGAGCCAGACATGTAACTATGCAAGCTTTGGCTCTACAGTGATACCTCATACAATGGCCAAACTTGGTTCCACAAGTTTGGACTTTATACGGTTTGGACTTTGTATGAGGCATGCAAAATCCTAGCCGCGATGCCTCATACAACGTCCAAATCCTTGCCGTGATGCCTCGTACAACGTCGTTTCCATAGAGATACATTGTACTGTAACAGCACAGACTTTAGGGCAAAGCCAAGGAAACAGGCAGGAAACTGACAGAACTTTAAGAAATCATTGTCTAAAGGCTAAAAACATTACAAAAACATGTCAAACAACCCTGATTGTCCAAGAACCTGAAGAATGCTGCAAAAATCCCAGGAATGCTTCTAAAAATTCTGATGAAAAATTCAAAAAAATCCAAAATCATGCTCAAAACCACTCCTAAACACTCTTTGCTTTGTGCAAAACCCACAAGAGCAATGCACAAATGTGTCCTGTCTTTTATACTGCCCAGGCACAATGCAACCTGGGAAAAACTGAATTCCTCATACAAAGTCGAGCGACTTTGTATGAGGTAACTTTTTTCAAGAAATTAGGCGATGATGTATGAATTCGATGTTGTATGAAGCAGACTTTGTATGAGGTATCACTGTATTTCAGTGTTATAGCCAGACACTGAGGGCCTCTTTACACTATCGCTTGGTCCAGAGTTAGTGTGGCATTTAAACCATTGCTTGTGGTCAAAGGAACAAACTTCCATTTGGTGTGATTCCTGCATCCGCAAGGCATTTAACTCCCCTAGCAACACCATTTCTGATATCTTGAAGTAGCTGACAAGGTATCATCAGTTGATAATTTGTCCTCAAACACTGTGCTGCACCGCTTCGATGAAAGAGGAAACAATCCTATTCCTGTGTACAGTATTGCTGATTGAGAAACTGTCCACAGCTACAGTTTTGCCACAGCTGCAGACACTTTCTCAAAGTGATAAAGCGCAACAACCATGGCAGAGGAAAATATTTAATTCCATTTCTCCTGACAGATGACTGTGCAAGTTATTAGCTTCTCATATCCTGCGTTGACTGTCAGCCGGAGGCTTACACTGGAACTAGCGGAAAGGTTGCTTACAATGCGGAATCTCTACTTTAGCCAATTCCAAATGAATACACTTGCCTAGAATAAATAGGCTTAAACTCGGGTGGGAGAAAATAGCAGAACCATCTCATGTGGGTTGGCGGAAATAGTCTTGACACAACAACTCCCACGTGGGGATGTCGTAATGTGTGTTGGTCCAAACCACTGCAAAAACAGCCAAAATGGAGGGACATGTGGCAGTGTAGGCAGAATCCAAGCATAGCACCCTGCCTACCACTGCATTTTTAGGCTGAGGAAGCTTCAAAATACCAAAACAACTATTAAAGAACACAACACATTTAAATTGTAAGAGTGGGTGGCATATAAGCATGAAAATTAAATTAAATTATTTTGGCTAAACACTATCATTTTTACAGAGAATAACAGAAATATGGCAGTTTCACAGATAACAGATTACTGCAGACTAAACGGAGAACTCCAATTAAGATTTCTCCCAATATATCATTTATGTCAGAGGTTCCCAACCTACAACCTGTGGGTCGGATGTGGCCCCTGATGCCAATTCATCCACCCCATGCCACCCCCGGAAGCAGAGGTAAAATGCTCCCACACATGCGCAGAACACTGCCATAAATGACCCATAAGCCTGAAAAGGTTGGGAACCCCTGATTTATGTCTTCAAATCTTGTAAGGAAAACCAGGAAATTTTGTTAAACAAAAAGGGTGTGACGCTCATTGGAACTCATAACCATGCTCAGAACAAGTCCTAACCAAGCACTTGACACTTCCTACTAGTCTTTTTTTTTCCTTTTAAAGAAACCTTCTACAAAGTGAATACCTTCCTGAAAAATCCTGTGTCTATATGGCCACTTCTTTCTTCCCAGGAGGTACGGTTTTCAAACCTCACAAAGGAATCAGCTGCAAACATAGACTACCAAATGTATATGCACAGGGCTCAAGTGGCTAAGATGCTGACTGGGAGGCGGAAGGTCAGCAGTTCGATTCCAGAGTACTGCAGGACGGAATGAGCTCCCGTCTTTGTCCCAGCTCCTGCCAACCTAGCAGTTCGAAAACAAGACATTGCAAGTAGATAAATAGGGACCACTTTGGTGGGAAGGTAACAATGTCCTGTGCGCTCCCGATGTCTAGTCATGCCTACCACATGACCACAGAAACGTCTGCAGAAGCAGACAGTGCTGGCTCTTCGGCTTTGAAACAGAGATGAGCACTGAACCCTAGAGTCGGATACGACTGGCTTTTGAGCAAGGGAAACCTTTATGGGTGCAAGGGAGAGCTTTTCCCCTGGCCACGCCCTCCATACCACAGCCACAGTGTGGTAGTAATTTTTTTTTTTTGGGGGGGGGGGGGCTTTAAGAGAGCCCTGGTGGCGCAGTGGTTAAACTGTTGCACAGCCAAAACGTTATGAGTTCGATCCTGATGAAAAACCAAGGTTGACTCAGCCTTCCACCTTTGCAAGGTCGGTGAAGTGAGCACACAGCATGTTGGGGGCAAAATCCTAATTGCCTTGTGAACCGCCCAGAGAGTGCACAAGGCGCTATGGGGCGGTATAGAAGTGTAAAATGCTATTGCTATATCCTCCATTGCAAGTGCGTGCACACGGGTACAGACATGCGAGCGCACAGGTGGGGCTGAGAGTCTCCCCCGGTATGACAGAAAGGCAGCAGCTGGCAGCGATTGGTCGCAATCCATCTGTGGCCACTGAACTTGCCGCCTGCAGCAACGCAACGAAGCCTTGCCCCAAGCACCGCTGGCAGGATACAGCTGGAGGGAAACCCATTTACATATACATACTGTGTATACATACATACAAACGTGTGTGTGTGTGTGCGCGCACATCCCCAACACCACAAAACAAAAAAACCCTTCCTTACCTATTGATTTTGAGAGCAAACGCCCTTCTGTCAGATTTGGGCAAAGTAGCCATGCGGATAGAAGCGACACGGACCCTCCCGTCCTTCCTAGGCTCCGCGACGACGGGAAAGGCGGCGGGTTTCCACGCAAGGTGGCGGGTTTTTACTCAAACCATACTAAGAGAGACAGAACCTGATCCACCCGTTTCGGCTGGAGGTAGAAACTTCCGCATTTTTAAACCCTCTTCGCTCAAATAAAGAAGGCAAAGGGGAGGGGCAAGCGACTACAGATACTCCGGACTCAGCGCCTTCCCGCTTTTGCAACCTCGCCTTAATCCGGCGTGGAGGCTAGATTCGCAGCCGCCTCAAAAATAAGATACTGTACTAATTAGAGGGTTAAGTAGGCGGAAGGGAAGGTCATCAGTTCCATTCCCGAATACTGCAGGACGGAATGGGCTCCCGTCTTTGTCCCAGCTCCTGCCAACCTAGCAGTTGGAAAGCAAGACATTGCAAGTAGATAAATAGGGACCACTTCGGTGGGAAGGTAACGGCGTTCCGTGCGCTCCGTTGTCTAGTCATGCCTGCCACATGACCACGGAAATGTCTGCAGAAGCAGACAGCGCTGGCTCTTCGGCTTTGAAACAGAGATGAGCACTGAACCCTAGAGTTGGATACGACTGGCTTTCGAGCAAGGGGAACCTTTACCTTTAAGTAAGTAAGAGTGTTAGAAAAAGTTAGCAGAGTAGGAAGAGGTCTGGGACTGTTCTCTCCAAAGTGTATTTTTTTTAAAAAAAAATAATTAGGGGTGGGGAGCATTTAATGAAGTGTCTTCTCTCCCCCACCACCACCACCACCACCCAGGAATCACGTGGCAGGCTTGACTAGATAGACACCAGAACGCATGGAACGCTGTTACCTTTCCCGGAGGAGCGGTACCTATTTATCTACTTGCAATTTCTTGCTTTCAAACTGCTAAAACCACTCCTTAAATATCTCACTTGAAAACCCTATTAGGGTCGCTATAAGTCGGGTCCGACTAGACAGCAGGTAAAAATGACGCTGAACTTGGAAGACTGGCATGTCAGCAGTTTTGAGACCCGAGTGCTGCATGACGGAGGGACCTCCCGTCTCTGACCCAGCTCCTGCAAACATTTGTTTGTTGTTCAGTCGCAAACATAGCAGTTCGAAAGCACTAGTGTTGCAACACGGCAGCGTCTGCAGGCGTAGACAAACTCTTTGGCTTATAAACAAATGAGCACTGAACCCTAGAGTCGGATACGACTGGCTTTCGAGCAAGGGCAACCTTTACCTTTAAAAATAAGGAATGTAGGTTGAGTTCTGGCAGTATTTAGCTTTTAAGAAAATACTATGCAAATATTCTTGCTCTGTACTGGGCTGCTCACTGTACTAATGCTTTGCCATGGTCAATTGACTGGCGCAATAAACTCGTTGATTGACTGTAAACAAATGGAGCACTGGCATTTCTTTGGCAGTCTAAGCTATAAGTTTCCAAACCCGCTGAGAAATTTAGGGTGACGACACCTTAACTTCTTACACAAGTTGCGATTTTGCCAAGCCCTCAAGTTAGTTCAGAAACTTATGCGCGCTTAGGAGAGGCCGCTCGTGTTGGTCTCAATCAAATCCAGCGCCAGCAAGTTTTTGGCGCCTGCGGGGAAACCGAATTGCTGAGGGAAGCCGATAGGGAAGAGTTTGCCGTCGAAGAAATTCGCTCCTCTTCTGGGATGGAAGCTTAGCATTGAGGCGAGGCTTGTTGGGAAGGAGAGACACAAGGGAGGCATTTTTGCGCATTACTTTTAACCAAAGGAAATTCCCCTGGGGGGAAACGAGGCTTGGAGAGACACTTTGTATCTGTGCCTGGAGGGAATCGCACTGGTTAGGGAGTGAATAAACAAATTAAAACAAATTAATCAGAAATCAGAAAAACAAAAACCAGTTACATACACCATCCAGCTTGGTCTTTGAAGGAAGTGGGGTGTGTGGGGTGTGTGTGTGTGTGTGTAGAAGGGATAGCCGTGATTATGGCATGGTTTACACATCATAAAGAAAAACACCAACACAAAAACTCAGAATGATGCCCAGCTTCACCACCACCCTTTTTAAAATTACGCAATGTCCCCTTGGCAACAACATTAGAAATTGTTGTTTTGGAGAGGAGGCTACTTGAGCTAAGACGCTGACTGGGAGGCTTAAAGTCAGCAGTTCGATTCCTGAATACTGCAGGATGGAGCATACCTGTCAAATTTTGGATTTGGAAATAAGGGAAATTTGTTGGCAAATAAGGGATACTTGACAGCTATGCTTATCCTGTGCTGCCCTCCAATGGTGGCAATATGGCATTGCAGTCTAATTAATAAGGGGTGACAGTGGGAAAGAAGGTAAAATAAGGGGTTTTCCCAGCCAATAAGGGATACTTGACAGCTATGGGATGGAGTGAGCTCCCGTCTCGAAAGCAAGAAATTGCAAGTAGATCAATAGGGTCAGGGACCACTTCAGTGGGAAGGTAAACAGCGCTCCGTGCGCTCCAGTGTCTAGTCATGCCTGTCACATGGCCACGGAAACGTCTGTAGAAGCAGACAGCGCTGGCTCTTCGGCTTGGAAACAGAGATGAGCTCTGAACCCTAGAGTCGGATACGACTGGCTTTCGAGCAAGGGAAACCTTTACTAAAGATCTCTGTACTGGATGAAGCTGAACTTCCAACGGTTTTGTTTACTTCCCCCTTCTCATTTTTATGGCTTTTATAACCAAAAAGAGATTTCATAGCTTGAACATCAGCCACTGTCCAGCATCAAACCACCAAACTTCAGTATTTTTAAATCTTGTTTGATTTAAGGTTTGGAGGATCTAAAATCTTGCACTGTATTTAGTGTGTTTTTTGATCTTTGAGTTGACCTAATATGGATTTTTGGAATTTTTCTTTTGGCCAATATGACTATCTTCCTGAAACACTTCTACCTTTGTGCTTTGCTCCATTTCACCATTCATTTACGTGTTACAGCAATAATTTTAATATAATCAAGCTGAAAATCCACATAAACCTCCTCCTATGCAGGCTTCTGCAGTGTTCCAGAACCTTCTTTGCAACCTCAAAGGTGGCGCTAATGGGGGTGGGGACATGTTCTTGAGTCAGATTCCAAATAAACTTACAGCGCACAAAACATTCCAGAGAGGAAGTGTGTCTGAAGCTCCTCTGTGACAACTATGATGGACAGATAAATCCAGGTTCTAATTAAGACTTCTTGCGACATTCTCATTCTAAATGCAGAGTGTGGAAGCAAAGCTGCCCTGCGTCCCACCAATTTGATTGGAAAACATTTGACAGCCCAATCCTATGCATATTTACTCCAAAGTAAAAAATGTTCATTGGAATTCATTCCAAGAAAGACTCAGTCACTGGAAATGAAAACTACAGTCATAATCAAATAATAAAACTGAAAATATGAGAAGTCTTAAGAGCCCAAATAAGCAAGTTGTTTAATTATCTTGAGATATCCAGTGTGGTGTGGACAGAGTGATGGACTAGGACTCAGGAAGCCTGGATTTAAGCCAGCACTTAACAGTCGTATCCGACTAGGGTTGTGCTCATCTGTTTATAGTCAAAGAGCCAGTGCTGTCTGTGTCTGCAGACATTTCTGTGGACATGTTGCAGACATGACTAGACACCGGAGTACACAGAATGCTGTTTACTTCCCCCTGCCCCTCCCAAGTGGAACCTATTTATCTACTTGCAATTTCTTGCTATCTGGGAATGTGGAATTGAGAAAGCCACTTCTTAAATACATCTTTAAACCCCTATTAGGATTAGACAGTTCCAGCTTCATGACGCATAGCAGCAAATAATTTATGTGGCTCAAGTGATTAAGATGCTGAACTTGAAGGTCAGAGTTTGATACAGTACCCGAGTACTGCATCTGCACAGAATTAGCTCCCATGTCTGTCCTAGTTCCTGCCAACCTAGCAGCTCGAAAGCAAGAAATTGCAAGTAGATAAATAGGTACTACTTGGGAGGGGCAGGGGGAAGTAAACAGCATTCTGTGCACTCCGGTGTCTAGTCATGTCTGCAAAATGTCCACAGACAGCACTGGCTCTTTGACTATAAACAGATGAGCACAACCCTAGAGTCGGATACGACTGGCTTTTGAGCAAGGGTGACCTTTACCTTACTAGTAGAAAATTGTACTAAAACTGGTTGGGACTGCAGTGGCTCAAATGGTTAAGACGCTGAACTTGCTGACTAGAGGGTCGGAGTTTGATTCCCTGGTACTACATGACGGAGTGAGCTCCTGTCTCTGTCCGAGCTCCTGCCCACCTAGCAGCTCAAAAGCAAGAAATTGCAAGTATATAAATAGGATCCACTTCGGCGGGAAGGTAAACAGCATTCTATGCACTCCGGTGTCGAGGCATGCTTGCCACATGCCCAGGGGAACGTCTGCAGATGCAGACAGCGCTGGCTCTAGCTAACAGAAATTAGCACTGAACCCTAGTCTGAATGACTGGCTTTCAAGCAAGGGCGATTTACACTGTACTAAAACTGAAGTGCCATCTAGTGGGCTCATGGAAATTGCACAAATTTTCATTCTTGCTAAAGGCCTTCAACCAACATTATCCTCCAGATTAGTTAATCTTTGTGAGTAGTTACATGCTTTATTTTGCATTTTAAATAATATTTTACCTGAATGTACCTTTTCCAGAAAAATGAAATGTGTTCTTCTCCCATTAATTTCTAACAACTACAGTATCAACTGTTGTTCAGTCGCATAATCGAGTTCGACCCTTTGCGACCCCATGGACCATCGCACACCAGGCACCCCATCCTCCACCATCATCCTCAACCCACCCAGCTCTGTGCCCATTGCATCAACAATACCATCTAACCATCTCATTCTCTGCTGCCCCTATATCAGTTGCCCCTATTAGTGTGCAACTTTGTAACAGTGGCAGGCAGGACAGAAACAGTTTAGGTAAATAATACACCTTGATCTAACATATTTTACCCAGACATACACACTGCATCCCAGGGCTGTAGCCAGGGGGTGGTCAGGGTGGGCTTGGCCCACCTTGAGTTAGCACTTTGCCCAACCTGTCAAAGTGCGGTTTCCCATAGGAATGCATTGAAAAGAGGCTTTGTTGCCCACCCTGAAAAAATATTTGCCCACACCCATCTAGAATCCTGGCTATGGCCCTGTTGCATCCTTAATTGGGGTTTTCTCCTAATGATTAACTGCAGCCTTTATAGCCCAAAGGAGTTAAATTCCTCGCTGTGCCTCCCAGGAGACGTCTTGGCCAAGTTGCAGTCCCAGGAGATCCTTTCTTCATGTTAGATGTACCTCGGGACATGCTGGCTACGTTAAAAGGGTGCTGGACAGGGAGTAATGATGAACAAAAAACAGTATATACATTCCCACTTGCCTTCTAATTTCACCTCCCCTCTGGAGACCTGAACCGATAACCTCTTGCATACAAGGCAAAATTGCAACCTCTAAGCCACAGCAGCTCCACAGAAAATAGGGCTGTTTTTCTTTTTCAATAAAATTTACTCTTATACATTACATAAGACAAAACAACACAACAACATAATACAAAACAATCACCATGTGATACTTACATTGCCATAGGGGACAAAGATACCTCTTTCCTACTTATTTCATATCCAAAATGAACGTTGATCAGGCATTGGCTTCTGACCTTGATCACTATTCAAAGTGTATTCTAGGAAACAACTCCACATATCCTGAAATTTACTTTCTTTTATTAATCCTTTTCTTAAATTTAGTTCCCAGGTAAGTTTATCATTCAATGCGATGCTCCATATCTCATTGTACCATTCTCCAATTTTTGGAATAACCTCATTTTTCCAGTATCTCGCTATACAGTGTCTAGCACTTGATAACATAACAGCCATTAATTCCCTTTTACAACTATCCACCTTATCCACATTCGTTAGTAATACTGTAGCTACATCTAATTTGACCTTTACATTCAATATTTTTCCAATTTCGTGCTCTACATCCATCCAAAATGGCTTCAGTTTCTTACACTCCCACCACATGTGCACATATGTTCCTATGTCTTACTCACACCTCCAACATCCGCTTGATTTTGTCTTATCAAATAAGTGCAACCGCACGGGAGTCATATACCATTTCCATAATAGCTTGTAGTTATGCTCCTTAACTCTTACAGGTAAAGTTTTCATTATCCTTTTTTCCCACTTTCCATTCCAACATTCATCTGTGATTTTAATATTTAGATCTTGTTCCCACATTAATTTTAAAGCTCTCTGAGACTCCTCTGAATCATCTAATAATTTATATATTTTACTCACTAGACCTTTGAATTCTATTTGGCCAATTCTTAACTTATATACTAACTCCTCAAACTTTGTCATATCTCTATCTAAACCTATTTCTTCTTTATATTTTTTATTCCAATTTTTCAATGATGCGACTTGAAGCCAGTTTAAATTCAGCTGATTACAAATGTCTAACATTCTTTGTTCTCAAAGCTGTTTTTCTAAGCTTATCTTTGGCGGCAAAGGAGGGAGAAGGCAGGCAGAGAAATACAGAGCCCTGCTCGTTTGCTCGGTCGGTCCGGGCATCACAGCTCATCTCGGCTCTTTGGATTGGCACTGGGGGGTGCATGATACTGGGGGGCACCCTGGGCTGAGTCCCTGTAGTCTGGTGGGCCAGCCCACCACTGGATCAGCATATACCATACAAAACTAAAATTAACACATCTAAAAACAAAATAGAATTTAAAAAGACAGGAATGGCAGACCAGACCACTTCTCCATACTTTCTACTTAGATGCCCCTTGGAAATGGTTACATAAGTCAGAATTAACTTAATGACACACATGAGTTTCTGATATGATTGTTGTATCCAATTGAACAGAGAGGAGTTTGTCTCTCTACAACAAATGGCAGATTACAGCCTAGACTACCAATTATCTGTACCTTTATAACAGGGTGGGGATATTAGATGCTTTTGAACTCCCACACCCTTCATCCTCTCGTTCATAGTGAGAGTGTCAGCCACTGAGAGTACTCAATATTTATTGGGTTGTTAGGAAAGAGAGAGGTTCTTTATTTCCTTAACTTCTTCTTCCATGTCTAGAACAGACATGAAACCACCCAAACAAAGGCACCTTTTGCTGAGTTCGTTCGGCAGTTCCTTTTGCCTGACCTAGTGTGAGCAAGACTAGCGGGCCCAAGATGGCCATTGCCCGGAGTATGCTCCATTGTCGTTCAAAAATGCCACAGTCTTCGAGAAGGCTCTTTCTGTGTACCCCCTCTTCTTTAACTGTATTTTATGTACTGCAGTGGCTCAAGTGGCTAAGACGCTGACTGGGAGGCGGAAGGTCAGCAATTTGATTCCTGAGTACTGCACGACGGAATGAGCTCCCGTCTTTGTCCCAGCTCCTGCCAACCTAGCAGTTCAAAAGCAAGAGATTGAAAGTAGATAAATAGGGACCACTTCAGTGGGAAGGTAACAGCGTTCCGTGCGCTCCGGTGTCTAGTCATGCCTGCCACATGACCACGGAAATGTCTGCAGAAGCAGACAGCGCTGGCTCTTCGGCTTTGAAACAGAGATGAGCACTGAACCCTAGAGTCGGATACGACTGGCTTTCGAGCAAGGGGAACCTTTACCTATGTACAGCTGGAAATCTTGAAGTTCCTAAAGAGTGTTTTTATCTATCGGATGTGATTGGTCCTGTTTGGCTACATAAAGCAACAGCACTCACAATCTTAACAGTGGAAATAGAGAGTCTTGTTCTAGGCCCATGCATCTATGTACTGTATCTTCATTCTTCTGCTTTCTCGAATCTTCATATAGTATTTACTTAAAACCACAGGCTCGCTAAAGCCTCAAAAGTTACTAATTCCAAAGTAGCCCTACTGTAGTGTGATGAAATATTTGAAAAGTTTAAAGATTCCCTACCATGGTTTCCCTTCTTCTTTGCTTCCTTTTCACCTTTAGTGTCCAGGGAGATGCATGGTTTCTCACCTGACCTAAATCTTGATCAAAAGTAAACCCTTTCCCCCAATCCATCAGCTCAGCAGTGAAAGGACTTCTTCATTTAAAATGTAAAACCTCAAAACTTCAAAAGTTTTAAAAGAATATCCACAGTATAGAGTAAAAAGAAGAACTAGGCTAATTCTGATATTTCCCCATTTCCTTTCTTTCTTTGTATACAGACATTACAGATGGTTGGACTAACCATTTTATCTGTTTCTAAAGCGAACTGGAAACAAGTTGTATGTACTAATTAATAATTTTCTGTTGCATCTTAAAAAGCTTCTACTGAATAAAAGGAATGGATTATCTTTATATTGTTTTTTAAAAGAAATGGGAAACCTAATCCTGCACATTCATCACAAATCCAGATCTAAAATAACAGTAGAATAATGAATTGGCTTGGCTATAACACTCTCACGGGGCATAGCATTGTATCTAATGTGAGGCTGTTTTCAATCATGGATGACAAGTGAGAAAGGCAAATTGCTTGTGAGATTGATCCTATATGTAATGGGCAATTACTGACCACCTTCATGTAGATGTTCAATCGAATTTTATAGCATGAATTAAAAAATTGTACAGAAAACACATTTTAAATTATGCCAGCTAGATAAGTATTTTCTTTAAAAAAATTAAAAATCATACCAGAATTTGTTTTGTTTAAGTGCCACTGTGGGGAGATGATGACAACAATATTTCTATGTCACGTCTCCCAAATAATTTATATTATTGCAATATCCATTCTGCAAATAATTTACAGTCCATATACAAACTTAAGATCAATAGAGAATAATAATTTATGTGAAATTGTTTTAACAAGTGAATGAGGTTTCATTTTTGCTTTGCTGAGTATATTTTGCTGTTAGCATGTGCCTACAGCATTGTGCTAACTAGAATAATAGTAACACTGCTAGAATCATAATGCAGTGATAGTTCAGCCCCCTGATACCTCACTCTTTGCATAAAAATCACATCCCTCAATGGAAGAAAAATCAGAACAGTAGTACTAAGAACAATTCGTACTTGTTATTAATGTGCTGTCCTGTTTTTTGTGATTATAATCTGATTTTCTATGAGAAAAGATGGAAGGAGCATGTAGAATACAAGAGCAATGTAACAAAGATGTCAACTACGTGCCACATAAAATGGCAGAATAAATTGTGGCAATTCCTACCAAACACTTTATCTCTTTTGATAGCAAGCCTATGAATACTAGTTGGGATTGGAAGAGCACTAATGTAAAATATAGAAGCGCAACACTCACATACATTATGGGTATATTATAAGAAACTGGGGAGTAATTGAAGATAGGATTGAGGGGAAATTAGAAGACTACATGTATGGTAGATCAAGGATTCTCAACCTGCTGCCCATGGGCCAAATGCAGCCTGCAGCACCATTTCATGTGAACCCCACCGCCTCTACCACACCCGGAAGTGCCATGTGGTGGAGGAAGGGCAAAATGGCCATCCGGCCCCCAAAATTGTCTGAGGGAACGTGACCCAGCCCTTGGCTTTAAAAGGTTGAGAACTTCTGATGTAGATACAGTACTTAATGGCAATTATGTAAAGACCAAAATCCTAGTTCTTGGCATAATAAATCATGCTAGAAGGCAGTCCGTTGAACCTGAGGTATTTGGTGAGACACCTCCTCCATAACTGCCATGGATTCAAATGGCCCTACTTTAACTGCAATTTAATTTAGTATAAACCACAGAGTAGGCCCATTTGAGTCCAAGCCAAGGCAGTTATGGAAGAATGACACTCTAAATTCTCTTTGAGCCTACTCTAGTGTAATTTACCACACTAAGCTATAGAATTTTAGCCAATGTCAGGTTTTTAAAAAAATAAATAAATCAGAAACAGAGTAAGACAAAGGATGAAATTTTCATAAAAGGCAGTCCATCCTAACTGCACCGTATTAAATGAGATGTGAATCCAATTCGCCCTGTAATTCCTGCATTTCCAGGTGAAAATCCAGTTCTTAAGTCTATCTTCTTCTATGGGTGTCTGATTCCCTACATCGCTTCTCAGGAAACATGCCATGGCATCATCTCTGCTTGAGCCAGAATGTATTACATTTAGCAGAGAAGATTAAAAATTTCCCCCTGGTCTCAGAAAAGGTTTGTTCCTCTATTTTGAAGCCAATTTCCACACAGAATATTTTAAACCTGAGGTGGGAATGCTTTTGTTACCTAATGCAGTATGTCCAGCCCAGCCCTCTCCCCATAATAACTAAGTTTAAATATAAAATAAAGGTAAATGTCTCGCTTGCTCGAAAGCTACTCATATCCAACTTGGGTGCTGTCTTCATCTCCATTTACAGCCAGAAAGAGCCAACACTGTCTGCGTCTGTTGATGTTTCCGTAGTCATGTAGCAGGCATGGCTAGATGCCAAAGCGCACGGAACGCTGTTACCTTTACCACTGAACTGGTATTTGTTTATCTATTTGTAATTTCTTGCTTTCGAACTGCTAGGTTGGCAGGAGCTGGGGCAGAGATGGGAGCTCACTCTGTCGTGCAGCACTCGGGTCTCAACCTGCTGACCTGCCGAGTTCAGCGTCGTAAGCCACTGCAGTCCTCCAAATAGATAAAATTAGAAACGTTTAAATATATGTCACCGACTGGATTAGCTGAAACACCCGTTATACTTGTTCACACATTCTGCCCTCCCCTTGGACTTAGTCCACGAAAGCGCACAGTTACAGGAGTTAGTCTTTAAGGTGCCACAGCATTTTTTGGTCTTTTTTTGCTGTTTTGTTTTATTTACTCTCAGATAGGCTTGCGGCAGTTACCACTTCAAACATGCCCTCCCTTAATTGCCATGCCTGGCTGGCACAATCAATTTTAGACCGTAAAAAAATAGCAGACGTCAAGAAACAGGGCAAGGTCTCTTTGGAGATGCAGCCTTGCACTTCTCCAGCTGACACATTAATGGTGCAGGCACAACATGGAGGCTAGTGTGACTGTTTGCGACGAAAGTCCCCGGACCAGACTAATAAACTACCCTAACCCTTCTATGCCCATTTATAAAACAAATCACCACCCCTCTCCAGGCGCTACGACTACTCTGATGGTACGATTGGTACCGCCTTTCCGTATCCATGTTCTGACGTTGCTCATGACGCGCAAGAGAGCGCCGGCCCGGGGCTCCCGGGAAGGAAGCACGCTTGCAATGCTCAGCCGCCGAAGCCGGGACGGGCGGGGCATAGTTGCTACATATGAGAGGCGAGGCGGGCCCGGGGGACAGGGCAGGTATGTCCTCCGTGTTGTTTTAGGAGGTGGTGTAGGTGCGTAAATGGAGGCTCGGAGTAGGTAGGACTACCCAAATACTGTTGGGGTGTGAGTTGCGGAGTGGCGGGCATGTGTTTTTTGGGGTTCATTCGCAATCCGCAACTCTTGCGTGCACCGCTGCAGTTTACCCCTTTACTCAGAGGTTTCTCCCCCTCCCACCCCATTCAGTAGCCATCCTTTCGTAATTGTTTAAAATAAATAATAGTTGCGTGGCGTGAAATCGGTTGGATGAGGTTTGCTATGCATCGAAGGGTGAAAAGGGCTTTGAAGGGACTCTGTGGCTTGTGCAAAGCCACACACAGAGTGGCCCGGTGTGGAACTGAACTCACAATTGCAGGTGCTCCAGCCATTGAGCATGCCAGCCAGCCAGCTGCTTAACTGTTCACAGGGCTGCAGTTCTGGAGTGACACTTGTTCAGGATCATCACACAACATCAGAAATCTCCCCCAATTCCGAAGCAGTCTTTTTGGATCAGACAATAGGGAATTAGGAGGAGAATCAGCCCACTCACACAAATGCACACAACTGTGTTATATCTGCTGACAGCCTCAGAGTGACTTGGTCACAGTTACCCCTACTATTGATACACAGAAAGAGCATACCTGTCAAGTATCCCGGATTGGCCGGGATTTCCCGTATTTCTGCGCCGATTTTCTCCATTTCCCGCCCGGAGCTGCTGCTACCCCGTAATTTGGCAGCAGGGGGGGAGGAGTTACTGCGCATTCCTTCTGTGCAGGTCCTTTCTGCGCATGCGTAGAACGGACCTGCGCAGAAACGTTCTGCGCAGGTCCCGTAATCTCCGGAGCTGCGCTTGACAGGTATGGAAAGAGCCTCCTCAAATTATGGTAATTTTTAACTACAACCGGGCATACTGTATCCTAGTAATGGCAACCTTGTGTTGTTGACCAATCTTTCTCACACTTGTTCAGGCGAAAGGAACTGCAGAATGAATTCACCAAAAGGTGCCTTCATTTTGGCAGTTTCACATCTGGCCTAGACACCGAAGAAGAACCCCTACTTTTGGAACTGGGGATTCCCAGTACTGATTTTTGAAGCTTTGTTGTACTTTCTACTAATTGGGACAATTTCTTGGGAAACTTACTCCTGGTGATGTCATTTATTATGCAGCTGTTAGCAGTAAAGGCCATCTGTTGGAAAATTATAAGCCATCTTTTCACCTTCAGACCTCATAATGCAATTCTTGAAGAACAGCCTATGCACCTTGAGTTGGAAATCTGTAAAATGCCTGTTGCTAACTATGTTGGTTAAAAGCAAAACAAAAATAAAGGCAGTAGTGTTAACAACTAACAGATTTATTTCAGAGAGTAAACAAAATAAAAAGGCAAAAAAAAACAACAACCCTTGTGGCACCTTAAACAGTAACTGCTGTATTTTGATAACTTTTGTGGATCAAGTCCACTTTTGATATTACAAGAACACCAAATAACACCAGTGGAGGCCACTTAGAAGTGCCAGAGCAAGAACCTTGCATCTGTCTTGACACTCAGTGGGGTAAAAGAGAAAGAAGTCTTTCTGTAATAGGATAAAAGCGGACTCTGGTTCATGGGGAATATGCGAAGCACAAAAATAGGACAGTGTTTGTTTGTTTAAATCTATGAAGTACCGTATATATGTTTAGGAAGGAGCTCTTTGTTTTTATCTGAGTCATCTAGTTTCCTGTATTTAATATTGTAAGTCCAATGAATGTTTCTGTGTCATATTCCTTACTTTTGTCTGGTTTTGGCAGGTGATCGTAGCAGCTGAAGAATGGAAGATTTTTCAGTGGAGGAAGACGATTGCCCTGAGTTGATTCCTATTACAGAACCAGAGATAAAAGACAGTGAAGAAAGTGGTATTCAGTTTAGGAAGGCCTCTAAGATTCCTGTTACTATTATCACAGGATATTTAGGTAATAAGCTCTATATTCATGTTCAGTACTGAAATGTCGTTATAGAGCAATGGAATAAGCCTTTCTATTCTTATAAAGCAAAGCAATCACACTTATATACCGCCCCATAGTGCTTAATGCACTCTGGTCAATTCAGAAGTTAATTAGCATTTTGCCCCAAACATACTGGGTACTCATTTTACCAACCTTGGAAGGCTGAGCCAATCTTGATCTCTGGTCAGGATCGAACTCACAACCTTTTGGTTGCAGGACAGCAGCCTAATATAGGAATGAATCATGTTTCTTCTGTCTTACATGTGGACTATGCAAAATGTCTAAAACAGCAGATTTCAAATATATGTATAACAACATAATTCAAATATGAGTTTAAGGCTCAAGTCAAGGCCATAAAATTATTTTCTGCTAAGACCCTTAATCTCTTCTTACTGTTAGTAGGTATCATAAGAGAGCATAATTGGTTCATAGAATTACTGAGTTGGGAGGGGCCTTTTAGGCCACCGAGTCTAACCCCCTGGCCCTGCTCAATGCAGGAATCCAGATCAAAGCAGAGCTGACAGATGGTTGTCCAAATCTCTCTTGAATGCTTCCAGTGTTGGAGCGCTCACCATCTCTTGTGGTAGTTGGTTCCACTGTACTCATTGTCAGAGCATCATGTCTGTCTGGGATGTTAAAAAAGTCTTTTTATGCATCTGCTCATATCCTATGTGAGAGGGATGTCAAGATTGCACCAACCTATTTAGTATACAAAACATTTCGCATAATGCAATTTATTTTTGCATAGCGGACTCTGTGCACATGGTCTTACTTGTATTGAGCAGTACCCTGGTAAGCCCTTGTGTGGATCATATAGCCAAAATGCAAGTGCCAGGCAAGTTTGACATACTCATTCTTTGTAGTGTAAGATCTAATACCCGCATAGTTCTAAAATCCTTTAGCAAAGGGAATATTCAAGAGTGCCATGATTAAAAGGTGTTGTTGCTGTCTTGAGATCTGTTGTATTTAATCAGCCTGGAATCATAGGGTAGGCTTATTATGTCATCCCTGTTTATTGGTGTCATATTTAACATCTTCTACAAGGCATTTTTTTATTTCTTGGGGTATATTTGGTCACTGAACTGGGTTGATTACATCAGTTTGCTGTTGGGTAACTAATAAGAGTGTTTTAAGAAGAATTCTTACATGTCTAGGCCAGACTTGAAACTGCCAAAATGAAGACACCATTTGGAAAGCATGTTTTGTCTCTATGTTCTAAAAAAGGGAGTGTTTAAATCCAGAATTATTGTCAACTTGAATTGGTCAAAATAAATATTTGGAACTTAAGTTCTAGTGGGTTAACAGTAAGTATAACTATTGTTGGATTTACTGCAAAATTCCTCTTGCATCTTTGATATATAATATTCATTTTTTTAGGTGCTGGGAAAACTACTCTTCTTAATTATATTTTGACCGAGCAGCATGATAAGAGAATAGCAGTAATTCTAAATGAATTTGGTGAAGGTATGTAAAAAAATGGAGCACATTTTGTGTATCAAAATTTAAATGTGTGATTCTAGAATTTTAAATTTCTCATTGAATCAGCATTCATACCTACATCCTTGAAGGGGCAGAAAACATTTGTTGTTAAATGGTGGATTACATAATAGCGAACTTAGAAGCACATATTGTATTTTTATTTGTTAAGGAGTTATATTGGAATTTTTCTTATCTCTTTAGGTTGAATATGTAGTAGTTTCAAGCAGCAGAAAGGAGAAATCTCAGTTATTTGCTTTATTCTTGCAGTCAGGAGTAAGAGCACAAATTTTGTCAGCTAACCTTTAAAATAACTACAGGTGAAACTCGGAAAATTAGAATATTGTGCAAATGTTCATTCCTTTCACTTAAAAGGTGAAACAAATATACGAGATAGACTCACTACATGCAAAGCGAGATATGTGATGCCTTAATTCGTTATAGTTGTGATGATCATGGCATACAGCGGACATGAGATTATGTGATGGTTATGGGGTACATGAGTTGGGGGGTTGGGCTTTTCATAAACTAAGCCATAAGCATCAATATTATAACAAAGTAAGGCTTGAACTATCTTGCTTTGCATGTAATGAGTCTATCTCATATATTTGTTTCACCTTTTAAGTTACATTACTGAACTGACTGAACATTTGCACAGTATTCTAATTTTCCAAGTTTTACCTGTAATTCATTCCTAGGGAGAACAATATCATTTTTGGATCAAGAGAACAGATCTTGGCTGGTTTAGCAGTCTTTTGCAAGGTAGTTTGAGATAGCAATATGTAACCACATAGGAAGGTAGCTAGAATGTACAGTCTTCAGAGGTAAGGAAGGGAGAAATTCTTACTTCCACCTCACAAAGGCAAAAAAAGGGTCTGTTTTTCTGGTTTTGCTGGGGTCGAGGGCAGAATGGGGTGATACTGTTGACATTCTTCTCAGCCTTCCATGTAAAAGCATCAGACCTGAATACAGTAATACCTCATACAACGTCCGTTTCATACAACGTCGGATCCATACAACGTTGCCTAATTCTTGGAAAAAAGATGCCTCATACACTGTCGCCGGACGTTGTATGAGGCATTAGGGTTTTTACATTAGAAAGAAGCCGCAAGACCCACGCTTCCCTTGGTTGTGAGCGGGGAGGCGGGAGCGAGACTCCGATGCGGCAGGTCTTCTTATGGGCCACGCCGGACGCCTTACAGCTGAGACCAGTCTCGCTCCCGCCTACCCGCTCACAACCAAGGGACGCTTCCCCTGGTGAGAGCGGGGAGGCGGGAGCGAGACTGGTCTCAGCTGTAAGGCGGCCGGCGTGGCCCATAAGAAGACTTGCCGCATCGGAGCTGTCGGAGCCGCAACACCCACCGCGTGCTTCCCTTGATTGTGAGCGGGGAGGCGGGAGCAAGACTGGTCTCAGCTGTAAGGCGCCCGGCGTGGCCCATAAGAAGACCTGCCCCATCAGAGCCGTCGGAGCCGCAACACCCACCGGACGCTTCCCTTGGTTGTGAGCGGGGAGGCGGGAGCAAGACTGGTCTCAGCTGTGAGGCACCCGGCGTGGCCCATAAGAAGACCTGCCGTGTCGGAGTCTCGCTCCCACCTCGCCGCTCACAACCAAGGGAAGCATCCGCTGGGTGTTGCATCTCCGACGGCTCCGGCGTGGCAGGTCTTATGGGCCACACCGGGCGCCTTACAGCTGAGACCAGTCTCGCTCCCGCCTCCCCACTCACAACAAGAAGACCTGCCACGCCGGAGCCGCACCACCCACCGGACCCTTCCCTTGGTTGTGAGCGGGGAGGCGGGAGCAAGACTGGTCTCAGCTGTAAGGTAGTCGTCGTGGCCCATAAAAAGACCTGCCGCACCGGAGCCGCCAGACGCTTCCCCTGGTGATAGTGGGGAGGTGGGAGCGAGACTGGCCTTCTTATGGGCCACGACGGCCGCCTTACAGCTGAGGCCAGCCTCTCGCTCCCGCCTCCCCACTCTCACCTATGGCAACGACGTTATACAAAGCATCGGTGGCAATAATTTGGACATTGTATGAGGCATCGCAGATAGGATTTTGCATGCCTCATACAAAGTCGGAATTCATACAACGTCCTAACTTGTGGAACCAAGTTTGGACGTTGTATGAGGTATTACTGTATACTACTTGCTAAAATTGCTGTTGGGGACTGTGGTGGCTTAGTGGTTAAGACGCTGAACTTGATGACTGGAAGGTCAGCAGTTTGAGACCCTAGTACTGCATGACGAAGTAAGCTCCTGCCTCTGTCTCAGCTCCTGCCAACCTAGCAATTCGAAAGCAAGAAATTGCAAGTAGATAAATAGGTGCTGTTTTGATGGGAAGATAACAACATTCCATGCTCTTTGGCATCTAATCATGCTTACCACATGATGTGGAAACATCTGCAGATACAGACAGCGGTGGCTCTTTGGCTGTAAACGGAGATGAGGACCAAACCTTAGAGTCGGATGCTACTGGCTTTCAAGCAAGGGCAATCTAGCAGTTCCTTTTACTAAAGTCGCTGTTATGCCTTACTTAGCTGCAGAGGCACAATATTTATTACCTTGGCGCAGATCAAAGGAAAGTCTACGGACTGGAGATTGCATATTGAGCCCTTGGAAGAGTACCTAGTCTTTGTCTATGACAATGGACATTGGAGTTTGGGCAAAAAAGTGTAGGGTCTTCTAAACTTAAAAATGCTACTCAAGAAAGGCTGTGACTCCTTTTGCTAGGTTCACTAGAACCAAGTCCTTAACAGTCCACAGGTGTGAAGCAAAACTGGATCCTATCAGAATGAAAGCAGTAGATCTCCCTTGTTCTGTCTTCAGTTACAACAATTCACCAATCCATGGTCTTCCTTTATTTTAAAGGTGAAATTGAGTGATGGAGAGACTTTGAAAGATTTTTCACTCTCTTTTCTCTGTTTCATCACTTATTTTTAAGGTAACAGTTAAATATGAGAAGTGACTGAAAGGTTCTTGGCATAGAAAGAATGGAGTTTGATTTCTATTTAGGCTGAGAAACTTTAGGCACTCAGTCTTACTGTGGGAATAATACATTGTGGGGTTTTTTTTTTAGTGTAAGCTGACATGTTTTGCACTCTGAGTACTGTGCATGAACAAACTAATCTAAACTTGTTTACTAAAGATTAGCATTTTATTCAGTAAAGGACCTGATTTGATTATTATTTTTCCTGTATTGTCAGGAAGTGCTCTGGAGAAATCCTTGGCTGTGAGTCAAGGTGGAGAACTCTATGAGGAGTGGCTGGAGCTTAGAAATGGGTGTCTCTGCTGTTCAGTGAAGTAAGGCCTTTTTTTTCTGTTCTAAAAATGTTCTGAAATTGGCCATTTTTGAATTCTTGTGTTCAGCCTACTGTTAATTAGAGTATAGGTTTCCTGTGATAGTAAGTCAGTTGGGTTAATAAGGATCCAATAATTCTGAAATCAAGCATCATTCAATCAGTTTATTGTTACAATCAAAGACCAGCATAAAAAAAAAGTATTCAGAACATGGTTGACCATACTACAGCAGGACTACAAAAGAGATTTTTGAATGCTCTAATCAGACTCAACCAGTGATGCACTCCCAAAAAAATTACTACCACCTCTGTGAGCGGGGCCAAATCTGTGGGCGGGGCCAACGCAATGGGGTATGGAGGTGGGTGTGGCCAGCCAGGTGGGCGTTGCCTGGGGAATTTCCGCTACTGGTTCTCCCGAACAGGACAGAACCTGCTTCAGTGCATCACTGGACTGAACCAGTAGGATTCAGTAAAATCACTACAGTATATACAGTTATATTAAAAATATGATATAAAAGAATGTGATGTAAAATCCTTTTATATCATATTTTTAGCATAACTGCAAATGCCGTAGTGATTTTAACTGAATCCTACTGGTTGAGTCTTATTAGAGCATTCAAAAATCTCTTTTGTAGTCTAAAATCTACTAAAGTTACAATGTGTAAAAACGCTAAGACAATCAGTGTTAATAAAAATTGTAATATCAGTAAAAATAGTAATATTTAGTGATTTAAATATTTACTACAAGGACTACATTGCAGAAACTGGCCCAGCATATGATAGCAAATCAAGCATCTTGTTTTTTAAATGTATTTCTTCATTAGTATGTTTTTTTGGTTTGTACCAGAAGATTTATTTAAATGCCTCATGATCTGATTTAATAAGAAACCTTTTTCCAAGGTGTGTTGAATAAAGCCAACTTAAAATGGGACTTGTATTGAAAAGTAGCTTATATTGATATTTTCATGTTGAAACTGATGATAGCAAATGTATGCTGGTACTTGAGCATATAGAAGCAAGTTTTAGTTTGCCTAAGTTATTTAACCGTGCATGCAAACACATAATGAGTTCTGTAAAATCTTAATAAATATGCAAATACAATCATGTTCATCTCTGCCTGGGAAATTCAGTAGGCTTGGAATAGCATTAAGTTCAGAATACCACATAGGTATAAATGAATAAAAAAATGAATATTCTCATTGCTTACCTTTTCCCCCTTATAGGGACAACGGGTTAAAAGCTATTGAGAATTTGATGCAGAAGAAAGGCAAATTTGATTACATTTTGCTAGAGACAACAGGATTGGCAGACCCAGGTAAATGCAATTTGGGGAAAGGAAGGGAATGAAAATCCATGGTGGCAAAACGGTGTTATTCTGTTGTTGGACAGCTCAGAAGTTTGTAGAATAAAAGTTCCATTGTGCCTTTCTTTCATGATGCAAGTTATGTTGTGAATTATGTTGAACATAAAAGCAAAAGAAATGGAATTGATATTTATGTTGTCCCCATTCTAGTAGCAAGACCGGTACGCAGAAAGAGCCTCCTCGAAGATTGTGGTAGTTTTGAACCACAATCGGCCATACCCCAGGCAACGGCAAACTTGTGTTGCCAGCTAATCTTTCTCACACTAGGTTAGACGAAAGGAACTGCAGAATGAACTCACCAAAAGGTGCCTTCATTTTGGTAGTTCACATCTGAACTAGACACGGAAGAAGAAGTGGAATAGCCATGCTAGTCTGTTGCAAAACAACATGAAGGGACATGAACCTATAAACCTAAAGGTGCCAACACCAATCATATCAATTACTGTGTCGGGCATGCTGGGTAGGCTGACTAAGAAGGCCAAAAGGAACATAGGGTTTCCACCCATGCCTGAAAATTTGGGCTACAGTTTTCCTGTGAACTTAGTAGCATTTAACAAGATAATGTAAACCTAGATTCTGGCTAAAATCCAGCAGTGTAAATAATATCATGGTGGTTTTCAGAAAATAAAAATATCTGATCTGCCCACCCCCATCCTTCTTCGGATTCCCTTTCAACCTGTGGAAGCAGTTGGGGGATGCAAGGGGAGGCGTTTGATTTCCAAAAAATTGTTGCCAGCAGTAAAATAATTCCATTAACAGTGATTTTTTTAGAAATTAAAGACCACCCATTTCCTATGACCCCCAAAGGCTTCCCCCAAATGAAAGAGATCTCTGTGAAACCTCAGGGCCTTGGTGGATGGTGGGGAGATAGGAGGTTGATGATGCAGTTGATGATATCCTTATGCCCAGTGATGGGCTCCAAAAAAATTTACTACCATACTGTGGGCGTGGTATGGTGGGCATGGCCAGCGGGAATTATATGTCCTTTTAAAATAAAGAGTCTTTCATTACATGGAGGCCAATTACAAGTTAGAGAGTCAGAGTATTCAAAATTTAATTCTGTGCTTCAGTGAAATACAGATGCATGTTGGTGTATTGTGGTTAATGTTTTTAAAGCATGCCTGCTGATTGTTACATGGATTTATATTTCCAGGTAGGCTATATATATATATATATTAATTGTAAAAAAAAATATTGGCTAGAACAAATACAGCTGTCTAAAAATTTTCTAGACCCATTTAATTAAAACTCCAAACTGTTGTTTAGGGGGCAAATAGAATTATTATTGGCGATTTAGTTTTTTTTCTCTTAGAGAGACTGACACTTTCTCTTCCAAAGCTAAATTATTGCAATGGTAAAGTAATCTTCTTAAAAGAAAGGACATTGATTCAGCTCCTGTTTGTACACAAATCCTATTTCAGTTATGTTGAAAAACTATTAAGGCATTTGAGTTGAAAATCAATAAAAAACTGGAAACCATTAAATGTTGTGGCCCTATGCTATATCTTGCATGAGTAATCACTGTAAACGGCTAATAGCTATTTGAGTCTTGAGATCTATTGGGACTGCATCTTGTCAGTTCAGGTGGACAGCTTCAGACATTGAAATAGCTTTAGCTATCATTAGTTTTGCCTGTAGGCTTCATTTTTTCAGACAGCTGCAATATCAACTAGATTTGTGAGCTTTTGTAAAATAAAATGCTTTCATTGCTGTCAGTTTCTTGCATCCTTTAGGTTGCGGCATATGGGCATGTTGAATCAGCTAATGTCAAAACAAATTTTCATTTCTTGTTTTTCAAAATATACTATCCTTTAGAAGCTTCGCTATTTTGATTGCTCATGAGAGTACTGTACTACTAAGTACCTTTCATGGGTTTTCAACAAACTTCTTTATGTTGTCAATATGTGGGAGCTTGTAAAGCATTGCTTGTATGCAAATAATCTAATGAGCGTTAAACCTAACAGTTATTGTATTTATTTATTTGACACATTTGTATTGCCGCCCACTCGGCAAGCGACTCTGGGTGGCGTACAACAATTACATCATGAATTACATAAATCCCACTAGAAAATTATAAAAAACTTAAAACCAGTAAAAAATAAAATAAAAAATTAGTGAAGTGAGATATAGATTCTGCTGCCCCTCCATTACAGGATTAGCAGAAGATGATATTAATTCCTTTATGTTCTCGAAAATACTTCCAGATAATATATTCCTTTCACACTAATGGGAGAAATATAGTTTGAGAAATAATAATTCCAATAATATAAAAATAGTGGTCTTGAATGAAAATATAAATGATGGTTGTGAGGTCTAAGCGAAAATTTGTGTCTAGTTTTAAAACCTCAATGGCTTGTATGTGTTTTATTTGCTAGGTGCAGTCGCCTCCATGTTTTGGGTTGATGCTGAATTAGGAAGTGATATTTATCTTGATGGTAAGAAAATAGATCTTTATATTATGTTCTTGTGTGTTTTTATGTGATGGGTTCAGTAAATGTTGTATACAATGTGTGCTACTTTCAGAGTATATTAGTGAATGTGAGTAAAGTTACTAAATTCTATTCATTTAGAAAGTGGTAAAGGCCTTTCCTAAGTTGTGTAAAAATATGCACACTTGCTATGACATTTTTTCAATGTATTTTCTTCAGTTTTAGATTCTTATTGGCAAAACTCTTTTTACAGGTATTGTATCTGTTGTTGATGCAAAGTATGGACTACAGGTAAAAATAATATGCCTACTATTATTAAGGAACAAGCAAGAGAAAAATGTGGTACTTGTTCCTATTCTAGTATTTTATTTACATATGTCTAATTATTTTAAAGTAATTTTGAGATCTGTCTGGCCTATGACTTCCACCTTGACTTCTACCTTCTGAATTGATTGGTTTAAAGAACTTTCCAAGTGGCATACAATAATTTGAGTTTTAACTTTTAAAGTAGTGCACATGGCATGTTCACATTATATTGGCTAGTGATGACTATTATAAGTTTGTAATTTTCCAGAAACAAATGAACTAGCTAGAGAAAAGCTGCTTGAATCCAAAGCATGTCATTAGCAACTAGTTTACTGTGTTACTAACAAAACACCAGCCATTATGGGAAATGGGCTGTATATAGAATGGAGTCTGTGTATTACTAGGTCTGTAGTACAAAGCAAGTAAGTTCAGTGAGCATAAAAATTGCATAACAAAAGGAAATCCATAGAAAATAATGGCTTGGTTTATGGATCCCCCCCTCCCAGAACGGATTATTTGGTTTTTAATGCATTCTTATGGCAAACCGCATTTCAGTTAAGTATTTTGGTTTTCAGTGCATTCCTATGGGAAATTGCATTCAATACATTCCTATGGGAAATTCGGTTAAAGTAAGAAACATCCCGGAGAACTGTAAGAAACATCCCGGAGAACGCATTAACTACGTTAACCAAGGTTCCACTGTACGGTATAAAAACATAGAATTGAAAATTGGGAAATACAGAAACTACAACCAGCTAACAAAAGTAAAGCCATTAAAAACCTCAAAATTTAAGTGTAAATTTTTGATCTCAATTCAATTTTTTATTCCCAGTTCAACAAGACCCACTGAAGAAATTGGACTTGACTAAGTCCTGTTGATTCATCAGGTCAACCCTGGTTGGGCTGGCAGTTGGATTTAGCATCTCAGATTTTAAACGTTTTAAAACAATTAGCTGGAGAAGACCAAACAAAAGATAAAGGTGGGTCTTTCCTTTTGCAGTCCTATGCAGAATAGCATGTAAATGACACTTGACTTGTCCAGGAAAATGGCAGGACAAGACTGGAGGTCAGGAACCACTAGTCCTCTTGTTTTCTTGGTCTTAACTCACTGTCTCATACTATAACTGTGGGGCTGCAGTGGCTCCGTGGTTAAGAAGCTCGCATTAGCTGGAAGGTCAGTAAGTTGGCAGTTCGAGACTTGGGTACTGCATGATGGATTGAGTGCCCGTCTCTGTCCCAGCTCCTGCCAACCTATCAGTATAACATGAAAGGAGCCTCACTTGGGCATCCCCTGAGCAGAGTTTCTCCAGCAAAAATCCTTTCAGCCCTGAATAATTTCTGACACAAAATTATTATACTGTGAAGCAAATAAATAATTCCAGGTTAGGATGATTTGCTTCTGGACTTAGTTAATTTATAGGAGACTGTAGCTATCTGGCTTGGAGTAGGCAACTAAAACTGTTGGCCATGTGAGATCATGTAAGCTTATTTTATTTTAGGGATTGCTTAATGAAAATATTTAAGACAGTTTATACCCATGTCATTCTTCGTTGCACTTCGACTGCTACTCACATTTCACAATCTTGTTCCTTCTTTCTGTCTTTGTTGTATGACATATTTTATGAAAGATCATTTAAGGTTCCCATTGGTAAAAGCACTATGTCCGTATTTGAATAACTAATTGTGAATATCTTTTTACACTTACATAATTAATTGCCTTACTACTTCCTTGATTTGTTGCAGCCAGCTATCTTTGAAAGTTCTTCTAGTTCTGTTCTACAGCTTGGTTTTTTTTTGCAAGACACAATTGGAAGGAAACTAATTCCGCTAAAAGAAGTTAGATGTATATTAAAATGTATTGATTCTTATTCATATGAGGGTACATTTTTCTGTTACCAAATATATAAAGAAAACCTGCAAAATGTTTTTGAAATAATAAAATTTATAATGTTCAGTATCTTTGGGATTCAATGCATTATTGAATCAGTAAACATGTACAAAGCTTGACGTGCTGTCACAGTAGGTTTTGCTTTGTATAAAGAATGGGAGAACTTGTCCAATTTCTCTTGATTCAAGGCTTGACCTTTGCCTTGGCTTATGATTTAAAGGTTCCTGGAGGCAGTACAAGCAACGACACTGATAATAGGCAGCAATTTAGGGGTGTCACACTTCAGGGGCCCAGCCTAGTCCATGTAAAAGCAAACAAACTAATCTGTGGCCAGAAAGCCAAATTGAAACTGAAGTGGTAATTGTTATCATGGAATGTCACTCGTCTAATGGGATTGTCACCCGGAAATCGGAAATATTCATGTTTCAATTAAAAGGGAAATGGTTGGACAGCTTGTGGTGATAGGTTACAACTCTGAGGATCTAAACCAGGGCTACTGATGCTGCTTTTTTACGAACCCACAAAGCCTGACAGTGTTTAATACAAATGAATCAATGAATATGGAATTACAAAGGAAAGGTGAAATAAGAGGTCCTTTTTAGTCCTCCTTTTGTACAAGGTCTTCAAACAGTTTCGTTAGAAAGTAATATTGACTGAGGAAATCAGAAAAATATATAGACATACAACAGAATGTTCCTTTTCCAAGATTAAGTGTATTAGGAAACTGTTATTAGTTAAAAATGTATTTTCATCCCCATCCCATATTGAGAAATACTAGGAAATGTATGTTATATTAAAACAAATCGTTTAGTGAAATTCTGCAGCAGAGAAATTGTTTTTTGCCATATCTGAGGGGAATAAATGAAATATTGCCTCAGAATAAATTATGGATTACACTTGAGAATTAAGTCTGGAAAATGTTCTCTTAAAGCACCCATACATCACTAGATTTTGTAACTGTGGGGCATTTGGTGGGAAGAGGACACTGCAGTTCACTCATTTAATTGGTTTATTTAAAATGTCTTGGACTTGTAAAATCATGGATATTATCTTGGAGGAAAAGGTGAAATATTATGACACTTTAAAGACCAACAGGTATATTTAGTGTAAGCTTTCATCAATGAAAATCTGGGAAAAAATGTTAGTGTTTAACATGTTGCAACATTTTACCAAACACACATGCTTTTCTTTTGTGTGTGTGTGTCACCTTTAAATTTGCCAGAGGTATAGGACAAGTTCAGATTTCTGTGATTATAAGTAACTGTGGCTCAGTGATTAAGAAGCTCACTTTGTTAGCTGAAAGCCTGGCAAGTCGGCAGTTCGAGACCTGGATACTGCATGACAGATTGAGTGCCCATCTCTGTCCCAGCTCCTGCCAACCTAGCAGTTCGAAAGCAAGAAATTGCAAGTAGATAAATAGGGACCACTTGGGTGGGAAAAGATCTTGGGGGCATGAAAGGAGCCTCATTCAGGTGTCCCCTGAGCGGATTTTCTCCAGCAAAAATCCTTTTAACCCAGAATAATTTCTGACATGAAATTATTACTGTTCTGGAAACCTGGCAACATAAGCGTCAAGTTATTTCAGTAGGAAATTGTCTCCTAAATTTGTTTCCACCTATTGAAGAGAATGAGATTTAATCTAATTGGCATGCGTAAAAGTTCGGTTAGAATCATATTGCCCTGTGCTGCTCATGCAATACTTGATCAATGGTTTGGTCTATAGCCTGCCACAGTTCGTAGAACACTTTGGGTGGATTGTTAACACACTACCTACTCTCAGTTGAATAGGGGTCTTGGTAAATCTCCAAACTTTTCCTTTTAATTCATTATTTAATTTTTTGTTTTGAGTTAAGCATTGTTTTGACTATTACTTGTCTAATATGGTTTCAATAATTGTCAGTGATGTAATTTGTAAAATTAGCAATTTTAAATTCTTATTGCCTTTCTAAAATCCTTTGTTTAGCATCTGAAAGAAGAAAAACCCAATGGTCTCATCAATGAAGCAGCTAGGTATCAATACAATGACAGTTTTCCCATCTATCTGAATCCTATAAAAGTTTTGTAATTTCTTGAATAATTGCTTCTCCTTATTTGTGTACTTAGTAAACCAAGTTTAATAGTATGGGATAAAACTTGGCACCCCTGTACAAAGATTTTTTTAAAATTAAAACCAGTTTAAATCATTCTAGTTGCTGGGAAAGTTATTGTTATGTTTGCATTTATTGGGTTGCACGTTGTTTTGTATTTTAATTTGTAAACTGCCAGGTCAGAGGTTCGATTTCTGAGTACTGTAGGACGGAATGAGCTCCCGTCTTTGTCCCAGCTCCTGCCAACCTAGCAGTTCGAAAGCAAGAAATTGCAAGTAGATAAATAGGGACCACTTCGGTGGAAAGGTAACAGCGTTCCGTGTGCTCCGGTGTCTAGTCATGCCTGCCACATGACCACGGAAACATCTGCAGAAGCAGACCGCACTGGCTCTTCGGCTTAGAAACAGAGATGAGCATTGCACCCTAGAGCCGGATACGACTGGCTTTCGAGCAAGGGAAACCTTTACCTTTACTAAGCTGCCAAAGTGGGGAAATTGTGTTCTCCCAAGGGGTACTATGTAGCCATGTTAAATAATTAATGAAGTAAAATATTAGGCCTTCTTAAAGTAGCATTTTGAATATTGGCCATGGTTTATGTACGAGAATCGGGGAATAGGTTTATGCAAATTTATTTAATAGTTTCTTGGTTAGTAGTATATTTTCTCCCTTGATCCATGGTTTGGCTGTTTTTTTCCTTTATAATCATGAATACTGTTTAAATTTAAGGGCACAATCCTAACTCCAAGTTAAGAATGACTAAAATGGGTTTGGGTAGAGCATAAACCTCTTGTGCCACCACAAGTGTCCTAAGGTTGGCCTGACCCCTAGTCCTGACTATTAGCTACTGAGTGGTAGCGGTCAACTCAGTTTACATGGTGATTGTATTGAGCTTGTGGTTTTTATTCTCTCCCCCGCCCCCCGAAGTCCCTCCCTCCTAAGATGAGTTTGGATGCAACATAGTTTTCAGTTGACCTTACTTTCCTAGTAAATATGCTTGGGCTAATAGTGGAAGAATCCCATATTATGAAATAATAATACAAACATTCAATATTTGAATTTGGAGATCATGTATTTTTTTTAAACAACCCTGGTCTTGAAAAAGCAAAAAGTCCAATTTGTGCTAATACACAATTTAGAATATACTGTTGGATGTCCCACCTATATATTAATTTTTTTCCTCCTGTAGACAGATTGCACTAGCAGATCTTATAATCATCAATAAGACTGATTTGGTTTCACAAGAAGCATTGGTGACACTGAGAACAGTCATCAGGTAAGCACAAAGAAGTTTATAGTGCCTGATGGTCTTTTGTTTGAATATTTAATGTTTCCTTTGTGAAGCTGATGCCATTTGAAATTGAGCACTCCTTTGCCAGGAGGGTGAATGCTCAACTATGGTTTACACACTGCAAGATTTTGCTTGGGAAAAGCTTCACTATGTCAGAAGCATAGTACCTATATAATCTTTCTTCAATACATGATTGCCCTTTAAAAACGTACAAATAGTTTCAAGGAAGGGAAGTTGCTACTATGATCACTCTGCAGTTCTTAAAAGTAAACAAAATACATTTGAGGATCTGTGATAAATATAGGCAAAGATGGTTTATAACGTTTGATCCTCCAAAACAATCCTGCTAACATGGTTAGTAGGGATTCTGGGAGCTGATGCTAACAAAGGGACATTGGTCATAAAAAGTACTCAATGTTGCTCTGCATTTTAGCTGAAATCCTAGATCAGGTTAAGGGGAGGAGGGCAGGGAAGCGGCTGACAGCTGCATCATAGTTAAATGTGTAGGATGTACTGAAGAAAAGCCACATGTTGTTGTTTTTGGGCTGCTGTGACTAGTATGGAGGATTTAACCTCTTCAGCAAGATATGACTTCATGGATCTCTCTTATTAGAAAAGATTAATTGGATTGAAGGAGCTATATCTAGAGATTGTAGCTTCCATTCTTTTTTAAAAAAACAAATATACCTCCTTTACTGTATTTTCTCTCAGGGTACTTGGCTGCATAATCTAGTGCACACACACATGCACACATGCACACATATACACACACATTTATGACTGTGAATATGTGTACTTGCTACACTCTAATTAGCTTTTTCTCACACCTTTTCAATGGTTTTAGGTCAATTAATGGACTCGTCAAAATTTTAGAAACTCAGCGATCAAGGTAATGAAATATCAAGCATAACTGGTAATTCTTACCTCTCCTCAAGTTGTGACTATTACATATTTTTCTCATATGTATCTTCACCAAGAAGTATAACTTAATGACCCACAAACAATAACTAATCAGTTTATTTTCCATTTTCATCATCTTTTATATTTAATGGGATGGGCCATCCCAGGTGTCCAGAAAGACTGCATGGAACGTAGCACCAAATCTTTGTGTCCATAACTCCACTAAAACACTTGAATCAAAGGAATTTCAGTAGGTCAGACAGACAGCTTGGGAACAGCTGTTCTGTATGGTGATTCTTATAAGTGTCTATAAATGTCAGAGGGGTGTGCTGTTTTCTTTTGTTCACAATCCACCCACACACTCACACACATACATGCACAAAAGCTTTCAAAATTATTTTTAAAAAGGCCTAGTGAACGTTTACATTAAACATTATTTCTTTTCATCAGATGGTTGAATATTTGATGACTGTCCAGAAAGACAGTTTATTGCAGTGTAATGCCAGGATGCAGTGCTTCATATGTTATTAGGCTCCCTCCCATTTCTTATGAACTTCAGAAAACACAGTGAATGGTCATGACAGAGAACCACATGTTACACTCATGGTTTAATTTGGGGTTTTTCAAGCTAATTCATTTGGAAAGGATTAAAGTATTTATAGGTTTATTTCCACAAATCTCAAGTGGTTAAGACGCTGAACTCGCTGGCTGGAAGGTCGGAGTTTGATTCCCGGGTACTGCATGACAACAGTGAGCTTCTGCCTCTGTCCTAGCCCCTGCCACCCTAGCAGTTCAAAAGCAAGAAATTGCAAGTAGATAAATAGGGACCACTTCAATGGGAGAGTGAACAGCATTCTGTGCACTCCATTGTTGAGGCATGCCTGCCTGCCACACGGCCACAGAAACATCTGCAGACGCAGGCAGCACTGGCTCTTTGGCTATATACAGAGATGAGCAGTGAACCTTAGAGTCGGATACAACAGGCTTTCAAGCTAGGGCAACCTTTACCTTTACTTCCACAAGAATCTAAAGAAAGTATGCAAAGCTTATCTACATGCTGTATTGCTAGAGCAGTTCAGCTATAGTTCCCTTATGTAAACTATAAGTTATCCAGTGATGCACTATATTGATATATGGCCATTTCAGGAATCCAGATGCAATGTTTTAATATCTATTTATCCCCATCAGTCAACCACATGCATTAAGATTCCCCCCCCCCCCAAGTGTCTTTATTTGTTCTGGGAAATGTTTCTTCTAATTTTATATATAAGGATTGTGGAGGATTCTGTAGCATTATGGTCTGTTCCTTTCATCTATCCACTCATTTTATGGAAAGAGGTGGTAGAGAATCGAATAGATACCAAGTACAGTATCTAAATATGTGTTACAAATCTATATTATCCTTGCTTTTTAAACACACACAGTCACTATGCCAAAGTGTAGTCATGCTTTTCTGTTAGTGACTCTGCTTAGGAATGTCATTTACTGTATTTCAATAGTTTTAAAGGTCACCAGCTGAATATTGTATTTCCAAATATTTTAATCCTGTTAACAGATCTGTTGATAAAGCTTATTAGAAATTCTGCTTGCAATCTGCTCCATGTTGGAGGCTTTAAGTCCTGCTGCTAAATAGTTGCTCTATAAAAATTCTTCTTTGTAGTGACTGTCATGTTAGTTTATACGGATTACTGTCTCTGATTTTTTTTCTTCAGGTCAAAAGAGGGAATTAGCTAAACTTGCTTCAACAACTTTACATCTCAGCTTTTAAATTTCTTTCAAGTTTGGCTTGGAACATGAAATACTGTAGTTCAGCTTTTTTATTAACTATTGGGCGTTGTATTGCATACCCATTTATTGCCTTTTTGTTGAGAACTAGCAGAGGTTGCCCGGCGTTGCCGGGCTGTTTTAAATGGTGTTGGAAAGTTTTTGTTGTTGTTGTTAATGTTTGTAAAGAAGAGGTTAGTCTATAATTGAAATTTTTAAAATTTTTATTTATACAAATTTTTTTGATGGCCTGTTATAAACTGTGATGAGTTTTGTTTGGTGTTTTGGTTTTGTGGATGAAAAAAAGAATAAAGGATGATATACTTTTTCCAAAAAAAAAAATTTAACCCAATATTTTTAAGTATGTATTTTTTTAAATTGTTGTACCATAGGTAATAATTTTAAAAATGTGAAAGTACATGTTTTTCACAATAAATGTTTTTAAACTGTGTATTGATGTTTTTGTTTTTTATTTGAGTAAAAATTCAGCACAGGATTTTTGAATAGTTTTTATTTTATTTTTTTGACATCTGATTTTGATTTGTGTAAAATTGTGATTTTGTGTTATTTGTTTTTACTTGTTTTTACTCTTGGGGCCTTTTGTGTGGGGCTATTGTATCTTTTTGAATTTTTTTACTATTGTGGGCAGCAAGTGGTGCTGGTAGGGGTTATCTTGTATTTTGACTGTTTTTTCTCTTGTGGCCTCTGGGTGGAGCTTCTTCCAGTAAGTAGTCTCTTTCTTTATTCATTTCTTTTCCAGTCATTGTGGGATGAGGTCATGTGGTGGTGAGTTGGCTGTTTTTCTTTATTTGTGGTGGTGGTGGTTGGATTTTGTGGTGTTTGGCTGGGTGCTGAGTGTGTTTGGAAATGTTTGTTGTTGTTTACTTTGTATTGTTTTTTGGTGTTATTTTTGTTTGTTTTTGTGTATTTTTGAATGTTTTTGATTGTTTGTTTTTGTGTTTTTGGTGTCCTACGGGGGGAATCCCCTCTCTGCCGTCTCCCCTGGCTCTGGAAGGCTCCTTTTGTCCCCCCAAACCTTCCAGACTCATGGGACCCAGGAGAGGGGATCGAATCCAGGCCACCTTCTGATATTTAAAAGGGAAATCTCAATTGTGGTTTCCCCTTTAATATCAGTGTGTGTGTGTGTGTGATCCCCCTCTCCGCTGGCTTCCTTGGGTTTGGGAGGGTTGGGTTGAGAAAAGGGGTCTGTCTCCCCCACCCTTCCGGACCCAGGAGAGACATCGGAGAGGGGGATTCCCCCCCCCCACTCCATTTTTAAGAGAAGTAACCGCTTGGTTTCTTCTCTTTAATATGGTGTGTGTGTGTGTGTGTGTGGAGGGGAATCCCCTCTCTGCCAGATCCCCTGGGGTCAGGAGGGTTGGGGAGACAGGCTCCTTTTGTCCCCCCAAACCTTCCAGACTCATGGGACCCAGGAGAGGGGATCGAATCCAGGCTACCCTCTGATATTAAAAGGGAAATCTCAATTGGGGTTTCCCCTTTAATATCAGGGGGGGGGTTGTGATCCCCCTCTCCGCTGGCTTCCTTGGGTTTGGGAGGGTTGGGTTGAGAAAAGGAGTCTGTCTCCCCCACCCTTCCGGACCCAGGAGAGCCATCGGAGAGGGGGATTCCCCTCCCCAACTCCGTTTTTAAAGAGAAGTAACCGCTTGGTTTTTTCTCTTTAATATGGGGCGTGTGTGTGTGTGTGTGTGGAAGGGGAATCCCCTCTCTGCCGGGTCCCCTAGGGTCAGGAGGGTTGGGGAGACAGGCTCCTTTGGTCCCCCCAACCCTCTCAACTCAGGGGAGCCAGTAGAGAGGGGGAGCACAACAACCCCCCACCCAGTGATATTAAAGGGGAAACTCCGATTAGGAGCTTCAGGCGCCGTTGGAAAGGGGGGCTTTGGTTCCCACGGCTTGGCGGACTTGCTCTCCCGGTGGTTTTTTTGTTTTGTTTTAATTTTTGGGCACCGGCTTCCTCAGCGTTCTGCGCGCTCATGGCGCGCAGGACGCTGAGGCTTGTAGTTATGAGTTTGTGCTTTGTGTTTGTGCTGCATTTTTTAAAAACGGTTTTCTTTTGATTGGCTGCGGCGCGTTTCCGAATGTTCCTTGCGCTGCGCCGTGCAAGAGCCTCTCAGCCTGATTGGCTCTGGCGCGGCACGGCGCAAGGAATGTTGGGAAATGAAGTTGTTTCCCTTTTTCCGCGTTTGTGGGGCTGTTGCCCCACTGCCTGTTTTCTCAATCCTTTGTTGACCTGCAGACCCAGATCAGCCATGTGCACAAAGGGTGAGTGCAGGCAAGTAGGGCGATGCATAGCAACCTATAGCAAGTTCCAACGGTTCACCCTTGGTTTTATAGGTTAAGATTATTCTGCTAGCATACTCTATGAAAAGTATCATTTATGTTGTCAAGGTAATTGTGTACATTGATCGAAAGGGCTCAGCATCTAGGACTAGCAGTAGGGACTTGTGGGAAATGCTTGTCAGTTCTTAAGATCTGATAATAAAATATCCACAGAATGGTATTTTTCTTCTTTTTTCTTTTTTAGAATGGTATATTTTCTAGGACTATTACTTATGGCTACTTTTTGAATACATTTTTAAAAACTGATCAGAAATATAATTGTTACATGTGTAAGCCAGCACACTTTTAATGAGTTGTTCTCAACCATTTAGCTTTTAAAGCCAAATGTTATTGTGAAAGAGAAATGAAGTGCTACTTGTTAAGTTTTTTATACACAGCAGTAGGCAGGGCAGATTTACAAATACTGTAGATTTAGTTTGAATTTGCAAGTTCTCCAAGCCTTATACTCCCCATTAGCTCAACAATTAAACTATCCACACGTTTCGAAATACAGTAAAACCCCGACTTACAAATGCCTCGAGTTACATAAAACTCGACTTACATAACGATTTTATGCTAAAACCATGTCCCGATTTACAGGATTTCCTATGGGTTTGCTTTGAGTTACATAACGATTCTTTTTCCTATGGGTTTGCTTCGAGTTACATAAAAATTCATTTCCCTATGGGTTTGCTTCGAGTTACATAAAGATTCTTTTTCCTATGAGTTTGTTTCGAGTTACAAAAAAATTTGATTTAAGCAAAAGCCTACGGAATGGATCTTTTTTCTGTAAGTAGGGTTTTTACTGTATAAGTTATTTTACTTACAATTGCTTCAGACAGATAAGTAAACATGTGCTTTGCTTGGTAAAAAAGAGTTCTTTACAGTAAGTTTTCATCTTAAACAAACATGCTTTGCTTGTAAGGCAAAATATCAGAGAGAGAATAACTGGAACAACACACTGAATAACAGACCTGAATAACAAGCAGCTTAATACAAGTCAGATGACCCTAGAGGTGGGGAAAAGTTAGAAGAGTTTTCTATTGGTTGGTTAGAGATATAATTTACATTAACGACCCATTACATGGTGGGGTTGCTGTAATATACTCTACACTAGTTTGGTGGTTGTGTTACTTTTTTCTTGCCAACAAAAATGACATTGTTCAGTTCTCTCCAGGATGGCTCAAAAGCTCCCTTCTTCGAAAGGTTGGAATGAGTAACCAGTGGAGCGCCAGCGCAGCAGGAGGAAGAATGGAGGCATTTCTGTATGCTAACTGAGTTTGAGTTGTGTGAAACAATGATTGTTATGTTACAGGAAGCCATAGTTTTTCTATGGGAATGAGTCAAGGGGAACTTTGGGCTTGTGTATTTTTTTCCACTCTTCATTTTAATTGCTCACAAGGAAGAAATCAAAATACATTTGAAACTAGATACATTTCCCCATGGAAATGAGGAGGAGCATTAACTCAAAAGCCCGCTGTGCTTAATTTTTTCAGAAGAAACTGTGGTTTCATATTACGTTTGAATGGTGACTTAGGAAGTCAGCAGTTCCTCACTTTTCCTTTATTCTATGCTCATGCTGCCTCTTCTTTTAATGAGTGCAACTTTTTGAACATACAGGTGAAACTCGGAAAATTAGAATATTGTGCAAATGTTCATTCATTTCACTTAAAAGGTGAAACAAATATATGAGATAAGCTCAGTACATGCAAAGTGTGATATGTCATGCCTTAATTCATTATAATTGTGATGATCATGGCATACAGCGTACATGAGATTATGTGATGATTATGGGGTACATGAGTTTGGGGGGGTTGGGGTTTTCATAAACTGTAAGCCATAAGCATCAATATTATAACAAAGTAAGGCTTGAACTATCTCACCTTCTATGTAATGAGTCTATCTCATATATTTGTTTCACCTTTTAAATTGCATTACTGAACTGAATGAGCATTTGCATGCTATTCTAATTTTCCAAGTTTCACCTGTACAAACATATTCAGACATATTCAAATTCAAACATAACTGGCCATAACTCAAAAAGTAGACTTGCTCATGTTCTTAATATGCATATTTAGATACTTCTTCTTGTGAGTAAAGCTCTTGAAAACATAGTGGTAAGTTTTTAAAAAGTAGTGCCATAGGACCTATTTTCCTACTTTTTGTACTGTTTTTTAATATAACTTTTTAGGCACTTCTTAAAAGCTTTCCTGGTCTTCAAGGAAGCCTTTTCAGGATACTAGAAGGAGGTCCACTAGCAACCTTCTGCTTAGCAATTCTGGATACACCTACAAAGTGGTTTAAGGAGTAAAGAAAATGAACATTATGCTTTCTCCTTAGAGTTGATCTCTCTGATGTCCTAGATCTTCATGCTTTCGATAACATGTCAGGAGAAAGGTAAGATGTAACTTTTAAGTTGTGTCCTTTATCAGCAACGTTGATAGCTCTGACATAGCAGTTAAATGGATGACCTTTTAGAATTCAGCTTGCATTTGTTATGCAACTAATTTGGGTGACTACCAGAATTTAATCAAGATCTTATCATATCACCACTGTTAGAAAAGATGTGGGATAATAACATACTGACAACTGTGAAAAGATTAATTCTCAAAGCAATAGTTAACTACAAAAGAGTGCATGAAAGTTAAATGGGTTTGTGAAGTTTGGGTCCAGTTTAATAAGCAATGCTTCGGGCAGTGATTAGTAGATGTCTATTTCAATTATATAGTTACCATATGTATAGCTGTCTTAACATCTAGGCCCCACAAGGGGGACTTCAGTTCCCAAAAGGCCTAAGTCAGTACATTTGCTCACCAGTGCTTTGAGGAATTGACTTAGACTTCTGGTAATTGAAGTTCAAAAAACAAAGGTTGGGAAACACTGACGAGACAAGGTACCTGGGGAAGAGCTTAATTTACCGTATCTACCTATGGCAGTGATGACGAACCTTGGTACTCCAGGTGTTCTTGAACTTCAATTCCCAGAAGCCCTGATAAGCAGGAATGCTGACTTGGGCTTCTGATAATTGAAGTCCAACAACAGCTGGAGTGCCAAGGTTGGCCATCATAGACCTATGGTTAAGCTGTTGTATGTCCTGAAGTGAGGGTTTGACATGGGTGGAAAACAGCTGTACCACTCCCATAAATATTTTCCATTGCTCTAAAGAAAACAAGAGATGAGGACATTTATACACACCCAGGGTTAGGGTTGGTCTTATCCTGATTCTGCCCCATGAGAGTTTACCTTTGAATGTTATGCTTTATGCTTAGCTAACTGTATTTTTACACATTTTATATTCCCTAGATGAATGACAGATACTTTGTCTTTCTTTTCAGTGTAATACTAAATATATTTTACTTTTTCTAAGTTTGCAGCAGAAACTTCAATTGGAGGAAATGCCTCATCCACACCTAGATAAGGTAACTACTTTTTAATCTGATATTTGCACATTAGACATGATGTGCTATGCAAGCGTTTGTTACTATTTCCATGTATGGTGCCTTTATATCCCATATTTCTTTTATTCTATTCTAAGCTGATCAATCATTGTCAAAGACAAACATGTTAAAGCGTCCTCTGAAAAAGTGGGAAGATTGCAAGTAACAAGTTTTCACTTGGTTTTTTTTTTTTACTAGAAAGTGTTACTGTTAGGGACATATGTTAGATGACTATTTGCCAGGAATCTAGTGATAGTACACATAAGACTTTCTTTTACGTGATGCATTTCAAAGACATCACATTCATGTTTTGTCACAGTACAAATGCAGGAGAAAGGCAATACTTTTACTGTAATTAAAATTATGTAATGTTTGGGGTTTTTTTAGTGATCCAATAAAGGTATTACCTGTCCTGTATTGTGTAAGGATCACATGGTGTCTTTGTGTGTTTTATCACATAGAAGTCTTGTATGTATGGAATTCCTTACAATCATTCAGGAAGTCTGGACAGAAGGACAAAATAGATTTTGCTTATTTCATATGTGCACAGTTGGACTAAACAGAAATTAATCCAAAGAAAGGTTGGTTCCCATTGTTACTGCTCTTATTGTTACTAGCAAATAGGTGGTCATAAATGGGTTTTAGCCATAATGCCATCATACATGGAGCTGAATCTGCAAAACAGTGTTGCTCTGTATCAATATGTCAATGATGCATTTTGTAAAGATGTTGTGTAGCACAGAAATGAGTAGAATTCAAGAACAATGGCTTATACTACACTTGAAATATTCTTCAGACAGCAAAGATCCTTCAAATATTTGATAAGGAAGCATTAGCTTGGGATTCAAACCTACACAAAGCACTGGTTAATGGACCTGCTTTTATAAAAAGTATATAATTACACAACATACAGACAACACAATGATATATACAAAAAAAACCAGAAACACAAATACTCTTAAACTCAAATATACCGCTTAATATCAGCCATTTATATAACTCTTAATAAACCTTAACTATACGGTGCTGTTAACTGTTGTTGAGTTAGAGATACATCACCCATGCTATACATAGGATCTGAAAATGATTATACTTTTTTATTATTCCCCTTATTCTTTTCCCCAGAATTTACGGCTCTCTGGGTCAGGGCCAGCCATATTTTCTTTAGGTAGGGCATTTGATATTAATGGATTCCATATTCCCCAGAAATCGCTTTCAGTTTTTATACCTCTTTTTATATTCATATACATTGTTAATTTTTCATTCAGTGCTAACTGCCAAATTTCAGAGTATCATCTGTGCCTATTAAACACTAACTTCTCTTTCCAATCTTTAGCAATAATTTGTCTTGATACTGATAACAAAGTTATTAATAGTTCCTTTTTATTTTTATCTAGGGTTAAATCGTCGTCCTCTCCTAATATAGCTAACTTTGGGTTTAATTGGATTGTCGTGTTCATTATTTTTCCTAATTCTATTTCAATTGCTTGCCAATAAATTCTAGTATATCGACATTCCCACCATATATGTGTGAGGGTACCCCTCTCCTGACAGTATCTCCAGCATTAGTCCGTTGTGGATTTTTTCATTCAGTGCACCCTGACCGGAGTCATGAACCACCTCCAAAGGACCTTACTATTGTGCTCTCTTTCTTTGATGGATAGAGATCTCATGGTTCTTTGGGACCATTTTCCTTTTCCACTTTTTTTTCCATCGATGGTGATTTCCAAATCATCCTCCCATATTTGTTATCAAGAAGCATTTCCAATTCATAGACACACACACTATCTGAAACAATTGCTCTTCTATTTCATATTTTACATCTGTTTTGTTTTGTTCATTATGGAATAACTCGAAAGCAAGACATTGCAAGTAGATAAATAGGGACCACTTCAGTGGGAAAGTAACAGCGTTATGTGCACTCTGGTGTCTAGTCATGCCTGCCACATGACCACAGAAACGTCTGCAGAAGCAGATAGCGCTGGCTCTTCGGCTTTGAAACAGAGATGAGCACTGAACCCTAGATTTGGATAAGACTGGCTTTTGAGCAAGGGAAACCTTTACCTTTACCTAATAACTTGCTGGTCCCAAGCCTGGATGAGAAAGGGAGAGGGTTGGATATCAGGTTAGCTCCCTGACCCCAGAAAACCTTATTGCTGAAAAAACAACGAGGACCCTCTTTGCCTGACACGCTGTAATGGTGGAGACAGGTGCCATACAGCATGAGAAGGAACTACTACTACTACTACTTATATTGTCATGTATTGGAAGTGTAATTTTTTATCACTAGGATGTACTTCATCTTTCCCAAATAGGTCAGTATATCAATTTTTATATATCTATTTTCAGAGTATAGTTACATCAACATTTGAAGTACTAGGAAGTGCTACTGAAGAAGACCTAAATGTATTTGTTCAAGTAAGTGCTATATTCTTTGTATCAAAATGCTAATTTTCTTGTTTTCTTTTTTGCATTACAAGAGAGTAGTAAAGGGAAACCCATACTCCTAACTCTAGAAAATAATAAAGTACTCTTGACAGCTTTCTTCATGAAAAGCTTCATTAAGCATGCATCACTCCTGAAGGTTGTTTTTCCTCTATAGAATCTGCTATGGGAGAAGAATGTGAAAGACAAGAGAGGTAACCCCATGGAAGTCATAAGACTCAAGGTTCAGTATTCTGTTTTATTAACAAAAATGTCAGAAAGCAGCTTATATTCATATTAAATATATTACATGCCTAATCTGTGGCAGTGGTGGGCTCCAAATTTTTTTGCTACCACACTGTGGGCATGGTATGGTGGGCATGGCCAGGGGGAAATCCCTGCGTTGCACCCAAATTAGGACTACTTAATTTAAAAACTTGGATGGGCGGTGCCAGCCAGAATTTCTGCTACCGATTCTCACGAACTGGTGCAAACCTGCTAATGCCCACCACTGAGTGGTGGCAAAATGGGAGCAGGGGTATGTTGCAAAATTCTTCAGGCTTTAGATCAGTGGCGCCCAAACTACAGCCCACCGGTCCAATTAGGCCCATGAATATCATTAATCCAGCCCGGGCTGAGTACCCGGGCCCTCTCTGGACCGCCCCCCATCTGCCTCCGCTGCCTGATGTAGCAATACGTCACCTATGGCAGCAGCAATCGGGCTTCGCTCCTGCTGGTGTGAGCAACCTCCGCTCAGCCCTAGCGCTTCAGAAGCCTTTAGCAGTGTGGATCACCATGTTGAAATTTTTTCCCGATCCTTCTCCATTTCAAAATCTGCGGCGCTGGAAGAGTAAACCTGGTGCACCAAGGTTGACGTCAACACGCCACGCCAGGTTTACCCTTCCAGCGCCGCAGATTTTGGAATGGAGAAGGCTCAGGAAAAAATTTCAACGCGGTGATCCACGTTGCTAAAGGCTTCTGAAGCACTGGGACCAAGCAGAGTCCGCTCGCACCAGCAGGAGCGAAGCCTGATCACCGCCGCTGATGTTGAAACGGTCAGCAGCGGGAGCAGCCTGCCTCCGGTCCCCGCAGCTGCGTGTCGGGGGCGGGACAGACTCATGGGAAAAAAGTTTGGGCACCACTGCATTAGATAGTACCAAATTGTGTGGGAAAGAGATGTACTGCAGTAGCTTCCATGCCATGCCAAAGGACTATTATCCTTTAATTTACTTACTTTGCTTAGACCCAGACCTTTCCATGCTATGTAGCATATCGGGCAGCAAATTGCTGTTTCCGTAGTGGTTTAATTGAGGAAGGCCTAAATTGTTAGCCATTTTTTAAAAACTTCCATACTTGTCTTTTAGATTGTGTCCTAAATTCATAGGACTAAATTCAGTTGCTTGTCCAATTAGAATAGACACCTTGAAACAATGGGACTTGGTAAATCAATACAAATGCAAATACTGTACTGTTGATTCAAAAGACCTATTCCATTTGAGAGTAGCAATTCAATTTAGCACATTTCTCAGTGTGAGATGATATATTATTGGAATATTAAATATTCTTAAATAACTATTGCTGCTAAAATATTGATCATTGCATGATTTAAAAAAAAAAAACCAGAAATATTTTCTCAGGGTTTTTGCTTTTAGTGTTACCTTCCTGCCTGCCTGCCTGCTTTCCCAAAAGTAATTACAAAAGACATCAGAATGTTTTCTTTTTTTTGTAAAGTTTTTATTAATAGTTAAAGTAATATATAAGAAAAAAGAGTTCGATATACATAATTAGTGTACACAGAATAATTATACATTCCACCTTGTATTATCTTATCTTATGTAATAACGTAAAAATAATAATAATGGAATAAAGAAAACCACACAAAATTAAGAATAACTTAGAGTAATAAAACATAGACACTAAAAAAAACATTAATACCCCATTAAACCCACCTGTGAACTGTTGGGACTGTCGGCGAGGATTCTGGTCCGTTTAACTTCATTACTCCTTCCAAAATTGGATCATATCAGGGCTAGGGTTAGTCTCATTGTCTTCTAATAATGCAAATTCAACAAAAAAAACCCCCAATATCCCAAAAAGGGATCTTTATTGGGATCACCTTCTTCTGATGGATTTGCATGGTTAATTTCTCATTTAGTGCCAATTGCCAAACGTCTGAGTACCATCAAGCTTTATTAATATTTATTCCAGTTTTCCATTCTTTGGCAATTAGTTGTCTTGCAACCATTAGTAAGGATAGCAATAACTCTTTTTTTATTTTCTTCCAGATTTAATTCTTCAATTTCACCCAATATTACCATTTTAGGACAATATAATTGATGTTTTTAGTATTTTATTCAATTCCTCCTCTATAACATTCCAAAACTTCCTTACCTGGTCACAAGACCACCACATATGCATATACGTCCCTTTTTCTTTGTTGCATCTCCAACATAAATCAAGATTGTTTTTATTCATTAGATGAAGTTTGGCTGGAGTAAGGTACCACCTCCATAATAACTTACAGTTGTGTTCTTTTTCCTTTATTGAAAGTGATTTCATGCTTCTGTGGGTCCATTTTTTTCTCCAATTCTCATCACTAATTCTGATTCCCAATCATCCTCCCAGCATCTTTTAAGTACTTGCTGAGCTTCCTCATTTGAATTTAACAATTGATATATCTTTCCCCCTAGGCCCTTTAGGTTCCTTCTTCCCTGCCTCACTTCAAAAATCAATATTTCAAACTGAGTTGGAGCTCGGTCTACTATGCTATTATTCCTCATACTTCTATCCCACGCTTCTATCTGGAGCTCTTGTAACCAATTCAAACTTAATTCCTCATAAATAATTTTCCGTTGATGGTAGATGTTACAATTATCAAGCCATTCCGTTCTTAATAGAGATTTTCTACGTGTTAAAATGTCCCTTATACTTGTTGTTGACTCTAAAGGGCAGTTTTTGTAATCTAAAATTTCCAATATAGGTGAAGAGTTTGGTGCTAATTTTGGTTTCAAACCCTTCCATATTTTGAATAAAATTTTAGAGAGAGGTTATGAATTTGAGGATTGGACCTCAAATCACCTTAAAAAAAATTCCCCCCTTCCATTTTTGGAATTCCAAATAATCTAAATCATACTTCAGCATGCGTTGATGGCTTAATAATTTAATAATTATATTTAAATTAAAAGCTCTGTAGTAATTTTTAACGTTTGGAATATTTAACCCTCCCAGATTATTCTTGATATACCAAAGTCTTTTGTTAATTCTTGACTTTTTCCCGTTGTTACAAAATTTGTTTATCAATTTCTGCCAGATTCTAAGCTCAGTCTCTTTTATTGATATTGGTAAATTTTCTAATAGGAAATTCAATTTTGGCATAATTTTCATCTTACATAGGTTTATTTTTCCAAACCAAGATAATTTCAATAATTTCAATTGGTCTATAATTGGTTTTATTTCATTTTTTAATTTATTGAAATTAATTTTATATAGATCCTTAACTTCATCTGTCACCATTATCCCCAAACATCTCATTCTGTCTTTTATTCTGAAATTATATTTTCCCATGATCTTCTTATTTTCTGCTTCTGATAGATTGCAAGTGATGGCTTCTGTTTTGTTCCAATTTATCCTTAAACCCGTGACCTCCTCAAATAAATTTAAATGTTGTTGAATTTTACTTATCTTTAATAGGGGGTCTTTGACCACTAACAAGGTGTCGTCAGCAAATAGACTAATTTTTTTTATTTCTTACACCTCTTAAGCTTTCATCTTGTCTTATACTTGATGCTAGTATCTCAATCGCCAATATAAATAGTGATGGAGAAAGCGGACAGCCCTGTCTCATACCAGGCCTGATGTTGATTTCCCCACTTAGCCTATTGTTTATTTTATTCTTGTCACCGAATCGTATAATTGATCGATTGCATGTCTAAATTTGGGACCAAATTCTAATTTGAGACGTATTTCTTTTATAGTAGACCACTGGATAGAATCGAATGCTTTATAAATATCGAGCGCCAATATACAAACTTTTTCCTTATTCTTTTTTAATCAGATCTATAATGTTGATTAATCTACTTATCAATCCCTCCATCTGTCTGCCTTTAAAAAAGCCTGCTTGATCTTCTCCTATGTAGGAATTTAAGAAATTGTTGAGTCTGTTATTCAATATTGAGGTAAATAACTTTGCGTCCTGATTCAATAGGGAGATAGGGCGGTAAGCATCAATTTTTCCCTTATCTTTACCAGGTTTTGGGATTAATACCATAATTGAACGGCTCCATGATTTAGGCATCCCCCCCCCCAAATATAAAATTGTATAATTTATTTAGCTGGGGTACTATTACTTCATGGCATTGCTTATAAATTTCTGATGGAAAACCGTCTTCCCCTGGTGCCTTGTCATTTTTTAAGTTCTTAATTGCTGTTTCAATTTCTTTATCTTGTTTCTCTTGTTCCATGTAGTCTGAATGTTTCTTTCTTAATTTTGTAATTATATTTTGATCTAAATAAGTTCTTAATTTGGTTGCATTAACCAACTTTTATTTATATAAATCGGAAAAGAATTCTGCTATTTGAAGTTTCCCCTCTGTTTTGTAAACTAACTGGCCATTCTTATCAGTCAGAGCTTCTATTTGTCTATTGATCTTTTTATTTTTTTGCCTTTTTGCCAAATACTTCATGTCTTTATTGTTAAATTCAAAATAATTTCTTTTTAAATATGCCATATCCTTCCTTGCTTTTTCAGTTTCTGGGCTTATTACCTGCTTTCTTAGAGATTGAAGTTTATTCCAGATCGTCTCGCTACCTGTGTCTGCGTGTCTTTTTTCTAATTCCTTTAAATCACATTCTTTTAAAATTATTTTCTTATTCACCTCTCTGTCAATAATGATTTTCTCATGAATACAATCGTCCCTTAATACCGCTTTCATGGCGTCCCATAAAATGTGCAGCGCCACTTCACCCATATCGTTAATCTCCCATTTTTCTAGCCAAGTCCATCAATCTTTTCTTTGTCCCCTCATTATTTAAAAGTTTTGTATCGAATCTCCAAAAACCACTTTTCATTGTCTCTTTCCCTAAATTAATTTCCAATGTGATTGGTGCATGATCTGACAATTTAAAGGTACCTATTTTAAATTCTTCTAAGTTTTGTAATAAGTTCTCTGATATCAGAAAATAATCTAATCGAGAATAAGATTTGGACATTGACGGGGAAAAAGTAAATCCCTTTTCCTTGCCCTTCATGAGTCTCCATGTATCTTTAAGTTTTAACTTCTCCATCCATCTATCACGTATATTGAATTAACCTCTCCTATAATTAGAGTAATTGGAAACATCCATCACGGTTCTTGTCAAATTGAAATCTCTGCCTATTATTACAATAGGTGATCTTTCTTTTTTATGATAGGTAGAATTTTGTCTAGAAAGAGACCCTGATTTTTATTTGGTGCATAGACGTTTACCAAAGTGAATTCAACCCCTTCAGTGTTACCTTCAATTAGTTGGAATCTTCCCTCCTTATTCCTGATACTCTTGGACACTGTAAATGTTTTCTTACTTTTTATATTGCTTATTTAGCATTAGCATTCCTCAAATTAATTTTGTGGGTACTTTTATTTGCCAGTTGTTAACTGATAATCTTTTGTTAATCAGGGTCTTGTGTCTATCAAAGATAAACCTCACCAGGTGATAGTTCAGGGTGTTCATGAACTCTATGATCTAGAGGAAACTACTGTCCGATGGAAAGAGGATGATGAACGAACAAATAGACTAGTTTTAATAGGTAAGAAGAATATATGAATTTCAAATGTCTGTGGTACAAATTTCACCCATTTTTTATTACTGGCAAGGATGGGGGATTAAACAGAAGAGCTGAAGAGCAAAGGGGTGGGGGTGGGGGGATTCAGCACTTCAGCCACAAGCTATTTTTCTTCTTCTTAAATCACATTTCAGTTCTACTTAATGAATAATGAAAGCAGACTTGCACCTAAACACCCATGTCAGTCAGTGTTCATAAATAGTATGAGCCTTCAGTTTGATCAAGCACCAGTACTGTTTGTTAATATTTACTCCAGAGCACCTTCATTAACTATGCAGCCTTTCTCTGGTGAAGAAATATAGAAATCAGTTGCTGCAGTTTGCCATCAGCTGGGTAGAGGCATCTCAGACAATCTTGGGGGAAATGTTTTACTTATCTCAAATGCAAGCTATTACCATATCAGTGTTTCAGGAGTTCTCCGGAGTCTATAATTGAGAGGGTGACCGAGTTGCTTCTTCACCATTTGCTGAGACTTTGGATGCACCCCTTGTACAAGTCCAAAAATGAAGTATCAGAGCTGAGCTTGTCCAACTTGATTGAAAAGTTATGGGAAACATTTGTCCCTTGCCTTATGAGTGCAGCTGTTGGCTTCCTCCTGCCCTAGTTATCAATAGAAAAAACAGGATGAAGTCTGAGAACTATCCTTGCATTAAGATGTAGAAGAAATGGGTAGAAGACATGGAGCCAAACTTTTCCTGCTTGGATGTTTGGACTCTGTCTTTACCTGTCTGTCATACTGGAAGGAGAGTACCTAGCACCACATTGCCTTAATATATAATGTTCTAATGTATTAAGAATGTTCTTCCTTTTTATGTTTTGTCCATAGGTAGGAACTTGGATAAAGAAATTCTTAAAGATATATTTATAACAACTGTGATAAGGAGAGAACAAAATGGTTGATATCACCTTTCAAAGAAAATCTCTTTTTGACACTGCATTTTAAAATGGATTTTAAAGCAGCTTTGATCTGTTTTTGCACAGCTGTTAAACATGGATTCCTCTGCAGTCAGCATATTTTATTGTTAATAAATGCATTTAGTAAACTACCTGTTTAAGCCTAAGATTGTATGTTTGAATATCTCTGTAGTTAACAGTGTGAAATAGTAAGAAAAGAGTTGCAATCCTGCCCATTCTACTTCAGCCTTGCTCCCCTAAGTTACCAGAGTCCACCCAAAGATCTAGTAGTTTTTCTGTCTAAAAGCAATATTCTGCCTGTCTAAATCCATCTACTGTATATTGCACAGCTCATTTTTGACAGGTAAGTCCTGTTCTCCTAATTGCGGTGTACCATAAATTAGAAATCAGCAGCTAACATGTTGCATTATGCCCAAGTCTCCTGCATAATTAAAGGAATATTAATAAAATGTTGCCTGACATTCAGTAGCGTAACTTAAACCACATAAGACTGAGGACAGCCATGGGGGAGGGAGGGAGATTGAAGACAAGCCCATTCTGCTATGAAAGAAACCCTCACGAGGAACTGGACATTTCTAGTTTCCAAAAACTGTAGCAGCTGATCAGCTTTAAGCAGCAAAAGTTCGATCAACAGGATTTCAGCCAATCAAGGCCAGCGTGATTAAGTGAATAAAGAGTGGGACTTGGGAGGACAGGGATTGAAATCTCTGCTTGGTTTGAAAGCTTAATTTAGGGAATGGCAGTGGTAAACTACTCTGAACATCTCACAAGACAGAAACCCTGAAGGAAGCTACTGGTTTGTTTGATCCTTTCCTGCTACAGGTTTCACTACTTTCTGTGACCACAGAGAGAAACTGGAACATCACTGCAAGTCCTTCCAGTGCAGTCCCATCCTGATCTATTTAGAAATACTAGCATTTTTGTCTGGCCTTGCCGGGCAGGTTTTGGTTTTTTTTAATGTGTTGGGGTTATTTTGGGGTGTGAAAGACATGGCAAGGGCGCCAGGCAGGGATCCACCAGGGTAGGCTTCTCCCATGACGGATTTCTGCCTCTCGCCCTTACAAGGGCGAGAGGCAGGAATCTGACAGGGGAGGAGCCTACCCTGGCAGATCCCTGCCTGGTGCCTTCTCCCGGAGGGAAGTGGTTCGCTTCTCTCTTGGTTTGTGAGGGCCGAAAGCCTCGGCCTCCACCAACCAAAAAAGAAGCGAACCCCCCGTGGAAGTCGCGAAGAACGGAACGGAGTTTGAATGGGTTTACTGCATGTATGGGCTTCTGGAAATTGAAGTCCAAGAACAGCTGGAGTGCCAAGGTTCGCCAGGGCCATGGGGCAAAAACCCTCCTGAGCTAACAGTCCCCCAACCCATCCCGTGATGCCAATGTTATATATGCGAGTGTGACATTTTTGCCCACCCTGATTTTTTTTTTTTGCCCCTCCTTAACTCTCCGCCTCCAAATCTAGAATCCTGGTTACGGCCCTGTCACTGGCATAGGGCGTTATACCCAAGGGAGTGGCTATACAGTTTCTTCCTGAAATCAATTAATTACGGCCTCTGCAATTTTAAATAATTGACAGGTGTTTTAAGGAAAGTCGTTTTCAGCATGTGTGTCTTACGTGTAAACTGCAAATTGGTGGATGGAAAGGGCAGGCAGGCTGGCTGGCTGATCTCTTGCGAACCGAAAGAGGCCATGAAGGAATTCCTATATACCCATAATGGTGAACCTTGGCACTCCAGATGTTCCTGGACTTCAATTCCCAGAAGCCCAAGCCCCCGTGAATCCACACGAATGGGTTTACTGCAATTCATCCGCCCTCGTCGCTCCTGGAAGTGGAAGTAAAACACGCCTGTAAGGATGAATCGCAGCAAACCCAGCCCTCCTGGCCTGCCCACTGCACCTCTTCCCCGCCCCTGGGAGGGCCCTGTCGGCGCCCGGCACCTGCCTCGCCTCCGTGCCACTTCCCGTGACAGGCAGGACCCTCTACGGTCTTCTGAGGTGAAGGACATGCCACGGCTTCTCCAGGGCCCTGACCATTGAGGTCTCCGCGAGGTTTGGTTTTTTACTTTGGTATGTAAGTGCAGTGTGTTATGAACAGCAGAAGCGAATCAGTGGAAGTGAACAAGTGGCCGTGGTGGCGGCTTCGTGGTTGCAAGGCTGAATTTGATGTTCAGCAAGTAAACCATTCGAGACGCAATTGCTGTGTGACGGAGTAATGCCTCTCGTTGTCTGTCCCAGCTCCTGCCGACCTAGCAGTTCCAAAGCAAGAAATTGCAAGTAGATAAATAAGTATTGCTTCAGCGGGAAAGTTATCAGCGTTCCATGCACTCCAGCGTCCAGTCATGCTTGTCACATGACTACGGCAATGTTTGCAAATGCAGACAGTGCTGATTCTTTGGCTCTAAACAGAGATGAGCATCATCCCCCCCCCCCCGAGTCAGACAGAACTGGCTTTTGAGCAAGGGAAACATTTACCTATAAACTGCAGCAGCTAATTCCTTCAAGTTAACAAGTGGCCGCTTGCATTCCTCATTGCCAGCCCTGTGGGTGAGTTGTGATAGGCAGGAAACCTTCAAGTGCCATATCAGATTCTGAATATTGGCTCTCAGTGTTCGAAAGCAAGAGATTGCAAGTAGATAAATAGGGACCACTTCAGCGGGAAGATGACAGCGTTCTGTGCGCTACAGTGTCTAGTCATGCCTGCCACGTAACCATGGAAACGTCTGCAGAAACAGATAGCGCTGGCTCTTCGGCTTTGAAACAGATGAGCACTGAACCCTAGAGTCAGATACAACTGGCGTTCGAGCAAGGGAAACCTTTACCAGGAAGATTGTCCTGGGAACAACAATGCAGTGGCCTTCCATTTCCCTCCCACATCACAGTGTGGCGTCCGTATCCTTGATCCAGTTCTGTGAGCCACTTTCTGGTCCTGAGCCCTTTTGGCACACAAAGTTCTCCTCAGCCCCAGGCCAGTATGGATGAAGCTGCGGCCCTCCATCAAGATGGATTCAAGCAGGATTTAATCCGCTTGGTGACCATCGCCCTTCCCTGTGGACTTTGCCAAGGCTGTTAGTCCTCAGGGTTGTCAGGTTAGTTAACTGCCCGCCTGCTTCCCTTTACTACCAGGCACGCTTCCCAGCCTGGCAGAAGGCCATCCGCCACAACCTCTTGCTCCACAACTGCTTTGTCAAGGAGACCAGCCAGCCCGGGCGCCCCGGCAAGGGCAGCGACTGGCCCTTGCTGGTCTTCTACTCTTACCATAGCAGGGCAACCTGACCAGACAGGAAAAGGGGGACCTACAATAGACAATTCACAAACCAGCAGTTCTCCAATGCAGTTTAGAGCATTGCATTTGCTCTATCCTAACAGACACAAATGGGATTCTGACCAATAACTGTTAGGTTTCAAGGTGCTATCAAGGTGCTATTGGAGATGGAGGAAGGGAGGAAAGTTCTCTTTCAAGACCATCCTCATGTCTTGGAAAATGAACCCAGTGGGTTACTGGCAAGAAACCAGACATTGTGTATCAGCAGGTGCAGGCCAAAAGTCTAGAAATGTCAAACCAATGTTATTTATATTGATGGTGCTTCTTTCTGAAGTAGTTTTATTAGTTAAAGACCTAGCCCACTTAAATATTTATTACCTATGTTACATTACTTCTGTCCTTAACAATTTGCTATAAATGGAACATTAAATTGAAGTGTTCACTGGAGCATACAGTATATAAAATATTAATAATGACTTATGTCTGCCTGGGGTCATTCATTAATGAGTACAGATTTTCCTGGTGCATTTATTGATTAAAGTTATCTGTGGCTGTGTATGTTTTAATTAATTGTGTAGGTAGTAGCTCTGATGAATTGCCCACTGGGATTTTTGCAATCCCCACAATGGAACAAGTGCCAAGTTCCCTTGAATAGAACTAACCAGAGCCTATCACATCAATATTTTGGCATCGTAGTTTATAGGAATCGGGGCCGCTAGGACGGCCGCTGGGTCCCGGAGGAGACTGATCAAGTAACGACACGATCAGTGGTTTATTGAGGGAAAAGCATCATCATATATAGATCAGAAGGCAATGCAGGAAAGAATCGTCATCTGACAGAAAATCACATCACCCATTTAATGGGAAATCTCTCTTGGGGAAGTTAATTAACTCGGGCAAACACTGACAGGGGAAAACCATTGTTCGAGGCTTACACCAGAGTAAATATGGCTTCTATTTGCACCAAAGATTACGCTTAACTGCGAGTGAGTGATTGCCTAATGGGTAACGGAGGTTAGAGATCTGCTCTCTCAGCGGAATCGCCGGTCAGGTCAGATGTGGGTGAATCAACCCTCTGATTATTAATCCCCCCCCCCCGATTTCCATACTGGCAAGGGCCAGTGGCCAGGAGTTTGCTCGACTGGTTTAACCTCTGCCAAGGTTCTATGCCAATTGGGCATGCGGAATCCGCATCTCCCCTTGTTTTGTTATTTTTGGACCTGACAGGCGACCCTGCGCAAGAGGGGCATCAGCTGATGTGCGGGAATGACGCTTCGGGGTTCCCCCCATGGGGGACATCTTGATAACAGTGAGGGAATACATTGCATGAAACAGCATCCTGCTATGCCTAGTATAATCACCCCCACAATCACTTTGAGCATCATCTGGAGCCACCCCCACGGAAGCCATGACCACAAGGAACTCCACCAATCCCATGCGGAGCCCTGCTTGATGTTTTTGACTAAGGTGTGGAGGTCCGTGAGCTGGCTCTGTACCTTGCGTGTGTTGTCTGTGAGATTAAAGCAACACATGCCATGAACAGATTCACAACCCAGATGATGTAACAACAGAAGATAGTCTATAGCTGCTCGATTGTCAAGGATGGCATGGCGAAGCTCTGCCTGCTCCTGGTTGAGCAGCGCTATCGCCGAGGAGGTATGGTTAATGGCTTTTGCTAATCCGCAAGCCAATTGACCAATTCTCCGAGCATTGCCGGCGGCTAAGCATGGCACGCCAAGTATGCTGACTACCAACGAGACGTATTCAGCGGGACTAAGAACCCTAATGTTGCTATCACATGAGCTGTCTAACTGGGTGGCACGAGTGTGTCGTATGGGTGAGGGAACATTGGAAACATTTGTGCTTGGGGTGACCATATCCTTAGTAGGGAGTAACAGTGTCAAACGACTGATACAACATATAGCATCTGATACATTTGCAGGAATGTAGTTCCAAGTGTACTGATTACATGTAAAGAACCAACCCGAAGGTAGGGTAACATGAGCATACATTGAACCAAGTGTCTGTGGTTTATCACAAGTCCAGTTGCCGCTGCCAACTTCGAGGCAGCGACGCTGAGTTCGGCCGACTGCAGAGCAGCCGGTCATTCGAGCACAAGTAGAGTTCGGACTGACCGCCACTCGAGGAGTGTGAAGAGTGGCTGCGTCAGCCGGCAAAGTCATTGTCAGCCGCATTTCCCAGCGGGCATATTCTGAGGAACTTGCTGGGATGTATGGGCCGAAAATCCGTTTCACTAGCCAGTCGCCATCCCTGGGGTGCGCGCCTGGAGTGTGGCACACTGGGATGAGGCAGGTGCTCAGAATTGAGGCAGAACCAATGTCCTGCTTCAGGCAAAAATCGGACTGGTTGACGAGACCCGCCAACCTTTCCCATATGTTGTAATGCATCCGGGCAGAAAGGTCTCTGCCTGGCATCAAATCGTTGGCCTTCAGTGAGGCAGCCTGAACGCCTCCCCCCGCAAGTAGGGAGAGGGTCAGGATGATGGTGACTGCCATGGAGTTGGCATTGATCTGGGCAAAGACTGCAGCTACGAAGTTCTCCGGTGTCGGTTCCCTCTCCTCGCGTTGGAGGGCGTCCTGGGCCTCACTGCAAAGGGTCTTGACCATCCCCCAGGTGATCCTCGGCGCTGTCGTCCGCAGTCGCCGCTTCTCCCGCCGGGTCCCCTCGGTCAGGGTGAGGTCCTCCATCTCCGGGATCGGACTCGGGTCGGCCTGAGTCCACGCCATGTGGTTCCAAGTGAGGCTTAACACACCGAGCTGGAATCCAGATGACACCTGTAGGAGACATAACTGCAGCATACCCTCTTCCCCAGGTTACAAGTGGCGCCGGGCCCCTCCAGGAAGGGTCCGGTGGCACCCGGTATCGGACCATCGGTCGCGGGAGAGCTTCCGAATGGCGGAAGTGTTTCTCCTGCGGCATGCAATCCGAAAAAACATTAAGGTGATTGTATGTAAACAATACCTTGTTCAGACAATGCTGTGCCTGACCCTGTGACTTGGGGAGGGCTGGTGGCTCCCCCCTTTCTGTTTGTTTGTCAATATAGGACTTGAGTGTCTGATTGACCCGTTCCACAATCACTTGCCCCTGCGGATTGTAAGGAACGCCAAAAGTATGCTTAATGTCCCAGGTGGCCATGAAGGCGGCCAGCTGCCTGGAGCTGTAGGACAGGGCGTTATCGGTTTTCACGTGCCGTGGTTTGCCCATTGCCGCGAAGCAGGAAAGGAGGTGCTGCTCCACGTGGGAAGCAGTCGTTGCCCAAACGAATTGTGAGAAAGTATCAATGCAAACGTGCATGTACTGCCATCTGCCAAACTGCGGAACATGCATGACATCCATCTGCCACACCTGGTTAGCCTCTGTCCCTCGTGGGTTGACCCCCCACGAGCCCCCCCCCCGGTGCCCCTGCACAATGCTGGCAAGAGCGAACTATGTCTTGGGCTTGAGAAAGTGGCAGATTGAACTGTCTGGCGAGCGCTTTGGCATTTTGATGAAAGAATGCATGACTCTGAATTGGAGTAGTGAAAACACCCAAAACTGAACGTTGCTGAATTTCCTTCGCAGCCGCATCCGCTCTGCTATTGCCCTCGGAAATCGGACCCAGTAGGTCTTGGTGACTTCGGATGTGGGCAATATAGAGCGCTTCCGTGTGGTTTCGCAAGTGAAATTGAGCTGTGAGGAACAGACTCAGCAAATTCTTGTCTATCGCGGGAGTGATGTATGCTCCCGGTAGACTGTGAAGCAAATTCCTAACATACTGACTGTCAGTAATGATGTTTAGGCATTCCTTGGCGAAGGTGCGCAAGGCAAGGTTCACCGCTGCCAACTCTGCCTGCTGCGCGGACTTCTGTGGAAGAGTTAACAGCGTGCGCCAAGCCTGGCCTTCCTGCCAAGTCAAGACACCATATGTGCGACCCCCATCTGTAAAAACTGTCCTGGCCCCCTGAAGTGGAACCAGCGAGAGCAATTCGAACAAGCTGACTGTCTGCGTTTGAAGCGAGACAGGTCTGGGGTCTTTCGGCAAGTGGTATGCCAAGCATCCGGTGAATCCCTCCAAGGCAATTGGGAGCGAGTCACCGAGCTGCATCAACTGCTGAACCTGCTCTTTGGTAAACGGGACCACGATCTTTGCTAAGTCGTGTCCTGAAATGTCCCTAGCTCACAGCCTTCCGCGGTAGACCACCGCGGAGACCAATTCTTGGGGAGGAATGATGTTTCGGGAAGAGGTGTTCGGCAAGTACACCCATTCCACGATACTTGCCCCTTTCTCGGAATCCACTCCTAGAGCTCCGGTGAACATGGATCCTGCCCGAACTATGTACAAGTTCAGGATCGGGGCATATGGCCCCTGAGCAATCCTGTCCACCCACCTTTGGCTGAGAATTTGGTTGACTTTCTCGAGAGCCAAGCGTGCCTCTCGAGGAATTTGTATCCGGTCTGCCGGCTGCTTACCTAATGTTAGCAGCGAGAAGAGCGGCTTTAGAAGATCCGTATCCAATCGGAAATACGGTCTGGCCCAATTAATGTTTCCTAAAACCTGCTGCAATTCTACCAGGGTGACTGAGTCCTTTAAGTTGATTTGGGGCAAAACTGGCGCTGCGAAAGAGCGGAGAAGCCGATGACCCAAGTATGAGAAGGGCTCGGTTCTCTGCACTTTCTCTGGGGCAATGAGTAACCCTTTCTCCCCCAGGCTGGCCTGGAGGTCTGTAAACATTTCGCTGCCGAGTTGCGGCACTGCGACCAAGATATCATCCATGAAATGGCATACTAAGGCTGTGGGATGAAGGCTTCGAAACTTTGCCAGTGCGTTGTGAACATAAATTTGGCACAGGGTGGGCGAATTGAGCATGCCCTGTGGCAAAAATTTCCACGCGTAACGCTGCGTGGGCTCGCTGTGGTTCACAACCGCCACCGTAAAGGCGAACCTTTCCCTGTCCCTGGGGTCTAAGGGAATGGTGTAAAAGCAATCCTTGAGATCTATAACTAGGATCTCCCACCCCTCGGGAATCATATTTGGATTTGGGATGCCGCATTGAAGCAGACCCATTGGCTGTATACACTTATTGATCTCTCTGAGATCGTGGAGGAGTCGCCACTTCCCCGACTTCTTCTTGATGACAAAAATAGGTGAATTCCAAGGACTAGTGGACTGCTCTATATGTCCTGCGTCTAGCTGTTCTTTAACCAGTTGCTTTAGGGCGACTAATTTCTCTCCCACTACCGGCCATTGTTCCACCCAGACCGGCGTATTGGTGAGCCATTTAAGTGGCAACGCCATTACCCGAAGGTAAGAGTGGCACCGTACTGCTGTAAAATGTCTCGCCCCCAAAGGTTGATGTGCACGTCCAGAATGTGCGGCCGAATGACCGCTGTGCCGTCAGCCTTTGGAATCGTGACTTCCACCCACTCCCGGCTCCTAAACGCTTCTTGGATGCCGCCTACCCCCCACACATCGGAGACCGGCTCAATGGCCCACTCCCGTGGCCACTGGCTTCAGCTGACCACACTGACGTCAGCTCCGGTATCTAATAACCCTGAAAACGATCTTTTATTCAGAAATACCTTAATAACTGGGCGCTGTTTCCACTCTATGTTGGTCTCCACTGTTGCTAAGACTTGGTATCCTTGCACTGCCTCACTTGCGCTCGAGCGGTCTGCTGACCCGGACTCTGAGCTGTCCCTGAGCCTTCCCTGGCTATCTGCTGGCGAGTGACAAGGTTGCGCTAATGTGTCTCCTTTGTGAATGGTTTGGGGTAAGTGCATCCAAAGCTGAACTTGGAGAACACCTGAAAAATTGGAGTCAATGACTCCTGGAATTACAAGAATTCCGCGTGCTCCTGCTACACTGCGAGGCAAAACTAAACCTATAAAGCCCTTGGGCAGGGGTCCCATGTACTGGGAGCCCACCAAATAGACCGTGCCTGGCAGGTCGCATGTAACCTCTGCCTGGCAAGTCAATTCTAGCCCTGTACTACTCTTGGGGCTGGCCTGTGCCTTCGCAATGCTAGGAATGTGATCGGAGTCTAGTCTAGCTCTGACGCGCTCAGAGCAAGGGAAGCCTCTGTTTGGACCGGGGCCAGAGACGTGCCCGCGTTCTGGTTTCCCGAATTCGGACAGTATCTGGACCAATGGTAGCCTTTCTTACACCTCAGACACGAGGTGGTTGGAGCCTTGGTGCGGCTGGAATTTTGTCCGCCTCCCTTGGATCGGCACTCCCTAGCGAAGTGACCGACCTTGCCACAATTGTGACATGCCCCTTGGTTTCTGCTCTTGGGTTTCCTACCCCCTTGCACCGCTGCTGCCAGCAAACCCATTTTGTAGGATTCTGTGCCAACGTCGGCGCAAGCTCTAATCATGTCCATGAGAGTCAAGTCGGGACGATTACCCAGTGACTGCAAGATTTTACGGCAGTCTAAATTGGCATTGTCTTTGGCCAATTTCATCATGAGCTCTTGTTGGGCTTGCTCATTATCGATCTGCCTACTGATCGCTTCCTCTAAGCGATTGACAAAGTCCATGTAGGACTCCTGGGCTCCCTGTTTGACTGCGGTGTAATTTTTGGCCGCTTTGCCAGTTGCTGGAACCTTGAGAAAAGCCCTGAAGGCAGCCTCTGCTGACATTTGAAGAGTGGCAAGTGGCAAGTTGGTCTGCGCATCGATGGATTCGAAGGCACCTGAACCATATAACTGGTCAGGAAGTACTGCGCCTCCCATCCTGGCAGCCCTTGTCTGAGCCTCGAGGCGAAACTCGCTGTCCCATAGCAAATACTGGCTGGGGTTGAGCATCATCCGCATGACGGCTTTCCAGTCGTGCGGGATGAACATGGTATTCTCGCACACTTGCTGAAGCGTGCCCCTAGTGAAGCGACTCTGGAGTCCTGTCTCTGTAATGGCCTTCCGTATAGCCATGAGAAGCTTATACGGGACTGGAGAATGAACTACCTGCTGTTGCCCTGTGAGGGCATCCATTTCCAAGCGAATTGGACAAATCTGACTAAGCTCAGCTAGTTCTTCTGCTGGCAAATCCCCCTTCTTGATCTCTTCCTCAACTGTGCGCTGAAGGGCACTCTTAATTTAGGAACTCGTAGCTGTCAGAGAAGCGCCTGCGCTCCTCATTCCATGCATTCCGTCGGTGACGTCTGCAGCTGTCACCGAGGGAAAGCTCCCTACACTACTCTGCTTAAACTGCAATGACGGATAGAGCGCCGTGGGCGCCGATGGCTCTACTGACGCTGGGGGTTCTTTGGCCTCTACCCGGACTGGATCTATCTCCGCTAAGAGCTTCCTACATTTACTCCATGTGTGAATTATGCCCTCTGGAGCTTTCGGGGGTTGCTGAATGCAGTCTCCTATCTGATCCCAGAGCTGAAGGGATAACGTACCTACTTCTGGGTAAAGCAGGCAGTGTTCCCTCAAGAACACCAAAAGTCTCGCTAGCTCTCCACTGTGAAAGCGTAACTGATATACCCTGGCCAGGATTTTGAACTCTTCCTCATGAGTTCTTTGCTAGCGGACGGACGTTGCCGCTGAGGACAAGTCACCATATTACCTGCGGGGTCCTCTGAAGTTTCCTCCTCGGGACGGGTCGACGCGTCTGTAGTTCAGGCAATAGGTTTTGCGTGACGAGTGTCTGGGTAGAGCTCGGAGCGTGGCCTGCTGCCACGGGCCCTCGGTGGCCTCTGCGCTGTCAGGGGTTCACAGCTGACCCTGAGCGGAACGCGTTTTTCCGTTACTGCAAGCCTGCCGCGAAAGTCGGGAGCAAGCTGTAGGAAGCCTCTTCTGTAATGCCTCGCCGCAGGGCCATCTTCTCCGATCGGCTGGCTTACCGACCGGACTGCCGCGCTGTCCTCCAGGACGATCGGACGCGGTTCTCGTGTAGAACCGGACCGTGTGATCGCTTACTCTCGAGTAGATCACGTCGGGGTCACCAGGTGTAGGAATCGGGGCCGCTAGGACAGCCGCTGGGTCCCGGAGGAGACTGATCAAGTAACGACACGAGGCAATATGGAGCGAGATCAGATCAGTGGTTTATTGAGGGAAAAGCATCATCATATATAGATCAGAAGGCAATGCAGGAAAGAATCGTCATCTGACAGAAAATCACATCACCCATTTACTCGGGTTAATGGGAAATCTCTCTTGGGGAAGTTAATTAACTCGGGCAAACACTGACAGGGGAAAACCATTGTTCGAGGCTTACACCAGAGTAAATATGGCTTCTATTTGCACCAAAGATTACGCTTAACTGCGAGTGAGTGATTGCCTAATGGGTAACGGAGGTTAGAGATCTGCTCTCTCAGCGGAATCGCCGGTCAGGTCAGATGTGGGTGAATCAACCCTCTGATTATTAATCCCCCCCCCCCCCCGATTTCCATACTGGCAAGGGCCAGTGGCCAGGAGTTTGCTCGACTGGTTTAACCTCTGCCAAGGTTCTATGCCAATTGGGCATGTGGAATCCCTAGTAGTTCATGGACAAAGAGCAATATGGGACATTTTTGTCTTGATGCCTTATGTTTGCTATTTTAAAAAAATGTAAACCAGTGGGGGAAAGCAAAAAATAAAACCAGACATCTTTGTCTCAGTTAATGTGATAGCACACCTTGTTGAAAAGGTGTTAAAATCAACTGCCAGTTGCCAGTGGTTGACATTTGGTGATTTTTTAAATAATGTTCCAGATGAAAATTTCACAGAATTCTTACATTGTTGTTCCACTTTTGTGCAGATTTTTCAACAAAATGTGACTTTTGGGACTAAAATATCCTATCTTAGTGTATGAAGGCTAAGGTAACTTAACGTGCAGGTGAAATGTGCAAGATCCATGCATAACAAATGTAGTAAAGTCACATATCAGAAAGTAAGCTTTGGTGTGCAAGTTTGTATTGTTAGGGTTTGGGGGGGGGGTTTACACACAAGGGAAAGATTCTAAAATGAAGTGTCCGGGCTTGAGATTTGGGAGAAGGAGCAATATGCCATTTGGTGCGATTGCTTCTTCCAAAAGACATATAAAGTCTACTCTAAGCAATTAAAAGTCATTTCAGCATATATAGGCAAATCGAACACTTCCCCTTCTCTTCTCCGGAGGGGCAGGGAAAGTAACATTATTATTTTTACTTTGCTAGACTATCGCTGATACATCAAATCACTTAGATTAAATTATTTATTTGCCCTTTATGTAGTGCTGATAAAAAGCTGCCCACATTTGCAGTTGATGAGAGTGATGTTTCCATAATTTTCATCATTACTCCTCTATTTGAAAAGCTATTTCACAAGTGTATGTAACTTTTTTCTCTTTATGTAGACCTCATGTCAGATAATTTAATTCAGTACAGCATGTCCCTGTTGGAAGGGTGGAAACAATTTCAGTTTCTATTTTTTCGAAATGCTTTCCATTTTCACCACCTTAAGTAATTTTCCACCTTAAGTAATTTTCAGTGAGCTTCCTTTCAACATGTGTATTGAGCCTTATCTCCAACATCAGAATTATGAAGCTTTGTTTCTCTTTATGAAGCTCTCTTATTCCAGGTCAATGCAGAGTGTTGAGTGGAGATAAATAACCTGATTCCCCAAAAGAGGCTAATGACTACGGGCGGATAAACCCCGTTGGGTGAGGTGATGGCCCTTCAGTGGAAGAAATGCCACTGGAAACCATCATACTAGGCCAAACGGCAAATTGAGTGGAGAAACCACTTTACTACTCTGATCCCCAACGGTCATGGAGGCAGAAGAAGCCATGCCAGATGGACTGGCTGTGAAGGCACACTTTGATAATACAGTATCCTCAGGGCTGCGGCAGTCCATTGCATTGTTAAATCCTGCACATCTCATTCCATATGAGCCGCAGGAGATGGCTCCAAGATCATAGCATGTGGGATCCATGGCAACTTCATGGCAAGTTGGGATCCACTTTAAACAAAATCATGCCAATGGCATTGTTCCTGCTTGCCTCAGAGGGCAAAGGTGGCCCAGAATCAACTGGCCTCCAAGACCAGGCCTCCCGGCGCCCTGGGCCAGAAAAAAAGTATACTCAGTTCAAGTTGCAGCCGACAACTCCAGGTGGCGCTATTTATCAATTTTTACAAAATGTTTAATATTTTTGCTATGACAGGCTAGAAATATCAGTCTTCTCTGAACTTCTGTTGTCCTGCTCCATTAGTGCAAGTGGATACCTTCGGGTGCTTAAAAATGGGTGCTTAGCTGAGGATTTTGAGTCTGATCCTCATCTGGAACATATACTTTAATTTTTAAGGGTGGGGGCTGTATAACTGCTTAGGGAGTTTCCCTACTTAATTTCTTTCATACACATGGACATAGATTCGAAAAGGTAGGAGTAGGTCCATGATGGTGAACTTTGGCACTCCAGATGTTCTTGGACTTCAATTCCCAGATGCCCAAGCAACCTGTGAATCCACACAAATGGGTTTACTGCGATTCATCCGGCCCATTCTGCCCTCATCGCTCCCGGAAGCGGAAGTAAAATGCGTCCGTACGGAGGAAGGGTTAACCAGGAAGAGTCTGTACAGGCGTGTTTTACTTCCGCTTCCGGGAGCAACGAGGGCCTGATGAATCGCAGTAAACCCATTCGTGTGGATTCACAGGGTGCTTGGGCTTCTGGGAATTGAAATCCAAGAACATCTTGAGTGCCAAGGTTCGCCATCATGGGAGTAGGTCATACCAAATGCAGACAAACTGGCCATTCCCTAGAGCAGAGCTTCCTACACAGTGGTCTACAGAACACAAGTGTTCAGCATGCTCAGTTCAAACATCCCACAAAATGACAGAATAATAAGGAATTTCTGCTCTTGCCCCTGCTCTGGGAGGCAGCTGATATGTGTGAATAACTGATATAAAATGGGCTGGGATTTAGCTCCATCTAAACATTTAACTAGAGAACTCAGGCATGCATAAGACATCTCTGACTCAAAGGATTTCAGCATACCTTGGTTCTCTTTTATTATTGATGCTCGACTACTACTAATAATAAATGCATGCCTTCAAGTCAATCACAATGTATGGTGACTCCTTTCCTGGGTTTTCTCGGTAAATAATATGAAAAAATGGTTTACTATTCCCTTCTTCTGGGACTGTGGAGATTGCCCATGGCTACATAGGTTGGCTCTTCTCCTTCGAAGCACAGGGAGGAATGAAACTCCAACCTCTGGCTCTGCAGCCACATATCTAAACCACTGCTTATGTCGAACTACACAAAGACAAATATAACAGCCCTCCTTACACTTGAGGGACTTTATTGAGCAATATACTGGCACAACTATTTTTCGGACACTCTTGTTCTCATTGGAATTGATTTCTTCTTTTGTGTCCCGATCAAACCCTGGACTGCTAAAATGAAACCACTTTCTTGGCTTTGTCATTAGCCAAAATTAAGTCCTCATCAGTGCATGTTTCTGGCTGTAATTGGCAGACCAGTAGATAAACTGGATTTTTATTCTCTCCACATTCACGCTGCATGTTGTCTGCCAGCAGCCCCCCACCTGAGCATATTTATTTATTTATTGGATTTATATAATCACCTTTTTCGCCTCAGCGACCCAAGGCGGCTCACAACATCAGTTAAAACCCATACCAATACTAATTAAAACCAAAAACTATAAAATTCTCTAAAAACATCCATAATACCTCCCCAATCCCCTTAAAAAGAGGGGCACCCGGGCAGGAGTAAATAAAAAACCCGAGCAGGGCTAAATAAGACAACAGGGCTGGGTTGTGGTACCAGTTGTACCCCACACCTGCTGGCATAGCCATGCTTTTAAGGCCTTCCTGAAGGGGAGCAACTCTACCTGGAATCGCAGGTCAAGTGGCAGGAAGTTCCATAGGGCCGGAGCAGATACCGAGAAGGCTCTCCTCCTGGTCTCAGTGAGATGTGCCTCCCTAGCTGATGGGACCACTAGGGAGCCCCTACAGCCCACTCTTGTAGGACGGGTCAAAAACCTTGGGGTGATGCAGTCTGTTAAGTATCCTGGCCCACTACCATGAAGGGCTTTAAAAGTCAAAACCAGCACCTTGAATTGCATCCGGAGGCACACTGGCAACCAATGCAGCTCCCGTAGCAGCGGAGAGGCACAGGCATAATGCCCGCACCCCGTCACCACCAGGGCAGCCGCATTCTTAACCAGCTGTAGCTTCCGGATGGTCATCAAGGGCAGCCCCATGTAGAGCGCATTACAATAATCCAGACTGGAGGTGACCAGAGTGTGTGTGACCGTAAGCAAGGAGTCCCGGTCCAGGAGCGGGTGTAATTGGTATTTGATACGAAGTTGTATTGATCGTACATTAAGGGACTCCGATAAAATCGATAAAAAGCCAGCCTTCAAAAGTATCATTTTCATAACTGTAAAGTGCAAACACTATCATGGAAGGACTTACTACAGGAATACACATATAATACAGTGTCTCTTTCACTCCCATCTCCTCTTTCACCTGCAAAGCTCATATAATCTGCTCTTAAAATTATATTTTGTATCAGTTTGTTATTATTCCAAATAAGCCTGTGAAAAAAAGAAATTAATTGTCATCCTACATGAAAGAGCAAATCATAGTACAAATGCTTGGTGACTTGCTTCATTCAAACATTCCAATAAATCTGCTCTTCCTGCAGAAAGAATGTAAACTGAGAATCTAATTAGGATGGCTTTGCGGCCTTTGTTTAAAATAAGTGCCCTTCTTTGCTAGAACAACAATCCTGCTGACGTAATCAATTACTAACTTGAGTCAGAGAGCTGGGTGTTCTGGTATGCATTAATTAAAGTTACCCAAAGCTCTTGTGCCAGGAGAAATGTCTGATTTAAGAATGTTATGATGCTTTGTTAACTCCTATAACGTAGGTACGTGCTTTTAATACCTTAAAAGTTAATATGTTTTCAGTTCCTAGCTTTTCTTTTTTCAGTCAACAATTAGCAAATGAAGCTTAGCTTAGTTAGTTAAGAAGTTTTATTTCTTAGCTGGCTGAAATGTCCTTACACAAAATCTTGGACGACAAACATTCAAGTGTTTCTATGCTTGAAAGACCAAACTGCATCTCAAATGATCAAGACACTGAACTTGACAACTGGAAGGTTGGCAGGTCAACAGTTCGAGACCCGAGTGGTGCATAATGGAGTGAGCTTCCCTCTCTGTCCCAGCTCCTGCCAACCTAGCAGTTCAAAAGCAAGAAATTGCAAGTAAACAATAGGTACCACTTCGGTGGGAGGGTAAATGGCGTTCCATGCACTCCAGTGTCTAGTCATGCCTGCCACGTGTCCACAGAAATGTCTGCAAAACACAGACAGCACTGACTATTTGGCTATGAGCAGTGAACCCTAGAGTCGGATACGACTGGCTTTCGAGCAAGGGTGACCTTTACCTTTACCTAGTGATATTGTATATTGTGACATTTTCCCTGCTTCAGGGGGGAAAAATGCATTCTCGAATACGAGTTGCAGTCAATGATTGTATATAATGTATGTGGTACCTCGCTTAAAGAGCATAATGTGTTCCACCGGATTGCTCTTTAAGCAAGTTGCTCTTTAAGCGAAACACTTGGAAAAAAGCGCCATCGCTGCCATTGTAAGTGACTGATTGTGACTTCTGGTCGTGGTGGGGATTGTGAACCCCAATTTAGTCATTAAGCGAGTTTTTGGTTGGTTTTAGTTGTTAAGCGAGACAACCATTCAGAGAAAATTCTGCTCTTTAAGCAAGTTAATCTCTAAGTGAGGCACTCTTTATGTGAGGTTTTACAGTATAAGTATTCAGGAGTAAGTTACACAGTGTTCAATGAAATTTACTCATAGGTAGCCATTAATATAGCAGTAATCTTAAACCACAGTAGTATTACTCATGTGATTTGAAAGTTGTTGGAGATGCTCTTTATCAATCAATCAATCAATCAATTTAATTTATACCCGCCCTACTCAGCACCAGGCCGACTCAGGGCGGCTTCACCACATATCACAAAAATTACACATTTTCAAAATTACAAATTACAGAATACAATTCAGAAAATATAACATACAATTAAGCAAAGCTCATAGCAAAAACAAAGTTAAACCCACAACCCCAAACACAACAAGGGCTCCATGTCAAAAAAAGTACTCAGAAGAAAACAACATTGTCCTCTTTTGGGGGAGCCTTCCACGGAGCCCCAGCCTCGCGTCTCTGGGTCGGCAGCTTCGGCGTCTGCTCCTTTTGACCCCCCTGGCAACAGGCACAGGAGGGCGAGGGCGATACAGCTGCCCCGCATCTCCGGGGCCGATGGAGTGGGTCCCAGAGCAGGCAATGTGGTGGCAGCGGCGGCAGCAGCTTCATCGTCTGTTCTTTAAAAAAAAAAACCCGGCAACAGGCACGGGAGGGGCGAGAGTGATGCAGCTGCCCCACATCTCCGGGGCTGATGGAGTGGGTCCCAGAGCAGGCAACGCCGCCGCGGCGTCAGCTTCGGCGTCAGCTCCTTGTGACCCCCCGGCAACAGGCACGGGGGGGGGGGGGCGAGGGCGATGCAGCTGACCCGCATCTCCAGGGCCAATGGAGAGGGTCCCGGATCAGGCAACATTTAGTAATCAGTGACCAGAAAGCAAAATTTGTAAAGTTGCTTCATACAACACCAAGAGCAACTCTCATTTTCAAAACTCTGTTGTCAAATACAGCTGTTGGGATATGAAAATGTTTTGCTTTTCCTTCTATAGTTCAGATTAAAGTTTTGATGTTCTGTTGGTGGTGGTGGTGGTCAGTCGTACAGTTGAGTCCTTTGCGACCCCATGGATGATGTTCTGTGCTTACCGTATACGTAAAAGTACTGAAGCACTATATTTCAAGTACAGTAATTGGAAATATACAGCTACAATGAAATATTCTGTTTCTTGAGATTAGCAAATACTTGAAGAGGACAATGTTACACATCTGTAACTTTTCACAAAACTCTAACTGGCAGTGTTTTCAAACTCAATCTTTACATGCATGAAGTTCATGGAGTAGGGGGTAAGTATCTTGGAGCCCTTCTGATACAGTACTTAGAAAGTCACCTCCCATAAGCCCCAGCCAGTATTTCCAGTGATCGTGGGAATTTTACTCAAAAGGCATCTGAAGGACCTCAAATTGCCAAATATGAGAACCAGCTAGCATGGAAAATGAGCAACAAGTGTACATGTTGTTCATAATGTATGTGGCTCAATCAAGCCATGTTTGATTGTGACCATGTTCTACCTGAATTCTTGATTTCAAAGAAAATGAGCAGAATGTAGCCACCTGCATACATTTGATTTTAGGAGAACCAATTTTAATAAACTCAGTACAATCTTTACCTATAAGGAGAGACAACTGTTGGAATGTAACAAAGGCTCCCACATCCGTCCATACTGTCCTGTACCGAGCCGCCTACACTCGCCCTAGCCCGGCCCGCAGAGCACCGCAAGGTTCCCACAGTCGGCAGTGGGGCAACAGCCCCACGATCGCAAACAAAGGAAAACAACTTCAATTCCCAATGTCCTCTGTGCCGCGGTGCTCCTCAGCCAATTAGGCTGACAGGCGAGAGCAAAGAGAACGTTGGGAAACGTGGCGCGCCCAATTGAAATCGAGCCACAGGAAAAAAGCCGCCGCATGAATGCAAACAAAATAAAGTAAACTTCAAGTCCCAGCATCCTCTGTGCTGTGCCACCCCTCAGCCAATGAGGCTGAAGAGCGCGAGCGTGGAGGAGGCTGGGCAGACAGCACGGCGATTTAAAAATAAAAACCATGCCGAAACCCAGCTGGCAAAAGGTAAGTGCAGTCTATGGGGGTTAGGGGGAGGTATGGCCCCGGTAAATACACACACACCCTGCACCACCACCTTGCCCCCCCCCCCACTCCCTAACCCCCACCAACCGCACTTACATTTCGCCGGCTCTGGCTTGGTCTTTGAAAGTCTTCCCCCCCCCCCCCGGCGCGGCCTTCTATGTTGGGAGGCACACCGGCCTTTCCTTTTGACCCTGCAGGCATGGAGGCCTCCATGCCCGCAGAGACGAAGGACAGGCCGGTGCTTCTCCCAATGCAGAACATCCCGATGGGAGCGAAAGAGTTTCATAAACCCAGCCGGAGCCGGTGAAAGGTAAGTGCGGTCGGTGGGGGTTATGGAGTTGGGGGGGCAATGTGGTGGGGTGGGAGGCGACCCCGGTAACCATGCGGCCCCCGCCCCTAACCCACCACCTTCCCCCCAACCCACTCCGTAACCCCCACCAGCCGCATTTACCTTTCGCCAGCAGGGTCTTTGCACACAACGCACGGCCTTCTGCGTTGGGAGGCACACAGGCCTTTCCTTTCGACCCAGTGGGCGTGGAGGCCTCCACACCCACAGAGACAAAGGACAGGCCGGTGCTTCTCCCAATGCAGAAGGCCGCACCTTGTGGGGAAAGACGCAGCCAGGCCAGTAGGCAAAAGGTAAGTGCGATCAGTGGGGGTTATGGAGTAGGGGGGAGGAATGGCCCCAGTAACCACGCCACCCTCCCCCCTCCCCACCATCTTGCCCCCCAATCCCTGCCCCCCTTAACTTTTGCTGGCTGGTCCGTTAGCCTGGGGAGGAGACCATGGCCGAATCCTTCAGCCATGCGTCCTCCCCGGGCAGTGGAAAATGCAAGGGCACCAAAGGAACCGCAGTGCACTCCCTGTTCACCCAGGAACGCAGGGCCGAAGGACCCAGCCACTGCCTCTTCCACGGGCATCAGGGAACGCAAGGGTGCCCAAGACAGTGGTCGGGTCCTTCGGCCCTGCGTCCACCCCGGGCACCAGCCAAACAGCCCTACCCTAAAAGAAATACCCAAAGTACAAAAAAACAAATAAAACAAAACAAACAAGTAAACAACAAAACAATAAATCACAAACACAACAAAACACATCCAAAATACAAAAAAGAAACGGAAAGACATGAAAAACTCACTAAAACCACCTATCTACAACTAAAAAACACCACAAGAAACTCTTATTAAAAATCAAAAAACACAATGACCAAAAATAAATGCTAACAAATTCAAAATAAGAAATAACCAGAAAACAAAAAAAAAAACATTAGAAATCCACACAAGATACAATCAACCAATCAAACACACTAAATTAAATCAACAAATACTCTACCTAAACCCCGCAGCCCAACACCCCAAAATCGAAACAAAATAAAATCAGAATAAATAATCAAGAGCACTCACCAAACACGTCCTCCCTCCATGCCTTGGGAACAGAACTGAAGAAAGAAAGAAACACGCAGTATTCTTAAACACAGCCCCACCTACATGCCGGAAGAGTAAAAAACAGGCAAGAAAAATTATGAAAAATCAAAATAAAGAATAAATAAACAGCCCCACCTAGAGGCCAGAAGAGTAAAAAACAGTCAAAAAATAAGAAAAATCAAAATCAACAATAAATAAAATAAAAAATCAAATAAATTCAAAAACCACAAAATCAAATTACCACCACTCAAACCACCCCTAACCTAAAATACACACACACACACACACACACACACACACACACACAAAAACTGCCCGGCTGGCCGGGCACAAATATGCTAGTTATAAAAAAGATCCCATGGCTAGAATTCCTATCAAGAAAAGAAGTCCAAGATGGATGGGAGTTTCAAAAAAAAAAAAAGGGAAAATTCTAAAGGCACAACTATAGACAATTCCAAGAAGAAGAAAAAGGTGAAAGACAGAAAAGAAAGACCAACATGGCTTTATAAAAAGCTCAGGTAAAGGTAAAGGTTTCCCTTGCTCGAAAGGCAGTGGTATCCGACTCTAGGGTTCAGTGCTCTTCTCTTCTTCAAAGCCGAAGAGCCAGCGCTGTCTGCTTCTGCAGATGTCTCCGTGGTCATGTGACAGCATGACTAGACACCGTAGCGCACGGAACGCAGGTTGGTTCGGAGTGGAATTAAAAACAAAAACATTTGGAAATTGGAAATAAGGCCAAGCCACAAAGGAAGAGTATTGATAGATATCAAATAATTGCAGGGATAATGTTGGGAGCTGAGAATTTTTGGACCAGCATATAGCTGGTCCAATCACATCGATACTGCAGCCAGGCTAATCTGCCCCACCCCACCCCATTTTGCCTGTGGCAGAAGAGCCTTGGCCACTTCTCAAGCATTTGCCAAGGGAATTTATCTATCTGACATTTGTAGAGCAGCTTTATGGTCACAGCTTTCCAACATTCATAAGGCATTACTGTATCGATGTAAGACAAAAGAATGGCACTATTTTTGGTCAAGCTGTCATCTCTTTTGTGTTGCTGTGAAATCAGTAAGTGAGTTTGCATCTCACCCATTGTGTGATTCACAGAGACCATGAAGGTTGCAGGTTGTTGGCCTGTAAGTTTAGTTCTTTGAGTGTTCTTCTGGGAATTAACACAATCCCTTCCGTCTGCCTCACTTGTCATATACAGTAGTCCTTATCCTTTAGGAAAGCACGATAAGAGGTACTGAGGTACTGAGAAAAATTACTGCTAGGGCTCTACCATATACCGCACATACGCAATATTAACCCATTGTGTGAATTCACAGAAAATTACTCTAAGAGCTAACGTATGTAATCAGCCTGTCCATCTTCAAGCGGCAAAAGGAGGAACCTGGGAACTATAGATCATTCAGCCTTACATCAATCCTGGGGAAGATTGGGGCAGGTTATACAGCAATAAGTCTGCAAACACCTTGAAAACAATGCAGTGATAAGTAGAAGCAAACATGGATTTGAAGAAGAAATCTAAAACTAGTAATTTCCCTGGTAGATGGTTGGAATATATATCTTGACTTTAGCAAAACGTTTGACAATGCCCCATATTATTCTGATTAACTAGGTAACTAGGTGTAAGCTGGACTGAACAACTGTTAGGTGGAGCCGTAGTTTGTTAAGAATCCTATTCAAGAGTACCTATCAACAGTTCCTTCTATAACTGGGAGGTGGTGATGAGGGGCTCAGTCCAAGGCCTGGTGCTCTTTAATGACTTGGATAAGCAAGGAATGCTTATCAAATTTGCTTATGTCTAAAAACGGAGTGGAACAGCTAAAATCTGGACAATAAACAATTCAAAGAGATTTTCATAAGCTTTAGCATTGGGCTAAAAACAACAGAATGAAATTTAACCAAGGAAGTACTTAGGAAAAAGAAACCAAATGCACAGGTACAATATGGAAAATATTCATAATGTTGCTCATGATAAGCATATTGGAATTGTGGTAGATCACAATGGGAATATGAGGCAACAGTGTGACACAGCTGCAAATGTATAACAGAGGGCTCAAATTACAGGAAGCCACATTTTGGCTGAGTATAAGGGAAAACTTCCTAACTATTAGAACACTATGACAAAATTCTGGCATGAAGGAAATTAAGTTCTTTAAATGAATTGAAACAATTTAAAGTACTGTATATGTGTGTGATCTTTGCTGTGGTCCAGGTAAATGCCAAAATCATCCAAACAGCAGAATTATATGTGATCGATGGGCAGCTCATAGACTGAGTGCCCTTAACATGAATCCCCACATGTAGTTGTAAACAGGAAATGTATAAAGCACTTGTCCACAGTGGAGACAGTGTAATAATATTAAGGTGGCAGGGCATATTAGCTAATAGAATTTTAGAATGTGTGGTGCCATTGGTAGGAGTGTAACAAAAAAAACCATGTGTAACAGCCTGAGGTAATAAATATAGCAATCTTTCATATTCATTAGACTGAGACTGCATACTCAGCAGAGGAGTGAAGAGAGGACATGCATAACCAGAAAAATAAAATATCTTGCCCCCAACAAAATGTAAGTGGCTCTCCAGTCTCAGACAGGTCAACAATGGTGCAAGTAAAGTATGCTTCAGGAAGGTGAAGAAAAAGAGTACTATACTTTGACTTCCTCATGAAACTCCTTCCCTATAAACCAGGGGTGACCAAACTTTTCAGGCTGTGGGCTGCCATGTGGTTAAGCATGCCGGTCATATGGTTCCTCCCACCTGGAAGCAGAAGTAAAATGTGCATGCACAGGCACGTTATGCACACATGCAGGCACATTTTACTTCCACTTCAGGGAGTGGCGAGGGCTGGATTAGTTGGTGGTGCAGGCCGGACCATGGCCACTCAGACAGCTGAGCGGGCCGGACATGTTCCCCTGCCATAAATGCTGCCATAAAACATCCACGGCTGTTGTAAATGCATTTACAGCACGTTTTTGCCACTTCTGCCCCTTTTGGTGGTGGCAGTGGCAAGGGCAGCTCATTTTCGGCTGTTTTGCCATTTCTGGCGTGGTGGTGGTGGGAGTGAGGGTGATGGGCCACATGAAATGTTGCCGTGGGCCGTAGGTTGCAAATCCCTGCTCTAAGCCAATGCGTTAAGGTTTCTATTGCAGGTGGTACATGTCTCCACTTTTTCCCTTTACGGCCCAGACTTGATTATAGAATTAGTACATCATTAGAAGTGAATTGGTCTGTAGGGATAAAATGCCCAATTATTGTAGCACAGGGTTACTTTGCTCCACATTTTATAAACCAACTTGCTTTTGTTTTGTGATTTATATCAGGATGTAAACTTAGGCTTAATTTGTAAATACAGTAATACCTCATACAAAGTCCGCTTCATACCACATCGAATTCATACATCGCCTAATTTCTTGAAAAAAGTTACCTCATACAAAGACGCTCGACTTTGTATGAGGCATTCAGTTTTTCCCAGGTTGCATTGTGCCTGGGCAGTATAAAAGACAGAACACATGCGTGCATTGCTTTTATGGGTTTTGCACAAAGCAAAGAGTGTTTAGGAGTGGTTTTGAGCGTGATTTTGGATTTTTAAAGAATTTTTCATCAGAATTTTTAGAAGCATTCCTGGGATTTTTGCAGCAGTTTTCAGGTTCTTGGACAATCAGAGTTGTTTGACATGTTTTTGTAATGTATTTAGCCTTTAGACAATGTTTTCTTAAAGTTCTGTCAGTTTCCTGTCTGTTTCCTTGACTTTGCCCTGAAGTCTGTGCTGTTACAGTACAATGTATCTCTATGGAAACGACGTTGTATGAGGCATCGCAGCAAGGATTTGGACGTTGTATGAGGCACCACGGCTAGGATTTTGCATGCCTCATACAAAGTCCAAATCCGTATAAAGTCCAAACTTGTGGAACCAAGTTTGGACGTTGTATGAGGTATCACGGTATGAGTGTGCATTGACAGAATTGCATGTCTGGAATAAAGACATTGCAATAGAAATAATTATGTAACTACAGTAATTTAATATGTAACATGAGTCCAGTATAGAACTTGGGCAGTCTAGGGTCAGTTCAGAAGTTAAATGTGTGAGAATAATTACTGTGTGTTGGACTGGAATTTAGGAGAATCAGATTCTAGTTCACACTGAACAAGGGAACTCACCAGTTGATTTTGGAATAAGGTTATTGAAAATAGAACACCAATATATGTAACAAGTGATTTGAACCAGGTTTGGGAAACAGGTAGCCCAGATGTGTTTCCCACTTTTGTCATTTTCAAAATTCTGCTTAAGATACATTTAGTCTTATTTCCTCCTTCCTCTCTTCTAGAGCCACGTCCTACTTCTTTTTCTTTCTTGCTAGAAAGAGACAGACTAAATACAGTTTCTTCATAATACAGTAGTTGACTTAACCTGCACGTGCAGGAGTCAGCATTAGAGACTCCTGTAATCAAACAAGGTCACTTTTTCCTGAAGTATCATTGAATGAGGTTTTCTGAAGCCAAAACGTATGTTTACTATTTTTACTCATGAATTTCTGAAGTAGTTGCTCTAGTCATAATCAGTGCTAGCCCGCTGCACTGTGCTAGCATAAATTTTAAAAAATATTACAAAAGAAAGGAGGAGCAGAATACATATCCTGCCTTAAATTCACTGAAGGAAAGGCAGCATATAAATTTAAATAATAAATAGTATATAGTATAATGCACAAACCAGTTATGCAGAAATATTACTTTTTAAAAAGTAAGAAAATAAAAAGTAACATACTTACAAACACATAGACAGCCTAGCCCAGGAGTTCTCAACCTTTTTAAGCAGGGGGCCGGATCATGCTCCCTCAGACAGGTTTGGGGGCCAGATGGCCATTTTGCCCTTCCTCCAGCACATGGCACTTCCAGGTGTGATGGAGGCAGTGAGGTGGGGGGCGGGGGCACATGAAATGGTGCTGCGGGCTGCAGGTTGAAAATTCCTGGCCTAGCTCAATTAGTCATACAGTATTCTGCTAACCTCAAACTGAGTAAAGTAATGCATTTATATTTGGTGCTGCCTTTGAAGTTTCAGAATTTGCATATACTGTATAGTGGTACCTCAGTTAACATAATTATTGGGTTCTCCGGGACATTGATATATTGTATTGTGGAATTTATTGTAATTGTATTGTAAGTGTATTGATTGTTTATTTTTGCATTGTCACACTGTTACATTGTACTTATATTAACTTGCTGTTAGCCGCTCTGAGTTGGCCTGTGCCGAGTTGAGCGGGATACAAATCTAAATAATAAATAAATAAATAAATAAATTTCTTACAGTGAAAACTACTTTAACTGAATTTCCCATAGGAATGCATTCAATGCAATTTCCCATAGGAATGCATTGAAAACCAATTAATCCGTTTCAAAAAAATTCTGTAAACCGAACCACTATTTTCTATGGATTTCCTTTTGTTATGCGATTTTTATGTTAACCAAGCCGTTTGTAAACCGAGGTTCCACTGTAGTGCAAAAGACAGATATTAGCAATGCTAACTGGGAGCAAGTACTGGGAACCCATGCTGTCACTAATGCTGTTCTCGTTTTATTTATAGCCTATTAAAGACACTCGGAGTAATCATCTCATATTTGGTGGTGTTGTTTTTTTTAAAATGAAGTTAAGTGTCTGTAGCTTACAATACTATTTTAGTCATTGAAGGTGTAATCAGATGGCAAGAATGGGTTGCTTCTGGTTATACTGGAGTCACTTCACTGGGACCAAACTCCCTTAACGTGACCTTTTCATTCCTACAGGAATTGTAGGAGGTTTAGGCCTCCTTCTGGAACAAAAAAGGTCCAGCTTGGATATGTAGCAAGAGCAGGCTGGTTTACAATCTTTTTTACATTTTTACATTACATTAAAAGTATGTTTCTTCTTCTTCTTCTTCTTCTTCTTCTGCTTCTGCTTCTCCTCTCCCCCCACCCCCATTGGATGTTGAGGTATTACAATGCTATAAAATTAAATTAGCAATATAAGTGTGGTGGCTCAGTGGTTAAGAAGCTTGCCTTGTCGGCAAGTCAGCAGTTCAAGACCTGAGTACTGCATGATGGAATGAGCGCCCATCTCTGTCCCAGATCCTGCCAACCTAGCAGATCGAAAACAAATAATTGCAAGTAGATAAATGGGGACCACTTCAGTGGGAAAAGATCTTGGGGACGTGAAAGGAGCCTCATTTCTCCAGCAAAAATTCTTTCAACCCAGAATAATTTCTGACACGAAATTATTATTATTATTAGCAATAGAACATAGCAATAGAACAGACTACAAGGCTGAACCAATACATTTTGCTGCCTTATGCAGTTAACAAATGACACCCTCTTTCCACAATTTATCTGCCTTTATACCTAAAGCCAATTGAACTTTTTGTCACATCAGAGGAAAAACTAGAGTCATGCTCTCCTTTAATGAAACCTAAAATCTGCTTCTTTGAAAGCTCACCTTTAAATACAGGTGTTAGTCTTTAGGGTGCCACAACATTTTTGTCTTTTTTTTGTTTTGTTTACTCTCTGATATGCTTGCACAGACTAACACAGCTACGACTACAAAAAAAAAAAAAGTGGTTCAGTACCTTACTCCACCAAATGGCAGGGCTATGCCTAACAAGCACATACAGTGTAGGGCATCAAATATTACCATACTGACTTGGATTATGCTTTTAAAAAGTACAGAATGCTTCTTTTTGCACACTGGAGTAAAGAGAAGACGAGGTCGTGTGAGTTTAAAACTTTCAAGCCCTACAATAACTGGGTAGTGGAGATACCTTATATAGAATCATGCATCACAGCAATTCAAGCATGGAGCCCTGTTTTAGCTCACCCAAAGGGCAATTCCAGCAAGACTAAAAAGCACGTCCAGCAGATCTGTAAAGGGTTGGGCAGAACTGCACGAAATAAGAAGCGGGAGGGCTGACAGAAAGTGATCCCCTGAAACAAATGTGTTTTGCACACACAGAGTGACCTCTGCCTCTGGTTACATCGCTGGCAGCGCACAATTCTCAGTTTCTCTTTCCAGGGTTATTATTGGCCATGGCTGCTCCTGCTTGCTGTTTGTTAAAAAAAGAGTTTGGCAGCTCCTCTTGTGTGTCCTTGTTCAAAAAGTCAAATCAATAGCATAGTACAGCAAAAGATAGAACTTAGGATAAGGGTACTGTACTTTAATTTTACAGTAAAACCTTGCATAAAGAGTGCCTCACTTAGAGACTAACTCGCTTAAAGAGCAGGATTTTCTCTGAATGGTTGCCTCGCTTAACAACTAAAACCAACCAAAAACCTCAACAACTAAATCGGGGTTCGCAATCCCCCCTCCTGGCCAAAAGTCACAATCGGTCACTTACAATGGTGTTTCGCTTAAAGAGCAAATTCGCTTAAAGAGCAATCCTGTGGAACGCATTATGCTCTTTAAGCGAGGTACCAGTGTATATATATTTAAGAGGAGCATATGTGATCAGAATTAAAGGAGTAAAATTAGTACTTAATTGTTTATCTTATTTATTACATTTATATCCTGCCCATTTGGGATATGTTCCTACTCTGGGAAGCTGACAAGATCATTCAATTCATCAATCAATCTTTATTCAGGTCCAAGACCAGCATAGTACAGCAAAAAGAACAGATGTCAGAATGAGGGTAAATAGAATATATTAAAAGACAGAAGTTAAAATGAGAGTACTCTTTTTAAAAGGAGCATTTTTGCTCAGAAAGTAGTAAAATTAGCATTTAAGATTAATAATGTTAGAACTATTACTAAGCCTATGATATAGCGCTAGTAGTTTATTTAGCTGAAGGACCTGCCAGGATTGTTCTTCTCTCCCACCCACCCCCATTAGTATTCAAAAGGGACGGTTAGCAATAGCTGTAGCAATTACATTTCTGTAAAGGCTGCGGGTGGCTTAGTGGTTAAGATGCTGGACTTGGTGACTGGAAGGTCAGCAGGTCAACAGTTAGAGACCCAAGTATTCTGCATGACGGAGTGAGCTTGGTTCTCTGTCGCAGCTCCTGCCAATTCGAAAGCAAGAAATTGCAAGTAGATAAATAGGTACTAACCGGGAAGGTAAACACAGCATTCTATGCGCTCCGGTGTCTAGTCATGTGTCCACACAAACTTCTGCAGACGCAGACAACGCTGGTTCTTTGCCTATATTAAAATAGAGATGAGCACCAAACCCTAGAGCCGTATACGACTGGCTTTCGAGCAAGGGCGACTTTTACAAGGTAGTAAACCCGTGATGGCGAACCTTGGCACTCCTGATGTTCTTGGACTTCAGTTCCCAGAAGCCCAAGCCCCCGTGGATCCACACGAATGGGTTTACTGCAATTCATCCGGCCTGCGCCGCCCTCGTCGCTCCTGGAAGCGGAAGTAAAACGCGCCCAGAAGGGCGCGTTTTACTTCCGCTTTCAGGAGCGACGAGGGCGGCGCGGCGTGGGCCGGATGAATCGCAGCAAAACCATTCGTGTGGATCCACGGGGGCTTCTGGGAATTGAAGTCCAAGAACTTCTGGAGTGCCAAGGTTCGCCATCACGGTAGTAAACAATTACAGGACGCCGAAGCACGGCGGGAAAGAGGCGTCGTGTGGGGGTAGTCCTTCCAAGCATCAGGGGGTGGGGTGGGGGTTCTTGTGTGCGTGCGTGTGTGTGTGTGTGTGTGTGTGTGTGTGTGTGTGTGTGTGTGTGTGTGTGTGTGTGTGTGTGTGTGTGTGAGGGGGCGGGGCTATCTCGCCCCTTTCCCGTGCAAGGCGCTCTAGAGAGCAGCAAGTTGTTCAGGGCAAGCAGGGGAAGACTAGAGAGAGGGAGGCGGCGGCGTTGGGCAGCAGCAGCGCCAGGGAGGAGAGAAAGCCGCCGCCGTCGCCTGGCCATGGAGGGGAGCCCCATCCCGGTGGTCACCGTCCAGACGGCCCCGTTCGAGGACCAGCGTCCGACGGGCGGAGGGGGGCTGAGGAGGCCCACGGCGGCCTTCGAGAGCCAGCGCCACTACTTGCCCAACTTCATCCAGAGCGTCCTCTCGTCCATCGACCTGCGCGACCGCCAGGGCTGCACCATGGTGGTGGGCAGCGACGGGAGGTACTTCAGCAAGACCGCCGTCGAGGTGGTGGTCCAGATGGCGGCGGCCAACGGGGTAAGTGAGAAGAAGGCACACGGCGGCGGGTCCCATTCTACCGCACCACAAGGTCATTTGGTCACCTTCCCAAAGTGCATTCTTCCTCCTCCTCATTATCTTCTTCTTCCCCCTCTTCCTCCCCCTCCTCTTCTTCTTCCCCCTCCTCCTCATTATCTTCTTCATCCTCTTCTTCCTCCTCCTCCTCATTATCTTCTTCCCCCTCTTCCTCCTCCTCCTCATTATCTTCTTCCTCACCCTCCTCCTCCTCATTTTCTTCTTCTTCCCCCTCCTCCTCCTCATTATCTTCTTCTTCATCCTCTTCCTCCTCCTCCTCCTCTTCCTCATTATCTTCTTTCCCCTCTTCCTCCTCCTCCTCATTATCCTTCCTCACCCTCCTCCTCCTCATTTTCTTCACCCTCTTCTTCCTCCTCCTCCTCATTATCTTCTTCCCCCTCTTCCTCCTCCTCATTATCTTCTTCTTCCTCACCCTCCTCCTCATTATCTTCTTCTTCACCCTCTTCTTCCTCCTCCTCCTCATTATCTTCTTCTTCACCCTCTTCTTCCTCCTCCCCCTCCTCCTTATCTTCTTCTTCCCCGTCATCTTCCTCCTCCTCCTCTTCTTCCTCTTCTACTTCTTTCATGTCCTGATCAAACCCTGGACTGCCAAAATTAAGCCACTTTCTTGGCTTTGTCGTTGGCCAAAGTGCATTTAGGAATGTGTTCGTGTGTGTGTGTGTGTGTGTGTGTGTGTGTGTGTGTGTGTGTGTGTGTGTGTGTGTGTGTGTGTGTGTGTGTGTGCATCATAGAAATCGTGGCTCCCAACTAGAAAGTAGTTGTTACTGTAGATTCAGAACTAATGTGATTTTTGGTATATACTTATATGTGTCTCTTGCTACTTCCAGGCTTATTTTGGGCATCCATAAGTACTTGTTTATGCCAACCTAGCAGTTTGAAAGCAAGACATTGCAAGTAGATAAATAGGGACCACTTCGATGGGAAGGTAACAGCGTTCCGTGGGCTACGGTGTCTGGTCATGCCTGCCACATGACCACGGAAACGTCTGCAGAAGCTGACAGTGCTGGCTCTTCGGCTTTGAAACAGAGATGAGCACTGAACCCTAGAGTCGGATATGACTGGCTTTCGAGCAAGGGAAACCTTTACCTTTACTAAGTAACAAGAGCAATTACACTTCTATACCGTCCCATAGTGCACTCTCTGGGCCGTTCACAAGTTAATTAGTATTTTTGACTGGGGACTTATTTTAACGACCTCGGAAGGAGGGACAGCTGAGTCAGCCTCATCCTTGCCTTCTTGTTAGGGTCAAACTCACAATGTTTTGGCTGTAGTTCAATTAGGGGCTCTTTAAGTACTTTAAGTGTACACACACACACACACACACACACACACACACACACACACACACACACACACACACACACACACACACACACACACACACACACACACACACACACACACACACACCATGAATTACTGTTATCCGCTGCCTCCTATTCACTGGATTTCTCTGTGCCCCCGCCCCAACAAAATGTTACTTAGTGTAGCTCTTATCCACTACATTGGCAAATTTAACTTTTTTGAAAAAGTTCAAATGTAGGTTTTTCCTACCCTTTTAAAACTCATGTTAAAATAACATTTGATGCCATAAGTCTGTATACAATTAGTTGAATCACGCTGGCTCAACTTGCAGTGCCTGTGTTATGGAGGAAAGTTCCTAACTCCACAGGCAGAATATATACAGTTGAGTGATCTTATGCTCCAGTACTGGGTTCAGTTTCGGTGAACTCACAGGAGAAAAAATGCACATCTTATAAAATGGAAAAATGCAGTTACATTAGTAAATCCCATTTATTTGTTTTATAGCATTAATTCCCTGAGCTGATTTCTACCTTTATTGTGACACCATATTTATAGCTGTAACTTGCCGCCTTATATATTGTATCATTATTCCTTTAGTTCTCATGTATCCTTTCTGTTCTATTCGTATGGCATTTTATGCTCACTCACCAGTCTTGTCAAAGTCAGTGTCCTACCTATTCAGGCACTATATTCTCGACTACTGATATTCTCTATATCAGGGGTCGGCAACCTTTTTAGGTCGGGGGCCAGGTCATGCTCCCTCAGACAGTTGAGGGGGCCAGACTGGTGGTCCCCCACCATAAATGCTGCTGTAAATGCATCTGCAGCTGTCATAAATGTGTTTATAGCAGCCGTAAAACAAGTCCACGGCCAATTCCAGTGGCAGCAGTGGCTGGAGTGGAGGAGCGGGCTGGATGATTTGCACCACAGCCTGTGGGTCAAAGGTTGCCAACCCCTGCTCTATATGTTACATTATGATTTCATAATTGCCAACATAATTCGTAATACTCTCCTGTGTAAAAAAAAAGTACAGTGCTTGTTTTCATGTTGGCTCATGATAGTTCATACTCCCACTAATTTTATCTTCTACGCGAACTCAGTTATCCAAGATTTTTTACCTATATTCCACTCATTGACTGTAGGTATCGAAACTTGCTGTTCTGTCATGTATAGTTTATGTATAGTTGTTTGCTTTTAGCACTGATATCCTTTACCCGGTTGTGGGTCCATGTATCTTGCTAGATTTCCGAATGCCTGCATTCCCATAGTTTCTTATGTAGAAAGGGTATGTAGGGACTACAGATTCCACAACAAGGTTATTTTCATTACTGTTTCACATTTTTTCATAGTATCCCATCTGGCAAAAAAACCCAATTACATTTATAAACTGATGGGGTCTGAACTCTCTGCGACAAACCAGGTGTCCTGGTGGACAGCATAATGAAGGTGTCAACCCAGTGTGCCTCAGCAGTGAAAAAAGCAAACTCAATGCTAGGAATCATTAGGAAGGGTATAGAAAAGAAGTCAGCAAGTGTCATTTAGCCTCTTTATAAATCTATGGTGAGGCCCCATCTGGAATACTGTGTACAGTTCTGGTCGCCATACCTCCAGAAGGATATTATGGAGTTGGAGAAAGTGCAGAGGAGAGCAACCAGAATGATTAGGGGACTGGAACACCTTCCTTACCATCTGAGGCTGCAACGGTTGGGCCTTTTCACTCTTGAACGATGGCGTCTAAGAGGTGACCTGATTGAAGTTTATAAAATCATGCACGGTGTGGACAAAGTAGATAAGGAAAAACTGTTTTCTCTATCGCACAACACTAGAACTAGGGGACACTCCATGAAACTTTTGGGTACTAGTTCTCAAACAAATAAAAGAAAGTACTTTTTCACCCAGAAGATCACTGGTCTATGGAACTCCCTGCCAGAAGAAGTGGTGACAGCTGTCAGTCTTGACAGCTTTAAGAAAGGATTAGACAAATTCATGGAGGACAAGGGTATCAATGGCTATAATTATGGATACCTAAGGACAACCTCCGGGTTGGAGAGATAGGCAGGATATCTCTCAATGCCATTTCCAGGGAATCCTAAGCAGGTGAAGGCATCTGCTTGGGAATAATACCCTGAAGGAAATGGTGGGTCACTGTGTGAGACAGAATGCTGGACTGGATGGGCTCCTGTGGCCTGTTCCAGCAAGGGTGTTCTTATGTTCTTATGTCTTTTGGAGATGGCACTTGTGTTTCAGATAATAATGGCTGTCTGTCTCCATGCTTGGCTTCCAAAGGATTTGAAACTGAAGAGAGGACAGTAAGCAAGAAGTGGAGACAAATTAGCCTTGAAAAGAGAATATAAAGTCAGACCAACATCTATTGCATATTTATTATCTGTAATAGTTTTTGCTGATTTCTTTGCAAGTTTGGAATAGAGAAGGGAAGGTTCCCCTAAAAGAAATCCACATAAGTAGTCACTGCTGTTAATGAGAAACTGAACTGTGTGACATGTGTTTTGGGTATAAGATGCTTAATGGAATAGCATCCAAAATTCCTTTCCTGTTTTTATGACAGCATGTTCTTTGTGTTTTGTTTGGCACAAGCTAACTTGGAAATTTTAAAATGGATTCAGCCTTCCAGAGTGAGGAGTACTCTGGATGTGTTGTATTACAATTCTCAAAATCCTTAGACAGCATCCTGCTACTCAGGGATAATAAAAGTTGAGGTCCAACACAAGTTGAAAGTATAAGATTGGGAAAGAATGTGCTATCCATTCAGATAAAAAGAGATTGATTGTTATTGTTCCTTTTAAGAGAAATTAAGATTGATGTAATGGCAATCTCATCTATGCTGCATCTCATCGAATAAAATCCATCTTTTGCTTTGCTTTTTTTGTTAAAAATTTAACAAAAAGAGCCCTTTTGCTTTGGGTGTTGTTTTGGATTGGAGCCTACCATGTGTGAACCCTCTAACAAACCATCCTTTACTTTTAGGTTACCTTAAAATTTGGCAGTTGCTCAATGGCAGAATTTTTTAAGCATCATCTAACACTTGAGAGCCAGTGTGATGTGGTGGATAAAGTATAGAATCAAGACTTTAGGAACTTGGGGTTAAATCCTCACTTGACCATGAAAGCTCACCGGCTGAGGGGAGAATGGCTCTGGTAAAATTGCTCCTTAAATATCTCACATACCAGGAAAAACTTACTAGGGTTACCATAGGTCAACACTCTTTATGCATCTGCCCAGTCCTTCTGATGCTGCTTTTGCATGATGTTACTTACCAAGAATTGATATTCTTAATCGGATCAAAAAAATGGGTTGTTTCACATCCTGCCTATGTTGTTGACTTGAAGTACATATCATGGTAACATACCTGTTTGTTCAAAGCTGAGACTGTCCTTTTAAAAAAAAAATTTTTTTTAAAGCAGAGACTGTCCTTACCACACAAAAAGTGAAACAGGGTCACTTACAGAGCAGAACTGATCAGTGAGTGAACAGGGTTGAACAAATTCCTGGTTGCTGCTTTAACTTCCTATAGTGTGTGGGAAAAGACATGTGCCTATTTTGCTTAAAATACTTACTTTGGTGAAAGTCTTCTTGAGTGATAGTGTCAGCTGCCACAGTGAGGCGTAAGAATGAATTGTATACTTTTGTTATGCCTGCAAGGGTTTTGTTTTTTGCAAGGATTTTATTGCATGTGGTTGCTGTTCCTATGTGCTATCAAGTTGCACTCAATTTAAGACAACTCTAATAAGATTTTCAAGGGTTGTGAGATTGTTAAGGAATAGCTTTCCTAGTGCTGCCACACACACTCCAGTGAGTTTCCACAGTCCAAGTGGGAATTTGAACTGGATCTCTGACACACTGTACACCAAACCTCACTGTCTGTCATTGGATATAATAGGAATAGGCAACCTTGCGATCTCTAATGGGGTCCAAAAATAGAACAATAAAACCTTGTTTTTCCAATTAGCTTGGCATAGAATAATTATTTTAGTGCATACATTTTTGCAAATGAAACGTTGCTTAAATGATGTTCTGCGAATGGTTCAAAATCTAAGTTACTGTGGATGGCAGGTTTTCCACATTTTTTGTTTATAGTGAGAAGGATACACAAATATTGTAAATGTATGTTTCTGCCACAATAATGGGAAAGAGTAACAGAGTACTCATGGCGTTCAGTCAGAAAGTTCGTTACATTTTCTCCACCCTTTTAGTACAATTTGGCAGGAAATATTTAGTAAAGACAACACTGTTCTGGAGGCAAGTGGCATGCTTTCAAAAACAGCTTCACAGCAGAAGAGAGACCATAAAAGGATATCAAAAGTCAAAAACAATTGACCATAGAATTTCAATTTTTAAAAATCAGATGTAGGTTTATGGGAAGGTTGATAAAGATCCCTGCAGGGTGCTTAGTACAAACTTTAGCGGCTTTTAAAAGACCGTTTCAATGGAGAAGTAAACTTTCTTAAATTCCCTTCTGGCTCAGATTAAAATCTAAACTAAAAAAGAATTCCCAATTTAGCCACTCAGCTGTTCTGAATCCCTTCCCTTTCTCTTTAAATAGCATTTAATTTGGACAAAACAGAGCAGGAATGTTGCTCTGCAGCCACAGAAGAAACTAAAGGGAAATCTCAGCTTGGGAGATAGGAAGAAGAGCTGTAGATTTCATAAGGAATATCGACGTTCCAGTGGGGGGAAACGAATGCTCCTGAGAGCTACACATATACTTCCCAAGCCTGCTAGCAGCATACCAGAAAGAGTTAATTTGCCTCCAGCATTCTGCTCTCATGGCTTGCATGTTGATTCTTCCACCACAGCAAAGTTTAATGTAAAGCAGACACTGACAAATGTAGCCCTTGTGATTTTGTTGAAAGTACAGATCCCGACAGCCAACACAGCCAGTTGTGAGAGAGGCTGGAAGTTACAGTCAAACCACATGCATTACCCACTTTTGATAAGGGAAAGGTTTATTTGGAAGTTTTGATGAGGGTTGAGTAGGTTACAAGAGGCCATACCTGTCAAGTGCAGCTCTGGAGATTACGGGACTTGCGCAGAACGTTTCTGCGCAGGTCCGTTGTACACATGCATAGAAGGCTTTTACGCATGCGTAGAACGTTTCTGTGCAGAACGTGCACATGCATACAACGGACTTATGCAGAAACGTTTTGCGCAGCTCACTTCTACGTGTGCGTAGAAGGCTTTTACACATGCGTAGAAGGCTTTTACGCATCCCCGTCTGCACAGAAGCCTTCTACACATGCGTAAAAGCCTTCTACGCACGTGTAGAAGTGAGCTGCGCAGAAGGGATGCACAGTAACTCATTCCCCCCCCCCCTGCCAAATTACGGATTAGTGGCAGCTCTGGGCGGGAAATGATGAAAATTGGCGCAAAAAAAGGGAAATCCTGGCCAATCCGGGATACTTGACAGGTATGCAAGAGGCTGGGTAGTGTCTGAAGCAGGACTAACATGAAAATAACCTGAGCACCCCCTCCCCCCTTAACTAATTTAGCTGATTTTCTAAGCTAGTTTGATTTGTGCTGGGAGAAATTGTCATCACTAGTGATTGTGATGATAAAGATGTAGCTCTCACAATATTAAAAACTCATTTAATATGAAAAATGATTGTTTAACTTCTCAGAATGTGCCTCATTCCCTAAGGAAAGGCTGCTTGGGGTTCATTTTACCTATGGCCATTTAATTATCTGACAATTAACATGTCAATTGTCAGATACCAGTAAGTAATGTATAAGTGTACAGTACTTGCTGGACACTTGCTTGCATGTGCTTTCATCCTGTTACAACACCTTGTTATTTCATTTCTGCTTTAGATTTATTAATTGCAGTCAAAGGTCAGGTGGTGGTCAAGGTAATTGACAGCAAATCTTTTTTCACCCTTTCTGTTTCTCTGCCTTGCAAGCACATTTTTATTGCTTTGGAATTAAAGGCAGCTTAATCATGTATTTTACTTTAATGTGCTTTAAATTTGCAGTTCTTGTTAGTCTTAGGCTTCATCACCAAAGCAGAAATTAAAGAGAGAGAGGCTGTTTCTTTAAACTACTGTACCTGTTGGCTCAGAGGCTGTTGGCCTTACCTTCCTTCCTTCCTTCCTTCTTTGTTTTCTTAATTTTATTCAGTTTATCTTTGCTCTTCCTATGAAAGCCATACAGTGCTTCTATACATGGTTATTTCCTGGCTCTCTTTTGACATCATAATGCTATCAGGTAGGTCTGAATGAAGGATAGCTATTGACCCAAGTCAATTGGCTGGTGGTGTGGCTAAATGGGGTTTCAACTCTGGTCTCTTTGGTTTTGCCACATTTTATGGAATTGCTGGCATCAGCTTCAACCTAAATCAGGCTTTCACAGCCTCCGGTCCATGGGCCTAATTGGGCCCATGCATATGATTAATCCAGCCCTCGGTGAGAACCCGGGCACCTCTAGACCCACCCCCACTGCCGGAATTTGCTATACGTCAGTTACTGCGGCAGGGGGAATCGCTTGGTTTTTTATGGTTTTGGACAGCCTCCGTTGCTCCCTACAGCAAGGAGGCTTTTTGGAGTAATTTCGCTCTGTTTGGATAATTGTCCGATGTTTCCCCACTTCGTTTCGGCTCTTCAAACTAGGTGCCGGCCAGAGCTTGCGTCATTGGTTTGGTTCCTAGTGTGGAACAAGGAAGTTGCCCAGCAGCCGTTTGAAGAGCCAAAACGAAGTGGGGAAGCATCGGACAATTATCCAAATGGAGCGACCATGCTCCGAAAAGCTTCCTACCGCCGTGGGGAGTGATGGAGGCTGTGCAAGAAGCTGGAAAAATGGCATGATGGCCGCCACCACTGATGATGACTAAAACGTAAGTCCAGGAAACAACTATGCTTCCCCCATGTGTGAGGGGGGCATGTCTGGCCCACGGCAAAAGTGTTGCGAATCTTTGACTTAAATAAACAGCAGTGGCAGGTTCCTTTGTAACCAGCATTTAGAATCAACATTAAACTGTGATTCTCATACTGATTAGACTAAGTCACTTACCACTTAAGGTTCTTCCTCTCTAACGTTGATGGCATTTGTCCCTTTCACACCATTCCAACTGCTAAAGTACTTGACCTGTATTTTGTTTACTTTCTGTTGTAGTTATTGCACTCTTCTTTTTTCAGATACTTTCCTTACTTAACAGCAGTGATGCACTGCAAAAAAATTACTACCCCCACCCTGGGCGTGGCTAACTCTGTGGGCATGGCTAACTCTGTGGGCCATGCCATACCTGTCAACCTGCAGCTTCGGAAAAATGTGTGCAGGTTGCTTTCCACGCATGCGTGGAAGGGTTTTACCCCTTCCACGCATGCGTGGAAGTGCTACGCCACTTGCGCAGCCCCTACGCACGCAGCGTAGTGCTTCCATGCATGCGCGGAAAGCGTTTTCCCCCGCTGCCAAATTACGGGGTTTTGGCAGCACAGGGCGGGTTATGACGTCAATGGACGTCAAATTACGGTGTTTTCCCGGCCAAATCGGGATGGTTGACATATATGGGCCATGCCCACTTGGCCGGCCACACCATGGCCTGGGGTAGGGAGGTGGGCATGGCTGGCCAAGTGGATGTGGCCTGGGGGAATTTCCGCTACTGGTTCCCGGGATCCGGTGAGAACCTGGTGCAGTACACCACTGCTTAATAGTTACCTGTTTCCTTTCCCATTTGTTAATTTCTCACTGTTTTGCTCCTGTTTACCTCTTTCCCCTAATTAGTGGTTTTTCTCTTGTTCCTGTTCCATTGCAAAGTCACCATGGACTGACAAGCGGCTGGAGGTCTCACCGCCACCTCCAGGCCCCCACCAACAGCCTGAGGGAGGAGTCGCCATGGACTGATGGGTGGCTGGAGGCCTCACCACTACCTCCGGGCCTCCACCAATGGCCGGAGGGAGGAGTTGCCATGGACTGATGGGCGGCTGGAGGCCTCGCCGCCACCTCCAGGCCCCCACCAACGTCCAGAGGGAGGAGTCACCATGGACTGATGGGTGGCTGGAGGCCTCGCCGCCACCTCCGGGGCCCCACCAACATCTGGAGGGAGGAGTCGCCATGAACTGATGGGCGGCTAGAGGTCTCGCTGCCACCCCTGGGCCCCCACCAACGGCCGGAGGGGAAATAGTCTGTGTTTGTTCACCATATTTTGTTACTGTTGTATTTTTGTACGCTGCCCTGAGTTGCCATGGCGAGTGGGCAGCAATAGAAATTTGAACAAATAAAATAAATAAATAAATTTGCCAGAAGACATCTTCCTGAAAAACTTAATACCATGTTTTTGCTTTATCACTTCTGTATGGTAAGAATTTATTGACAGCTTTTGGAAGATTTAGGCTCATCTCAGTCACCAGAGCCTGTGTGAATCCCTGCTATAGTGAGAGCAACAAGATTTTTAAACCTGGGGAATGGTGATTGTATTAGCTATCAGTATACAGAGTGGGATCATAACAAAGTCCTTGTTATGTCTCAGCAGGCCTGACTCCATACTACCTGTGATGAGAGAAATCCACATAGTAGCTATGCATACCCTAGAAGAGTGATGGCAAAACTTTTAGAGCAGGGGTTCCCAACCACAGGGTTTTGGACTGGTACCGGGCCACGTGCTGTCCTGAATTGGGCTGCAGGGTTGGGTGATGCTGGGGCAGCCTTCTGCCTTTAACATGCTCCACCGGGGTCTGCCCAGCGAACGGAGCGAGAGCACAGGCTTCAGATACAGCAGATAGGCAGGTGGCCGAACCCTTCCTCCACGTGTGCAGTGTGATACCTCACTGCCTGAGTCGAATGGTGTAGCTGGCAGGCAGCTGGGCCTCTCCTCCTTGTTTTTGAGCTACAACGGGGCAACTCCCCTCACCAGTGCACACTGTGGTGCAAAGAAGTTTGGGGGCTCCTGTTTTAGAGATTGACTGCACAAACAGGGGCGGGACAAACTCTGTGCTGGGGGAGGGAGGAAACGCTACCATTGGGCTGCAGGGCAGAGGGGCAAGGCGAACTCTGTGCTGGGGCGCCTCCGCACATGCCCACAGAGAGGGCTGTGAGTGCCATCTCTAGCACGTGTGCCATAGGTTCACTACCACTGTTCTAAAGCATCTCAGTTCTTCTCTTCCTTGACCTCACCCCAAATCCTTAGGCAGGAAGTCTCTTGTCTGCCTGGCTTGTTTCCTCTTTTGCTTTTCCTTCTTTGTTGAGTCTCTTTTTTCCAGTTCTAAAGCCTCTTTTATTTCTCTTAGTTCCCAGGGGTCTGTGCTTCTCTGTTCTGTTGAGTAATGCCTGTATGTCTGAAAAGGTTACTGGGTCTAACCTTGGCTTTCAACTTGTGGTATGGTCCCAGTATCACCATAGCAAGTATGATTGCACAAAGTGTTCTGTAAATGCAGGGGGGCAGTTTTTCCTTATCAGTATGAGTGGAAGTGCTTCACTGACTAGGATAGCTGACTTTTTCTTAGTAATGTCAGGATCTTAGCTATATAAGTTTGCACAGTTGCTCTGAAACTTCTTCATATTAAATGATGAATTAATGTATTTTCAAAAAACAATCAAGGTGATGTTGAGCTTATTTTCCCATCATACCCTTGTAAGATTATTAGACTTTACTAAGCTTGTACCTGGGATTGGTAACTCACTGCATGGCATATTTATATCTTCAAGTCAAAGCACTCGTGGCTGTTGTAAACATGTTTATGACAGCCACGGGTGCATTTATGGCAGTGTTTTGCACATGCATGGGCATGCTTTACTTCCACTTCTGGTGGGAGAAACCACGTGACTGGCCCACTCAACCATGTGATTGGCCTGCTGCCTGAAAAGTTTGAGCATCCCTCTCATAGACCTTTATGCAACTATTCTCTCACACAATAAATAGTGGTATGACATGCCCTGGTGGGCAGTGTGATATAAATGCAAATGTTCATGGATGTGCATACTTGTTTACACATCAGCTGTGGTTTGATAAAGTCAATTTTAGTATTGAGGTCCCATTTGCTAAATTGGGGAAATTGTGCTTAAACCAACTCCTTTTATCTCAGTGCCTACAAGTGTTAATTTTCTGTAGTTCTGTATCATAGTTTTAAAATTGACTATAAGGGTCTTGAACCTTTATAGGTAATAGGAACTGAACCGTCTATTCTTGTAGAAAATAAAGCAAAACAAAAATCAATTTATACAGCAAACCTTCATCCCTGAATATATTAACTCCATATCGCCATAATGAAGTTTCTTTTTTCTTTTTTTGGCTCATGTAGATTGGAAGATTGGTTATTGGTCAAAATGGCATTTTATCTACTCCTGCTGTGTCATGTGTTATCAGAAAAATCAAAGCAACTGGTGGGATTATTCTAACAGCTAGTCATTGTCCTGGAGGACCTGGAGGAGAATTTGGAATTAAGTTTAATGTTGCCAATGGAGGTAAATATTTTTACGGTATATTGTGTGCCACAAATTCATTAAAAAAATTAATCAACTTGAACGGAAAGCAACATGATCATGAATGTAACATTCCTGTCCTAATCTAAAGCCATACAAATTGTTATTTATGTTTTTATAAGAATTTTAATATTTGACTAGATAGACAATTTTCAGATTCTCAGTATTCAAAAGACCTGGAGGCATTGCCAGCTTCTTTTGAAATAAGAGTCCATATGTGGTAGTGTTTCCATTTGGTTTATTTTATTCTCACTGTGGAACCTATTATTTGACTTCATTTTTGCCCACATGGAAGTGTTGCTTCCCAGAGAAATTATTGTGGAAATGTCATGCAAAAAATGAGAGGAAATGTAAGATCTATTCCAGCTGCAACTTGCATATGTAACAAATGTACTGTACTGTATACTCTTCCTTTCACAACTGTATTTTCCAATTCACATCAATAGGTAGCAATCTCTAGTTCACTAGGGCTCAACATAAACAAAGAGATGCCAAACTGAAATGTGCACCTGTGTGAAAGCTTGCATGTGGCTTTATCTTGCTGGATTAGATTTTGCGTTTTTGGATTAAAATTACTTTGAATAAAAGTATTTCCTTCTCTCTTTTATATGGTTTACTGAGACTTTAAAACCAATTTGTCTTTTCAGGAGATTGCAATCCAGAAACAGGATGTTAACCATGCAGAATTTGGAGCAGTTCCAGTGGATGTCATTTCAGAGGCCATGAAGATCTAGATCATTTTCCCCCAACCTTTGGTTCTTGAACTTCAATTCCCAAAAGCCTAAGTCAGTACATTGACCGATCAATGCTTTGGGGAATTGAAGTCCAAAGACCGAAGGTTGGGAAACGCTGATCTAGATAGATAGAACTTGCATGTGCTGCGGAAATGTGTTTATGTTACATTGGCCAGAATCTATTGTGCACATGCACTGTTATAAGGAGGTTTCAGAGGATATGGAAAGATGGCAGGGAATATCTCCAGCAGAGTTTTCAATTAGAGAGACAGATAGGGATGAAGAGAGAAGGAGAATATTTTCTTGTGAGCACCTGAAGTTATGTTGGAAAGGACAAATCTGTGGTCATCAAAAGAAAAATATATATTTTCTGCAGCAGTTTTCCAAGGTTATTTGTTAATGATATTTATTTTCATTTCTTTAGGACCAGCTCCTGATGCTGTGTCTGAAAAAATCTACCAGATCAGCAAAACCCTTGAAGAATATGCCATTTGTCCTGACCTGAGGATCGATCTATCTCGGCTAGGAAGACAAGAATTTGATCTGGAGAACAAGTTCAAGCCTTTCCGTGGTATTGTTTTTATTTTTTCTAATTTGTGTCTCCGAGCATATCCAAAGCAAAGACAATATGAAAATAAAAACTGTGGCTTCCTACTCTTCATTTTTATTCACGTTTAAGCCTTATTTAGGGTAAGGTGAATGGAATAGCAACCTCTGCCCCCTCCTCTATCTTTGAGGCAGAAAAGGTGAAAATACCCTTCTTGTATCCCCTGAGGAAGACATTGGCCAGCAAAGAAAAGATGGGCCTTTGCAGGCGCACCCCCCAATAAAGGACTCAGACACTGGTGAAAGTGGATAACGGCATTGGGCCACATTTATTGATTCATGCCCTAGTCCGAATTATAAATTTCTATTGGTATTTGACCAATTATAATTCTTAAGGCAAGCAGGCCGAAGTAACACTGGTAAGGTACCACCCAAAATTGCCGACGGCAATTGTTACAATGTATCTATTTGTATCAATTTGTTTGTTGACAACAAACAAATTGTTGACCGTAGTCAATATCTAACTAATGACCCCACCCTCTGACGCGTATCCGTAAAATCACGGGGTGATGCATGCTGTCTAGCTCTTGCCATCACCCCGTTGCCTGGTTCGTCATTGACCGGACAACGTTTAACCAACTTATGCCTGTCTAGTGTTGTCCAGTCAATTGCGAACCTGCCGGATACCTGTGGGTCATAAATGTTTACCTTACCAGTGCTACCCGCCACACGGAGAGGCTTCAATAAAGGCTCGACGCCCCCCCAGACCGTCAGCTCGGTCAACAGGCCTGCTCGCCAATCACCTAACAGGAGGTCCATACCTCCCTGCGACAGATGGACCCCATCCCCTGAATAAAGCTCATAATTTTGCAAACTGATGGTGGGGTGCCGAATGACGCGCCCCCAGCCCTTGTCGATAAGGAACCGGGCAACAGCCCTGTTCACCATGCGCCGAGCACGGTCAAGGGCCTGGAGGTCGAACCCTCCCCTGTAAGCGTGCCGCGGTACCGTGTCTGACCAAACGAGGGTTGTGGCAGGCCACACATAATGTAAGTAGGCGAGATCACCGCAAATCGCGTGCTTCAGCGATAGGCCAGTGACCTGTCCTAAATCATTGCCCCTGAGGTGTATGATCAGAATATCAGGCGGGTCGGCATGCCAGCCTGAGAAAAGGAATGGCAACAGTTCCCGCCATAACATGTGAGACTTGCGTATGCACCCAGTCCCAGTCGGGGTCCCCACTCTGTCGCCGCAGCGTAACGCGCTGCCCTGTGCACGTAGCTATGGCCCACCAGCCATACTGCCACCGGTGTGATACGACACCCAGGGTCTGTCAAGGAAAAAAGGAGGGGAGAAAAGGTGCGGTGACTAAACTGGTACTCACGGCGGAAGAGGGCGGACATAAAACTGAAAACATTGTGATCCCCACCTCCCCATACGGCGTATTTCATCCCCGGAGTACCCAAAAGCAGCCGCAGTAGAAGCCGCCCCGATCCTGAAGGAATGGGTGCCGTAACGGGCCCCATGGAGGCCAACACTGGCCAATGCCTTACCGGTCACCTTCCAAAATTGAAACTTAGTAAGGGGAGACCCATCTTGGTGACAGAAAAACGGGCCATGGTGCGTGCCACGCAGTGCAAGGAATTCCTGTAGGGCACCAACCGGACATATGTCTGCCAAGGAACATCGTAGCAGTCTTACTCCACTGCCTACGCCGTGCTGATCCGTTTTAGAGGAGCGAATCCTCAACTGAGCCCAATCATTGCAGACATAGACATCGTCGAGTTCCAGTGCCCTACGACTTGCATCCGCCTTAGACAGCATCACAAGCTCGCTGATGCGGAGCGCTCCAAAAAAAAGGCCACCGTGGTAGCCGCATGAAACAGGGCTGCCTCATACCTGTCAAAACAGAGGTCATGCCAGCCCCGTGCCAGGTGGGTAAGTACCCCTGGGGAAATTGGGTGGCGGTCGTCCGGGCTACGCCCACACTCCCGCGCCCACCCCTCCAAAACATGTCTCACACGGAAATCAGTAGTACTGTCCGCATAACCGCCCACTTTGGCCATAAATGCCAGTGCTGACAGCCTGGATGCTATGGTGCGAGGTGCAAGGCCCTGTGCATGCAGGTAAACCATGAATCGGAGGACGTGGGCCACTGGGATAGGCCAAGTCTCGGGTAGCCGAAATTGGGCACAGAAGGCCTGGAAGGAAATGAATGCGTGGTGATACGCCTTACGCGTGCGTGGCGCCAGCGACATGCCGATCGCCCGGTTCACCTCTCCTTGCCAAGCGTCCACATCTCGTCCGGGAGTGGCGAGGGAAATTCCTCTGCATCCGGGGCCAAGGCGCGGAACCGGGAGATCTGCAGGCGGGACAAAGCGTCAGCAATATCGTTATTGATACTTGGGACATGCCTGGCCCTAAACAGCACATTGAGGCGCAGGCTGCGCAAAACGAACTGGCGCACCAGGTCCATGACCCTGGGAGATTTAGACGTCTGTGAATTGACAATGTGGACAACAGCCGCATTGTCACACCAGAAATGTACCACCGAATTGGCCCACTCCTCACCCCATAGCATCAAAGCCCCCAGAATGGGAAAAAATTCCAGATACGTGAGATCGCGCAGGCGACCTGTACCCGACCAGGCTGGGGGCCACCCACCGTAGGCCCACTTCCCATTGAAGTACATCCCATAACCCAGGGACCCAGAGGCATCAGACTGTATCTGGAAACGAGGAGAAGCCAGAAGATCGGACCTCCAAAATGATACCCCATTGAACTCTCTCAAGAACTGGAGCCAGATAAGCATATCTGCCCTAATGCCCCCGGTGAGTCTTACCCTATGGTGGGGTCTGGACAAGCCTGTCATGGCGTCGCACAAGCGCCGAGCGAATGCCCTGCCAGGTGCGACCACCCTGCAAGCGAAATTAAGGTGACCATGCAGCACCTGCAGCTCACGAAGGGACGCCTTGCGTTTAGCAAGCAAGTCCGATATGAGGGCCACGATCCGTGACACCTTATCCCCCGGCAACCTAGATGCTTGCGCTACCGTGTCAATCTCCACCCCCAGGAATGTGAGCTTAGTAGATGGGCCCTCGGTCTTTTCGGGCGCTAAAGGGACACCAAGTTCCTCCATTAGCGTCTGAAATGTGTGTAGGAGACGTGTGCACGTGTCCCAGCCCCGTTCACCCCCGAATAAGAAATCATCCAGGTAATGGGCTACAGACTGAGACCCTGACCTGCGAACAAAAGCCCACTGTAGGAAGGTACTGAAACGCTCGAAGGCCGAGCATGAGATGGAACAGCCAAAAGGCATGGCTTTATCGAAATAATATGCACCCCGAAACTTGAAACCCAGCAACTCAAAGTCGCCTGGGTGCACCGGCAGGAGACGGAAGGCGGACTTAATGTCGCACTTAGCTAACAGCGCACCCGGGCCACATGAGCGCACCATGCGCAGCGCCTGGTCAAAAGACGTATACCTGACCGAGCAAAGGTCATCAGGGATAGCATCATTGACCGATCGGCCGGCTGGGTAGGACAAGTGATGTATTAGGCGAAACTCGCCCGGTGCCTTCTTGGGCACTAAGCCCAAGGGGGAAACTTTAAGATTGGGAAACGGGGGTGCAGGGAAAGGGCCGGCGACCCTGCCCGCATCAACCTCCTTAGTAATGCTCACGGCAGCCACCTCCTCCCTTCCCTTGAGTGACAAAAGGTTGGGTGCGTCTTGAGGAGACCTGTCCCCCGTGAAAGGAATGCGAAAACCCATTCGAAAACCTTGGAGCAGGTAAGCTGCGTCCGCCCTCCTTGGGTACAATGTGAGCCAACACTCCAACATGTCCACATTAATTGGGGAGGGGGCCTTTCGCTGGACCAGCTCCCTCTGCGGCAGTCTTGCCGGCCCCTTGTCCACCCCTACCTCGGCCCCGCATCCCTCCCGGCCTGGGACAGGCGGAAGCGGCATGGGGGCCAGTGCAAGAGGGACACTCGTGCTTGTACCGGCAATTCCTCCTACTGCAGGAACCATTGGATGAGAAGGTCCAGCACAGCAGGCGGGCTGGAACCCCCTGCCCCGCCACCTGGCAGGGTGCCTGTGCTGGAGCCGCTCGCTGGACTGCATGTCCACAATGGTATCTCTCCCCGGGCGCGGGGCGCGTGGAGGTCATGTACAGAAGCCACAGCTTCTGGCAGGGCTCGTCCCACCTCATCTCTGGGTGCAGGGGCACTCGCATATGGAATTCTTCGTCGTAAGCCAACCACGACGGGCCCGGGAAGTCAACCATCGCCCGGTAGATGTTGTCCAAATACTGGACCATCGGGATGGCCAGATCCGGCCGGGCCCTGAGGTAAACCGCCATGTATATGAGGTACGCTGGCAACCAGTTGGCCCACGTGCGTGGCGGCTTACGACGACGTGCCTGTTCCTTATCCTTCTCGTCCTGCCCCTCCCTCTCCTCCTTGGTGGGCTCTCTGTTCAGAAGGGAGAAGATGTCCACATACTCCCCCCGCCAGATCTTCTCTTTGGTAGACTGGGCCAGATGATCCCCAAGGGGCAAGGAATACCCTGCTGTCGGCAATGCCGACACCGGCACGATGGGAACGGTGGGCATAGTAAAAGGAGCCTGAACCAACCCCGTAACCCCTAATAAGTTCCCGACAGAATAGGAGGCACCACCCCAAGTAGGGCCCTGGGTTAGAGGTGTAGTCGCCGGGTGGGCCGGCGGGGCCTGAACCGCCACGCCACCCGTGCGAGGCCACGGCCACTGGAATGCTCCCCCCAATGTAGTTAATGGTGTGGGTGCACTAGATTGAACCATATACTCACACGCTGCACCCCCATGGGCCGCCCCCACCGGGGGTTCCGGCCCACTGTGGGCGTCGGAGCTCACGATCGGAACTGAGCTCATCGATGGGGCCTGGCCAGCACCCGGCTGCGGCGCCTGTTGTATGGGGAGCTGCGAGGCAGTGGCCGACGCCGGCCCACGCACCTCGGGCAGCTCGACCCGTCCTGCCACCTGCCGCTGCCTGGCAGACGATGCGTCGACCTGGGATCCAAAAGGCACCCCTGAGGGGTTGACCATCCCGAGCGATGCCTCGAGGGCCGCTACGCGGGCCAGAAGGTATCCACATTCACATAGCCCCCAACGCTAAGGGGGGGCAAAGGGCTAGCCGGCCCACTGGTGGCAGGCGCCGGTCCAGGTCTCTGGACCGCGGGGCCCGAATACGGCCACGGGCCCAGTCCCGGCCCCTGGGGGGCCGGAGGCATGCCCTGCCAGGGAATAGAACCCAACCACCCCCCATGGCTGAAACCCACCGCAGGAAGTTGCGGACCAAGGGGAGAAGGCCCCGTCGTATGAACCAGGCCAGGGGCAGTGGCCATCGATTGCGGGCCGGGGCCTGCGACCCCTGCCGGGCCAGTACGCGGCCGCCCCGGCTCGGGCCAAGGGGCAATCGACCCCATCCCACCGGTCCCGGTGGGCTCTCCCGGCAAGGGAGGCTGCTGGGGAGGCGCAGCCGTGGTCCTCCGACCCGGCTGCTGCCTCCGCGCAGCGTGAACTGCGTTCGCCGTTGCCTTCTTCTTAGAGGGCATTGCTTCAACTTGCTGGGAAGCCGAAGGAAGAAGGAAGAAAAACCGCTGCGCCAAAGAGGCTTCCCTGCGAAAGGCAAGCGCGACGGAGCTAAGGAAAAAACTTCTCGTCTCCGTTCGCTTCGCAAAATGGCAGCTCGGCTGCCTCGTGGCCGCCCCTTTTATAAGGGTGCTGGCCACGCCCCTAACTACCCAGATGCCTTCGTCCGGTGGGGGGGGGGCGCAAAGAGCGCGGCGGCCATTTTGGCGCCGCGCTTGCATTTTATCTGTAAATTGATCTTTTCAACTAAATGATTCTTAATCCCTCTTTTATGTCCCTTCTTCAAGTAGACATGTCCTGAAGGAATAAGCAAACCATAACCTGTCTGTCAGGTCATATTTCGCCCTCCATCTTTTTCTCTTTTGATGTTAAATATGTTTTCCTGTTCCTGTATGAAGCATTTGTTCACACATGGATGCTTTCAAAGCCCCAAAGTGTCTGTTGCAAAGGTGTCAAATGCCTGTTTATGTTTCCTGTCTCTCACATTTCTCTTCAGTATTAACAAAATATTTTTGACTGACTAAAAATTAACACTTCAATTTCCTGGCACCACTACTTTACATTGACTCTCATTGAAGTTAGTTGCACTCCAATATGGCTAGCAACCATCTTAGGCTGAATTAAGTACAGTATTTGTCTCAGTGATGCGTTGCAAAAAATTTTACTACCCCCACCCTGGGCGTGGCTAACTCTGTGGGCATGGCTAACTCTGTGCCCCCCCCCCCCCCACTTAGCTGGCCATACCATGGCCTGGGGTAGGGAGGTGGACGTGGCCAACTGAGTGGGCATGGCCTGGGGGAATTTCCGCTACCGGTGCCCGCGCACCTGCGGGCACCGGGAGCAGCGCATCACTTTTGTCTTATATTGTTTTTTCTTTTTTGTTTCCGTATTTTAGTTGTCCATATATTTTACAAGGCAGTTAAACAGGTTGACATTTTAATTTACTTTAATGTTAATTTCATATTCTGCAGCTTTTTAGGGGGAGAGTCTACTGACTTTTCTCATGGTACTTTTGTTGCTGTATTACCTTAAATATGTGTGCGTCTTTCTCTTTCTACATCTAATATTTTGATGTAGTGTTCTCTTTATATTACAACTTTTCATAGGTTGTTCTTTTTCATCTTGTTTTATTATATTGTTTCTTGTGGAGCAATTTGGGGAAACTGTTTTGAAATGAAACGCTACTGTAATACAGTATTCAAATTTTGGAATATATGAGCCAGCTACAATTAATTGCTCTTTCTAGTTCAGCATGATGAGTTTGATTAAATTATTTTCTGAGCTTTTCGGTATAGCTTAATAAGACTTGTTTAATGTTAGCTGGGTTATGCCCAAATTTGAAATGGCATCCACATTTGAGGAAGAATTCATCTCACTTGAGCAGTGGTCTTTTGCTTATTCCCAGAATATCTAAAAAAACTGAAAATAATGATTGTCTGACCATACTTGACAGTGATATGTTCATGGACACTTGGTTCATTTATTTAATGGGCAATCCTTGCTTGAGGCATTGTTGAATCTGTTTGTAAAACTGATTTTCAGGTTATTAACTATAAATCTCTTTGATCTCATATGCACAGTTGAAATAATAGACTCCGTAGAAGTCTACCTTAATCTTTTGCGGACTGTCTTTGACTTCAGTGCCATCAAAGACTTGCTAACGGGGCAAGATCAACTGAAGATAAGAATTGATGCCATGCATGGAGGTAAGGGGAGCCATCTTTGATGCAACATGTAAACTAGTAATGTAATAAAAAGAAGACATTGCTTTAAAAGGGCATAATGATTTAGGTGGTTTCTTTACAGTAATCATTTAGGTTCCAGTCCTAAAGACAAAAGACCTACTAAATGCAATGAGATTTATTTCTATTTAAGCATGTATTTGCACTCATATATTAATATTCTAGTAATCTTTCCAACAACTCTCTTGAGGAAGCTTAGTATTATTAACTCAATCATAAAAGTTAGGGCACAATATGAGAGCAGTTTGTTTGAGGTCTCTTAATGAGTTCATTTCTGGGACTAGAATGTTGCTATTCTTGGAAACGAATATTACTATTAAAGATGAATATTTCTTTTTGAAGATTCAGGGATGACATTGATTTGGCCTGATAAAGAGCAGTCCTTCAAATAACCTTTGAAATATATTAACTGTTGGAAGGGAAACCCTGAGACTATCTATTTGTACTAGGCATTCAGCAAAGGACATGAGTTTTATTTGCATCAGTCTAGCCTTCTGCAATAATAGCAGACTTTAACAGAAATGGTTTTTGGTACCTCTAAGTATAAGATTGTAATTCAATTTCAATGCTTGTAGATTCAAATATACTGGTTGGAGTTTTCTTACGTGATTCACATCACACTTGAAATGTAGATGAGAAATTAGAAGTGTTCCAGTATCAGAACTTCTCATGTTTAGAATAATTAACAGATTCTTTAATGTGCTAACATATTTTAATCTCACAGTCCAGAGAAACATTTTATTGTGAAATTCACATTGACATGTAGGTATTCTCTGACATTGTCATCTGTCAGTTGTAAATGTCTTCCTCAGATTTTTAGCCTCTTGCCTCAGATAGTTTTGTCTCAGAAAACAAAAATCAGCTGGGCCCAAAAACAGATACAAACAAAACGTGTTTGTTTGTGTTTTTTTTTTTTGGGGGGGGGGGGGGGGGCTGTTCACATACCTTTGTGTCATAGCCAAAAAAAAAAGGAATAAAAAAAATCCCATTTTTTAAAACAAACTATTTAATGGAGCAGAAGTTATGGCCTTTGTTTGTGAAGTTAGTGCTATTTGGAGAGAAATCTGTGTATTTATTTATTTATTGCATTTATATTCTACTTTTCCTTCATTGAGCTCATGGCGGCATGTAGGGTTTTCCTTTCTCCCATTATCTATTGGAGAGGCACTCAAATTAATTAGAATCAGGAATTTTAAATTATTATTTTAATTTTTTATGTATTACGTTTATATCTTGCCTTTCCACTAAAAGATAGAACTCCAGGTGGCTTACAAATTACTTAAAAGAATAAAAACAGATAAAACTACATTTAGCTATATCTCATAAAATCATATTGCATCCCTCTTAAAACAAGTAATATGTTTTTAAAAAAGAGATAAAACATAAAAGATATGGTTAAAACAGTACCATGGGCAAGTTAGTACAAGAAATGTTTATCTTAGGTAAAGATAAAGGTTTCCCTTGCTCGAAGGCCAGTCGTATCCGACTCTAGGGTTCAGTGCTAATCTCTGTTTCAAAGCCGAAGAGCCAGTGCTGTCTGCTTCTACAGACGTTTCCATGGTCATGTGGCAGGCATGACTAGACACTGGAGCGCATGGAATACTATTACCTTCCACCGAAGTAGTCCCTATTTATCTACTTGCAATTTCTTGCTTTTGAACTGCTAGGTTGGATTTTAAGATAGCGGATGGTTGGGTGGAATGCCCTTAATTCTGCGCACAAAAGTACCTCTTAGTATGTGGGGGAATTTGTATATAGTACTTTGCAGTTCATTAGAATTCTCATTAGGTTCAGAAAAATAGCCTATAAGATAGTGAGACTTTTACAAATCCTAGTGCATGAAAATTAAATAAGTTGCAGTGTTTTGAATTTCTGGTAAAATTCCCTTTCACAATGCAGTGGAAATGCAGAGACCCACGTTATACAAGTCTCCCAGAGTGCATCCCTTTCTCATTAACTGGCCCTCCCCGTCTCTGTCACTCACTCTGAAGCATTTTTAGGAGAAAGAATAAAAATATTTATTCATGTATAGTTTCTTAGAATTGCAGACCTGTGCATATTGCTTTCTTTACTGCATGCATGCTAGCAACCAGCTGAACAGATCATCAACAACAAACAATTGATAGAGTGGTGGTGGGGATACAAAGCAGAGAGAGAGGCAGGGCTCCTTTTGAATTTAGAGACAAGAAGGAACAATTGATTAGTGCTGGATAGAATGTCACCCCAACCCAGAAAATTCACTCACAGTCACTCCTCCCTATAGGCAGCATGCACATTTGTAATGAAACTCCAACAAAATATACCACCTGCTAGTACCATACCTGTCAACCCGCGGCTCCGGAAAAACGGGACCTGCGCACATCGCTTGTGCGCAGGTCGCTTTCCACACATGCGTGGAAGGGTTTTACCCCTTCCATGCATGCGCGGAAGCGCTACGCCGCTGGCGCAGCCCCTATGCATGCGTGGAAGGGTTTTACCCTAGGCAGTGTGGGGCGGGTTATGACGTCAATGGACGTTAAATTACGGGGTTTTCCCGGCCAAATCGGGATGGTTGACAGGTATGGCTAGTACAGACACTCTGTGTAGACTATATATACTACAAGCCCCACTGCTTGTTTGGTTTGCCTTCTATTTATGTCATCAAAAGCAAATTTCTTATGAAATAATCCATTCTTCCAAAAGATTCTTTAGGTATAAACAGATAGATACAGTGGTACCCCACATAATGAAAAAAAAAATCATTTGTTATGCAGAGTTTTTGGTAACTGGGGTATACCCACTCAATGGGAACCCTGGTTAATGAACGTTTTTCCCCGTTATGCGGGGTATCTCCCATAGGGACCGCATAACGAAAAAAACCACATAGTGAAATGCTCCATGGAACAGCTTTTTTGTTATGTGGGGTTCTACTGTATATGGATTTCTGTCCTTTAAAAGAAATATCTCCTTTTTAAAAAATATTGATTCCTAACTCATGGGGATAGACATGATATATTGTTTAACATACATTGATTTTGTTTCTGTTACATAAATAGAGGGTGTTTATTCTGGACAGGAATTCAAAAGTTGTTTCTAAACTGGAAGGCAAATACCTTTTGCAGTGATGGGTCCCTATGTCCGGAGAATCCTGTGTGATGAACTGGGAGCACCTGCTAACTCTGCTGTTAACTGTGTTCCTCTGGAGGATTTTGGTGGCCAGTATCCAGACCCAAATCTCACATATGCAACTGCGCTGCTGGAGGCAATGAAAGGAGGAGAGTATGGATTTGGAGCCGCTTTCGATGCCGATGGAGTAGGTATTCAGGAAGCACTAGACTTGGTGCTGAAGGGTTGTCTTTCTTAGTTCAGTTGCAACATTAAGGAAGGGACTTCCAAATAAATTCACTGCTTCTATTTAAACTCCAGTGGAAACTGAATGCATTCATGCTGATCAAATCTCTTTACTATTTAGGGGTAGCCCAGTTTTAAGGTACTACTCAGTGCTGAGTTATTAGAAGTTTCAAAACAGTCTATGTGGTTGCCTGTACCAGGCCACCTTAGACATTTCCAAAGTTAGTTTAAGTTAAAATTTTTGTGGTTAACAATTTAGTTTTCCTCCACTGGTGGTCTTCTGTGTCATGTTTAGGTCTAAAGTACTGACCTGAGAAGAAGCTGTTAAAGAATTTGTGGCAGCATAAATACCGTATTTGCTGGCATATAAGACCCACTTTTCCCCTTTAATATACACTTGAAAAATGGAGTGTGTCTTATACTGTATAAAGTAGCCTATAGTGGGCTATTTTGGTAATAACAGGGTGCGTCCAGTGGTGGGCATCAGCAGGTTCGCACCAGTTTGCCAGAACCAGTAGCAGAAATTCTGGCTGGCCCCGCCCATCCAAGTTTTGAAATAAAGTAGTCCTAATTCAGGTGCAACGCAGGGCTTTCCCCCTTGCCACTCCCTCCATACTATACCCACAGTGTGGTAGTAAAAAATTTGGAGCCCACCACTGGGTGCGTCTTATACTCCGATGCATCTTATACGCTGGCACATATGGTACGTTGGATTGTCACTCTGAAATATATTAACTGGGAGTTTCATAACCTCAGAAAATTATTCAAGTGTTTATGAAAGGAAAACAAGAATATTATTTTTCCTGCAGGAACATACTTCAACTTCATTGTTGTAGATATTGCAATGAAGATTTTTTTCCCTTTAGGTTGTCCTTTCAATTATAGAGGGACTGCAGTGGCTCAAGTTGCTAAGATGCTGACTGGGAAGCGGAAGGTCAGCAGTTCGATTCCCGAGTACTGCAGGACGGAAATGAGCTCCCGTCTTCGTCCCAGCTCCTGCCAACCTAGCAGTTCGAAAGCAAGAAATTGCAAGTAGATAAATAGGGACCACTTCGGTGGGAAGGTAACAGCGTTCCGTGCACTCCGGTGTCGTCATGCCTGCCACATGACCACGGAAACGTCTGCAGAAGCAGACAACGCTGGCTCTTCGGCTTAGAAACAGAGATGAGCACTGCACCCTAGAGTCGGATACGACTGGCTTTCGAGCAAGGGAAAACCTTCAATTATAGACTATTAAATTTGATATTGTAGATTAAATTTACTTTGTGCCTCTTTGTGCCTATATATTATTTTGCTGTGTGTATGTGTATGTGAACATGTATTTCCTAAGGAATGAAATATTAAAAGGGAAGAATGAATAATGTCACTCTGAACTACTAAGCCTAAATAAAGACCTATTGCTTAAAGTTTATCTCACAGACTCAGACAAAGAAAATAATGACTCCCTTGTAGGGCGTTTTTTCTGTAGTAGTCCAGTAGTAATCACAATTTGTCAGCCAAGTTTCTTTTAAAGTGAAAGGGGTGTCATTATCCCTAAAGAAAGGATGTGTTTTCAAGCGAAAAAGAGGCGGTATAGTGCAAAAACCATTACAAATAATGTTTCTTCTGATTTAAGTTTTTTTTAAAAAAAAACTATGGTAGTTATAACTCTTCATGAGGTTCTGGGTCAAATATTATCAGTGGGAAGATTATTTTGTACAGAAAACACATACATTAAAGTACCAGCATACAGAATGAGTTGCACTCTGTGTGTGTGTGTGTGTGTGTGTGTGTGTGTGTGTGTTTTGCAGAAATATTAAGGATGAATTCATCTACTTTAATTTTATGCTCTCCCATCTCCAACTAATTTTGTTTCCTCCTCTAGGACCGATATATGATTTTAGGTCAAAATGGATTTTTTGTGAACCCTTCTGATTCACTGGCCATTATTGCTGCCAATCTCTCCTGCATTCCATATTTCTGTCAGATGGCAGTGCGAGGGTTTGGCCGGAGCATGCCTACCAGTACTGCTTTGGACAGGTAAGGGAATAAGATTGACTATTATGATATGTCAACCAATTAATTTTATTCAGTGATTACCAGCGTGCTAAAAGTAGGACAAGAAACCTATTAAAGGAACATCTAGATTAAGTTGTGAAAAGGTGAAAAAACCAAGAAGGGCAAGTGAGGTAAGAGTAAATATAGTGCCTTCTGAGTTGCATTTCCTATTAATAGGGCATTATTTTGTAAATTTATTTTTGTAGGTTGCTTGTAGAATTTGTAGACACATATTCAGTCTCGGCAAGATTTCCATTTACTGTGTTACTTCTGCTAAAATATTTTGGGAATTTTACAAGAACAATATTTCCAGTGACTTATACTTCAGAAGTGTGATAGTTCAGACCTTTGGGGCTTTGCCTTCAGTAATCCCCAAGAAATGAGTCTTACTGTAGTCTGATACAACACAGCACAGCTGGATGCCATTAGGTTCCTACCCTTCTGTGTTTTCTAAGTAGTATTATAATCACATGGTAGTGGGCCAGGTTACCTAAGAGACCGCATCGCCCTAAGGATGTCTGTCCGTCCAACCAGAGCGGACTGGAGGGGCTCTCTAGTTGTTCCATCAGCCAGAGGGGCTTGCCTCTCTGGCACAAGGAGGAGGGCCTTCTCCGTGTCCGCACCGGCCCTCTGGAACCTCCTGCCAACAGAACTGCGCCTCCGGGCGGAGTTGCTGCCCTTCAGAAAAGAACTCAAAACCTGGCTGGCAGGCCAAATGTGGGGTGCAGGTGGAAGAGTGACCTCTGTTAGGTGGTTGGTATAGAGTATTATTCCTTCCCCCACGGTCCCTTCGGTCCCTGCACCCTTTTAGGGGGAGGGTTCTTAATCTGTTTTTATCTATGATTGTGAACCACCCTGAGTCAGCCTTGGTCGAGTGGGCGATATATAAATCCAACAATTAAATTAAATTAAATCACCACATTTTTGTGGTGTTCACTGAAACACACAGATACAGGTATTCACAGTCAGTCTCAGAATGTATCCCCAACAGATATGGAGGGGGGGCTGTATTTTTATTGTAGCAATGATGGCTGCTAGAGTCCATTTTTCTGTGCTCCCCCCCACCCCAGCACAGAGTTCACCCTGCCTCTCTGTTTGGGCACTCAGACTCTTAAAGGTTCGCCATCCCTGGAGTAGAGTGTAAGCACATTAACCCATTTCAACATCTTCTGTGAATATTGTCTAGTCATATAAGCTTTGTGTTTGTGGATGCCAATTTTAGCTATACCAGTGCAATTTTGTTTTGAAGTACGGTAAATATTTTTCTGTTCTCAGTGGAGTTGAATTTTTAAGAAGGGTTGATTGAGGAGTATAAACTGATTCTAGATTCCACGTAATGAATAAATTTATGTTGTTAGAAATAAATTGTCCAAGGTAATTAAAATTTAAAACAGCTTCTTTTCATCTGGTTTGAGAAGTATTATATGTATTTTCAAAGTGTTGCTTGTCAGATACCTTAGTGAAGGCAAAAATGTATTTCAGTTTTATGCACTATAATCTTTATCATTTCACTTGTTCAGCTTTTTTTGGCACATGTATTCTGACCATTCAGCTAACATAGTATAGTGTCTCAAGAAAACAAGCGCCACAGCGTTCTGTTCCCTCTTATTCAGGTTGTTGGGTGGCTTGTGCTTTTTGAGCAATGTTTATTCAGACGTCTTAAACATTTGGCTGGGTAAACCATCTGCACTTCTGATGATCTGGCCAGAAACTCATCATAGCTTGCAGTGACAAGTACATTCCTTCATGTCACAGTCACAACAGCCAGTATTTCATATGTGCACAGGGTTCTAGTTTCTTCTTTAGGTAGTTTTTGGCCAGGCAGACTGGCGGGTGTACTGTTTAGCCAATAACTCTTTGTGGCTAGCAACTGGAATGAGTAACTTGTCAGAATGAAGGATTAATATTTGAAGGTTGAAACTAATGTTGGACACTGTATAAGCATAGGCACTACTTCATAGATTTCTTTTTAATACTGATGTTTCTTTTTAATGTTAATTCATGTTAATTCACAGTCGACAAACCTTATCTATAAAGTGCTTGGTGTCTCCACATTTTCCAAAAGCTGCTCCAATTGTAGCATACTGCATTCTCTTGAAATAATTTTTCGTGAATGTGTTAATAGATTTGGCTCTAAGGAAATTTATGCTGATAGAATAACATTTACTGATGTGCAGTTGAGTTAATCAGATTTTCAAGCTACTGCAGTTATTAGCATTGGTATGCATTATCAGAAACATTCATTATGCGATATAATTTTAATACTGTTGAAATAATGTAAGTGGTGATTAATTCTTAGTTATATGCATCATGCTGTGGTTGCATACGAATACCTTAAATTCATATTAATTTTTTTGCCAATATAAACTAAAGTACTACTGATATCTGCTGCAGTATTTGTTTATGGAAATGTTCCTGAAAGGAATAAAGTACCTAAGATTGCATACAGCAATTTAATTGGGCTAACACAAGGTTGTGCATTTTTAGAGTAGTACAAGAGTTTTTGTAAGCAAGAGATTATGTAACACAATAAAGTGAAACAACTGTGCTATGGAGTTTTTGATCGATGAATGTTATATTGACTTAGAGACTAAGGTACATTCCAGTTTGTATTTATTTATTACATTTATACCTATCTGGACAATTTAAGATAAGTTTCTCTGTCAAATACTTCATATGTTTCTCCTTTTGGCATACAATCTTGTAGACTTTGAGAAACGTAATTTTTCCATTAAGATGGGAATTAATTTATTATTATAACTGACATTTCAGAAAATGCAAATTTAATAATAAATAATTAATCACGGTTTCTTTATACCTGAGGAAAGAAAATAAGGCATCAACAACTGTTAAAAGTATTAGCTCATTATTTAACTTTAAGATGTTTTAGGCAAAAGTTATTATAAATGATCTTGGAACAAAGTGTTCAGGGTAGAGATGTAATTATAAATGTTGGCATCTAGGGCAAGTAGCAAGAACTATGGCTCTCTAAACATCCTTGTAATTCATGATGTACTCCTTCCACCATTGCAGTTATACGGGAAAGGAGGTGTGTGTCTAGCTGTGCTGACTCAGTTAAAAGGGATAAATAAGCTTACTTTCCTTTTCTTTTGTTTATGCACAATCCGGGCTAGAGAGAAACATGGATTAAATTCACCCTATACTTGGGGTTCCATATTCCAAAGACTGGAAGAAAGAAGTGGCCCAAGTATAATAAGAAATCACTAAATTTCAATCTAGTCTGCTTCACAGAGCTATTGCAAGGATAAAGTGACTAACACAACGTAGTCACACTGAGTGCCTTGGAGTAAAGGTAAAATATAGATGATAATAATGATTTCGTGTCAGAAATTATTCTGGGTTGAAAGGATTTTTCTGGAGAAACTCATCTCAAGGGCCACCCAAATGAAGCTCCTTTCATATCCCTGGGATCTTTTCCCCTCTGAAGTGGTCCCTATTTATCTACTTGCAATGTCTTGCTTTCGATTGGCTAGGTTGGCAGGAGCTGGGTCAGAGATGGACGCTCAATCCATCATGCAGCACCCGGGTCTCAAACTGCTGACTTGCCGTCCTTCAAGCTAACAAGGAGAGCTTCTTAACCACTGAACCATCGCAACCCCAGAATATAGATGAAACAGGCAGATGCAGATATTTCTCATGTTGGGATTGATGGTTGTTTATTTGTTCATTTAACTGCACAAATAATATTAAGATGATGTGAATGCACCGCAGTAAGAAAAATTGTGAGCAGTAAAGGAGATGATGAACAGTGAGTGAGTCATGCACACTGTTATAGAGGACATCAAAACAGAAATGCTACTCCAGAGCAGGGGAGGGTGTGAACAGGAACGCGATTATGCTTCTTTTTCCTGTCAGTAAAGAAGCAGTCTGGTTTTGGCAATTGCTAAAGAAGCTCCTGATTAGGTTGAAAGAAGAGAGTGCAAAAGCTGGCTTGAGACTCAACATCAAGAAAACAAAGATAATGGCAACAGTCCCTGTCAGTCCCTGGGGAAGAAGTAGAAGCAGTGACAGATTTTACTTTCTTGGGATCAAAGATCACTGCAGATGGTGACTGCAGCCATGAAATAAAAAGGCGACTGATTCTGGGGAGACAAGCTATGACAAACCTGGGGAACATAGTGAAAAATAGAGACATCACCTTGCAAACAAAAATTCTCATAGTCAAAGCAATGGTATTCCCGGTGGTAATGTATGGTTGTGAGAGCTGGACCATTAGGAAAGCTGAGCGCAGAAGAATATATGCCTTTGAGATGTGGTGTTTTGTTGTTGTTGTTGTTCAGTCGCACAGTCGATTCCGACCCTTTGCGACCCTATGGACCATCGTTCTCCAGGCGCCTCTGTCCTCCACCATCCCCCTCAGTCCTCCCAGTTCTGTGCCCATTGTGTCTACAATACCATCTATCCATCTCATCCTTGGCCTCCCCCTTCTTCTTTTGCCCTCCACCTTTCCCAACATCACGGCATTCTCAAGTGAATCCTCCCTTCTCATTTGATGCCCAAAGTACTTTAGCCTCATCTTTACTATTTGACCTTCCAATGAGCAGTCAGTGTTGATTTCTTCTAAGATTGACCTATTTGTTCTCCTCGCTGTCCAAGGTACCCTCAAAACTCTCCTCCAACACCACATTTCAAAGGCATCTATTCTTCTGCGTTCAGCTTTCCTAATTGTCCAGCTCTCACATCCGTACATTACCACTGGGAATACCATTGCTTTGACTATTCTAATTTTTGTTTTCAAGGTGATGTCTCTGCTTTTCACTATGTTCCCCAGGTTTCTCATGGCTTGTCTCCCTAGAATCAGCCGCCTCTTTATTTCATGGCTGCAATCTCCATCTGCAGTGATCTTAGATCCTAAGAAAGTAAAATCTGTCACTGCTTCTACTTCTTCCCCATCTATTTTCCAGGAACTGATCGGGCCTGTTGCCATTATCTTGGTTTTCTTGATATTGAGTCTCAAGCCAGCTTTTGCACTCTCTTCCTTCAAACCGATCAAGAGATTCTTTAGGTCTTCCTCACTTTCTGCCATTAGGGTGGTGTCGTCTGCATATCTCAGATTGTTGATGTTTTTCCCAGCAATTTTGATCCCATATTGTGATTCCTCCATCCCTGCATTGCGCATTATGTGCTCTGTGTATAAGTTGAATAAGCAGGGTGACAGAATGCAGCCTTGTCTTACTCCTTTTCCTATTCCAAACCACTCTGTCATTCCGTGTTCTGTCCTAACTGTTGCTTCTTGGTTCATGTACAGATTTCTCAGGAGGCATATGAGGTGCTCTGGTATTCCCATCTCTTTAATCACTTGCCACATCTTGTTGTGATCCACACAATCAAATGCCTTAGTGTAGTCAATAAAGCAAAAGTAAACTTGTTTCTGGTATTCCTTTGTTTTCTCCATGATCCAACGTATGTTGGCAATGTGGTCTCTAGTCCCCCTGCCTCTTCTGAAACCAGCCTGCACCTCTGGTAGTTCTCTTTCCACATGCTGCTGAAGTCTATCCTGTATTATCTTGAGCATCACCTTGCTGGCGTGTGGGATGAGCGCAATTGTTCGATAATTTGAGCATTCTTTGGCATTGCCCTTTTTTGGGATTGGAACATATACTGATCTTTTCCAGTCCTGTGGCCACTGTTTTGTTTTCCAAATCTGCTGGCATATTGAATGCAGTAATTTGATGCCATCATCTTTTAGAGCTTTGAAAAATTCAACTGGGATACCATCATCTCCACTAGCTTTGTTGTTTGCAGTGCTCTTTAGGGCCTTTCTGACTTCACTCTCCAGGATGTCTGGCTCAGGTTCAATTTCTTCATCATTGTGACTATCAGGAGTGTTGAGTTCCTTTTTGTAGAGTTCCTCTGTGTACTCTTTCCATCTTTTCTTAATCTCTTCTGCATCAGCTAGCTCCTTTCCGTCTTTGTCCCTTATCATGTTCATTTTTGTTTTAAATGTTCCCTTGATTTCCCCGATTTTTTTGAAAAGATCTCTGGTTCTGCCTCTTTTGTTGTTTTCTTCCATTTCTTTGCACTGTTCTTTTAGATAGTTTTCCTTATCTCTCCTTGCTTTTCTTTGAAATTCTGTGTTCAAATGATTGTATTTTTTCCTTTCTCCTTTGACTTTTGCGTTCCTTCTTTCCTCTGCTATTTTAAGAGCCTCATCAGACAACCACTTTGCTTTCTTACTCTTCTTTTCTTTTGGTATGGTTTTCTTTGCTGCTTCCTGCATGATGTCCCTCATCTCTGTCCATAATTCTTCTGGCACTCTATCTATTGAGTCTAAGCCATTGAATCTGTTCATCACCTCCACCGTGTATTCTTTAGGGATGCTGTCTATGTGATATCTGTCTGGTCTCTTTGTTTTCCCTATTTTCTTTAGTCTAAGCCTGAATTTTGCAATCAGTAGGTTGTGATCTGAGCCACAATCTGCTCCAGGTCTTGTTTTTGCTGACTGTATGGAGGTTCTCCATCTTTGGCTGCAGAGTATGTAGTCAATCTGGTTTCGGTGTTGGCCATCTGGTGATGTCCATGTGTAAAGTCGCCTCTTGTGTTGCTGGAAGAGGGTGTTTGCTATGACCAGTGCGTTCTCTTGGCAGAACTCTATCAATCTTTGCCCTGCTTCATTCTGTGTTCCAAGAACACACTTGCCTGTTATTCCCTCCACTTTTTGATTGCCTACTTTGGCATTCCAGTCTCCTAGAATAATTTGAACATCATTTCTTGGTGTTTGTTCTATGAGGTGTTGTAAGTCCTCATAGAACTGGTCCACTGTGGCTTCATCTGCACCCGTGGTTGGTGCGTATATTTGGATCACAGTAACATTGAAGGGTTTGCCCTGAAATCTTACTGACATCATTCTGTCATTTTTGAGGTTGTATCCCATTACTGCTCTTCTCACTCTTTTATTGACAATTATGGCTACTCCATGTCTTCTAAGGTTTTCTTGTCCACAGTAGTAGATGTGATGGTTTCCAGAGCTGAATTCGCCCATCCCTGTCCATTTGAGCTCACTGATTCCCAAGATGTCAATGCTTATTCTTTCCATCTCATTTTTTACCACTTCCAGTTTACCTTGGTTCATTGATCTCACATTCCATGTCCCTATGCAGTATTGCTCCTTACAACATTGCATTTCCCCTCCCCCTTTCCTATCCCTCCCCTTTCTCCCCTCTGAGGTGTTAAGCATCCTGTATCACCTAGCCTGCCCTTTTGTTTTGCCTTTTGTTTTGGTCCATAGGGTTCTCTTGGCAAGCTTTGTGGCATGGTTTGCCGGTTTCTACGCCATTTTTTTCCTCGCATCATACATCATATCACAGTTTTAAAAGTTTAAAACAGTTTAAAACAACATATTATCATGCATATTTTCACACTCTAAAACACAGTCTCTATGTTAATTGCTAAATTAAGTCAGTATGAAGTCTCTATGTCAGTCGCTATATTAATTCAGCTACATTTTTCACATCAGCTACTTATCCTTGTGTCCTCACTCCCCAGGTGGGGTTGTTGTCTCTGGGTCCCTTGCTCCAGGGGCATCGCAGTGGCGGGCAGTGGATGTTTTCCCCGTGTCTCAGCTGTTCCTCTTCCTCTGCCTCTGGCTGCAGTGGTGGATGGTGACCTTTCCTGCCGCCTGCCTGGTCGTCCTCACCCCCGGCTGGGGTGGTCTTGCGGCTGCTTCTGGCCGCGAGCAGCCTCCTCGCGGCGGCGGCGGTGGAGGATCGCGACCTCTCCCGCCGCCTGCCTGGTCTTCCTCCCTCCCCCGGCTGGGGAGGTCTCGCGGCTGCTTCTGGCCACGGGCAGCCTCCTCGCGGCGGCGGCTGTGGAGGATTGCGACCTCTCCCGCCGCCTTCCTGGTCTTCCTCCCTCCCCCGTCTGGGGTGGTCTCGCGGCTGCTTCTGGCCGCGGGCAGCCTCCTCGCGGCGGCGGCGGTGGAGGATCGCGACCTCTCCCGCCGCCTGCCTGGTCTTCCTCCCTCCCCCGGCTGGGGAGGTCTCGCGGCTGCTTCTGGCCACGGGCAGCCTCCTCGCGGCGGCGGCTGTGGAGGATCGCGACCTCTCCCGCCACCTTCCTGGTCTTCCTCCCACCCCCGTCTGGGGTGGTCTCGCGGCTGCTTCTGGCCGCGGGCAGCCTCCTCGCGGCGGCGGCGGTGGAGGATCGCGACCTCTCCCGCCGCCTGCCTGGTCTTCCTCCCTCCCCCGGCTGGGGAGGTCTCGCAGCTGCTTCTGGCCGCGGGCAGCCTCCTTGCGGCGACGGCTGTGGAGGATCGCGACCTCTCCCGCCGCCTTCCTGGTCTTCCTCCCTCCCCCGGCTGGGGAGGTCTCGCGGCTGCTTCTGGCCGCGGGCAGCCTCCTCGCGGCGGCGGCGGTGGAGGATCGCGACCTCTCCCGCCGCCTGCCTGGTCTTCCTCCCTCCCCCGGCTGGGGAGGTCTCGCGGCTGCTTCTGGCCGCGGGCAGCCTCCTCGCGGCGGCGGCTGTGGAGGATCGCGACCTCTCCCGCCGCCTTCCTGGTCTTCCTCCCTCCCCCGGCTGGGGATTTTTGAGAGGAGGAGAGTTTTGAGAGTCCCCTGGACAGTGAGGAGAATAAACTGGTCAATCTTAGAAGAAATCAATCCTGACTGCTCCTTAGAAGGTCATATAGTAAAGATGAAGATGAAGTACTTTGGACATTGAATGAGAAGAGAGGATTCACTTGAGAAAGCCTTGATGCTGGGAAAGGTGGAGGGCAAAAGAAGAAGGAGTGGCCAAAGATGAGATGGCTAGATGGTATTGTAGACACAATGGGCACAGAGCTGGGTAGGTTGAGGAGGATGGTGGGGGACACAGGTGTCTGGAGGGCAATGGTCCATGGGGTCGCAAAGGGTCGGAATCGACTGTGCGACTGAACAACAACAAAAAAGGGAAGCACTCACTGTTTGTAATGTTGCTACAGTCTACTGAACTTTCAGATTCATTCCTTGTTGGAAACACCTCTAAACAGTGTTTCCCAGCATGGGGCTCACACCCCACAGGGGGGATTCAATTCCCCAAAGCCTATGCACATTGGCTGATCAGTGCTTTGGGGAATTGATTTAGGCTTATGGGAATTGAAGCCCCAAAACCAAAGGTTGGGAAACACTGAAGTAGACTCTGCAACTGCTTAGCTTTTGTTTGCAAAATAATTCAGAGGGAGAGTATTTCTTCTTGGAGGATGGTGGTTGGAGCAGCAGTGCCAATCTAACTGTGATTATCTATTCTGGGTTACAGCAAGGGAGTGAGCTCAGAACAAGGGAGCAGGTGTGGATGGAAGTAAGGGACCACTGTAGTTCTCCCCAGTATCTATCTTATTTCAGTTGCTTAACATATTGCAGCCTGCTCCATCATATCTGTCAAGTATCCCGTATTGGCCGGAATTTCCCATAATTTTGCACTGCTTTTCTTCATTTCCCACCTGGAGCCACCGCCATCCCGTAATTTGGTGGCGGCAGGGGGGAAGTAGTTACTGTGCATCCCTTCTGCACAGGTCCCTTCTACGTATGCATAGAACCCTTCTACTCATGTGTAGATTGGTTCTGCGCAGAAGGGCACGCGTAGAAGTGACCTGCGCAGAACCGTTCTGCGCAGGTCCCGTATTGTCCGGAGCCGCGCTTGACAGGGATGTGCTCCATGCCCTCCAGGAAGAAGAGAGGAGAGGGTTAAAATGAATATGGGTGTAGATCAGGGATGGGAAGTTTAAAAAGGTGGCACAAGCTGAAAGATGTATGGATGGGATATTTCACATATTCTTCTTGTTGTGCCCTATCTGATTCTGAATATTGGCAATCATCATGGCGATCAACCATGAAGATTGTCCTGAGAATATAATGAAGTGGCCTCCCATTTGCCTTCTGCATTGTAGTGTTACATCCATACCACTGATCCTGTTTTGCGAGTCCCTTTCTGGTCCTGAGTCATTTTGACACACAAAGAAGTCCTCATCAGCCCCAGGCCAGTATTGATGAAACTGCTGTTAACCATCAAGATAGATTGAAGTGAGATTTAATCCACTTGGGGACCATCACCCTTCCTTGTGGACTTTGATACCCAAGACTGTTAGTCCTCAGGGTTTTCAGGTTAGTTAACCGCCTCCTGATGATCGGCGTTGAGTCACTGGCAGTAGGATCTATTCAAGTGATGGCGTACCTTGGCACTCAAGGTGTTCTTGAACTTCAATTCCCAGAAGCCCTGATCATCAGGAGTGCTGACTTGGACTTCTGGTAATTGAATTCCAAGAACACCTGGAGTGCCAAGGTTAGCCACCTGGGGTCTATTCTATTACCATAGCAGGGTAACCTGGCCAGACAGGAGATTTCACATATGAAGATATAAATCAGTAAATGACCGTGGGGAGAAATAGAAGAAGAAGAAGAAGAAGAAGAAGAGAAAAGAGGCTACTTGAGCTTTTCTGAGTGACACTTATTTACCTGCCCACTCCTTCAGTCTTGCTCCTGGAAAGCAAGACTCATTTCTTCCCACTTGGATTTTTATGTGACTGCAGGGACCAAGCTACCTTCCCATTTCAGGGGAAGTAAAGGCTTCACCCCTACCCTCATCTGCATCTCCCAGTCTAGGCTGGGAGAGGAAAAAGCACTTCACTCCACTTCCGGCAGTGTCCAGCAACACAGCTGCTCTTCCTTCTATGCCTGTTACCAAGAAAGGAAGGGATAGGAAGCAGGAACAGTTCCCATTAAGCCTATTGTTTTTATTTTATTTTATTTCCCCCCCTTTTAACCTGCTCCTACAGGTCTTCTTTCCGTCAAAGTGTAATATTTTTGTGACAAAAAGTATATACACTGTGGACAAACAGAAAGGGTATACAGCAGGATGTATTCTTGAGAGTAGGTAGTTGTAGAGTCAGGGGAACCGAGTATTACCGCTGATGAAAAGAGGGTCAAAATCCCTGTTAACACAGGGTGTAGGGCAGGCTCTTTGCTGCAAAGCAAGAACAGTATGTCAGCACTCTATATTGTCTTCAAATAGACCAAGTTAACGAATGCAAAATATGCTGGAAGTGATGGAATTAATGAGTCATGGCTACCACGATTGTTGTTTTTGGCACTGATAGGCTGAAAAAAATGTTATTTTTCTAGCTTGCTGTTGAGAAAATGAAGGTGTTCTGAACTGGTTAACCCAAGTGGAACAGGATAACTTTAAAAAATAGGCTTTTGTACAGCCCTCTTCCTCTCTTTCCATAGGAACGAGACAAAGTCAGGCACCAGAACTGTTGTTGACAGACAATGTGTATGTGTGGTGTTCCACACAATAGGAAGCAGGATCTGGGAGACAAGTGCTTTTGTGTGTTTTTTAAAACCTGCTGCCAAATCACAAATCTCTGTCGAAAGTGCTTGAATTTTCTAGCTGTTTTTCTCTTAGAGCAATACACACTTTTCCTCTTTGTCCTGCTCTGAGGTACCCAAATACATGATATTTCAAACGCGGACATTTGTTTATTCTAATTTTATTAAAGTGCTTTCATGGGTTTTTGGAGGGACAGAAGGGCATAAGCTCTCTTTGTGTGAGAACATGTCTTTTGCATGCTTGATAGATGATTTTATTGGGAAAGGTCACTGTCCTACACTTCACACATATAAGGGTGTCTAAACTCCCTTTGTGTTGTCACTTATCAATATGAGTACATAAGAACATACATAAGAACATAAGAACAGCCTTGCTGGAACAGGCCACAGCCCATCCAGTCCAGCATTCTGTCTCACACAGTGGCTCACCATTTCCTTCAGGGTTTTATTCCCAAGCAGATGCCTTCACCTGCTTAGGATTCCCTAGAAATGGCATTGAGAGATATCCTGCCTATCTCTCCAACCCGGAGGTTGTCCTTAAGTATCCATAATTATAGCCATTGACACTCTTGTCCTCCATGAACTTGTCTAATCCTTTCTTAAAGCTGTCAAGACTGACAGCTGTCACCACTTCTTCTGGCAGGGAGTTCCATAGACCAGTAATCCTCTGGGTGAAAAAGTACTTTCTCTTATTTGTTTGAGAACTAGTACCCAAAAGTTTCATGGAGTGTCCCCTAGTTCTAGTGTTATGCGATAGGGAAAACAGTTTTTCCTTATCTACTTTGTCCACACCATGCATGTAGTGGCCTCTTTAAATAAACATAGGAATTAAATGTTTTCTTTCATAATCTTCACATATATTCTCATCATTTCTTCTTCATCTTTCGTTGACACTGACCTTTACTAGCCCCTATATGTGTTACTTGCCCGTTCAACTAAGGCTGTTATAATACCTTCCATACAGCCAACCCCCATTTATTGAGCTCCACACCACTCAGATGAAATTAATTTAACAAGATTTTATTGCCTGACTCATAGCTCTAGTGGTTTTTAAATTTTTATCTAAGGTTCATTTGTCATTCTCCTGCCCCCAGAAATTTCCTCTCCATTATGAAAATGAAAAGTTCCAAGTTATCATTATTTATACTGACTCATCTAACCTGGCACTGATTTTTTTCTTCTTCCACTCTGCCGTACTGTTTATCTTCAGGCAAGATGAAGTACTGGAGTAAAGCAAATATTTTCCTGATTTTTATTTTGTTTTATTCTAGGAAGAGTCAGGATGGCTCTGTACAGCAGACTGTAATACAGTAATACCTCATACAAAGTCTGCTTCGTACAACATCGAATTCATACAACATCACCTAATTCTTTGAAAAATGTTGCCTCATACAAAGCCGCTGCGACTTTGTATGAGGCATTGGGGTTTTCCCCAGGTTGCATTGTGCCTGGGCAGTATAAAAGGCAGGACACATGCGTGCATTCCTCTTGTGGGTTTTGCATCAGGCGAAGAGTGTTTAGGAGTGGTTTTGAGCGCGATTTTGGATTGTTTGGTGTTTGCTGTTGTGGTTTTTAAAAACAGATTGCATGCTCCTTAATTTTTCTCATGTTGGTCTTTTTTGGGGGATCACTGTTTGGTGGGATGGGCAATTGTTTGGTGTTTGCTGCTGTTAGGATGATTAACACTGTGCTGCATGATGGGACATGTTGACATCCATTTTGTCTTTGCTTCTATCCAGTAATTGTTTACAGTAGCTTGTACAAAATGGATGATCGGCCGCATGGCTGCAGATTAACACTGTGCTGCATGATGGGACATGTTAACTTTTAAACCTGCACTTCATAATATTTTCAAAAGTTAAAAACTTGTTGTATGGTTTGTCCTCTAAAGTCAGGGTTGTTTGACATGTTTTTGTAACGTATTTAGCCTTTAGACAATGATTTCTTAAAGTTCTGTCAGTTTCCTGTCTGTTTCCTTGACTTTGCCCTGAAGTCTGTGCTGTTACAGTACAATGTATCTCTATGGAAACGACGTTGTATGAGGCATCGCAGCAAGGATTTGGACGTTGTATGAGGCATCGCGGCTCAGATTTTGCATGCCTCATACAAAGTCCAAATCCATATAAAGTCCAAACTTGTGGAACCAAGTTTGGACGTTGTATGAGATATCACTGTATTGACTCACAGATTTTTGAGTCAAGAGATAAGTACTATTTTTGTGTCCTGATCAAACCCTGGATTGCTAAAATGAAGCCACTTTCTTGGCTTTGTAGTTAGCCAAACTTAAGTCCTAATCGGTGACGTTTCTGGCAGTAATTGGCATACCAGCAAATGAGCAGGATTCTGTATCTCTTTGCATATGTACTAATATGTACCAATCTGTACAGATAAATGTTTTATAATACAGTACCTTACAGGATAACAGTGATGCTGGGAAAAGGCAGCAATGATTAATATGAATATAGTTCTAAGATAAAATTTTATATAGTAACAAATTATGTCGTTGAAATGTTCTGCCTAGTGTGGAGCTTTCCTACATTTTCCTTAAAGGTGAAAAATATTAGTTACATAAGAAAGATCGAATGGATTTTTTTTTAATAAAGGAAGGACAGCTCCAAAACAAAGGGCTAGGGAGGAATTTAGATATGTTATAAGGCAAGAGAGATATGTTTCCGTGGCCTCTAAGTGACTGTGGTCAAAACATCTCCAGCCCCTTGGATTTCCTGGGAAGCAAAAAATAAATACTGTATGAACGGGAAGGTGGAATTTATGAGCTGGAGGCTGGCCAACCTAAGAACATTCACTTAGAATTTTACTTGGAAGTTAAACCATTAAAAAGAAGAAGACAACATTACACTGTTTCATCTCTTTCTGGCTTTGAGGTCTAATTAGGAGGTTATGATGCCTCCCTCAATAAAGATAGGAGTAAAGCAATGTGGATAAGACCAAAGGTAATAATATTTACACTTTTATTTTCTTAGGTTGCCTATATTAAAGACATAGCTTTTAAATGTTATAGTTCTTTGAAATGTATGACCCTTAATTATACACTTCGTTCATTGATGAAATCTTTGCTGAGGCAATAGCTATATTTTGAAAAACTAGGGAGGCGGAAGGTCAGCAGTTTGATTCCCAAGTGCTGCAGGATGGATTGAGCTCCCGTCTTTGTCCCAGCTCCTGCCAACCTAGCAAGAAATTGCAGGTAGATAAATAGGGACTACTTCGGTGGGAAGGTAACAGCATTCCGTGCACTCTGGTGTCTAGTCATGCCTGCCACATGACCACAGAAACATCTGCAGAAGCAGACAGCGCTGGCTCTTCGGCTTTGAAACAGAGATGAGCACTGCATCCTAAAGTTGGATATGACTGGCTTTCAAGCAAGGGAAACCTTTACCTTTAGTCTGGTTTTTCATTCATCCAGAGAGGATTAAAAGCTTACAGTATTGGTATTTTCTATTTCAGGACTTCAGGGATTGAAGCTTTGAAGAGTTTAGATGCCTACTGGCAACAACCCTAGGCTTCCTGCCAGTATATCTGCTTGCAAAAAGCTTGATCTGTTCTAGAATGGGCAAATAGATTTTCATTTCACTTCAGTAGTATTTCATACTTCTGGTCTTCTCCCCTCCCCGCAGAATGCCAAAATTGGCCCTGCCAGCCAAAGCTCGTCTGACACATTTCACAGTAGAGCTGTTGTCTGGCAGATTGATTGTGAGATCCAGGTTTTCACTTTTTTTGCAATACTTCCAGGTTATGTCATACTGGTGAGATAGTCAGCCTTGCACAACTGCAAATGAAATATAAGACACATTCCATATAGGTCTTGAGCCAGCAGTGAACAGGAAGAGTCATCAAGTTTATGTTACAGCAAGATCATCTGGAGGAGGCACACAAGTAGTTACAACTGACTGAGTGGCTGTCGGTCAGGGGCCCTGCGTTTTCTCAGGAGCTACCATCTTTGGTACTAGATGGGGCTATTTTGCCCCAGACAGACCCGGTGCGTAATTTGGTGTCCTCCTGGACTTGCAACTCTGGCTCGATGAGCAGGTGGCAGTTGTGGCTAGGAGGGCTTTTGCATAACTTCATGTTATACGCTAATTATGGGTTTTTAAAGGGGGTTTAGCCATGTTGGCAATGTTTGTTTTAATTGTTGTTAGCTGCCCAGAGTCGGTGTTGAGTTGGGCGGCAATAGAAATTGTAAATGCATTATATTTTTTGCAATACGTTGCTTGATGTGGCATATTACTGATATTGTTTTCTGTGGTTGTTTCTGGATACACGTTTTTCTCTCTGAAATGGAAGAGAGAGAATTACCCATAAGCTTGTTTAATGGTTTGTTTAATGGTTTCTCTACTGGCTCTCAGGGTGTGGCTACACTGCATTATGCACTGTTTTTTGCTTTGGAATTTGAAGTCTTGAAATCGATGCATTTTTCTCCAACTACAGGATATAAAACTAATTGCAGAGAAACTTGCACCATTTTTGGGTCAGTTGCTTATTTTTGAACAGGCAGCAAAAAGTTATTTATTTTAAACCATTTCAACTATTATTCCCTCCCTCTGGACCATTGCTGCCGCCGCAGCTGCTACCGGGGGCCAGCCCCTCCCTCCTCAGGAGGGGTGAAAAGCCACCAGACCATGGCTGGCCCGAAGACCATCGCCACCACAACTGCTGCTCCCAGGGGGCAGCCCCTCCCTCCCCGGGAGGGGTGAAAAGCCGCCAGATCGCAGCTGGCCTGAAGACCATCACCACCGCAGCTGCTGCTCCCAAGGGCCAGCCCCTGCCTCCCCGAGAAAACTTTGTTGCCTCTTGCCACCGCCCACACCACCGGCTGCAGATAAATACAGCTGTGGTTGCCACCGCCACCCTCCCGGCCCTGTTTGGCCAGAGAGTTTAAAAGATGCGGCAGCTACAGGACGGAGGACTTCGACGCCTCTTTCCGCTGTCCACACAGGACTTCCTCCCTCAGCCAGCCCCGGCCTTGAGGGAGTTGGGGACTCTTACTGGACTTTCTGCAGGATGGCGGCGGGAAAGGGTTCCTTGGGCTGGCGTCTCTAGCCCCACTCTGCCTCAGACTTTAAAAAACCGCTAAGACTGCTGAGCCTCTGCCGCCGTCACTCACCCTTTTGGACTTGCCTGGGGTTAGAGTGAGTTGTGCATTGCATTGGCGCAGTATTTATTGATATTTATTGATGTATTGTAATTTCCCCCCTATATTGTAATTGCTGATATTGTGATATATTGTTTTGTTGATTGTCGATATTTTTATATGTATTGCTGACCTATCGTATTGCTTTATTATTGTTGTTTTGCTGCTTCGAGTTGCCTTCGGGCGAGGGAAGCAGGGTAGAAATAAACCTATGATGATGATGTTGATGTGTGACTACCTATCTCAGTCCATGTGTGTAGTTGGAGGCATGTTTTGCAGTGCTATTTTCAATTACATCTCACCATCTTCTGATTTAACAGTAACTTCTTGTCCACAGTATAGGTTACAAATCAGGGCAATCAAGTGCTGAGGCAAATCAGAGTAGCTGATGTTCTTCATGTGCCGTATCCGTTCCGGATATTGGCAGTTATCATGGCGATTGTCTTCCTGTTCTTAACTCCTCAGAACAGTTCTTTCAAGGACATTCCACACCAGTCTCTCAGATTCTTCAAACATTAAGTCCATCTATGTAGCTGATACTCTAATAAAATCAGACAAAGATCCCACATGATAGCATGTGTCTTGGTTTACTTGTTTGCGCTATTTGTTGTTGTGTGACAATGGTGCTGGAACTGATTGCCTCTTCACTGCACCTAATTTTTATGTTATTGTCTACGCTACTGACGACAAACCTTTGCACTCCAGGTGTTCTTGGTGTTCCTGCTAATCAGGGCTTCTGGGAACTGAAGTTCTAGAATAGCTGGAGTGCCAAGGTTCACCATCACTGGTTTACACCCTGATTCTCAAAAAGAAAGCCATTTAGTTCTTCTGTTTCTTATCTCCCTTAAATGTCCTGCTTGTTAAAGCTGACCATTCTAGTACATTCATAAATTAGAGATGATAAGAGTAGCACTTTGTAAGAGATCACAGGACCAACAGCTGTAACACTTAACCATATATGGGGGATCTTCAGTTGTTTGGTTCTGCTCTTGGTGTGTATATATTTGATACCTTTTAAGGGAACAGAGTGCAAGCAGAATGAAAATATCCAGAAGCCCCTGATCTGCCACTGTTGTAACTTTAAGAGGCTCAGATGAGAAGTTCAGGCACCAGAGTTCAGCACTAAAAAGAGCTAAAATAAACCAGTAAGTTGTCGTCTTAATTGCAACCTTAACTGATATCTAGGGAACCACAGAGGAAGATGCTGCCTGGATACTTACTTATATGATGTTATTTCACATGGTTTAATTATGCATTGCTTGTGAATTCCTGATTCTTTAAAACGGTAGAGAAGAGGATGCTTGGCAGAGGTTAAATGATTATCTTCCTTGAAGGGTGTTACTAAATAGCAGACAAGTGCTGACTCAAGCAAAGTGGGGGAAAACCACATTGAAGTTGAGAGTTATCCCTGCTAAATTGGCACTTTCACTTAGAAACACACCTAGGCTACCAAAATAACTTAATATTATATTATCGCTGTGGAGAAATGACCCTACTATGAGAAGAAATTTTTGAAAAAAATGTTTTTGAATAATATACCTGTATTGTGAAAAGATTAACAGGGGAAAGATATGCCATATGGAAAAGTGCTTCTCCACAATCTAATGCCTCATGCTACTACAAATCTTTTTAAATTCAAATTTTATGTTCTCTTTTAAGATACAGCAAGCAAAAAAAATCTGAATTTGACACTTTGCACAACAATTTCTCCCATTTTGCTTTTTCACGCTAATAGATAACCTTCTACTTAATATCTACAACTGCCAGTCATCTACCTGCCCTTCCCCTGCTCCCTTGTTTTTTACGCCGTTGTTCTTATTTGATCAATGTTGCGTCTTTGGGTTTGGTTTTTCATTCTTTGCTCCTCTATGCAAGTCCAAAGATGTATATAAAAACCTTTATAAAAAGGGATGGCAGGAGCAGCACATGATGTTCCCATCACGTAATGTTGCTGCCTATGGCAACAGTGTGCATGCCCTCACACTGTATTAAAACAAAGAAAAAGCATTACAATTTGGCTGTGTGTTACAAGCAATCTTGCATTTCTTTGCAACTAACTGTAGTAAATACATTTTCTTCAGATTATTGCGAAGTTGTAGTTTTAGCCATAGGCAACAAGTTGACATTCCTGTTAATGATATAATTTACATGGTGACAAACACTCTTGACGGCATACAAGAGCAAAATCAAATTAGAAGATGGAGGAAGGAGCTCACTGAACAGAGAATAACATTAAAGGAGGATATGGCTGAGGAATTTTCTTTTGGAGGACCCTGAATAGACTGATGGTCGGAGTGCCTGAATGTAAGATCATCATGCTCAAGTGGAGGCTGCTGGCAGACAATGTGTGCTGTGAATGTGGAGAGATACAGAATCCGGCTCATTGGCTAATCTGCCAATTACTATCAGAAACATTATCGATGACTTAAGTTTGGCCAACAACAAAACCAAGAAGGTCGCTTCATTTTGGTAGTCCAGGGTTTGATTGGGACATGAAAGAAGAAGAAGAAACCATAGGCATACTTCATATTTCTTCCTTGAAACACTTTGGAAAGCTGATGAATAGTAGATCCTAATCTCCTTTTCCCCATTAATTCATTTCATGTTGTACAGCACACTGGACATTTAAGAGTAATCACACAAGGAGTGTTGCCTCTTTCCCTGGCTGCCTTAGGGCCATGTCTTGCCCAGTTGCTCTATTGGTTGAAATTTTTGGGTCCATGATGGGTGAGCTGGGAAATGGGAAAATGTTGCCCTTATGCATACGATAAACTGTAATACAATCTTGGTCATTATAATTAAAATGTAACATTCCTTGATTAAATTGGGGACAATGGCTACTTATGTTGTAAACATTTCAGTAAATCCAAAAGGTAAAGGTTTCCCTTGCTCGAAAGCCTGTCCTATCCAACTCTAGGGTTCAGTGCTCATCTCTGTTTCAAAGCTGAAGAGCCAGCACTGTCTGCTTCTGTAGACATTTCCGTGGTCATATGGCAGGCATGGCTAGACACTGGACGGAGCGCACAGAATGCTGTTACCTTCCCACTGAAGTGGTCCCCATTAATAAATCTATATATCCCATTTAGGATGGAAAAACCAGGGTCCCCACCCTGGCTTATAGTGGCTCCTTGGTGGTGCAGCAATAACCATGTCCATCTTCTTCATGCCATGACTAGTGTAGTAGCAGGCTGTGTGGTGTCCCAAATATGTTCCATGCCCAGCCAGTCGGAAAAACTTGGGCTGACAGGATACCAGTAGCTCATGGCTCTCTACAGCAAATCTGCTCAAGAGCTTCACCTGTCAGATCCTAATCAGGATACTCTGCATATTACTCATAGGGTAACCTGCTCTATCAGACCACGCAGAGTCCTTGTCCGGGGTAAAGTGGGCAGCTCATATGCGGCATGAGGGTGCAGCTGGTTGAGTCTGTGGTAAAGATGAGCTTGAGCACTCAAGTCTTTAAAAGGTTTGCCATCACTGGTTTAAACCATCTGAATATCTATGTTGTAATTGTGCAAGACAAAAACAGTTTGCTCTTCAACAAGCATTTATTCTTCTACATTGTTTTTAAAAGTTTTCCAAAATTGTTAAAAACATGTAAAAAGCATGTGTTCTAAAATGTGTTAGCATCTTCTTAAAATCATGTAAAGTTGTTGGCGTATACTTTTTAAAAATTATAGAAGTTTGAACACAGGAGCATTGTTTTGGATAAAAACATTACAGGCATGTAACAGGTACAACCTGATCCCAAGTTATAGGCAAGTATTTAAAACTATGAGTTTCAGGTAACAGGCAAGCTTTTTAAAAGTGAATAGCACTTTTAACATTTAAAGATCTTAAAAATAAACATGTTGAAGTAAAAGCATTTCTGAGCCTTTAAGCATGTTAAAAGGACACACAGCAAAATTACGTTAACATCTCACCCAGTCATGCCTGTTGAATCTATGGAGGGGAATCCACTGCTGTCCTATCCTTTTTCTTCTGCTGTTCTAAGGTGTCATATTTATATCATTCTCTTTAACCGATCACAATCTCATATCAAATGATTCACAGGTATTATTTGTTTTTCTCATATTGAGATGTTGACATAAACCTAACCGAACAGGCTTATATGATCATCTTCCAGTCACACAGAACTTTTTTGCTTTGCAACTTGTCACCCTGACTTGTGTTTTCTCCCACAGGACCTTTCCTGAGAGATGAAAGGCTTCTTTCCATTTACTTTTACCCACCCATAACACCTGTATGTTCTTCACCATAAACAAATGGTTCAAGGACATTTCTCATGACTAACATTCTGACTGAAATTTCTTGAATGGTATTAACAACATCCCTTACTCTCTGGCAAAACTAGAATGCATTTCCCCTCTGTTTCTCCTTTGACATTTAGAGTTTGGCTTACCCACCCACACCTTTTCCAAGTTCCCCCATTTTTTTGGGGGGAGGGGGTGCCATAAGGGTGATCACAGATATATGTCAGTAGGATAGTTGTGGATAGGTTTACACATAGGAGCAGGTCTAGCTTGGTATGGTAAGAGTAATCAGGCTCCTAACCCAAGGTGAGGATTTCCTTCAGGATTCTTAGACCGGAGGCTAACAGCAGGTGGATCTGATTAGGAAGGACCACCTCAGCACCTTAATACAAATGGGAGAGGGTCTTGCTAGTGGTCTTGGGCCTAGGAAGCAGTCAATGTCAGCTGCCATCACAATGCTTCCCTCAGCTTACTAGAAAGGAGTCATCAGTGGACCATCTGGTCACCTGATGCATGGCTCCATTTCTCATACTATTCCAAAACTAGAGTATATTTCACTTGTGTAAAGAAAAAGTAACTTTTTAAAGGACATATTTCAGTGAATGATACTAACTATCTGCAGGTGTAATTTGATGTATCTGGACTCCTATTTTGTGCTTTATCTTACTGATAGAAGTATATAACTACTCTCATTCATAATATGTTAGAAAAGCCCCATGTTCTTAATGTTAAATTATCTACTATTCTGTTTCTATGGGGAATCTTAACCTATAAACCCAAGGGTTAACCGTTGGAACTGGCTATAGGTTGCTATGCCTCGCCCTACTTGCCTGCACTCACCCTTCCTGCACACGGCCAATCTGGGTCCGCAGGTCAACGAAGGATTGAGAAAACCGGCAGTGGGGCAACAGCCCCACAAACGCGAAGAAAGGGAAACAACTTCACTTCCCAACATTCCTTGCGCCGCGCCGTGCCAGAGCCAATCAGGCTGAGAGGCTCTCGCACGGTGCAGCGTTCGGAAACGCGCTGCAGCCAATCAAAAGAAAACCATTTAAAAAAAACGCAGCACAAACACAAAGCACCAACCCATAACTACAAGCCCCAGCGTCCTGCGCGCCATGAGCGCGCAGAACACTGAGGAAGCCAGCACCCAAAAAATAAAACAAAAACAAAGGGAGAGCAAGTCCGCCAAGCCGCGGGAACCAAAGCCCCCCTCCCCATCGGCGCCTGAAGCTCCTAATCGGAGTTTCCCCTTTAATATCACTGGGTGTGGGGGGGTGTTGTGCTCCCCCTCTCTACTGGCTCCCCTGGGGTTGAGAGGGTGGGGGGACAAAAGGAGTCTGTCTCCCCCACCCTCCTGACCCCAGGGGATCCGGCAGAGAGAGGATTTCCTCCCCCCCCCACATACACACGCCCCATATTAAAGAGAAGAAACCAAGCGGTTACTTCTCTTTAAAAACGGAGTTGGGGGGGAATCCCCCTCTCTACTGGCTCCCCTGGGGTTGAGAGGGTGGGGGACAAAAGGAGTCTGTCTCCCCCACCCTCCTGACCCCAGGGGACCCGGCAGAAAGGGGATTCCCTCCCCCACACACACACACACACACGCCCCATATTAAAGAGAAGAAACCAAGTGGTTACTTCTCTTTAAAAACGGAGTTGGGGGGAATCCCCCTCTCTACTGGCTCCCCTGGGGTTGAAAGGGTGGGGGGGACAAAAGGAGTCTGTCTCCCCCACCCTCCTGACCCCAGGGGACCCGGCAGAGAGGGGATTCCCTCCCCCCCACACACACACGCCCCATATTAAAGAGAAGAAACCAAGTGGTTACTTCTCTTTAAAAACGGAGTTGGGGGGGGGAATCCCCCTCTCTTCTGGCTCCCCTGGGGTTGAGAGGGTTGGGGGGACCAAAGGAGTCTGTCTGAGAGGGGATCCCCCCCCAGGACACCAAAAAACACAAAAACAAACAATCAAAAACATTCAAAAATACACAAAAACAAACAAAAATAGCACCAAAAAAGTAAACAAGAACAAACATTTCCAAACACACCCAGCACCCAGCCAAACACCACAAAATCCAACCACCCCAAATAAAGAAAAACAGCTAACTCACCACCACACGACCTCATACCACAATGACTGGAAAAGAAATGAATAAAGAAAGAGACTACTTACTGGAAGAAGCTCCACCCAGAGGCCATGAGAGAAAAAACAGTCAAAATACAAGATAACCCCTACCAGCAGCACTTGCTGCCCACAATAATAAAAAAAATTCAAAAAGACACAATAGCCCCACACAAAAGGCCCCAAGAGTTTTTCGAAAAAGTATATCATCCTTTATTCTTTTTTTCATCCACAAAACCAAAACACCAAACAAAACTCATCACAGTTTAAAACAGGCCATCAAAAAAATTGTATAAATAAAAATTTTAAAATTTTAAAATATAGATTAACCTCTTCTTTACAAACATTAACAACAACAACAACAACTTTCCAACACCATTTAAAACAGCCCAGCAACGCCGGGCAACCTTTGCTAGTCTATACCTATAAATCCAAGGGTTAACCGTTGGAATGTAACAAAGGCTACCGCACCCATCCACACTATCCCATACCGAACCTCCTGCACTCACCTGAACCCGGTACGGAGGTGACTGAAGGGTTGAGAAATGCGCCAGTGGGGCAAAAACCCCATGAACGCGAACAAAGGGAAACAACTTCAATTCCCAACGTTCTCTGCACTGCGCCACACCACAGCCAATCAGGCTGAGAGACGCGAGCAAAAAGAATGTTGGGAAACGTGGCGCGGCCAATTGAAATCGAGCCGCAGGAAAAAAAACACCGCATGAAAGCAAACCACAAATGCAAAACTACAAGTCCCAGTGTCCTGCGTGCACGCCGTGAGCACGCAGAATGCTGAGAAAGCCGGTGTGCGAAAAATAAAATTACAAAACGCAACGGGAGCGCAAGTCCCCAGCAGGCAGACGCAGTGCCTCACAGCCACACAAAACAAAAAGCTACAAAATGCCACAGTGAAACACCCGCCGTCCTTCTTTCCCGGAGCAATGAGGAGAAGAGGGACTCCCTCTCCTCCACGCTACCCTGCCAAAGACACGGCGAGACCACCATCAGCCTCAAGTAAAGTTGAGCCAGGGTGGGAAAAAACCCAAAAACAGGCAGCAGTTCGTCAGGGGAAGCACCCTCCCTGGCAGATGACTGGCTGATGCCATTGTACTTCCAAATAAAAAAGCAACAACCAGCAATCCACAAGGAAGAGCCCCACCCCTTACAGATCACTGCCTGCCGATTTCTGGTTAGGTAAGCCAGGAGAAAAAGGAGAGAACCATCTTTAGGAACAGATAGCTCTTCTCTGCCTCCTCCTTCCCGGGAGAAGAATAGGCTGACTGCCTCCTCCTCCTTTCCCCCATTGCTGCATCGAAACCAAGATTCAAATCAGCAATGGAGAAAAAGAGGAACCGACAGGCAGCTCGTTCTTCACGCTAAAGTAACCTCCAAAAACAAACACCAAAATTAATAAAAAATAATAAAACAATAATCAATAATTAAAATCAATAATTAATCAATAAATCAATAATTAAAAAACAATAACAAACAAAAAACCACAAAATACACAAACAAAAACATCCACAATAACACAAAACCAGATACAAAACATTAACTACAACACAAAAAAACACAAATTACACAAACAAACAACAACTAATTACACAAATAAACAATGAAATAAGAAAAATTAAACAAAATCAGAAATAACCAAACCAATTAAACAAACCTAAAACTCAACCAAAACAAAAAAGAACAAACAGAAACACCTCCCAGCTCACCACCACAAAAACAAAACAAAGAAAAACCCCAGAAGAAAGAAAACCAGACAACTCACCAGCACGTCCTCCCTCCACGACGACCAGAACAGAAATGAAGAAACAAAGACGACTTACCGGAAGAAGCACCACCCAGAGGCCAGGAGAGAAAAAACTGAAACTAAAACAAAACCACTAGCAGGCCCACCTGCAGGGAAGAATAGTAAAAACAACTCAAAAACACACAACAGCCCCACCTAGAGGCCACAAGAGTAAAACCAAGTCAAAAACATAACAATAAATCAAATGTTTACACAAATCACAAATATATGTTAAATAAATAAAATAAAAAGATTTATAACATCCTCAAATAAACTCAATATAACTCAAATAAAAACCCAAAACATCTAAACATAGTTTTAAAAACATTGAATGTAAAAAACATGTACTTTCACATTTTTAAAAATATTACCTACGGTACAACTATTAACAAAAAACAAACAAACTAAAACATTATTTGGTTAAATAAAACAATTTGAAACAATTATATCATCCTTTGTTCTTTTTTTAATCCACAAAAAAAACGCAAAAAATCTGATCACAGTTTATAACAGCCCGGCAACACCGGACAACCTATGCTAGTATAGTATAAAATTGTGTGGTGTAATTAATAAATCCTGTATTTTACCTTCTCTGTAATATTTCCGTGTAACTCAAAATTAATTTCTAATGTCAAATCATGTTTTCACTCCACAATATTCATATGCAGTTCTTGTTAGAATATCATATATTGATTGGTGGCTTCTATAGAAACTAATTTTTGCTACCTGCATTACAAACATAATTCTGTCCATTTCAGTGGGTTCTCAGGTGAAGACAGGGCTGTAGCCAGAGGGGGCCATGGGGGGTGAAAATCCTCCTGAGCTAGCAGCCCGCCACCCCCCACCCACCCCAGGATGCCAATGTTATATATGTGTGTGTGACATTGTTGCCCCTCCAGAAAAAAATCATGCCCCCCCCCAACAAATTTGGGGGGGGGATCTTGGCTACAGCCCTGGCTGAAGGTTGTTCCATTCCCTGTAATTCTAAGCTTTGAATGTTAGAGCTACTAACAGTGAGTGAGATAATTTATTATAGGAAACTTGAAAATGAGTTTGGCAAATTTGTGGTCAGCAGCTGGAAAAGTGATTAATTTAAAAAGTAATACATTTTGATTGTGTGTGCCCATTTAGGAGGATCATTGATATCAAAGTTAAGCAGCTATGGTATGAATGTTTTGAACAACTTACTTGGTGAATCACTAACAAAATTTTACTTCAGAATGAGGGATGATGTATGTGGGTATACCAGATTCCCCAACTTTAGTAAAGTCTGAATCTACACATTTATACAGTATATGAATAATGTCATCCTGTTAACACTGTGGTGTTGTATGATGGTCTTTTTCTAGGGTGGCAAAATCTTTGAAAGTCCCTGTGTATGAAACACCGGCAGGCTGGAGGTTCTTCTCAAATCTGATGGATTCTGGTCGATGCTCACTTTGTGGAGAAGAAAGTTTTGGCACTGGTGAGAAATAATATATTCCTTGAAAGAAAAATATGTCAAATGCTCACTCATGACAATTTATGGGAAACTGTGCATTTAAATCCAAACCTGATTGTAAGATAGGACCTTTCTAGTAGATGCAGAAATGTCCTGAGTATGGTGGGTTTAGCATCACAAAGAGGGGTTGACCTCTTTGGTGGTGGCCCTTCGTCAGGAATCTTGTTTCCCCAGGACAGCAGTTCACTTTGTAGTCTTGAAATGGGGCTGATATATAGAGAGGTTCCATGTGACTGGTGAAACTACTCATACATAGGAGAGCTTGCTGGTATGTAGGCAGGCAGGCAGGCATCTACAGGGGTCTTTGGTAAGAGAAAGCCTACTTCTGTTCTTTATCTTTCCACTCAGACATTCCAGTAGTGGCTATTCTTCCAGCTGTGTGGGAGCAATTTGCTTTGTAATATGCAGCTCGGACCAGACCAGACCAGACTAGACCAGACCAAATCAGTGAGGCAACTGACTCAACATGGATATGATTATTATAATAACCCCTAAGGGGAAAAAATCTGATAATTCTTCCAAAGCTTTGAAAGTTAGTTCAGTGCAACGATACACAAAGGCCATCTGTTTATTTGTTTCATTGCCACCTTTCTAGCCAGGTCTTCATGAGAGGATTCTGTAGATCACGTTATCCAACCAGAAGAGAAAATCTAATACTATTGCTGTTGTATAATATTTTGCAGAGCTTCCAAAGAGATCTGGTTCTAAATTTGAGTAAGAAACATTTGACTGGGGGTGGGGGGTGGGGGTTAGGGCTTGGTTTTAACATCTGCTTTCAGGTTATTCAGTTGACTGGATAAAGAGGTTTGGGGTAATTTAACTTTATGGGCTATTTCTTTTAAGAAATAGATCATTTCTTGGATTTTTAAAAGCTGTGATATTTAATATTAAAGCAAATCACAGTTACTTCCACCACTCCCCAATGGGTTAAAAGAAGGAGACTTTTCAGTCAGTATGCAGCCTGATAACTGATATTTAAAATTAGAAGCTGTAGCCAATAAAACTGAGGACATATTTAACCCATCTCTTAACTCAGATTTGTCTTTCTCCACCCCACCTTTCTACTGTACTCTTGGGGCAAGCAAAGAACAGGAAGGCTCTATTATATTTAGCCTACTATGGAATTTATTGTACTCAGGTTTCACTCTCACATAGAGATGGAATCCCTGTGTCTAAGGCTGATCTGTGGTGATTTTACATGGCTCATTGTTAATCTGGGATATATTTCTCTTCTTCATACACTAAACAAGGTAACTGCCAACTATCTATCTCTTTTCACTCAGCTAATAATTATATGAGAGAAACCAGAACTCAGGTCAACGTGTGGAACACAGGCTGATAAGGAGCATTTATCTTCTTTTCAGAGAGCATTTGAAACCATAAACCCATATACAATGAACCATTCACCGTTTCCCAAACTATGTTCCATGGAACACCGGTGGACTTCAGTTCCCAGAAACCTCAGTCAGTACATTGGCTGATCAGTGCTTTGGGGAATTGACTTAAGCTTCTGGAAATTGAAGTCCAAAAATCAGGAAACATTAAGCTAGATCATACAAAGAATATTTTGATAGTGGAGAAGAAAATTAAAATGTTGTTGATGGTGGTGGTGCTTTCAAGTTGAGTGTGGCTTACAGCAACACTTTCCAAGGTTTTCTAGATAAAGAATACACAAGATGTGGTTGACCATTCTCTTCTTCTAAGAGTGGCCTGGGACTGTGTAGTTGTCCTGTGGCTACATAAGGTGATTCTTCTCACAGGAGGCATAATGGGGAACCAAACTCCTAACCTTGGTATCCACCATCAGAAATCTAAACCACCTAACCAGCAAAAATGTAACTACATAGGGGTATCTTTTTTTTCCTGTCCAATAGTGACTTCTTTTTAACAGTGTGCACTTTTAATCTTTCATGTTGCCATTTGTTGTCTCCACATTTCCCACATACTTGGCAAAGAAGCCAGTATTAAAAAATAGTTATTCACCTACATTTTTAAAGAGAGTAGGAAGTCGCACAACTGCAAATTTATGGTTTTGTTGTTGGGATCATTGTTACTGCTCATAAAATAATAACCATAGTCTGCAGTTAAAACAACAAATTAAATCTTACAAGCCTGTATCTGTGAGCCAAAATTCCCAGCAGCTTAGCACCATTTAAGGGACAGTTTTCTTGATTAAAAGGCTTTTTTTTTTTACGTTGTGTGATCAATGCATCACATAACGTTAAAAATCAGATAACGCTAAGACTCGTGGAACCAAGTTTTAGCATTATCCGAGGTATTGCTGTATTTCACTAGCATAAAACTGGATTCCTAATTAAAAGAAAAGGGCTTCTTCCTGGTTAATAAAAATATCCTTTGTGCTATAAAAGGGCAAAGGGTTTTTGGAAATGTCCCGCTGGGCTTTATGTTCTCAAGCCTGTTCTCTGGCTGATCTTTGAGTTCACCCAATGCTGTTGTAACATCTTCCTTTTTCGTAGCAATAGAAGGCAGCCTGTCAGACAAAATTGATAAACTGCAGGTATTCTGAGCAGTGACTTGAACATTAAAGAAGGTGACAATGACAACTCATGATCCAAGTTTCACCAGCAGCAATTCATCAGATTTTGAAAAGGCTGTCTGCATGCTTTATAAATTTGATCTAACCTTCCCTGGCAGCAACAGGAAATATATTTTATTCCTTCTCCTAACTTACATGAACAGTAATCAGACCTTGTACAGTAAACTGGATAGGGGAAATCCTAAATAAGGAGAAAGAAATGCAGCTTTGACTTTCTAGAATAGCAGTACTGAATCTTTAGTTAAGCAACTCCTTCCCAAGGATTTGTTCAGGCATGGAGGGAGGAAGTACACAGGAGAGAGAAAACTACTCTGCTTTGAAGGATAAAGAAACTTGGTTGGAATGGAAATGTTCTTGCATGGGGCATGCAAGCATAATTCTCAAGATCTAGGGAAGTCTTGTGCATTCTCTCAGCAGAAAATTGGATGTCAGAAGTGCATTTTGTCACTCAGTTGTTATAGAAACAATAATTATTGCTCCCATTTAGTTGCCTAATTTTGTTTTGAATGGCAAGGTATAAGCATAGTAGTAACACTGAGTAGTAAAGAATCAAATCATGCATATTTTTAAATGCAGATACATTCATGTACAGAAATAACTAATTTTATTTGTGGTCTCTCTTAAGTGGCACATGGGCTTTCCAGCACAAAGTCAGTCTGGAACCTCCTAGAGCTGAGTAGCAGTTGAACGTGTATATTTTAAAAAGTCTGATTCTTCAGAGCTACTGGATGTTCTCTTTATTGTGCTTATTCTATGCACATTATATTTTCTTTCATGGATTTTTTGGACCTGGGTTCTTGTTTTCACGCATTTTCAAGAATGGTAAATGAATTGTATCATTTGCTGAGAACCCACCTCTGCTATCTACTGTAAGCAAACATTCCACAATTTATACTGCAGTTAGTACCTTTACCATCATCACTCAATAGTTTGCAAGCTTTCACATTTTCTAGAATTTTTGCGAAGCTGAATTTCAAGTACAAAGGCAGTGAAGAGTAGGAACAAGGAGGATCCCTCTATGATACCGATTACACTGCAGCATACATAACTGTCCCAAGCAAGTGGCAGCTCCTTTGGATTGTGTTGTACTCACCATCTGTATTTAGATCTAGTCTGGACAGGGAAAGGGAAAGCTTATTCTTCTGCTGTATCCAAATCCAAATATTGGTGATCCTCATGGCGATTAACCATGAAGACTGTCCTGAGAATATAATGCAGTGGCCTTTCATCTGCCTTCCACATCGCAGCATGACCCCTGTACCACTAATCCAGTTCTGTGAGTCACTTTCTGGACCTGAGCCCTTTTGGCATGCAAAGACCTCCTGAACCCCAAGCCAGTATTGATGAAGCTGTTGCCCTCCATCAAGATGGATTTAAGTGGGATTTAATCTACTTGGGGACCATCACCCTTACCTGTGAACTTTGGCACCCAAGCTGTTAGTCTTCAGAGTTGTTATGTTAGTTAGCCGTCACCTGATACTCTGCATTGAGTTGCTGGCAGTATGGTCTACTCCAGGGGTCCCCAATGTTTTCCCGCCAGGGCCTCTTCCCCCCACCGTGCTCAGCTGTGGGGGCCGGAGGCGTGTTGGCCCCCGCTACTTACATTTTTGTCATCATCAGTGGTGGGAATCATGCAGTTTTCCAGGGTCTTGGACAGCCTCTGCCACTTCCCAGGGTGGCGAGAGGCTTTTTGGAGCAATTTTGCTCCGGTTTGGTAATTCCCCAATGCTCCTCCGCTGCACTTCAGCAGCTAGAGCGGGATGGTGAGCTACTTCCTGATTTGGCGCTGGGATCCCAGGCACCTACATCAGCTCTGCCCGGCACTGGAAGTAGTTCACTGTCCCGCTCCAGCTGCTGAAGCACAGTGGAGGAGTGTTGGAAAATTACCAAACTGGAGCGAAATTGCTCCGAAAGGCCTCCCACCACCATGGGAAGCAGCGGAGGCTGTCCAAAACCCTGGAAAAATGTGTGATCACTGCCATGGTAAGTGAAGTATCATGGTTTCTGGTAGTGGGGGCCGGGTCTAGAGGTCCCCAGGTGGCCTTCGTGGGCTGGATTAATGATATTCATGGGCCAGATTAGGCCCACAGGCCGGGGGCTGTAAACCCCTGGTCTACTCTATTACCATAGTAGGATGACCTGGCCAGGTAAAGCTGGGCAAACAAAATACATGCTGATTTTTCTAAACCCTCAGCTTTATAGACATGAAAAAAAACTTCTTATTAGATAGCTTTAAATCATGTTTCAAAAATTACGTTCTCCTCAACTGATAACTAATGGAGGCAGTTTAGACATGCCATTACAGTTGCATTTTTTTGAGTTCGAGTGTTCTAATTTTCTGGATATTTTTATATGAACAGAGCCAGTAATGCAAATTAGTTGTTGCTATATACTGACAAATAAATATATATATATATATATTTGTCCTCACCTAGGCTCTGACCACATCCGAGAGAAAGATGGACTTTGGGCTGTCTTAATTTGGCTCTCAATCATTGCAGCTCGAAACCAGGGGGTGGAAGAAATTGTTAGAGATCATTGGACAAAATTTGGCCGTCACTACTACTGCAGGTAAGAATGGCTATCCTGTAGAAGAATCACATGTAATAAGAGGAAGTGCATTTTCTACAGAGCATTAATAGATTATTATTCACTTAAGAAATAGTTATAAAAGTAATAGCAATTGTAGCTGCATATAAAGTTGTGTTCTTCTCAAACCACATAGTATTTAAATCTGAAGTGGATACTTGTAATGCTGGTTTTGTGGTTTGGCAATGAAAGGGAGAGATTGTTGTAAAAAGAAATCATCTGTGCTATTATGGATTTGACATTAATTTAGATTACTGGCAAAACATAGACTTAGGTTTAGAATTACAGTACACTGAAAGTGGATGGAACGGCCACATTATGAAATGAAAGCAAAACCAAACAAAAATAGTTTAGTTGAGATGGGTGCACTCATAAAACTGGAATATACAAGAGTAACTTCAGCAAGATACTTTATTCATAGTGCATTATTTAACCATGCAATTAAGCCATGAAATCATATGGCACTTTTCCAAATGGAATTATGTTTGTCTCTTTGAATAGCAACAAAAACAGATCAAATAAAGAGAAGTCTTAAATTTTACTGAACATTTATTTGCTTTTAGTTGCATTTGTAAACTATTTTGAGTTTATAGAAGAGGCTTGAAGTAAATAAAACTTTATTCCTATACAACATTGGAAGCTGTAGGGCAGGAGTTCTCAACTTTTTAAAGCTGGGGGCTGGGTCATGCTCCTTCAGACAGCTTTGGGGGCCAGATGGCCATTTTGCCCTTCCTCCACCACATGGCACTTCCTGGGGGTTTTTTTTGGGGGGGTGGGGGCACATGAAATGGCGCTGTGGGCCGCATCTGGCCCATGGACCGCAGGTTGAGAATCCCTGCTGTAGGGGCTGCTGTGGCTCAGTGGTTAAGAGGCTTGCCTTGTTAGTCGGCAAGTCAGCAGTTTGAGACCTTCCGAGTCCATCTCTGCCCCAGCTCCTGCCAACCTAGCAGATCGAAAGCAAGAAATTGTAAGTAGATAAATAAGGGCCATTTTGGTGGGAAAAGATCTTGGGGGCATCCCCTGTGTGGAGGTTCTCCAGCAAAAATCCTTTCAACCCAGAATAATTTCTGACATGAAATTATTACAGTATATTCAAAGCTGTGGTTCTCCTTGACGGGAGCAGCCAAACACTTCAAGCATAATCATGCAAAGGAGTTATACCGTTATAATTTCCAGCCCCTTGATACAGTGTTACTTTCCAACTTGCTTTTCTGATTTTGCATGGTCCTCAGATTCTGCCTGAAACCAAAACTATAGTACAGTAGAACCCCGTATAACGGAAAAACTCTGTTCCATGGAGCTCTTCGCTATGCGGTTTTTTCGTTATACGAAGCACATTGGTGATACCCCGCATAACGAAAAAAGTTCGTTATACAGGGTATTTCCAATAGCACATATACGCTTTGTTGTATGAATTTTTCGTTATACAAAGCATTTGTTATATGGGGTTAACTGTAACTTAATAGTTCCCCGTGTCACAGTATAACGAGTTAAACATCCCTGATCTGGTGCCTCCAGATGTATTGGATTACAGTGTTCAAAATGTCCATTTAAGCATTGGTGCGAACACATACTTTTTAAAACCATAATCAGACATATTTGTTTGTTTGTTTAGTCCAATTTATATAGCCGCCCAATGCAAAGCAACTCTGGGCGGCTCACAAAGTTAAAACCAACAACACAGTCTAAAACTTAAAACCCATAAGAACCCAAATAAAAGTACTACAAAAATTACCCAACAGCTAAAAGAGCGAGTGATCACCTGTGAATTCATACAATCCACCCATCCTCCCCTCCCCTTGGTCTACTATGCTACTGTTCATTCCTGGACATTGGCAGTCCTGGGTAACTTAGGGATAACCACTAAAATCAGCGACATGCCCTCGGAGTGGGAGGGTGTGCCCTAACAGTTTTTGCTGTTGTAATCTCTAAAATGTTCTAGTGAGTTTTGCACAAGTGCAGAAACACCCACGAAGGGGCTGGGCAGGGTGGGCTTGGCCCACCCTGAGTTAGCACTTTGCCCACCCTGGCAAAGCATGGTTTCTCATAGGAATGCATTGAAAAGAGGCTTTCTTGCCCATCCTGAAAAAATATTCGCCCACCCACATCTAGAATCCTGGCTATGGCCCTGTACCCACATGTGTGAATTCACTGATTACCACTTGGAGAACCACAGTTCTTGGTAAGTAACTGCCCTTCATTAAAGAACTCAAAACGGGCCAAGTATGGGGTGCAGGTGGAAGGGTTACCTTAGTGGGGTGGTTGGTGTGGAACCCCTTCCCCTTCGGTCCTTTCGGTCCCGGCACCCTTTTTAAGGGGGTGGGTAGTTTTTAAGTAGTTTTAACTATGTTATTTTAGCTGTGATTGTGAACTGCCCTGAGTCGGCCTAGGCCGAGTGGACAGTGTAGAAATCGAACTAATAAATAAATAAAAGTAGCTTGTTTGTCTCTTAGGATATTTTCTCAAAATACCTTTGGAGTTTCCTCAAGACAGGCCTTGTGTGCATGTTGGATAGTGCTGTTTTGAATATAAAGGTCTGTACACAAATAAGGAGTTTTGAAGTGATACAGTGAACAGATAGGTTTTTTCAATGCTATGCAAAAATGACATTTAATTTTGTATTATTTTAGTGCATTCAAAAATCTGCACACAAATCTTACAGTAATCAACAATCTGTCATTCAACACAGTGATTGCAACTTGCAGAAAACAGTTACTACACTAATTCTGAAGAAAACAAAGGTCAGGCTTTCAGCTTGTGCCTTGGAGTCAGACTCTAATCCGGGAGTCTGACTTCCAGAACATAGGGAATCCTGTTTTTTTAACTTTCAGTAGGCCTTAGACCTAAGATGCTGAAAAGGATTTGGATTCTTTATGTGGCATTGCTCTCTCTCTCCCCCCCCCCCTCTCTCTCTCGTGTCCTGATCAGACCCTGGACTGCCAAAATGAAGCCACTTTCTTCACTTTGTCATTGCCCAAATGCAAGTCCTCATTGGTACATGTCTCTGACAGCAGTCAGCAGACCAGAAAATGGGCTGGACTCTGTGTCTCTCCACATTCACACCTTGTGTTGTTGTCCATCAGCAGTCCCCACTTGAGCATGCTGGTCTTGCATTTAGGGACTCCAAACCTCAGCCTATTCAGGGTCCTCCAAGTGACGTAGGAGAGACTGAGATCTTCAACGATATCCTCCTTTAATGTTCCTTTCCCAGCGAGTTCCTTCCTCTACCTTCTAATTTGGTTTTGCTCTTGTGTACCCTCAAGAATGTTTGTCCTTGCCATAAAGCTCTTCCTGGACCAAAGGAACTGTGGCATTGCTAAGCACTCCTCGTGGTATATTGGCATGGTCACTGGTGTCAAAACAACAGCACACATTTTTACCAGTTTACGTGGCACCAGCCTTGCCATTCAGACAACAGGTGCTTGAATGCATTTAAAACTTTCATTGCCTTTTCATATTAAATTACATTATTAATGATAAATTTTCCCTTTACATGCTTCTTTTCTTTTTGTTCCTGCGATATAAGATTTGATTATGAAGCGCTGGATCCTCGGACGGCATTTTTCATAATGAGAGACCTGGAGGCTTTGATCACTGACAAATCTTTCACTAATCAACAGTTTGCTGTTGGAAGCCATGTCTACACTGTGCAAAAAGCTAACAGCTTTGAATATGTGGATCCCGTAGATGGCACTGTGTCCAAAAGACAGGTATGAAAGGCAAATAAAGATTACTTTCGATAAAATATCCTATGTATGGCATTGGAAAAAATGCTTTATAGATTTTGCTATTGTAAAGATACAGTCCTGATTTTATATTGGTTTTTATGTAATAACATAAAGTCTAGTGCAGAAGTGTATCAGTGCAGAACCTAGTATAGAAATGTCTCAGGACATAAATTACATTAAATAAGCAATGCTAAAGTAGTCTAAACATTTTTGCACAAGAGCTTTAAGCTAATTCAGAATGTTACAGAATTGTTTTAATGCAAAATCATACTTAAGAAAATACCTTTTACATCAGCTTGGTTTTCCCCCTTCACAGGGGCTAAGGATAATTTTTTCTGATGGATCCAGACTCATCTTTAGATTAGGTGCTTCTAGTCATGTACGAGCTACTCTTCGGATCTACGCTGAAAGCTATGAAAAGGATCCCAATAAACATGAGAGAGAACCACAGGTAAGTGCAGAAGAGAAATGGTTTCAGGTTGGTTGGTTGGTTGGTTATGTGCTCAGGTTGGAACAAATTTAGTAAAAGTAAATGTTGTCCTTGCTCGAAAGCCAGTTGTATCCAACTCTAAGGCAACACCAGGCATTCATAACCTACGGCCCATGGGCCAGACCCTGCCCCCAACGCCATTGTATCTGGCCTTCCATGTGTGAGTCAGTGGAAGCATCTAAGGCAGTAAGTCATCTAGCCACATCACTGCCTCTTCTGCTTACTTGCTGAATCACCAAGTGGAAGCATATTTTTAAATACAGTGGAACCTCTCCTCTCCATTTCTGGACCCCCCCCCCCCAAAAAAAAAAAAAAGTTTCCAGCAGCTTAAAAGTAGTGTACGGCATTTCCAGGGTGGCAGAGAAGGAACAGCTGATTGTCAAGTCATTACCAGAGATGGCCACTAGAGGGCACAAAGTGTGGTTTCCCATAGGAATGCACTTAAAACCAATTTCATCAGTTCTAAAAAACCAAAAAAAAAGCTGGAGGCAGAGGCAAGCTGAGGCAGGTGAGGTAGGAAGGCTCCTTTTGTTTACCTGTGTGGGGGGGGATATTTTTTAAATAAGGAAGTTATTTGTTAAGGTGAATGCAAAACTTTCTGGTCAGTGCACTCCATTTTTGCAAAGCACCAGAAAGCTTTGCATTCAAAAACGGAGGCACCAGTGTTGAATTCATTGTGTTGTTGTTTTGTGTGAGTGCCATTTTCTTTTGTTTATGTGTATATGGGGATGGGCAGAGGGGGAAAGAATGTTTCCCTCAGACCCACATCTTTCTTCCTGTTTCATGGAGCTCCATCTACTGTTGTTGTTTTCCTGTTGCTTTCTTTTAAAAAGACCCCCATAACAACAATATTTTTTCTTGCATTATCCATTGTTTCCCCATCAGCGTCAGCCCCATCTGTCTTATTCCCCTTACTAGCATTTTGACTATTCTGGGTGCCTTCTTTGAACTAAAATGCTTGGTAAACACATCTACAATTGAACTGGCCTTTAAGGGGAGCCAATTCAAAATCTGAAATGTGTGCTTCTTGGGCCTCCTGGGCAGTATTGCCTTCTACATGAGTCCTGAGGGTGTTCAGCATGTCTGGAATTTTGCAAAATTGCTTTCTTAAAAGCCTCCCTTTTTCTTGTTCCAAAGACAGCAGCTGGAAGTGCCCTTCACCAGTTATGTATGTCAAAGATAAGACTTCACTTTAATAGACATTTTATTTTATTTTATTTTATTTTATTTTATTTGGGATGTGTTTGTTTGGTTGTTCTGTTTTTGATTTATTGTGTGGTTTTTTTTGTGTGTGTGTTATCTGATATTGTGTGTATACCATCCAGAGTAGGAAATTTATAAATAATAAATATATAAATAAATATTCTATTCAAAAAATAGTCTGCCCCCCAGAAGAGTCTGTGAAAGCTTGACCTAGCCCCCGGCTTTAAAAGGTTGAGAACCCCTACTTTACACAGATAGCCTAAGGATATAGGGATCTGTTTTATATCATTCCAGAATCATTTGTCCCAGCTCCTGCCAACCTAGCAGTTTGAAAGCAAGAAATTGCGAGTAGATAAATAGGGACCAGTTCAGTGGAAAGGTAACAGCGTTCCATGCACTCTGGTGTCTACTAATGCCTGCCACTTGACCACGGAAGCGTCTGCAGAAGCAGACAGCACTGGCTCTTCGGCTTTGAAACAGAGATTAGCACTGAACCCTAGAGTCGGGTAGAACTGGCTTTCGAGCAAGGGAAACCTTTACCTTTAGAAGCATTTATTATTGCTGTAGTGGTTCTTTGAAGTCTCTAGCAGAAGGCTTTCCTATCATCCACTTCTTATTCTTTTTAAATTGGAAATGAGGTGGAACCTTACATCTTTTATATACAGAATATATGCTCTGTGACTCAGTTACAGTCTCTTCCATCTTAACCTATAAAACCAAGGGTTAACCGTTGGAACTTGCTATAGGTTGCTATGCATCGCCCTACTTGCCTGCACTCACCCTTTGTGCACACGGCTGATCTGGGTCTGCAGGTCAACAAAGGATTGAGAAAACAGGCAGTGGGGTAACAGCCCCACAAACGCGGAAAAAGGTAAACAACTTCATTTCCCAACATTCCTTGCGCCGTGCCGCGCCAGAGCCAATCAGGCTGAGAGGCTCTCGCACGGCGCAGCGCAAGGAACGTTCGGAAACGCGCCGCAGCCAATCAAAAGAAAACCGTTTTTAAAAAATGCAGCACAAACACAAAGCACAAACTCATAACTACAAGCCCCAGCGTCCTGCGCGCCATGAGCGCGCAGAACGCTGAGGAAGCCGGTGCCCAAAAATTAAAACAAAACAAAAAAACCACCGGGAGAGCAAGTCCGCCAAGCCGTGGGAACCAAAGCCCCCCTCCCCAACGGCGCCTGAAGCTCCTAATCGGAGTTTCCCCTTTAATATCACTGGGTGGGGGGTGTTGTGCTCCCCCTCTCTACTGGCTCCCCTGAGTTGAGAGGGTTGAGGGGACCAAAGGAGCCTGTCTCCCCAACCCTCTTGACCCTAGGGGACCCGGCAGAGAGGGGATTCCCCTTCCACACACACACACACACACGCCCCATATTAAAGAGAAAAAACCAAGCGGTTACTTCTCTTTAAAAACGGAGTTGGGGAGGGGAATCCCCCTCTCCGATGGCTCTCCTGGGTCCGGAAGGGTGGGGGAGACAGACTCCTTTTCTCAACCCAACCCTCCCAAACCCAAGGAAGCCAGCGGAGAGGGGGATCACAAACCCCCCCTGATATTAAAGGGGAAACCCCAATTGAGATTTCCCTTTTAATATCAGAGGGTAGCCTGGATTCGATCCCCTCTCCTGGGTCCCATGAGTCTGGAAGGTTTGGGGGGACAAAAGGAGCCTGTCTCCCCAACCCTCCTGACCCCAGGGGATCTGGCAGAGAGGGGATTCCCCTCCACACACACACACACACACGCCCCATATTAAAGAGAAGAAACCAAGCGGTTACTTCTCTTAAAAACGGAGTGGGAGGGGAATCCCCCTCTCCGATGTCTCTCCTGGGTCCGGAAGGGTGGGGGAGACAGACCCCTTTTCTCAACCCAACCCTCCCAAACCCAAGGAAGCCAGCAGAGAGGGGGATCGCACACACACACCCACTGATATTAAAGGGGAAACCACAATTGAGATTTCCCTTTTAATATCAGAAGGTGGCCTGGATTCGATCCCCTCTCCTGGGTCCCATGAGTCTGGAAGGTTTGGGGGGACAAAAGGAGCCTTCCAGAGCCAGGGGAGACGGCAGAGAGGGGATCCCCCCGTAGGACACCAAAAACACAAAAACAATCAATCAAAAACATTCAAAAATACACAAAAACAAACAAAAATAACACCGAAAAACAATACAAAGTAAACAACAACAAACATTTCCAAACACACCCAGCACCCAGCCAAACACCACAAAATCCAACCACCACCACCACAAATAAAGAAAAACAGCCAACTCACCACCACATGACCTCATACCACAACGACTGGAAAAGAAATGAATAAAGAAAGAGACTACTTACTGGAAGAAGCTCCACCCAGAGGCCACAAGAGAAAAAACAGTCAAAATTCAAGATAACCCCTACCAGCACCACTTGCTGCCCACAATAGTAAAAAAAATTCAAAAAGATACAATAGCCCCACACAAAAGGCCCCAAGAGTAAAAACAAGTAAAAACAAATAACACAAAATCACAATTTTACACAAATCAAAAACAGATGTCAAAAAAATAAAATAAAAACTATTCAAAAATCCTGTGCTGAATTTTTACTCAAATAAAAAACAAAAACATCAATACACAGTTTAAAAACATTTATTGTGAAAAACATGTACTTTCACATTTTTTAAATTATTACCTATGGTACAACAATTTAAACAAATACATACTTAAAAATATTAGGTTAAATTTTTTTTTAAAAAGTATATCATCCTTTATTCTTTTTTTCATCCACAAAACCAAAACACCAAACAAAACTAATCACAGTTTATAACAGGCCATCAAAAAAAATTGTATAAATAAAAATTTTAAAAATTTCAATTATAGACTAACGTCTTCTTTACAAACATTAACAACAACAACAAAAACTTTCCAACACCATTTAAAACAGCCCGGCAACGCCGGGCAACCTCTGCTAGTTCTTCTTATATAGAGACAACTTCATGTTGCATTTTAAATACCAGGTATCTTGGCCTCAAACTTTATTAACTGGCTCTTAAGACTTTCATGTGATGAGATTTTAGGTAGGGCTTTCAAAAGAGGCGTTGTGGTTTTAATTTTTCCCATTTTTCGTAGCTTATGTTATGTGAATTGATTACCACCTTTTCTATACCTGTTTATCTAATGTGGCTGCTGTTTTAACATTGTTTAGTTATGGGTGATCTGTTCGAGCAAAACCTAGAGAGAGCCTTGTAGGCAGCTGAAGATTAATCATACTGTCCTGGCATAATCTGTCATGGGACAGAACATATTTTATCAGATGGATAAGATAATAACCCTGGTAACTGCTTATCTTTGCTACAGTGACAGGAAGGAAAGGAATACATTTCTAATGTGTTGTGGCCAGAATGCCAAGGGATACATAATATTATGTAAATTAAAATGACATCCAACCAAAAAAAAAAGGTGGAGGGGGAATAACCCTGATCAGACTGGGTGTGACCTGACTGGTGATAAACTGGCAAAGCAAGATGAATAGTGTACATTATTATTAGTCTTCCTCAAACCATTGCTTTCAAGTTAAACCAATGGATGTTATGCCTGGGGATGATGGAACATGTTCTTCAACATATCTATTCAGCACTGTGATGGGAAGGTTGAGCTTCACCACATCGGGAAGGGGGGCATGCACAAACACAGAAGGGTTCAGTTTGCCAAAGGCAACCTCCCACCATTTGCCTTTAGAAATTAAGCAACTCCACGGAGCCAAGGAAGTGTTTAACTTGCCAGCATCCTGAAGTAGCTCTCCTGTTAAGTTACTTCACGATAACTGGCAATTTCAAACTGGAAGGTTTGCTTTGGATCAGTTCCAGCAGTCTCACATACACATCTTCTTCTGTGTCTAGGCCAGATGTGAAACTGCCAAAATGAAGGCACCTTTGGGTGAGTTCATTCTGCAGTTCCTTTCGCCTGACCTAGTGTGAGAAAGATCAGCCGGCAACACAAGGTGGCCGTTACTAGGGTATGCCCATTTGTGTTTCGAAAAGGCCACAAACTTCGAGGAGGCTCTTTCTGTGCCCCTCACATACACTGGAACCAATCTAAACTAGACTGATCCTACCCACACCAAAAAAGTAGAAAGGTACAGATAGGACCACTCAACAGGTGAGCTTGTTTCCCCAACAAAGCCATCATCTGAATGCCTTCTTTGAGAATGAGCCTACCTGTGGCTAAAACAACAGGCTAAATGCTTGTGTAGTCAGTCTGTAAGAATATGTTTCAGAAGATTAATAGGTTCAAAGGTAAGATATTTGCTATGGGTGTACATCCTTGCTTTTTGCCTGCACAACTATTGTCATGACCAGGTTTCCGTAAAACTGCTTATATATACTTAGTACAGATGGTAATAATGATTACATTTTTATAAGTGTTGTTTTCCTCTTGGAGGAAAATAAGGAAATGCAGGTCTGTCAGGATTTATGTATTGAAAAATAGTCCAGATATTTCTCTTTACTCTTCTTCTGTATTAGCATACACGTATTACGTTAAAATTCAGCATTTTGAAAATAACTTGCTGTCAAGCCAATTTATCTGGAGAATTTCTTAGCTATTGCATCTCAGTGGCTTTTCCAGTAATATTCCAGTTGGGAAACGTAGTTGCCAAAGCCAAGGCAAGCTTTGGATTCCTTGTAAGGAAGAAATGTGAAGCTGCATGAGAGTCCTCTTGTATTTATAAACAAAACTAGCATAGTTTGCCTGACGTTGCCGGGCTGTTATAAACTGTGATCAGCTTTTTGGTTTTTTTTCTTCTTTGTGGATTAAAAAAAGAACAAAGGATGATATGATTGTTTCAAATTGTTTTATTTAACCAAATAATGTTTTAGTTTGTGGGGGTTATTTTGTCAATAGTTGTACCGTAGGTAATATTTTTAAAAATTTGAAAGTACATGTTTTTTACATTCAATGTTTTTAAACTGTGTTTAGATGTTTTGGGTTTTTATTTGAGTTAAAACTCAACACAGGATGTTATAAATCTTTTTATTTTATTTTTTTGACATATGTTTGTGATTTGTGTAAACATTTGATTTATTGTTATGTTTTTGACTTGTTTTTACTCTTGTGGCCTCTAGGTGGGGCTGTTGTGTGTTTTTGAGTTGTTTTTACTATTCTGCCCTGCAGGTGCGGCTGTTAGTGGTTTTGTTTTAGTTTCACGTGTTTTTTCTCTCCTGGCTTTTGCGTGGGGCTTCTTCCGGTAAGTCGTCTTTGTTTCTTCATTTCTGTTCCAGTCGTCGTGGAGGGAGAACGTGCTGGGGAGTTGTCTGGTTTTCATTCTTCTGGGGTTTTTCTTTGTTTTGTTTTTGTGGTGGTGGGCTGGGAGGTGTTTCTGTTCTTTTTTTGTTTTGGTTGAGTTTTAGATTTGTTTAATTGGTTTGGTTATTTCTGATTTTGTTTAATTTTTCTTATTTCATTGTTGTTTATTTGTGTAATTAGTTGTTGTTTGTTTGTGTAATTTGTGATTTTTTCATGTCGTAGTTAGTTGTTTTGTATGTGGTTTTGTGTTATTGTGGATGTTTTTGTTTGTGTATTTTGTGATTAATTTTTTTGTTTATTAATGTTTTTTTAACTATTGATTTATTTTGTTTTATTATTTTTATTAATTTTGATGTTTGTTTTTTGTGTTTACTTTAGCGTGAAGAACAGCCTGCCTGTCAGTTCCTCTTTTCCCCATTGCTGCTTCGAATTTTGGTTTTGATGCAGCAATGGGGGAAAGGAGGAGGAGACAGTCAGCCCGTTCTTCTCCCGGTAAGGTTTGTTAGGTAGGTCGGGGGAGAAGGAGGAGGCAGAATAAGCTATCTGTGCCTAACGATGGTTCTCTCCTCTCTGTCTCCTTTTTCTCCTGGCTTACCTAACTGGAGATCGGCAGGCAGCGATTCATAAGGGGTGGTGCTCTTCCTTGCGGATTGCTGGCTGCTGCTTTTGTATTTGGAAGTACAAAGGCATCAGCCAGTCATCCACCAGGGAGTGTGCTTCCCCTGACGAACTGCTGCCTGTTTTGGGGTTTTTTTTCCCACCCTGGCTCAACTTTTCTTGAGGCCGGCAGTGGTCTTGCCGTGTCTTCAGCGGGGTAGCGTGGAGGAGAGGGAGTCCCTCTTCTCCCCATTGCTCCAGGAAAGAAGACCAGTGGGTGTCTCGCGGTGGCGTTTTGTGGCTTTTTGTTTTGCGTGGCTGTGAGGCGCTGCATCTCCCTGCTGGGGACTTGCGCTCCTGTTGCGTTTTGTAATTTTATTTTTTGAGCGCCGGCTTTCTCAGCGTTCTGCACGCTCATGGCGCGCAGGACACTGGGACTTGTAGTTTTGTGTTTGTGGTTTGCTTTCATGCGGCGGTTTTTTTCCTGCGGCTCGATTTCAATTGGCTATGCCGCGTTTCCAAACGTTCTTTTTGCTCACGCCTCTCAGCCTGATTGGCTGTGGCGCGGCGCAAAGAACATTGGGAATTGAAGTTCTTTCCCTTTGTTCACGTTCGTGGGGCTCTTGCCTCACTGGCGCCTTTCTCAACCCTTCAGTAACCTCCGTACCAGGTTCGGGCGAGTGCAGGAGGCTCGGTACGGAATAGGATGGATGGGTGCAGAAACGTATAGCAAGTTCCAATGTCTAACCCTTGGATTTATAGGTATAGATAGATCCATCCTGTACTGAAGAGGAGTAAAAGCCAATGGAGCAACTCAACGGAGCGCAGCCAGTATCTGCAATATCACACTTCTTTTACAATTTTGCCTGACTGCTGGGAAACTTTGCAAAAAAGGCCTTTCCCAGGGAATAAGAATATACTACGTACATTATAGAAGGGGTGCCCAAACTTTTCAGGCCACAGGCCAGTCACATGGTTCAGGGGTGCCCAAACTACGGCCCAGGGGCTGAATCCAGCCCCCGATACCAATTCATCCAGGCCATGCCACCCTTGTCGCTCCCAGAAGCGGAAATAAAACACACCCATACATTTTGATTCCGCTTCTGGGAGCGACAAGGGTGGCATGGCCTGGATGAATTGGTATCGGGGGCTGGATTCAGCCCCTGGGCCGTAGTTTGGGCACCCCTGCAGTACAGTATCTGAAATATAAAGGGCAATGAAAGCTTCAGCTGAAATGGGGACGAAAACAAGGTTTTCTACACATTTGGTTGTAAATGGAGAATGGAGATGATAAGGCACACAGAAACATATGTAATATCCTGTTAAACTGGAGTATTTGGCTCAAGAAGGGGGTTAGTGAAAATGCCTTCCCCACCAAATCAATTACCGGTAGTTTTGAGAGACAGATTGTTCTTCTTTCTTGTAATGATCAAACCCTGGACTCCAAAAATGAAGTTGCTTCCTTGTGTTTGTCGTTGGCCAAACTTAAGTCCAGTGCAGTCCAGTGCATGTTCCTGGCAGTAATCGGCAGACCAATAAATGAGCCGGATTCTGTATCTCTCCGCATTCACACCATGTGTTGTTGTCCGCCATCAGCCCCCACTTGAGCATGTTTGTCTTGCATTTAGGCCCTCCAACCTTTAGGAACTCCAGTCCTCAGCCAGATGAGACAGATGATATTCTATGACCTTTCACAGTATGGGTTTACATGTAAGTAAGAACAGGGTGATGAAGGCTTTAAAAAGTTTTCCCCCTTCTACTTAAACATGGGAAATAAAATAAAATCTTTCTGTCACCTCAATCAGTAGAGCATTTTTGCTTTAGACCGTATTGCTGGGCTGAAGTGCTGCTTGAATCAAGAGCAAAGCTTTTTTATATAATTTAGAGAAAGACAAAAGGGAAACCAACATTTAGCACTTGACATTATATGCTGATTATAGCCAGTGTGTCATATCATAGATAGAGCAGCCCAGTTTAGTATAGTGGATAGAGGAATGTACTAGGATTCAGAAGACTAGGGTTTGAATCCCCACTTGAGCATTGAAATTCGTAGAGATAAAGTGGGACTGGGAAAATCACGTTTTGGGTGAGTGGGTGGCATATAAATTTAATAATAATAATAATAATAATAATAATAATAATAATAATAATAATAATAATAATAATAATAATAACCACTTCTTAAATATCTCATTTATCTTCAAACCCTTATTAAGGTTGCTATAGGTTGATTCAAATTTGATGACACATAGTACACATGCATATAACACTAATTTTAATTTATTTTAATTTTAATTTTTGGATTTATATGCTGCCCTACTCAGGTAAAACCCAACTCAGGGCAGCTCACATCATAATTTAAAAACACAAGATATACAGTCACAATAAAAGCTAACATGAGCAGGTAAAAGCATAAAAAAGAATAAAAACAGATAAAAAGCCCCCCCTCCCCAATTAAGCCCACCCGCCCCATCCATAAAAAAGAGAGAAGAGGGGGATCTGGATTATGATACAAGCTAACAGGCGATGGCCACATTTCCATCAGGGCCCCACACCTGCCCTGCCAGCCAGGTTTTCAGACTTTTCCTAAAGGGCAGCAATTCCGTCTGGAGCCGTAGCTCTGTTGGCAGGAGGTTCCAAAGGGCCGGTGCTGACACAGAAGGCCCTCCTTTGTGTGCTAGAGAGACGAGCCCCTCTAGCCAATGGCACAACTAGAGAACCCCTCCAGTCCACTCTGGTTGGACAGACAGACATTCTTGGGGCAACGCGGTCTCTTAGGTATCCTGGCCCGCTGCCATGTACACTAGACTACCATAACACTACTGCATAGTTAGTATTTATGGTTGGTTTGCATGTTATCTCCTCCATTGAAATAAATGGTGGAAGTTTTACTTTTTTCGGGTTTACCATCTTTTATTACAGATAATATTCACTGATTCTGCAATTCTGTTTCTCAGTCCTGTCACCTTCTCAATGATAGGAGCATGTACTTCTGCCTTTTGTGCTAATGAACAATGTACAGTGACAGCTATGGCCTAAAAATTATACATTTTAAACTATCCCTTCTGGGTATGTGTTTAAAATAGCTTCCTTTCACTTTAAAAAATGCCCTACTACAGTACTTCAATCACAGAATAGCCTGTTTTAGATGCAACACATCTGATCTTTTAATGTGTTTTCCAGTGCACCACAGCCTATATGAGGAAGATTTATATGAATAATACTTTGTAATATGGGGAATGTGATAAGTAGCAAATTTCTCTCTTGCATGAGTTTCTGTAGAGCTACAGCTAGGGACTAATTGGGAGAAGTTAGTCTATTTTGAAAGCTGATTGGAATAACTGCCAGAGATCATCTGCCACTACCAGCTGTGGGAAGCTGTATTGATTTGCATGATTAAATGTCATTCTGATTTAATCGCTCTATGACTCTGTATCTGGTGTATATAAGCTCATACCTTGCTATTTCCTTCTTATGTCTGATGAAGTGGACTTGATTCATGAAAGCTCACATTAAAAATATAGCAGTTAGTCTTTAAAGAGCTGCAGTGTTTTTGTTTTTGCTTCCTGATATGCCTAAATGTTGAATATTTGTTTTTATATAGAGAGAGTGGTTTCCCCCCATTACCTTAAGTGAGGGCTTGTCTAGGCTGGCATTTGCCCTTGTCTTAAGATCCAGGTCCTGCACAGATAGTATTTTTTTTTCTCTCCAATGACCACTTAGTGCTCTTGCTTGTATCCATTACAGGTGACTTTCATGCATCCCTTTCTGGTTCTTTGTATTTAGCCTCAGATATTGAAGGCAGTGCTGTTTTGCTATGGAGTGTGTTTCACTGTATCAGTATTGAATGGTTTGATCAAAGGTTTCAGTGTCTTCCATAACTTAGATGGACATGTTTTTTGCATCATAGTTCATGATGTCACCAGTGAGATGCACCGTGGGACTGTCTAATCCTGCTTGCTTCTTGCCTGTTTTGTATTGCCCTGATAGTATCCCATGTCAGTACTAGACTGAGAACCCTCACTATACTTCTAATCTCCTTGAAATCTGCTGCCTTTCACACAAACTCTGAAAATGTTAAGGTGCTAAGGGTGTTTTTTTGTTTTTGAGAGGCATTAGTGCTGTCATTGATAGCTCCCTGTCTCAGCCATTGATCACAGATTCTTACTCCAATCTTTGTCTCATTTAAAAATTAGCTGTCTGATTAACTCAAGCAACATTGAGAAATGTTGGGGACATCCTTTAAAACTGATGTTGTCTGATCTATTCCTGGAGGATTTGAATGCTGGTGTGTGGTTTTGTTGTTTAACAGATTGGAATTAACATTGAAAACAACATTCAGAAAGCTCTTGTTGCCTGACTTTGGCTGTTTGAGGCAAAGTAGCGCTAACTCATTGTCAAAGTGAGACTGGTACGTTACCTAACTTTCAATTCAAGTGTTCACTGCTCTCTGGAGTTGAGAAGGAAAGGTGTGTTTGATGCGGGAGAGACACGAAGGACAGCTGAAAAGGGCAGATATTGGTGCAGAGATATAACAGGATTGGTGCTGTGGCAGTGTCGTAACAGAATTATGTTTTTGTTTTGACAAATATTTTGGTGACCCAGTAGAAGTATGCTATGGTAATAGAGCAGACCATACTGCCTATGACTCAACACCGGGTGTCAGGTGGCAGTTAACTAACTTGACAATCCTGAGAACTAGCGACTTGAGTGCCAAAGTCCACAGGGAAGGGTGATGGTCCCCAAGTGGATTAAATCCCATTGAATCCATTTTGATGAAGGGCAGCAGCTTCATCAATACTGACCTGGGGTCAATGAGGACTTTGAGTCCCAAAAAGGCTCAGGACCAGAAAGTGACTTGCGGAACTGGATCAGTGGTATGGGTGTCATACTGCAATGCAGAAGACAAATTGAAGGCCACTGCATTATATTGTTCCCAGGACAATCTTCATAGCTTATCACTGTGAGGATCGCCAGTACGGTATTCGGATTTGGATAAAGAAGAAGATGACGACGAAAAAGAAGATATAAAATAATGTGCTGAAGTGCTGAGATTATCAATGCTTGATGGCTATTCTAGCATTATTAACTGTTAATCATTTCCCCATTCTTTCCTCTGGTTTATGTGACTGGTATTTTATCATAATTTTATTTGTGACTAAATTTATTTGTAGTGGGTTATGCCTAATTTTTTTACATTTTATGATTTTAAAAAAAATCCTCTCTTCTGACTAGCTCAGTGGTTTAGGTATCTGGCTGCAGAACCAGAGATTAGGAGTTCAATTCCCTGCTGTGCCTCCTAGAAGAAGAAACAGCTTGTTTACCCATGGACAAAATGTACAGTCCCCGGATTGTTCCACCCCCCGAAGAAGGAAATGGTAAACCATTTCTGAGTACTCTCTGAAAACAGCCAGCCTAAATCAGAATTGACTTGACACCAAACAATTATTATTTACTAGCTGATTACCCGGTTTTGCTCGGGGTGTGTGTGTGCCCAATATTGGACCCCCGTCATCCTCAGAAGAAGAAACGTCCTTGTTGCCCAGTCCAGCTCCACAGGGGGCGGGAGAGTTCTGTGTTCCAAAGGACACACTCCCAACAGTGTCCCTCCCCCCATGTCCACCCCAACCACTACTATAATGGCTCCCGTCACACACAGAGGGGGCCCCTCATAAGGAGCATGCAAACGTTACCCCAGTGGCCTCTCTGTTTCTCATCCGCCACCGCCTCTCATTTCTCTTCATCCACCTCTCTCTGTTTCTGGCCGCGCCTGGTATTCGGACCGAATATGCTCCCCCTCCTCTGCCTCCATACGTTGTGAGTCCATCCATTCCGGGCCCTCGTGACCAATGGCTGTGACTCTCCCAGGCTACCAGGGAGCCGTGAGGAGAAGCAGTGACGTTGGGTTCTAACATGCGTAGAGCCCCCTCCGCCTTGCTCGCTGCCACCTCATCCGCCAGCTCCTCAGCTGGAGCCCCCACGCCGCTGCTGTCTCCGCCTCGCCCGCCACCACCGGCTGCCCGCCTCCACCTCGAACAGCGGCTGGATCATGTCGCATGTGCACACACGGGCCACCGCCTCAAATGGCAGTTAGGCTGCTGTGTGCGCGCGGACTACTGCACATGCGCACTACCACCTTTCCTAGCCTTTCTTTCCATCGGATGGGGATGCCCCCTTTGTGACCCATTTTTTGGGGCACAAACCCCAAAATGGGGTTCGGCAACCCCCCAGTGCTGGTCTCCCACGGCCAAGGTAGGTGTGTGCCAAGTTTCAGTGATATCCGTCCTGGGGTGGACCTTTTTCAGGTTCAAACACACACACGCTCACAGACACAGGTACACGCACACAGCATAGACTGCCTGTTTGGTTGTTTACCTGTCCCAGGCGGGTCTTTTTTTGTCATCTCTTGTCCCCGGTCTCCTGCCACTGCCCCCCGGGCATGGCCCGTGGCCTGCTCCGCAGCTTCCGTTTCCTTTGCGGCCGAGGCACCACCAATCCGACCTGGTCAGCTGTCTGAGGGGGCGTAGTGTTGTGGTCCCATTGGGGCTTGGTCTGTCTCGTCCTGATCTCTTCACAATCTGCCCCCGCTGAGGGAACCTCCGCCACTGTCGCTGCCACCCCCAGACTCTGGCAAGCCGCTCTCCCAGTGGGGCCCGGTTTTCCTTTTCCTGCTGATGCTGGGCGCACAGGAGGCCCTAGTGGCTGCAGTGTCAGGCTAGGTAGGCCGTGGCGAAGTCGACGATAGGTGCTTGAGGGTAGGCTGGTTTTCAGGTCTCCTCCGATTCCGCTGCTGCCGCCTTTGAGGTGGTCACATTGCAGGTTACAGTGGCTTGTGTTGTTGGGGCGGCAGCAGGGGGGGTTGGTCTGGTGCTGCCATCGCCCAGGAGTCTCCCTGGGCTTGGGCCAAGGCCTGTGCGGCCAGGAGCAGCAGCGCCGGTGCCACCGGCGCTGCTGCTCCGGGTGCGTTTGTTGTGTTCAGGGGAAGGCAACCTGGGCGCCAGTGTTCAGGAGTTCACAAGCTGCGGCGGTGGACTGCCCGCAGCGGCCCCGTGCTCTTCGACCATGGGCGCAGGAGTAACCCACAGCTGCCTTCTGAGTGTCCAGTATCCGTTGAGGTTGTGGCCGCCTGTCCGTCACCCCACCTCTCTCGCTCTCGCGCTGGCCTCCCTGATTGGCCACGGTGGGCTTGGGAATTGTGGTTTTTAAATTTTTCTTGTTTTGAGGGGCATAGGGCCCCCATCAGCCTCGGTTCCCCAGCACAAACCAAGCTGGAGCGCCAAGGTAGGTTCTTGCCAAATTTCAGGGGATTCAGTCCAGGGGTGTGGGAACGCATACAGGACATACAAACAGACACCTCTTTTTATATATAGATATAGATAGAGAGATAGATATAGATAGAGAGATAGATTATTATTATTATTATTATTATTATTATTATTATTATTATTATTATTATTATTATTATTATTATTATTATTATTATTATTATTATTATTATTATTATTATTATTATTATTAAGCACTCAGAACATATACATTTAGTATGTGATCAGTGATGATAATTGTTTGGGAATATTGTACATATGTACAACACTGCATAAACAAAGGCTTAAACATTGTGACATTTAGCAAATTCTTAGGCAAGGCTTAGTTCAAATAGAATTGTTTCATGGGAAGATGCCTCATGGGAAGAGATAGGAGAAGCTATTAATGGAGAAAAACAGACTGCTTTCTGGTGTAGGCTAACTCCTTTCCCAAGTGGTTCCTACCTCAATTTATCAATGCCACTTCCTAATTTGTCTTATTGTCCCTGCCAAATCTTGCTCCCAAGTGAGTATGTTAAAGAACTCGGCAATTGAAGCCACAATCATGGCTGCCAGAGCTTCCCAGCCTCTGTGTGTATGTGTGTCATATGACACATAACTTAATGTCCTTTATGCCATTGCTCACCAAGGGGTGAGGAAGCTGTGTGGATATACAATACCACACCTCCTTCTGGTCATGTTGTCATGTCATCCTAGTGTCAAGAAAGGCACACGTTGAGCCAGACATATGAGGCTAGAACCTGACACAGGGTCACTTTGGTCTTTACTGTGTTTTAGCAACATGTCATTGCTAAAGAAAAAGAACCTGAGTATATTTGGACTGGAGATGTACAAATGGACTTGATTAAACAGCAGTGATTTCCAACCTTTGGTTTTTGGACATCAACTCCCAGAGGTCTAAGTTAATTCCCCAAACCACTGATTAGCCAATGTACTGACTTAGGCTTCCGGGAATTGAAGTCCACCTGGGGGCCCACATTGGGAAACACTGTTCTACATTGTAACAAAGGCAAGACATGTTTGCAGAACAGGGAAACAGCTAGGCTAACTAAACTGGTCAGGAAAAGTGTGTACTCTCTTATAGATGGTGACACCCACTATAGACATGCATGAAACAGGTCGGCACAGTTTGAAATAGACAATGCCTATCAGAGAAGCAAAGCAATGCAATAGGAAGGCAAGTGCCCCAACACACAGTGAAGTAGTTCATCATGCCACGTCTTTTGTTGGCTAAAAAGTGGCATGAAAAATTGCAGTTTCTTCTTCCGTGTTCTGATCAAACCCTGGACTGCCAAAATGAAGCCACTTTCTTGGCTTTGTGATTGGCCAAACTTAAGTCCTCATCGGTACATGTTTCTGGTAGTAATCAGTAGATTAGCAAATGTGTCGGATCCTCAGCCAATTCAGGGTCCTCCAAGTGATGTAGGGGAGGTTGAGTTCCTCAGCTATATCCTCCTTTAATGATGTTCCTTGCCCAGTGAGCTCCTTCCTCAATCTTTTAATTTGGTTTTGCTCTTGTGTACCCTAAATAATGTTTCTTCTTGCCATAAAGCTCTTTTCTGGATCTGAGCCAGCGGACTTGAGGCTCATATCCATTCAGAGGATGTTGAGGGTGAATCTATTGGAGTGGTGGAGAACCTATGGCACGCATGCCAGAGATGGCACTTGGAGCTCTCTCTGTGGGCACCCATGCACTCACCCCAGCACAGAGTTTGCCCCGCCTCTCTGCCCAGCAGCCCAATGGGAGCACTTCCTCCCTCCCCCAGCACAAAGTTCACCCCACCCCTCTGCCCAGCAGCCCAATGGGAGCGTTTCCTTCCTCCCCTGGTGCTGTGTTGGCACTTTGCGATAAATAAGTGCTTTTTTTTTGGGGGGGGTGCAGTTTGGGCACTTGGTCTCTAAATGGTTCACCATCACTGGTCTATTGCTTAGTTCTCTCGGTATCCGCTGCTACTTCACTCCTGATCTTGGGTGGAGCAATATCAACAAGAGGGTACATTTTCTCAACTGGTGTAGTTTTGAGGCATCCTGTCACTATATGCATGGCTTCATTAACAGCAATGTTATTTTGTTCTCTGTGTGTATGCACAGTTCATAGTGGCTAATTACAAAACATGGATACATCAGCTGTCTCCTATCAGAAACACTCGACATTGCTAAAGCATAATAAATCCCCTGTCTCCTTTCTCCTACTGATTTCCATTCTGGACACATCTGAGGAGAAATTCAATAGATTTGTCGTCTTCTTCTTTGCTTCCTTTTTTATTTCATCAGGTGTCGAGGGACTAATAGACTTGTAAACTGTAAAACACCAAGAAAAGCTTTTCCTGTCTAACAATACATCTGGCAATACAGATGCTTCTTCTTCAAGTGAGCTATTGTTCTACAAAATTGTGAAGTGAACTGGAAATCAACAAGAAATGTTCTGCCAATAAAAAACACTTGAGTTATTTAAGACATTTTGACCCATGTAATTAACAATAGGGGAAGCGCCTTTGCATTGGAAGCCAGTTCTCAAGCAAAGAGTTTTTCCATGTCAGTTGATCAAAGTAAGTTCAAAAGAAAATAGAAGGTCAAAACCAGGACATTTAAATTGGTCTAGTTTTTACAGTGGCTTGTTTAATGGAATCTAAAACAAAAGGTGCCAATTTTTAAATGATGATCTCTGGGGTGTGGGTTTTTGAAGCAGCAACCAGGTATGCAGATTTAAAAAATGAATCTCTTTCATCATGTTATCTTCACAACAGAAAAACCACTACCTGTTAAACTTCTATGGAAGCTGATTGGCTGGTTATGCACACATTAACCCATTGCATTGTGGGGTTACATTAATATATTCAACATTGGCCAATATGAGGGGAGGGAGAGCCCTCAGATCTTCTGGGCTTGCTCACCTTTGCACTAACAGTGATACCCCTACAAAAACTAAAGGTCACCCTTGCTTGAAAATCAGTCATATCTAGGGTTACCATAATTCTCTCTCACAAAAACGGAACATAAGTAAAAGTTGCCCTTGCTCAAAAGCCAGTTGTATCTGACTCTAGGGTTCAGTGCTCATCTCTGTTTCAAAGCCAAAGAGCTAGCACTATCTGCTTCTGCAGATGTTTCCATGGTCATGCAGCAGGCATGACTAGACACCAGAGTGCATGGAACGCTGTTTATCTTCCCACCGAAATGACCCCTATTTATCTACTTACCATTTCTTGCTTTCAAACAGCTAGGTTTGCAGGAGCTGGGACAAAGACGGGAGCTCAATCCGTCCTGCAGTATTCGGGTATCGAACTACCGCTACAGAGGCCAAGGCACGTTTCTCTCCCCTCCCCCCTTGTTTACCAAGCTGCTGCTGCTGCCACTTGCTGGTCGTTCCAATAGAAGTGCAAGAATTTTTTTTCTTCCAAATCAAGTGGTTTGAAAACCGTGAATTTTCCATGTTTTTATGGAACCGTGCGGGACAGTTACAAAATGTGAAAATCACGGTTTTCCATTACATATGGCTACTCTAGTCATATTCAACTCTAGGGGGCGGTGCTCATCTCCCTTTACAGCCAAAGAGCCAGTGCTGTCTGCAGCTGCAGACATTTCTGTGGACATGTGGCAGGGATGACTAGATGCCTGATTGCGGATGACTAGATGCCTGATTGCACGGAATGTTGTTTACCTTCCCACCAAAGTGGTACCTATTTATCTCCTTGCAATTTCTTGCTTTCAAACTGCTAAGTTGGCAGGAGCTGGGTCTGAGACAGGAACTCACTCCATCATGCAGCACTCGGGTGTTGAACCACTGACCTAAGTTCAGCATTTTAACCACATCCCCCCCTTAGCCATCCCCTTTATTTGCTTGCTTTATGACTATGCCAGTGTGCCACTGGGCTATGTGAGTGACAGTTGTTGGTTATGCACATCTTGAGATATTTCTCTTGTTCTTGGTGTTGTGCTGTTATTGGTTGTTTTGGTGAGTCTTTGCATGCCAGGGAGTCAAACCCTAGTTAGCTAACTGCCTCCCCTTTTTTCCTTGTTCTGCACAATAATCAGCAATATCAGGAGCATGTAGGGCAGCTAACATTAAGTCTTCCATAGAGCTTGTGAAAATAGCAGTTGTAAAGTTACGTGTTCTTCATACTTGCAATGGATTGTTGATCCTCCAGAAGGATATTATGGAGCTGGAAAAAGTGCAGAGGAGGGCAACCAGAATGATTAGGGGACTGGAACTCCTTCCTTACCATCTGAGGCTGCAACGGTTGGGCCTCTTCACTTTTGAACAACGGTGTCTAAGAGGTGACCTGATTGAAGTTTATAAAATCATGCACGGTGTGGACAAAGTAGATAAGGAAAAACTGTTTCCCCTATCGCACAACACTAGAACTGGGGGTACTCCATGAAACTTTTGGGTACGAGTTCTCAAACATATAAGAGAAAGTACTTTTTCACCCAGAGGATCACTGGTCTATGGAACTCCCTGCCAGAAGAAGTGGTGACAGCTGTCAGTCTTGACAGCTTTAAGAAAGATTAGACAAGTTCATGGAGGACAAGAGTATCAATGGCTATAGTTATGGATACCTAAGGACAACATCCGGGTTGGAGAGATAGGCAGGATCTCTCTCAATGCCATTTCCAGGGAATCCTAAGCAGGTGAAGGCATCTGCTTGGGAATCTCCTGAAGCAAATGGTGAGCCACTGTGTGAGACAGAATGCTGGACTGGATGGGCTCCTGTGGCCTGTTCCAGCAAGGCTGTTCTTATGTTTAAAAAAAAAACACTTCATTTTCTTAGGTTCACTTTGCTTCTGCCAACTCTGGTCTGTACTCTGTTATGTGATGTTCATGTAACCCAATTCTCTGTGTGACCAGGAGTTAGGCTTCCTTGGGATTCCATTGATATTAAGAGGTGAGTAGCGCGCGCACGCACGCACGCACACACACACACACACACACCAGTGTTGACGTTCTTCAAGATTCATGGGTGATATGAAATAGACTTTCCTGATTTTAATCTGGGATGTTAGTCCATTGAATGTAGTAATCTAAACTAAACTAATATAAACTAAAGCCTGCATAGGTCTGAAGATGATTTTTCTTTCCCATGTATTTTTTCTGCTTTTGAAGTACAGTAGATTGGTTCTCTATTGTCTTGCCACTGTCTTTTTGGAGTAGTTTAAAAGTGTTCTTTAAAGCTTTTGGATTGATGCCAAAAACAATGAATAGGGAAAACTGATAGAAGCTTTTCCTTCTGTGTAAATTGAAAGGACTGTTACAAGAACATTTTGAAAATGAAACACCCCCTGAAAGAAGCATATATAGCCCTAAATGTGATGGCTGCAATGTTCATTGCTGCTGCTTATTTGATTCATGTACAGAGTGTTAAAATAATTACAGAGGGTATAGAAAAGGTAGTTCTGAAAATAAAAACATTTGGAATAGTTTGCTATAGCAGTTATCCAACTCTCCAGCTAAACAAGAGCGCTATACCATAATATTTGACAGTTATGAGCTTTATAGTTATAGGGGGTAGGAAAGACAAAGTATGTTGGTCTGACAGAGGGCACGAGAGTATGGCCTGGTGGGAAAGTAAATTGATTGGCAGTGGGTAAAAGAAAGGATTGTTGAGAGTTAACTGAAAAGATTATTTAGGACAAACCATGTAGGTCAGGGCTACCCAATTTATGGCTTGCGGACCAGACCCAACCCACGACACCATTTCATCCAGGCCATCGCTGCCACACCTGGAAGCAGAAGTGTTTACATCAGCTGTAAAACGTGCTTGTGCATGCGTGAATGCACCCACAACTGTTGTAAGCGTGGAAGTGGGCACATATACGGCTGTCGTAAACACGCCCGCTTCTGCTCCCAGGGAGCGTGGTCAGGCCCCAGCTGTTTGAGGGGTGTGGCCAGGCCCACGGCATCAAAAGGTTGGGAACCCCTGGTACAGGTGATAACTGAGGAAACTAATTAATGTTAAAGAAAATTAATTTGTGCAAAATGGTTGTTCTCCTGAAATGAAAAACATGTTCAAAGAAGTGACTTTGTATCAGAGTTCAGCGGTCATTTCTGGCCTGTGCTTATACCATTTACAAAATAAGTATTCTGTGACCAGACATTCTTTTCCATGGCAATCATTTTGTGAAGATATCCTCAATATATCCCCAAAATTCTAAATGGACCCAGAGGCCCTAAAAGACTGGAGGTTCCTTTTTTATATGCTACAATATGTCCACTCGATTGTGAAAAGCCTTAGCTGTGATATATTTGAGGTCTGTATGGTTCACTCACTGTCCTCTTGATCTTTTGGGACCAAGTGCCCACAGGATCTCTTATAATGAGGCTGGTCTGTTGGAGGGATATTGTCTCTTCTGGAATTTAATGTATGGCAGATACGTTTCAACGAGACCCTGTATGTATTTGGTATTAGTGTGTTTTCTAATACATCCAGTATAGGACCAGCAAGCTAAGGACAAAGGTACATTGTTTTTTTCTTTTCAGCTCTGCTTATCTCAATATGTTTGAAAGGGTTATTCAAGATTATTTTGCTTCAGGAAAAGATAATTATTTCAAAACAGGACTAGCATATATAAAATTTTAAAAATGTGCTCCACCCTTAAAATGAAATTTGGACTCGAATTGTTTTAATCACATATGATGAAATATCCAGCCTGGCCAGGTTATTCTGAATCCATTTTGATGGAGGGCAGCAGCTTCATCAATACTGGCCTGGGGCTGATGAGGACTTTGCGTTCCAAAAGGGCTCAGGACCAGAAAGTGACTTGCAGAACTGAATCAATGGTATGGGTCTCGTGCTGTGATGTGGAAGGCAGGTGGAGGCCACTGCATTATATTCTCAGGACAGTCTTGATGGCTGATCACCATGAAGATCGCCAATATTTGGATTCAAATACGGCAGAAGAAGAAGAAAAATGGTGTTGAAATATAAATTAACTATCACAGTTACCTATTTCATGATATATTTTACAGTTGCACTTGGCTCTCTCTGTTTCACATTAGTGACAAATTGTACAGCTGTGGCTGTGCAACATTTCTCCTTTTAGGAGAAATCTTTCCAGTTCTTTTTATGTAGTTGGCCTCCTCTAGGAAAAATGTAATTATTAGGATTATTGGGATGGCTGTGTTGGGTGAGTTACAGTTGATTTTGTGTGAGAAACAAAGATAAAGGAGGTGAAGCAGATGCTGATAGCCTGCAGATGACACCTAGAGTAAACGTAGTTTGCGTCTACCATAAGGTCTTCCTGTCCTCTTGCAAATACAGTAATACCTCATACAAAGTCCGATTCATACAACATCACCTAATTCCTTGGAAAAAGCTGCCTCATACAAAGTCGCTGCGACTTTGTATGAGGCATTGGGGTTTCCCCCAGGTTGCATTGTGCCTGGGCAATATAAAAGGCAGGACACATGTGTGCATTGCTCTTGTGGGTTTTGCACGAGGCGAAGAGTGTTTAGGAGTGGTTTTGAGCGCAATTTTGGAATTTTTTGGATTTTTTCGTCAGAATTATTAGAAGAATTCCTGGGATTTTTGCAGCATTCTTCAGGTTCTTGGACAATCAGGGTTGTTTGACATGTTTTTGTAATGTATTTAGCCTTTAGACAATGATTTCTTAAAGTTCTGTCAGTTTCCTGTCTGTTTCCTTGACTTTGCCCTGAATTCTGTGCTGTTATAGTACAATGTATCTCTATGGAAACGACGTTGTACGAGGCATCGCGGCAAGGATCTGGACGTTGTATGAGGCATCAAGGCTAGGATTTTGCATGCCTCATACAAAGTCCAAATCCGTATAAAGTCCAAACTTGTGGAACCAAGTTTGGACGTTGTATGAGGTATCACTGTACATAAATTTAAAAGTTGGCAAGGAAGTGCTTAGGGATCTTTTCCCCTCATTAACTCATCCCAAGAGATCATATACAACCAATTCCCACAGTTTATTGTTTGAAAATTTTCAAAACATTTTCCCCTTTTCAGGGCATGTTTGTTTGCTTGTTTGTTTATTATAATTATATACCGCCTGACTTAATGTAAACTACTCGGGGTGGTTCCCAGACACAGAAGAGTACAAATATATATATATAAAGTCAAATAAAACTAATAAGAATTTAACAAATCATAGAAACATAATCAACTGCAACAGTCGATTGAACAAAAAACAAACGCGGCAAATAAATTAGGAGTTAGGGCATGATATCGAATAAAAACCAAATGTAAGCAACCACCTCTTTACTAGGAAGGATGTTTGTGAAGGTCTCTCTGAAAACAGAAATGCTTTTTTCAGAAGTCTTCTGAAAACCAAAAGGGAGGTGGCCTGGCAGATCTCTATAGGAAAGTTGTTCCAGAGCAAGGGATTTACTATCACGAAAGCTCTTTTACTGGTTTCACTCTTCTTTGCCTCTCTCGAGGTAGCCACTCTCAGCAAGGAAGCTTGAGAGGATTTTGTAATTTGGGTTGCAATCTCATAGGAGAGTTGTTTCATAAGATAACAAGGTCCCAAAATATGTAGGGCTTTGTACATAAGTACTAAGGCCTTGAACCTTGCGTGCAATGCAGCGGGTAACCAGTGCAAGCAGGCTAGAACAGGAGTTATATGATCATACTGCTGAGTTCCAATGTTAAGTTTGGCTACTGCATTTTAGACACGTTGGAATTTGTGTACCAGCCTCAAGGACAGACCCATGTAATCAAACTTAGAGATTGCCAACATGTAGACCAGGGGTCCTGAAACTTGCCTCATCAGATGTTCTTCGACTTCAGTTCCCAGAAGTCCAGATCAGCAGGTCAATGTAGTAAGGGGTCATTCATCCAGATATGGGTGGAGCAGGGCTAACCACTGTAGCTGATGAAATTCAGCCCTTGCCATGGGAGATACCTGCTGGTCCATAGTAAGAGCTGGGTCCAGGAAGACACCAAGATTTCGAACCTTATCCCTAAGGGGAAGAGTGGTACAGTCAACCCTCACATAACAACGCGTTTGGATAGCATCATTTCCGCTTAACAACGCGTTGTTATGCACCACATGTTCCCCCGCAAACCAACGTTTTTAGTGTTATTGTCCAGACAAAAACGTTAAAATAACCGTCATTATCTGGACAAAAACGTTGTTATGCAGGAAACTCCATAGAAACCCGCATAACAACAAAAATTGCTTAGCAACGCTACTTGGGGACCAAGTAACGTCATTATGCAAGGGTCTGCTGTATTCTTTATCTTAGAGAAGAGAGACAACAAACAGCTGATTGGGAGAAGCTTTAACTGTCTGGGTGGTTCACAAAGTAATTAGCATTTTGCCCCCAAGGTCATTTTACTGACCTTGGAAGGATGCAAGGCTGAGTCAATCTCCAGCCCCATCAGGATCAGATCCCCATCAAGATTGAACTCACAATGTCAGCAGTTTTGATTGCAATACACCAGTTTAACCACTGTGCCACGATGGCTCCTCCTCCTTTCTCTTCTATGTCTAGGCCAGACATGAAACTGTCAAAATGAAGGCACCCTTTGGTGAGTTCATTCTGCAGTTCCCTTCACCTGACAGGGATAAGACCGGAGTGATGATGGCACACCATAGTTTTCAAGGATATTGTACACAATCGAACAAATAGTGTTGCATATGCCTTCCCCAACCAGGTGCCACACTGTTATCTGATGGTATAAATAGCATTGTACAAAAAGAAGCTGCCTCATAAGGATCTGCCATTCAGATTTTTGGACTCTCTAAATTCCGCAATAATTTGTGAATCCTTTTTGGAATTACCACTGTAATTTCAAATCTATACACACTTCTATATTTTTCATAAATTCTGTACGTTCATATGTTTCTTCCTCTTATATATACTAGCTGATTGCCCGGCCTTGCCAGAGTGTGTGTGTTAATTTTTTAAAAAAATTGTGGGAAGGTATGTCCCTTCTTATGATATGTTTATCTGGTTAGTGTGTGTGTGTGTGTGTGTGTGTGTGTGTGTGTGTGTGTGTGTGTGTGTGTGTGTGTGTGAGTGAGTGTGAGTGATGCAGATGCAGATGCAGAGGTTTTTTTGCCATAGATGGTTTGACGTGTGCTCCGGTGTGTAGTCATGCCTGCCACATGACCACAGAAACGTCTGCAGAAGCAGACTGATTTGTGTATTAATGGAGGCTTACTGGTATGTGGAAAGTGAGCAGTTCGATTCTTGATTATTGCAGGACGGAATGATCCCCCGTCTTTCTCCCAGCTCCTGTCAACCTTTTTGTTCGAAAGCAAGGAATTGCAAGTTAATAAAAAGGCACCACGTTGTTGGGATGGTAAAAAGTGTTACTTGTGCTTTGGTGTCTAGGCCTGTTTCCAGGCCTGGCTAGATTTTCTCCCAACCAATCAGAGTTCAACATGCAAATCAGCTCTCTCCAACATTCTGTTTCCTGGCCTGGCTAGATTTTCTCCCAACCAATCAGAGTTCAACATGCAAATCAGCTGTCTCCAACATTCTGTTTCTAGGTCTGGCTGTTAAACTGCCATTTTTCTCCCATGGCACAATGGGAGTTGTAGTTTCCGTTCTGTTCCCCATTTTGTGGGGCTTATGCCCCAGTCTCGGCCCCCAGGCCCATGCGGGGATGGTCCCAGTTGGGCAAGGTAAGTGTGATCGGCTCATTACGGGATAAACTGGATGTGTGCGGACACGCATTCTGGACACGCACGGCCCAACCCATTCTTATAGGTATAGATGAGCTGCTACCACACCTTGAAAATGCATATTTTTTTTTACTTTTAACTATATTAGTTTTCATATTCAAACTCACAATATTGTTCTTTGTTGTGTTTTTTCTCTTTTCCTCTAGGCTGTATTGAGTCCTCTTATAGCAATTGCACTGAAAATATCTCAGATTCATGAGAGGACGGGTCGTAAAGGTCCTACTGTCATCACCTGAACCAGGGAAGGATCAATCAGCCAGGGCCAAATTTGAGAAGGCAAAGTGGAAAAAAGACCTTACTGAAATACATCAGCTTTTTGTGCCTTGTTATAACTAACGGCTTTCGGGCAATTGGGATCGGGACAAAATTCAGTGCTGATTGTATTTTGTTTCGTTGTTCTACTAAACCAGCAGTGCACTTTCTTCTGTACTACAGCTTTAAGTATTTTCTTACACATAAAATAACCAAAGAGAAAGCATCCTTTATATTAGTAGCCTGTTATTGTATAATGTCAGCATGACAGAAGAGGTTTTTGTGTTCTATTTTTGCCAAGCAGGAAAGGGCTACATACTCCTTTGGTTGGACTTGATTGCAGTATACAAGGTCTTGCTGACAGTATTTTGAGATTCCTTGGTTTTATTTCACTCTTATGGTAGACACCATAAGTTCAAAAGCACGGAATTTCCAAAAAGCCTTAAAGCAAAATAAGTTCTGTGCCTCATGATGACCAAAACCATCTTTTGGTTGTTGTGGTCTGGTTCGTGATTTTGAGCTAGACCAGGGTTCCTCAAACTTGGCGCTCCAGGTGTTCTTGGACTTCAATTACCAGTCAGCACATTTGCTGACCAGAGCTTCTGGGAATCGAAGCCCAAGAACATCTGGAGAACCAAGTTTGAGGAACCCTAAGCTAGACTATTAGAGGGCTTTTGATCATTGCAGTTAACTAGAGCATTCACCTGCTAAGAGGGGACTCAAGATGCTAGGATTTGTTCTTTTTCCCCCTTGGATGAAATATCACACAAGGCACAGTGTCAAAACAATATAAGTCATGTACAGGTCTGGCTGTTCTAAGCTGTACTCAGGAGTAAAACCTAATGAGCTCAATAGATTTTCCCTCCATGTAACTGTGCATCTTATTGCAGCTTTAAAATGAGATTTCATTTCACTGTTTATGGTTTCCAAAGCATATTCACAACTGCCATTCTTAATCTCCCAGCCAGAGTGCTATGAATAATAAGCATTGTTGTCTTTACCCGCTGAAGCCTGGAATCCATTGCATTCATTCTTGCACCCCTTTATGTAAGTAAAACTTTCATACTCAAAAGGTGGAGCAAGAAAATGTCCATTCAGCCAGTTCTTTGGCAAACAGTTTCTGTTTTCCACTCTTGACTCCTCAGTTAATCACAGATCGCCACCAGCAATACTAAACAATACTTGAGGCAACCTTCTTTTAGTAATGAGCTACAGCAGCTGCCTTGGCAGAGGGCCATATCTTCTGTTACATTTCACTGATTTCTGAGGGAAACTGCTAGGGTAGACTAGGCCCACCCCCACCTTAGCTTTTTTCTAAATAAATGAATTGTTATGAAACTATCTTTCAAAATGGACTTGTGTTCCACTTCTTTAGGGATGCTTGGTCATGGCAGAGTCAGACTTTGGAAAGCATTTGTGTGATTTTGGAAGGCTTGTGTGATTCTTTTAAAGGAGTATATCCGAAGTGTCTCTGCATAAGTGCTCAGTTGCTACACACTAGTTTAACTAGAGTGTGGCCTCTAAAGTGGCATTTTTGTGGCTGCATAAATGTATGATAACTTAATACAGTAAAAAACCCTAGTTACGTAAAAAGTCTGTTCCGTAGGCTTTTATGTAAATCGTTTTTTTACTTAACTCGAAGCAAACCCATAGGAAAAATGAATTTTTTACTTAAATCGAAGCAGCCCCTTAGGAAAATGATATTTATGTAAATTGAAACAACCCCATAGGAAAAATGATTTTTTTCCTGTAACTCGAAGCAACCCCATAGGAAAAACCTTTTTTACGTAACTCGAAGCAAACCCATAGGGAATTTTTTTATGTAAATCGGGACATTTATGGAAATCAGGACATGGTTTTAGTGCAAAAATCATTATGTAAGTCGAATTTTATGGCACTCGAGGCATATGTAAGTCGGGGTTTTGCTGTATTCTACTTATTTCTGGCACTATACTGGTTTTTTAAGTGGATTATATGTCATTATACAGATGGAAGTATAAGTGTACATAGCATAGTCCTTTAAGATGAATCAAAGATTAGAAGACACCAGAACTAAATTTTTGTTCATGGATCCATCCAGAACATGTCCAAGTCTCCACACAACATGAGGACAGTGCTTGTTCATCTTTAATGATCATGTGATTCCTTTCAAAACCAGCACAAAATGTGATCCACAATGCTTGTGCAAGATTTCTAGTTATCCATGCTCTTGTTATCTTTTGCCGGGGTGGGGTGGGGATATTATGTTGAAAAATGTGCCGAATATAGCCCTTAAAAAACCACCAGTGCCTTAGAAAAGATGATTCCCATCTCTGCTCAATGGAACAAGCACTCTGATTAATGGGTCCTTCTTTGACTTAGTTTCTTTGAAACTAATGATGCTACAAAAACTGCATTACTGCCATTTAAGATTCTAGAGTCCTGTAGAAACACAGCAGTACTCTGGTTCTTTTCCTCATTATGCTAAATGAGGGAGGGAGGGTGCTGGAAATGACAAATCATCCTATGGAAATAAGCGGGCTTATGTTTTAGTACATTAATTAAATACCCTTTTGAAATGAATTAGACTTGTTCTTTTTGCTCAAAGAAATGTTCTCCATCTAATGTCTTTTAATGAGAGTGGAGATTTCCTGCTGTAACAGGGAGGCTTTTTTTGTGCCTCTGGCTGTGTTTTGAGTGGAATGGAGCTTGAGAGGGAGACTGTCCCAAATAAACATGATCTATGATGCCTGTGGAACTGTAATAAATTGAAGGGTTAAACGTACTGTACTTCACTAATTCACTTAGCTGTCTGAAAGTCTACCAAATGCTTTATCACAAGGTCATAGAATGAGTCATCGGGGAACAGATGGAGCAGAAGAGAAGATTGCTTGTTGAATGCTTGGGTAACAGCAAATGTTGCTTGTGCCTGTGAAAGAATACTCCAGCTCAGTGGCTCAGACCCTGAAAGGATGAGAACTCTTTCTGCGTGTGACTCATGGGAATGTTTTTCTTCTTTGGGAACAGAGGTGTGGCTGCAATTCATGTGCTGAGGCAGCTTCTAGGCAGTGTAAAACTTTTGTAACCTAGTAATGTCCACTGCATTGGCCAAATGTTCATTAATCATGCCAGCCTGAGTGTTCTTATGCTGTTAGAAATTGATTTGGTTTCCTTTTGATATTTGTCGAAACATGCTATGACATTTATTATAAATGCCCACTGCCACTTTTCTGCTTTGCATCATGTGTTGATGATAGGCCATGGTGTGCCCTAGCACACTTGACTTTTTTTAAAGCTATGTTTAAATTAAAAAAGGCACTGGCCTTTCTTCACTTCTAAAATGCATTGTTTTATGACAGCATCATTAAACATCTTTTTTGTAAATCAAAGTAAGTTTTATTATTCCTTTTTATGCAATACTAGTAGATAAGGCAAAGGTCACCCTTACTCAAAAGCCATTCGTATATGACTCTAGAGTTCAGTGCTCACTTGTTTATAGCCAAAGAGCCACCACTTTCTGCGTCTGCAGACCTTTCTGCGGACATTTAGCAGGCATGCCTAGACACTGGAGTGCATGGAACACTGTTTAACTTCCCACTGAAGCAGTACCTATTTATCTACTTGTAATTCCTTGCTCTTGAACTGTTAGGTTGGTAGGAACTGGGACAGAGACAGAAGCTCACTCCGTTGTGCAGTTCTTGGGTCTCGAACTGCTGACCGACCTACCTTCCAGTCAGTATCTTAATCACTCGAGCCACCGCAGTCCCACCAGTATGTACATGTTCTATATTTGCTGGGAATCCCCTTCATTTCTGTTGGTTTTGCCAACAGGACAGGCATAAACAGTTGGATGCTGAGTTAGACTTTGGAGAACGTTTGAAATACACTGTAACTTTTGTTGAACTCAACTGTGCAATTATTGCTAATTTGCCGTGGGCTTTTGAACTTCATTTTGTTGGCTCTTAATTGAGACTTTTCATGGAGAAAATAATAAACATAGTTTTGTACTGTTAAGCCAGTTCCAATTTATGGTGACCCTTTTCAGGTTTGTTTAGGTATAAAATATTCAGAGGTGATACCAGTTGCTTTTTTTGAGCCCACTCTGAGACCATGTAGTTCATCCATATTGTTTATTAATTTTCAAACCTGGAAGCCCCCTCCATTTTCTACGGCCTCTATTTGAGACAAAATTGCCCCTTAACAGAGTTACTTAATTCAAACAGTTGACTGACAAATTACTGAGTTTTAACCTAATTTACTGCCCAGAGTGACTGAAATAGCTAGATGAGTGGCATGTAATTAGAATTAATAAATAAATCATATTGTTATAAGTATATGAGATACATGAACTTAAGGTGTACAGTGGAAACAGCTGGAAATCTCTCTGAATTGTTAAGAACATTTCCTTAATTCTGTTTGGACAATCTGAATCCCATGACAAACCATGGGTTCCTTTTGGTCTTGACTCATGTGATGCTGGGAAATAGTTTCAGTAGTTCTCTTGCATGTTGATCAAATGAATTGATCAAAGGTTATATAGAAAAGGATAAAGCTATATAGATGCACTACTAAAAGGCTCTTGCAGGTACTCTTTATTTAATCATGAAAACCACATGAAGTCAAACTCATTCAGAAGCTCTGCAATGAAATGCATTGCATTCTGGTTCAGACTGGTTTCGTGTTTTAATACAGAAACGTGTTTTTCCCCCTTCATCAAATAAATGCAAGTTTTCTCTGAATATTTTCAGTATAAAAAATTTATTTTTTTAGAAAAAGAAAATACAATGAAATATTAAAAAGTATGTAAATCAGAGAGCCTTAGAACTCTACACAAACACTATACAGTAATTACAAAATAAATGGAAACTGTTAGATAATTTCATCAGGAGCTTTTCTATCTCACAGTTAGCCATTGCTAACAGAAAACGAGTAGGCTGATGTCAGAGCTCCACAGGCAGCTCTATATGGACATGCAGTGCACCTGTACTAATTATCCTGAAGTGCAAGTCTTCGTACCCATCTGGTGATTTTTTTAAAAAAAAGATATGGGCTTATTAACTATGCAGAGACATTTTCCCTTTCAAGATCTGAAAGACAGTAACGGTTGATAAACGGGTACCTAATGGGAAATGGTTCAGTTACATTATAAAACATCCTTTTCAGAAAAAGAAATCATGAACAAACATTAGCAGCACATTTCATCTTACAGAATGTTTTGTCCACATATCTTGGGCTGGGGTTTTTCACATATACTGGTAAATTGGACGAAAGGCTACTACAGTATTAGTAAAAACAAAATCTGACAAATCTACATTGCAGTTAAAACAGTTTGCATTTGTTGAGTATGATCAAAATTTAACCTCATTCAATCATCATAGCTGGCTGGCTGTTAATAAACCTTTCGTTCCTCTGTAGAGAGCAATTGTCACAATGCAATTTATAAAGCTCAAGAGTTTAACTCTGAAAAAATACTTCTCATCAACTTTGTAAATACTAAAGATAATGTAAAATACTTCCCTAACTGTGGAAGCGTAACTTGTTTCTGTATGTATGTACACTTCCTTCCTTCACCATTGGACCACATGCTTTTCTTAGGATTTTTTTTACTCTGCTATTTTAAATACATCAGTGTCTCTGGCAGCTCATCACGCTACTGTTGATGTTATTTATTGGCAATTATCGCAGACATTTCCTAACACAAGCAAATAATGTAAACAGTCATATCAGTTGATGCCGTCAGCCAATAATACTGGACTGAACCCAGCACATTTTTCATAGCAACTCCAAGCCTTACTCTTGGTTGATAGTATACCATACTATTTCTGAGTTAACCTTTCTAATGCCACATGGCCAGCTGTTGAGTGCATCTTCCTACAAGGTTAGTTTTGTACCCAGTGTACACTGCTGGAAGAAACCCGTCCTTCCATTCACTTCAGAGGTGCTGTGCACCTAGAGCCATATCTGTTGCCTCTTCCCCAGAATAGCAGGGATGGCTTATTTCCCTCTCAAATTCTCTGACAGGTTCTTTCATTAGCAGTTGGTCTGCATCACAGGTGCACAAGAAGTCCCTTCTTGTGATGAGTCACACTCTGTAGGCTGCTGCTGAAGAGATCGTTCATAGGAAGGAGGCTGTTCGTCCTGGATGCCGGTTTCCTCAATGAAATCAAGGCTGCTCTCTGTGTACAGCGGTGGAGGTATATTGTAAATTTCTTTCTCTTGTTCCAGCGGGAAGACTGGCAGCCGGAAGGTCGGCTTTTCAGGATCAGTGCTGTCTTCATATGATGGAGGATAAAAGTCAGGCCTGAAGGTGGGGAAAACAGACCAAAAACACTGTTTTAAAAGCTCTCCGTACAGTACTAACATTGCGCCAAACTGCATAATTTTTGCACGGGTGCCATTAATAATCTGCAGAGACCCTTAGCATCACAGTATTATTCCTCCTCAGAGCTAAACTCTCACAAGCTTTGCATTCTCTTGAGAACCAAATGTGGCCCCTATTCAAGCAAACCAATCCAGGAAGAAGGGCCTTTGGGTAATAATTCTGTTTTATAGTCCTCTGATACAGTTGCTTTTAGAAATCTTAATACGTATCAATCGGAGACAGTGTACCATTCATACAAGGAAGAGTGGTCACATTTTCACCCAGCTTTACTGTAAAACCTCTGCACAGAAAGTGCATATTCTGATTAAAACTATATAGTGTAATTTATTTTCCAGTGCTAACTATGAACACTTTCAAAATGTGAAACCTTGGTTACCTAACCGGGGTTATGTGCTGTGTCTTATTTATAGACCTGCTGCTCTGCCAATTGTGAGTGTTTATGGAGCTGTTACTACAACAGAACAGAAAGTGACATTTGTCTCCATGGCCCTTTTACAAAGTTTGCAAAGCAGGAGGCCACCACGACTTAAGGAAACTCTTACTGTGAAAGCATCAGCCTCAGCTCTAGGAATGGCAGAGAAAAATATGCAGCAGTCTTAAAATGCAGCTGTGCAGATACAGCTGTGAACATTTTTTCCTTTGTTGAACAGATGCAAACAACATATGAAGCCCAGGGTGTTCATAGTCTCTTCTGAAAAATACTGAAGAGCCATAAGAGCTCTGGAGCTTGAATTACATGTTAGCAATCAAAATTCCACAGCGCTATTTAAAATGTTGAGGAACTATTCTAAAGTAATTGTTTTATTATTCTGAACTTCTCGATGGTTGCAACCTAGTTCATTAGTGTATGTGGCCAAAAAAGAACTCAAGTGATTTTAGTAGTTTTAGGAAATATAATAGGGACAAAGTTAATCATCGTCACCACCTTGGATTAATTATAGATTGAAGAGCAGAAAATATAAATGTGCATTACAAAGGCATTAAAGACTGTTTCAGAGTCTTTCTTAAAACGTGTGTACTATTCCTAAAATTAGGAATAGATTAGGATTAGGTTGGGCTAGGAGAGGAAAAACTATTTACAATGGAATTAGATCCTATAGAGGCTTGCACTGGAACAGTGTTGCCCAACCTTGGGTCCCAAGGTGTTCTTGGTCTTCAGTTCCCAAAAGCCCAAGTCAGTACACTTGCTGATCAGGGTTTCTGGGAATTGAAGTCCCAGACACCTGAGAACCCAAGGTTGGGAAACACTGTAGTAGAGGAATTAGGGGAGGATTGTTCTTACAATTTTTCCCAGTGACTTCAGACACCTCATTCCACACTATCCCAGAGTCCCTGGGTGGACTGGGCACAGTGAGGAACGGGAGAACTAGGCAGAGACCTCTACCAAAACATCCCATGAGCAGAATTCTGCTGCATGTTTCTGGATCCAACTCATTGTATTTGTTTTCCAGAACAAAATATAACTGTTAAGGTAATAAAAATGTCTAACTATGAAATAATTAAGCATCCTTTGCAGTACACTTGTGTGAGTGATTATATAGCTGTACAGGAAACATATGGAACAAATACAAAAAAAATTAATAACAAGAAAGCAAGACAGGAAAAAATGGGAGTTCTAGAGTAGAAATTAAAAATAGAGTGTATTGAAGTTGACATTTTATAAAAAGAAAGGATTGGTGAAAAGAGGAACTACAGTAGTCCACTTCTGAAAGATGCATTTATAGAAAAACAAGTTTGGAGTACAGCTATGTTTGGATATAAAACATAAATTACATGTGAAGTAGGAGAAGGGAGACAAGAATTTTGAAATGTGGTATTGGAAAATAATGTGCAAAGGAGTGAATGAGAAAAACGAGTGAATGATATTTAATGCATTAGGGAGGGACAAGGGGTGGTGGTGCGAAATGTAAAGAAGAGGCAATCATGAATGGTAGACTGGTCCAGTCCATCACTGGAATGAAAGAGGAAGGGCTGGATATATTAAGCAAAATAGAGGGAACAGGGACTAAAGCACATACCTGTCTACAGTACTGATGTGAGTATCTTGATATCTGAAATGTCCTTGTATAAGTCTCTGGAATAGACTCTTGCACTTGCTGGCCTCATGATAAGTGCTCCAGAAGATCCCAGAGAGGAGAAGCAAGAAGCCCAAAGGCAACAGGAGGTATGCAATGGGCAAACTATTGCATTGGCATGCAGAGGCATCTGTAGAGATGCAAAAGGCTCCTAGGCAAATGATGACGAAGCCAAGCAAGAGCACAAATAAGCGGAGAAATGGGAAGAGGTTCTTTGACATCTTTGCAGTTAGCTCCAGCCTCTACTACAGGGATCTGTCCACTGCTGCTTCCTATATACCTCTGTCTGTGTTTTATAAGCTCTGTCAAAACTGGCAATTGGACACGTTAACCTAAGATACTCATTAACAATTTGAAGCAGGAGCTATATCTCAAGAGATTAATTTATAATCAAAATGCTGCTCTTGAAGAGGCAGCAAATACTTCCTGTACTGTTTCACTGCCAGCATAAACTCAGCAAACTTTACTGCCTGTTGCCGTTCACAAGCAAGGCCATCACTCGTTGGCTGCCAACATTTTTCCGCAGCATAGAGTGTTTATATTTTAAACATTTTAACTTTTAAAATTTTGTTATTCTTCACATTCTATTAAAAAGGGACAGAATAAAGAATAATTTTGAACTGAGGCTGCAACCTCCATTTGCTTTGGAGTAAGGACATGTGGCTTAGTGGTTAAGACGCTGAACTTGACAACTGGAAGGTTGGTAGGTCAGCAGTTCAAGACCCAAGTACTGCACAATGGAGTCAGCTCTCATCTTTGTCCCAGCTCTTGCCAACCTAGCAGTTTGAAAGCAAGAAATTGCAAGTAGATAAATAGGTACCACTTCAGTGAGAAGGTAAACAGCATTCCATGCACTCCGGTGCTTAGTCATACCTTCCACATATCCATGGAAAATTCCTGCAAACACAAACTCTTTGGGTAAAAGCAGAAATGAGTACTGAACCCTAGAGTCAGATATGACTTGCTTTCAAGCAAGAGCGACCTTTACCTAAGGACACATCTACACTGTCCCAAAACACCATACTGAAACTGGAGTTGTTTTAACCCTGCTTTCAGGTTACATGGTATTTGAGTCACTGTGTGCATCTATACTTGTCTTCTCCAACCCAATCCCCCCTGATCTGTGGCTGTGCTCTGCTTTGGCAGCAGAGAAGTCCCATCCCATCCATGGCATCTCCACTGTCATATAGGATTCGTGCCATGGATCCCCACTGATCATCTGACTGCTGGTGTTGAGATGCTGCAGATCAACTGATTGGGGGTGGGGATCCGTGACGGCAGTGAAAATGCCACAGATAAGCTGGAGAGGGCCTCCTTCATCAACTGGAGCCTGTTTCTGCTGCTATAGCAGATTGCAGCCACAGATCAACAGGATCAACAGAGATGGCCTCAAACTGATTGAGGGAGATGAGTGGCAGCTGATCTGCTGCCAATCAACTCAACTCCCTCTGTAAGTTCATCTGGGAAACCCCAGATAAACAATAACAGAAGTGGGCACATTGCCCAGATGGATTTCTTTTCATACCAATATGAGTATCAATGTAAAATAAATGCCCCCCAGCCAGTGTTTTAAGATAAACCACTTGGCAGTGAAAATACACCAATTGTGGCAGTGTGTTATGTAAACTCTGATCTTTAGATTGATTGGGGACCAGCACAGATATTGGGTATTTTTTTAATCATTGTAGATGCTCCCTAAATCACACTGTGACTGTGTGATGAAGTGAACAGAATGATGGACTGGGACTCAGAGAATCAGAATTCAAATCCCTGCTCAGCTGAGGTGGGTGGGTGGGGAGTGGGTATAATTGATAAAACCACTCCTTAAATATCTCACTAGCCTCGAAAGCCCTGTTAGAGTTGCTATAAATCAGTGACAACCTGAAGGTTCATATCAACAAGTCCCACTGAATAAAATAGGATTTACTTCCAATGGGTTGAGTCTGGCCAGACATCCTGCTATGGTAATGGAGTACACCTGTGATGGTAAACCATGGCAGTCGAGATGTTCTTGGACTTCAATTCCCAGAAACCCATGCTCCCATGAATCCACACGAAAGGGCACGTTTTACTTCCGCTTCCAGGAGTGACGAGGGTGGTGCGGGCCAGATGAATCGCAGTAAACCCATTCGTGCAGATTCATGGGAGCTTGGGCTTCTGGGAATTGAAGTCCAAAAACATCTGGAGTGCCAAGGTTCACCATTACTGAAGTAGACCATACAGCCAGCGACTCAACGCTGAGTGTTGGGTAGTGGTAAATAACCTGACTCCCCAAAGGGGTCAACAGCTATGGGTGGATGAGCCCCTTTAGGTGGGGTGATGGCCCCCTCAGTGGAGGAAATGTCACTGGATACCATCATATTGGGCACAATGGCAAAATGAGCAGAAGAAGAGGAACTGTTTTATTATACTGATTCCCAATGATCACGGAGGCTGAAGAGGCCCTGCCAAATGGCCTGGCTGTGAAGGCGCACCTTGATAAGATCCTCAAGGCTGTGGCAGTCCATTGCAGTTTTGGTGTTAAATTCTACATGTCTCATTTTATATGTACCACAGGAAATGGCTTTGTGATCACAGTATGTGGATCATGTCATGGCAAGATGGGACCCACCTTAAATAAATTCACGCCAATGGCATTTTTCCTGTTTGTCATTCTTCTCACATCAGACAACTGTGAAAATGATTTCCAGGAAAAAAATTATACTCAGTTACAAGTAGCCGCTGCCACCAACTTCTAATGGGGTTACTAATTTACCAAAAATTGCAGAAAATACTATGGTTTTGGGACAGGCTAATCCACATTTTCCCCATTGATCAGATGATGAAAGCTGAATCAGCTCACAGTTCCTCCTCTCCAATCTATGGTTTTTCGCGTCCACCAGAAAACCACCTAGAGTTCAATTGATGTGCAGCCACTTAAATTGAACAGGCCTGGATCCCTTGGTGAAACATGACAGCAAGTAAATATGCATTTCCCTCACTATGGATGGAATCATATCCAAAGTCATATCTAAGACTGCACCGTTCATTTCTTCAGTATTCTCTGTGGTTTCTTATCCATATGCTAATATTTTTATCTAATACTTTAGATTACCCTTCCTGCTAGCTGTTGCAATTATTATCTTTCAGGCTACAGTCATGGTGCTTACAAAATGGCTCACCAACATGAATGCTGACTGAAGCTAAAGTAATAACATGAGCAAATGAAATTTAAAAAATCAGAATTTCCTCAGTAGAAAAAGGACACCATCCCTGTTGCCAGCCCTGCAGTCAGCTACATTACAGTAATGCACTCTGCAGCCAGAGTTAGAGACCCAGGCTTTCCAGGGCTTGTATAAAAGGTTGCTCCTAAGGTTTTCCATATAGGAGTTGCAACTGGGATATGGTCCCTCATGGGACATTTTTGCAACGCAATTAAGCAACCTCTCTAGGTACCATTCAGAAAGCAAACATTTTCATCTGGTTAGCAAAGAACATCCAAAGTCATCAAGGCCAATGGCAGGAAAGAACAGATATTATCCAACAGTCACTGTAAAACCTGTTATAAAACCTTGCCATCTATGTTCATTTCACTGTTGTCATTTCTGTGTGTGCTTACTTATGAATGACGCAGAAACCTTTCCCTGTAAAGTTGTCAAGGACACTGGAATGTGTGAAAGGGCCAAACAAAAACAGCAAAGCGTATATGAGGCAATTGATGGCTCCAGTGATGTCAGTGGAGAAAATCTCTGCTAGAATCTGCAGCGTCAGTTTTGAATTCATGTTCCTCTGGCAGTGGAGTGTCAATTGAAAGATAATATGACACAGCAAAAAGGGATAATTTCATTTCTTAAATTGCCGTAGCTGACACAGCTTTTCTTTTACTCCATCGGGTGTCGAGGGAGATGCAAGGTTCTTGTTCTGGCACTTCTAGCAGTCTCCACCAGTGTTCTTTGGTGTTCTTGTAATATTTCTTTCATGTTATCTCTCCACCTTCCTTTAAGTGACAAAGCTAAAGATGGGATTCTAAGATAGCAATAACAATTGCACTAATATATCACCCCATAGAACTTTTAGAGCACTCACTGGGCAGTTCAGAAGGTAATTAGCATTTCACCCCCAACATTTGGCCTCATTTCCCCAACCACAGTATGATGGAAGACTGAGTCTACTTGAGTCCATTGGGATCGAATTCAGATTGCGAGCAACGGCAAATTAACCAGTGTGCCACAGGGACTCAGATGAACATGGTTTTCCAGTCTTCCATTATTTTCTTCTGCAGGCAACAACTGGCAGGCAGGAAGTCCTTTGGTTTCCCAACATTTCCTCCCTGAAGCTGCCTCTCCCCATGTCTTAACTTGGAAACAAAAGTCAGACCCTGGCAAGGGCCAGTTTCAAGGGATGCTGATGGCAAACCCAGGGGTCCTGAAGCAAGTACGCTGTCCAGGACAAGAGGTCCAAGGCAACAACTGTGACGAGATATTTGGATAGCAATGGCACAGTCAAAGACTGCTGGAATTAAGTTCCATGGTGACAGTGGGGGACCAAGTGGATCAGAGCAGGTGTACAGTCAGAGAGGAAAAAAAGATCACATCCAGATGTTCTTGGACTTAAATTACCAGAAGCCCGAGCCCCCTGTGAATCCACATGAATGGGTTTACTGCGATTCATCCAGCCCATGCTGCCTTCATCGCTTCTGGAAGCGGAAGTAAAATGCACCCGTATGGGTGCATTTTACTTCCGCATCCGGGATGAATTGCAGTAAACCCATTTGTGTGGATTCACAGGGGGCTTGGGCTTCTGGGAATTTAAGTCCAAGAACATCTGGAGTGCCAAGGTTCACTCACCATCACGGACCTAGAGCCTCTATGTCTATAGCCAGGGCTGATTCAACTGCTGCAGGAGAAACCTTGCAATTGCCTCACACAAATAGTCCTCACTAAGTGACGTAGATGGGGGGAAAGATAGTCACAGTGGACCCATTTAGCTTGGCAGAGTTTCTATGTAAAAGTTGCTTTCTTCCTACCGATTCCATTTTCCTATTATACTGGGTTTAAAATTACCAGGAAAGTTAGCAAGCAAGCAAGTAAAACAAAGCAGTCGCACTTATATACTACCCCATAGTGCTTAGTGCACTCTCTGGGCGGTTCACAAGTTATTTAGCATTTTGCTTCAACATGCTGGGTACTCATTTTAACAACCTTGGAAGGATGGAAGGCTGAGTTAACCTTGATTCCTGGTCAGAATTGAACTCACAGCCTTTTGGTTGCAGGGCAGCAGTTTAACTAGTGCACCACCAGGGTGCTAAGTAAATGTAGTTGGTTTTATATTTATTTATCTTAAAAGGAAGGTAGCAAATATATTCAGTTTTTCCTTTAACTTGGCATAAATTAAATGTCACTAATCCATACAGTCACCAAGAGACAAGAGCTATATGAGGGCCCATAGCATAAATAAAGCTACAATCAGAATGAAATTCTTACTGCAAGCCGTTTTAATGCTGGGGTGATGGACAAGATGATGGTTCCCCTTCCATTTCATCAATGTAGGGATACTTTGCAATATTCCATATCTAAATGAGAAGGCAGTTTAAAATGGAATAAAACTCTTTTTTACCCAAGCTGTGGGGACAAAGTGTTGGTTTTGGGCTGGGAACTTTTTCCACCACAAAATACTGATTATCCCAGACCCTGCTTGCTAAAAACAAGGAAGGAGAGAGCCTGCTCCAGATGTCTGCATCACTTTCACTTAACCCAAGACAGCAAGAGAGGTCATAACAGCATTGATGGACACATAGAGGTTGTTTCAAGTGTTCAACTAAATTATTGGAGAACCCTACAAGGCATCTACAGTTGGCTCTGAACTCCTTTTAGGTTGATAGGAAATCAAAAAAGTACAGTATTTGGTATTTTAGGGAGAAACTAGTATCTTCCGCTTGTTCTCATCTTTAGTGGGCACTGGATACAGTACTGCAAGGTTTAGAGGCAATGGTGTTAGTGGTTGTTTTCAGTAAGCTAAATGAAATGCTACATCAACAAAATTAAATTATGTTCTTCTAAAATTTAAAGTCAATAATGCCATTTCTGCTCAAAAGAGGTGCTTCTGGGTTGAAAGGATTAGCCGTTGACAATCACCGTTGCCCAGGGGACGCCTGATCACCGAAATAGCAGTCTTCGGGGAGGCTCCTTTCATATCCCCCAAACAATCTATCACCCATATGATACAATGAACACGATGCCTCTCAATGTGCACTGAGGAGGACCTTATGTTGGCAAGAGGAAATGCTGTTGATGTGGCCCAATATTGGATGGATGCCATCTAATTCCAATTTGTTTTAGATATGTTAATTTTAGCCTTGTATGTTATTACATGCTTGTGGTACCTCTGACATGAATAAAGAAAGAAGTCAATAGTGTAGGGATCTACACCAGGGCGTCTCAACATTTTCAGGTCATGGGCCGGACTGTGCCCCCTAGGCAGCTGATCAGGACAGTCACATGGTTCCTCCCACCGAACGTGGAAGTAAAACATGCCTGTGCATGTGCAGAACGCATTTACAGCAGCATTCTGCACGTGCGTGGGCACGTTTTACTTCTGGTTCCAGCAGTGGCGCAGGCGGCACGGGCCAGATGAATTGGCATCAGCAGACAGGTCCAGCCCACAGGCTGTAGGTTGCGAATGTCTGAGCTAGACTATTCTCCTTCTCATCTCTAGGCCCACAGCTATTTTACAGTATTTTTTTATAATTACCTTGAGTTTTGAACTGAGACTCTGGTTTATCAGAAATGTGTGGAGTTTCTCCTCCTTTCTAGTTATGTGATAAGAATGAACTTGTTGAGCTCTTGACTCATCTTTATACATGACTTGTAAATGGTCATAAAATGCATATCATTTTCAAACATCCACAATGAAATTTACTGTACTCGGGAATTCACTTGAAGTTGGAGTACAACTTGTTTCATAAAATCATCATCCCAGCTCCCCAATGATATAGTTTCGCATTTCAAGCAACTATACTGGCACTGGTTTCCAGCTGTTACCAGTCAGCTCCCACTGTGTTGGTCTGGGCCAAGGGAGAAAAGGAACCTCCTCTGTCCAGAAAGATCCGGCTGTTGCAGGGTGGATTGTGATCCAGGACAAGGAGACCCCTTGCCACAAAATGTCATTGGCACTCCTCACATGATGACAGGCTCCCCTGCAGCCCTCCCTTTTTAAACTATCCCAACTAGCTATTAAGAATGTTGTAATTAAGAAGTGGGACTGTGGTGGCTTAGTGGTTTAGATGCTGAACTTGACAACTGGAAGGTCAGTAGGTCAGCAGTTTGAGACCCAAGTACTACACAACAGTACAAACGCCTGTCTCTGTCCCAGCTCCTGCCAACATAACAATTCGAAAGCAAGAAACTGAAGTAGATAAATAGGTACCACTTCAGTGGGAAGGTAAACAGTGTTCTGTGCACTCTGATGTCTAAGCATGCCTGCCACTAGTCCACGGAAATTTCTGCAGATGCAGATAGGGCTGGCTCTTTGGCTATAAACAGAGATGAGCACTGAATCCTACGGTCGGATACAACTGGCTTTCAAGCAAGAGTGACTTTTACTTTTCCCTAATTAAGAAGTAGCCATGTGAGCTTGCTTACCTCACCTCATTTCTTTCATCTCAGTCCCTTTTTATTTTATGCCACAGTCTTTAGTACAGGGGTGTTCAAACTACAGCCTGTGGGCTGGAACCAGCCCCCAACGCCAATTCATCCAGCTCATGAAGCCCTCGTTGCTCCCAGAAGCGGAAGTAAAACACGTCTGTACAGGAGTGTTTTACTTCTGCTTCCGGGAGCAACGAGGGCTTCGTGGGCCGGATGAATTGGTGTCGGGGCCAGATCTGGCCCATGGGCCATAGTGACAAGCCCCCTGAAACACATGACCGGCCCACAGCCCAAAACGTTTGGGCACCCCTGCTTTAGATCGTAGCCTTGAGTGCAAAGGCAGTTTTATTGTTGACCTTCGTAAACTGCCTGGAGCCTTTTTCAGCTAAAAGAAAATGTGAATGTGCTTCAAATAAATATAAAGAAAATGTTTCTTATCCAGGATGAAAAGCTGCTCTGTACTATTGGTCCAGCTCTCCAGGGTTTCAGGAAGAACTCTTTCTCAGCCATACTGTTTGAAATTTGACATTCTTCTAAGTTGGACAAATTGGAGGTTGAACCTGAAGGCTGCTTGTGAAGCAAAGAAACAAGGAACGATTGGCTCCCTGTATTGCCTTTTTAAACCTCTGTGAGTTCTCTCCATACATCTTTCTGGCACACTGTGGTCAAGGAGATTAGGTCATTAGTAGCTTCTAGCCAAAGTCCAATTATTTGGCCCCTTGTCATTCAACTGCCAAACCCAGAAACAAAAGAATCTACTTATCAGCAACACTTCAGATACAGATGATAATAGACAACACAGTCAGAAATAAAAAAGCAGCTTTCCCTCCTTATGGTTCACTATTTTTCAGTCAGGGGCATGATCACATTGGCATTTGTCATCCTGTTGGTGCACAATGGGGACAGATTGGTCCCCTCTTTTTTTCTGGTGGCCACATGACATAATCACTGGAATAGACCAATTTTCACCCGGAACTCCTCTATTTTAATAAGCGAGCCACTTCAGGATATTGGCAAATTGAACACTTCCCCTGTTTCTTTGTGGAGGAACAGGTGGAATTAAGGTTGTTGCTGTTTTTGTTGCTGTTGTTGTTTCCCATTCTTTGTTGCACTGAATCACATAGACTGATTCTTTCCCCTCTTTGCCTTTGTGGGAAGTGGTGATTGAAACCATGGCTGCAGACAGTTTTTTTGTGTTGACACTACAAAGAAAGTAAAGAGACATTATTTAATCTAAGTGATTCAGTGTATTATTGATAGTCTAGCAAAAATAATACTTTCACTTCCTCTGTCCTCCATAGAGGAGCAGGGAAAGTGTTTAACTGAAAGCAGAATGAGCCAGTGGTTGCTTGAGGTTAATGGGCCATTTGGATACCAGGATCATGCCAAATGGCATATCACTTCTCTCCTTGATCCTATTAATCGCATTAGCCCACACCAAAAGGGCTAGTGCAGTCATACCCTAAGACTAGGTAATCCTTCAAATGGGGGACACAGTCAAAAGAAGAACTGAGTACCCTTTCAGTTAAAGGACTGTCCTCACTCCCAAGAGAATATATAATTATTATATTCATTCATTATTTCTGAAGAGTCATAAATTACTTCAGTTTTCTGAAGATTCACAGAGGACCTCTTTTTACCTCAGAAAGTTCAGTGTACCTCCCAAAGAAACAGCTGCTATACCAATGACACTTGCTTGTTTGAGGGATTACATACCCCTCATAAGTTGAGGTTACAGTATTTCATTTTGTTCCCATTCTCCACAGATCCATCAGAACTCTAAGCTTCAATATACTTGCACATATTGTTACAAGTATACTTGTATCCGCTGCAAATCCCAACTCATGGCACAGCAGTGACCTTGGCCGTCCAACAGCTATGGTGGCAGGCGTGTATTCCCCTGGCAGGTTCAACTATGTAATAAAGATGTCGGTTAGCGGTCTGGAACAGTTCTCTATTCTGGAACCGCAGGTCAGCTAAGTGGGGTTGGGTACTTAGGCAATGCACCTGGCCAGTGCATTGTTCTAACATGGCCAACTTCGACATGAGCCTAGCCAGCTGTGTCATCATATTTAAAGTGCCAGCTGTGTCATCATATTTAAAGTGGCTAAACGAGCATCGAAAACATGGGCCTCTGTCCCCTTCACCAGTGCCTTGATGCTAAATTGTGGTGGGGAACTTATGCCCCTATGTATGTCCTTGGACTAATAATCCCTGACCATTAGTGATGGCTTCTGGATCCAATGATACTTAAAGGGAGACATATGCTTCATGCCAAGACTAAAAAACAGGGGGCTTTTGTACTTGTAAGAGGCTGTGGAAGAAAATATTTCAGTCAATGTACTCCTCACTCAATGAGGAGAAACTATAACTGTTGAAACTAAAGATACAGCACCCTTCTTCCCCTCATTGTCCCAATGTGGTGGAAGACAAATGAGTTTCCTCCATGGAAGAATCATCTGCCCGATTTATTCCTGTCTCGTTTTGGGAAAGGGCAAAATTGTATTCTAAGGAAAGCTTACTACAGTGCTGGAGGATTTATTATTAATGTTCAGCTACCATAATAGATGAGACAGTGCATGTAAGTATGATGGTAATTTATTTATGCCTTTCATTTATAACAAAACTCAACAAATTTATGTGTCTAGAAGTGGTATTAGGCAGCTAATGGGAGATATAGTTTTCCTTATATGGAACTATGATATCCATTGGATTGCTTCCAGGAACTGGGTGTTCTACCATCAAGCCATGAAAAGTCCTAGGGAACGATGATATTTATGTCTGTTGAGCATCCAATAGAAGAATATTGAAGGTGTGGTTTCCTTTTATTATTCACAAACAGAAAGGTGACTGAGTTCTAAATGTAACTGAACACCTTAAAAAAATAGAATAGGTTTATAGAATAGGTTCCATGGCTTTTAACATCTAGCTGGTAGTAAACATAATGTCAAAGTCATCATGGCAGTCCTAATCCATTAAAAATAATTATGCATTATCAAGTCAGTCTGAGCGAATGTTGACTCTCCCAGGATTTTCTAGATCATACCTGTCAAGAATCCCGGATTGGCCGGGATTTCCCGTATTTATGCGCTGGTTCCTCCCCTTTCCTGCCGCCGTCCCATATTTGAACGGCGGGGAAAGGGGTTACTGTGCACACATGCCCATCGCAAATTGGCTCTGCGCATGCGCAGAGGGGTTCTGCGCATGCGCAGATGAGTTGTTGCATGCACAGAGGGGTTCTGCACATGTACAGATGATTTGCTGCATGCGCAGCGGGGTTCTGCGCATGTGCAGGTGAGTTGTTGCGGCACATTCGCACCTGGGCCAGAGCAGTTCCCATATTTCCAGGAGCCGTGCTTGACGGGTATGTTCTAGATTTGAATACAGTAAAACCTCATATAAAGAGCGCCTCACTTAGAGACTAACTCACTTAAAGAGAATTTTCTCTGAATGGTTGCCCTTGCTTAACAACTAAAAACAACAAAAAACTCACTTAGCAACTAAATTGGGGTTCACAACCCCACCCACCCCGCCAGAAGTCCCAATCAGTCACTTACAATGGTAGCAGTGGCACTTTTCCCAAGTGTTTTACTTAAAGAGCAACTCGCTTAAAGAGCAATCCCATGGAATGCATTATGCTCTTTAAGTGATGTACCACTGTACACAGATATAGTTAATCAGTTCTTCCTTGTGGTGGTGCTGTAGAATTGTGCATCTTGCCTAAGGCCACACAGGTGGCAGGGCATGTAATCCCATTAGCTGCAAACTCTCTGGTGTTCTCAAGAGGCTTTTTCTCCCTGGGGGCATAGCTGGAATTTCAAATCCCAGCTCTCTATTATTACACACTGAGCTAATGTAATTTCTGGATGAATTTTTGTAATTCCCACTGTTGCTGCAGAAGCAAAAACCCAGCTTAAGAACTTTTAAACTAATTAGCTGACGAGAAAACTGTGTGGTAAGGTGGATGCCATCCATAGAGCAAACCTGTACTCCCATTTGTAAACTACCAACACCCTGGGAATTTTCACCTGATTTAATATTGTTTTACTTTTAGACATTACAAAAGTTATTATTTCAATTTACCAATGCTTGAAAATAAATGTTGCTATGATACTGTAAATCAGGAATTCTCAACCTGCGGCCCATGGATTTAATGTGGCCCACCATCACCTCCACCACACCAGGAAGTGCCATGTGGTAGAGGAAGGGCAAAATGGCCATCCGGCTCCTGAAGCTCTCTGAGGGAGCGTGACTTGGCCCTCGGCTTAAAAAGGTTGAGAACTCCTGCTGTATATAATTTATAATATGGCAAAAATAAACATGCTAATTGCCACCCGGGTTTTTAGATTTTATCTGTCTATTTGCTGTGAAGATTTTGTAATATGTTTTATGTACGGTTCTTAATGGTATGTTGATTCGGGTCTTTTATATACCGTATATGTGGTGAAGTGCAATTGCATTATGAGCCGCCCGGAGTCACTTCGGTGAGTGGGTGGCCATACAAATTTAAGTAATAAATATTTATTTATTTATTTTACATATATACAAACACAGATGTGTGATCCTTACATAATACTAAGGCAAGGGCAGATCTTTTTATTGGATCTCCAAGAAATTAAACAAATAGCTGTGCACTAATGAAGACTAGTTTAGATTGAAACCTAGCTATTTGTTTATCCACACACACACATTTTGGCAGATCTGTTTATTAAAGCTAAGTTCAAACATTCACATTGCAATCACCAAGGAAGGGAGTGGATTTCAAACTCTACCTCTGGTAGCTTTTTCTTGGTTTTTTCCTCCAAATTCCTCAAAGGATCACCATTTACCAGCATTTACTTCTCCCATTACCTTCTTTTGAAACTCAACATTCCTATTTTGTTGAAGGGAAAGACAACCAGAAACATGAGAAGCCCTCGTCAGAGAACAGAAAATAAAGTATAGTCTACCTAACAAAGTGAAGGTTTCCCTTGCTTGAAAGCCAGTCGTATCTGATTCTAGGGTTCAGTGCTCATCTCTGTTTCAAAGCCGAAGAGCCAGCACTGTCTGATTCTGCAGACGTTTCCGTGGTCATGTGGCAGGCATGACTAGACACCGGAGCGCACAGAATGCTGTTACCTTCCCACCAAAGTAATCCCTATTTATCTACTTGCAATTTCTTGCTTTTGAACTGCTAGGTTGGCAGAAGCTGGGTCAAAGACGAAAGCTTATTCCGTCCTGCCATACTTGGGAATCAAACTGCTGACCTTCCACCTCCCAGTCGGCGTCTTAACTACTTGAGCCACTGCAGTCCTAACTAGATGAAGCTAATTGAAGCCAACTTAAAAGTATTGGCAAGTAAGGAGCAGAAGTTTTCTTCAGTTTGCAGTCCTACTTGGCTGCTGTTACTTGTCCATATTGTTTTCTAGATGGTGCTCTAGGTTAGGGTATCCTTCATTACTCCAAGCTTTCCTCACTTAAAAAGTGTAACTTAGAGAAGGGGCCTGTTTTGTTGCTCCGTATTGTTGAACTGGGGACTGCGGTGGCTTAGTGGTGGTGGCTTAGTGGTTAAGATGCTGAATTTAATGTTCAGCAGGTCAGCAGTTGGAGACCCGAATGCTGCATGACGAAGTGAGTTACCATCTCTGTCCCAGCTCCTGCCAACCTAGCAATTTGAAAGCAAGAAATTACAAGTAGATAAATAGGTACCACTTCAGTGGGAAGGTAAGCAGCATTCTGTGCACTCTGGTGTTTAGTCATGTCTGCCACATGTCCACAGAAATGTCTGCAGATGCAGACAGTGCTGGCTCTTTGGTTATAAACAGAAATGAGCACTGAACCCTGTCAAATAATCCTTTATGTTAGGACCTAGACAACATATATTAAGGGCCTAGTTGCAGTTTATAGAAATCATTTTGCTTAAAGATTGAGAATCCAGCATTTTCTAACAGTTGGCATAAGCCTACACACACTGTACTTGGCAAGTAACCTGAAAGAATTTAATTAGTTGAACTTTTCACCTCAGTCTCACAGTTAGGAGGGGGGAAGAGAGAAGCAATGTATATGTGACCTCATCCACTAGATGGGAGGGGGAGTTCAACGTACACTTGCCTTAGAGCATCCATGCATTGAGTTGTACCATATTTGGCCCAGTCTGGCACATAAATGTAAACAATCTATATCATTAGCCATAAGATAAATGACGGAGATAGTCTGGCTCAGAAACTTATAAAATACACAAGCAGCTGACAGCCCACAGCTGGGGGGGAGGAGAAAGCTGAGAAGCTCACAGCTCCGATGAAGGGAGATGCCTCATCAAAATGCCAATGACTTGATGCCAATGCTAACTTCATGGGGGCGTACGGCCCAATCCAAGAAGCCAATTAGCCAGAGAAAAGAGGTAGCTATGAAAGCTGAATTTATTATGTTTCTTTCTTGCACTCATTGAATGCTCAGAGGAGAGAGACAGGATTTTAAGAAGCAATTTTTAAATGTTGTTCAAATGCCTATTTTATAGAAAATAGCTCTTTTGCTAATAAAGAGATCCTATGCTGCTGAAGCGTGTGTTTCTTCAAAGCAAATAGGAAATTGAGAGTGGAAGGTGAGATAAGAAATTTAACAAGCTCTAAACAAAGAGACTATTCCTTTAATTTCCAAAGACTTGGAAACCAGAAGTCCTAAGAAGAAGGGTAGCTGGGCCTGCCTTCGCCCTTTAAAAGAAAGGGGACAAAGTGAAGGGGGAAACTTCAAAGAAGGCACAGGGCCACAGCTTGGCACCCAAGTATCTCAGAAGGACATACTCATTCACCTTCTATTCTTCCCAGTGCAGCAAGGTGATAGGGAAGACGGCACTTACTTACAGGAGTCAAAGGAAACTGACTTCCTTTATAGAGCCACCCTTTACCCAGCTAATAAAGAGAAGCAGGGGAGCCACTTCTCTCACCCAATAATCTACTACAGGCCAGAGCAGAAGCTACCAAAGCAAAGCCAATGCACTGGGCATTTGGAAAGCTCCACCGTTCCCCTAACTGATGAGACCCGGGTGGCTATCAGAAAATTAATCAAGGATAAATCAGGTTAGAGTGCCAGCATGTGGTCACACCACATGGGACGGTGCAAGCGGAGCGGTGCCAACAAACCCTAGAGTTGGATATGACTGGCTTTCAAACAAGGACAACCTTTACCTTTATTGTTGAACTTCTGAGAGTAGGAATTGTTGTTGATCTAATGCAAATCATCCAGAGATCTCTCAGTAGCTCCATTTCTAATTTCCCCATACCATTTTCTTAGGAAAATAAATGATTTTTGTTCAGGGTATAACTGGTAATAGGAAGCAACATATTCCATGAGGGAGTAGGTGGGAGGAACCAGCTCTACTTCCACTAATACAGAATTAACACCTAATGCTCCTGCTATTCTGAATTCATGTCAGCATTTTACAACAATACAAGAATTGCTGATTAGCTCCCTTCAAATGTTATTTATATATAGAAATGAATGTGCCTGGGCAAAGCAACACAGCAGCAGATGTATTTCCACAACCAATACACTCATTTTGGCCTCCAGAATTAGCTTATTCTCAGTATTGGTGCATATCCCTGGACTTCTATTCACATGGAGGCAAACCTATGTGCATCTACATGATGTATATAGGCTGGTATCAAATACTGACACAAACAGGTGTAGACCAAAAGGTGGCTTGCAACTGTGAGCCCACTTTGCTCTGCCTCCACATGTTTCTATATACAGATTAATATCTTAAAAGGATTAGAGTTGAGCTCTACATCCAAACTTCAATGTCCCATATAAAGAGATGGATCATTTCAGAATGTCTTCTCTACAACAGGAAGTTGGGTTCTGTCCAAGGCTCACTGAGAACATCTGGGCTCTACCACTGAACACATTTTGAACATTGCCCTTTGACTTTCAGACTTATGCAGATATCAGAATGCTTTCATTGCAGCAGATGATCATCTTCTAATTCAACACAATTCTATCAATTTCATTAATACGACACTTTCCCACAATGCTGCCCATTATAAATCATCCTCTTCTATGTTTCATTCTTTTTTTTCCACAGTCACTTTCTGCCCCCTCCAACCTTTTGTGGTTTGTGTATTTGCTAACAGAGATCCATGAATCAATGCAAACATTAAACAGTAGAAGCATTTTGCTGCCTGAGGGAGAACAATTAATATCCCTGCTCCTTAAAGTTCAAAGTATCGAGGGCTGGCTAACTTATTTTAGCATCTAAGAAAGAAAGTTCCAAAACCTTTCTCCTTATGAGTAAAATATACAATAATACTTAAACAAACAAAGATAGCCATGTGATCCATACACAAAACAAATGGAGGAGGAGGAGGAAGGCAATACAGTACCTTTATTGGATCACTCAAAAAAAAATTCATTGCAAGCTTTTGTGATTCAAGATCACTTCTTCAGACATGCATCGGTTTCTTGTGGACAAGGAAATTATCAAGGAAAGTCCCAAATGTTCATGGCATGATGGTCTGTCTACCAGGCTTCTTTCTTAGAAATAATACTTAAATTATTTTTCCCTGCTCTTTCATGATATCCAAAATCAGCTGTCTGAGATCATTGCCTCACTTTGTCTAAAGATAGGGTAGGCTTCTTAAAGAGTTCATATGCTCTATTGAACAGTGAGATTACTGTAATAAAGTTTACTGTATGGTTATCGGCAGGCCTCGTTGACCTCACACTAGGCCCATAGCAATAATTGAAGTGTTAAGCACACACACTCAACTCCTTGACTCTTAAAAAATTACTGTGCACTTACTGACTTCTTTTATTTGCCAGCAATAAGATTGTGCAGAGATTAGATATAAAAATGTATTGTGTTATCGTTGCTTATGGGAGGAGTCGAGTGGTTTATGGCAATCTCTTCTCTTTCTAAGAAATAGGACTATCTTGAGTATGTTATGATTCTTTACACTATTAAATTTGTTCCTTAATGAACCATCTGCGTAAAGGAGAATTGTCAATATTGAAACAGTATTTTTTTTTTACAGAAGACAACCAAGTGATTATTATTTTAAAAAAGCCTACATTTGGATTTTAAAAATATTTGGTTATTTCACTGATCAAACAATGTCCAGTAAAAATCTAGTATCTTAAAACTTTAATGAGATGGGAACAATAGAGAAGGTCAAGAGATTTTAGGTAAAAGTAAAGGTTGCCCTTGCTCAAAAGGCTGTCTTATTTGACTCTAGGGTGCGGTTATTATATCTGTGTTGTGTATTAAGGTAGAATTGCAAGTTGCACAGGCAACGCCTTGCAACAATAAAATGACGATTTCCCGCCATCCAAATTAGGAGTTAAAGTTGGCACGAAATCCCCCTCTCTGGGTGCACTCATTATGCTAATTAGAGTTATGTGATTGGTTACAACTTTGGATCCTGTTCCTGATTGGTTAATACTTATATATCCTGTTATGATGGGTTGGTTATGCTTGTCCGGCGGGTTACTACATTGTAGTAAGGAGTCACCGCCGGGGAGACACTATATAAGCCCCATGGGTGAGCTAGGGTGGGGCCGGACTGGATCTATACTTCCCATTACCGCACAGGTTAACCAGTGTTGGGGTAAGCCTGGGTCTCCTCTTTACACTATCACGCCAAGGTGTAGCTTAGTCACTGCCTCTATGGTAGGAAACACGAGGGACCGACTACATGGGACAAGTGTAGCCATCTAATGTCCGGAGTGCCTTGTAAGTGTTACCTGAAAGACTGTTCAATAAACTCCTGTTGTTATTCTGTTCATCGTTGCCTGGACTATTGCTTATAAGGGCTGGACACAACAATCTGTTAACAGCCAATGAGCCAGCGCTATCTGGATCTGCAGATGTTTCCATGTACATGTGGAAGGCATGACTAGGCATGGAATGCTGTTTACCTTCCCACGAAAGTAGTACCTATTTATCTACATGCAATTTCTTGCTTTCTAACTGTTAGTTTGGCAGGAGCTGGAACAGAGATGGGAGCTCACTCCATCGTCCAGTACTTGGGTCTTTAACTGCTGACACCTGCCAACCTTCCAGTCATCAGGTTCAGCATCTTAATTGTTAAGCCACTGCATTACACAATGGGATAGACCAAGAGACAAAAATTGGGTCAGTTTTGTAGCGGAGAGAGAATGTTGAGCTTACCTCTCCCAGGGTACTAGTTTAACCCTTTAACCCAATGCCCATTAAGCAAGGAATTACATTCCCATCTGCTCCCAACAGAAAATGTGCCAAAAATCAGGGAGGGATCTAGACCATACCTGTCAACCATCCCGATTTGGCCGGGATTACCACGGAATTTGACGCCGATTGACTTCATAACCCGCCCCGCGCTGACAAAATGCCATAATTTGGCAGCGGGGAAAACGCTTTCCATGCATGCGTGGAAGGGTTCTACACAAGTGTAAAACCCTTCCACGCATGCGTGGAAAGCGACCTGCGCACAAGCAATCTGCGCAGGTCTCGTTTTTTCCGGAGCCGCGGGTTGACAGGTATGATCCAGACCTTATGGGGGCAAATTGGGGGTGGGGGTTATTTGGCATTTCAGGCACAAACCATAGAGAAATCAAGTAAGAATAACTTCACCATATGTTTACAATCTGATTAGGAACTTGTGATGAGAAAATAAAAAGGAGGAGGAGGGAAAGCCACATTGTCCTTTATATACAGTCTGGGGTTGGTAATACTTTTATTGGACTACTAAAAATCACAGATATATCCCTGTACAGGCTCTCAACAGGGTGGGCAACACAGAGCTAGGAGTGGCATAGAAATAAACATCAATGTTTGTAAAAATTATGGTCAGCTGTGCAAACCATCTTCCTTTATTAAAAGGAAATTCATACTGCGTCTGCAGACTCAAGACGGAGGTTTCAGATTCCACCTCCGGTGGTGCTGAATAACTGGCAATCATTTGTCTAACATACCGTAATTTGGAAAGATATTCTAAATCCATTATGCCAGGATTCTCTTACTCATGAGTAGCACCCCGGCCTCCTGGTAATGGTATCCCACCTGATACTGCCTGCTCTCCAGGCTAAACAGTCCAGGCTTTTAAAGCTTGCCTTCTCACTCCTGATCTGAGTCTAGGTTGTAAGCAAGGTAGCGCATAGGAGATTAAACACTCCAGTCATCTTCGAGTATTTTTAAAGTATATTGTAATCAAATTAAGTTGAAGAATAAAGTTTTTCAAAAGTTCAGAAAGCACATCAAAACAAAGAAAGCTTCTCTAACTGGGGGAGCCAAAGCCCCCCTTCTGTCTTAGGGGCCATTCAACAATTATATGATCCTCGAGGGGGGAGGGATCTGCCATCTGAATTACGGAAAATTACGTGGGGGGGAGGGTCAGGTCAAAGATTACATAATCCATTTGGAGCTGTTGTGGTTTCAAAACATGGCGCTTTTTTTAGGTTTAAAAATGATCCCTGGGAATTTTGATCTGATTTGAGATTATTGAATTGCTTGTGCAGTCTATTTCTATTTCACCAATAGTGAAAAGTTCTAAAAATTAGAGTTTTGATACAAAAGCTCTGGATTACGTTATTTTAAAGGGTGTGTGTGTGTGTTCCGAAGCTAAAATTACGGTAGGATTACATGGGGGAGTCAAATTTCCCCAAAAAATGGATCATGTAATTGTTGAATAGCCTCTTAAGTACCTACATGTTGTCTCAGTTCACTGCTCACCCTCAGAATGAAGCTTCCGATCAAGAGAGTGTCTTGCCCCCTCCCTCTGAGTTTTATCTCCTCACACATGGCCCACCCCTTGCCATTCCTCTAAAGCAGGGGTGCCCAAACTATGGCCCAGGGGCCAGATTCAGCCCCCAATGGAATTCATCCAGCCCACAAAGCCCTCGTCGCTCCTGGAAGTGGAAGTAAAATGCTCTCATACGGGCGCGTTTTAATTTTGCTTCCAGGAGCGACGAGGGCCTCATGGACCAGATGAACTGGCGTCAGGGATCAGATCCGTCCCCTGGGCCATAATGACCGGCTCCCTGAACCACATGACTGACCTGTGGTCCAAAAAGTTTGGGCACCCCTGCTCTAAAGGAATCCAGCCAATGACCATACAGTATCACATGTCTCTCAGACATTAGGTTCTATTTCTTCCAAACCACAAGGGTAGCATGTTTTCGAATACCAATACTTCTAAGGAATGTTCCACAGGTCCCCCCACGCTTGGAAATCCCCATCTTGGAATTAGGCTGAGCCAAGGTGCAGGCAATACCCTGACACATTATTCCTCACCGTCATTTTGTACTTAGCATTGTTTCATCATAAGGAGGACTGGCCATTATGCTGAAGAGGAGGTCACTGCAAGTAGTGATGTTTGGTTGTGTAGAGAGAGCACCAGTGGCATCTCCTTGGCCACCATCCCCAGGGGAGAATACTACTCTGTGTACCAGGCAGCATGAACTGACCCTTCGGTAAGATGGAAGATGGTGTCCTGTTGCCAGTGTTGAAGCCAAAAATCAGCTTCCAGTCCAGTTGACCTCTACAGCTGAAATGTGTGGAATGCCATTTTCTCTGCCTCTTATAACTAAATGGCTTACATGTCAATAACAATACCAGCTTTTTTGATTTTGTTATTAGCCTCTGTGTAAAATTTCTTGAGGGACTGCGGTGGCTTAGAGGTTAAGATGCTGAGCTTGACAACTGGAAGGTTGGCAGGTCAGCAGTTTGAGCCCTGAGTGCTGCACGATGGAGTGAGCTCCTGTCTCTGTCCCAGCTTCTGCCAACCTAGCAGTAAGAAAGCAAGAAATTGCAAGTAGATAAACAGGTACCACTTCCGTGGGAAGGTAAACAGCATTCTGTGCACTCTGGCGTCTAGTCATGTCTACCACATGTCCATGGAAATGTTTGCAGAAGCAAACAGTGCTGGCTCATATATACTGTATATATAAAACAGAAGTGAGATCTTGTATGTCCTCAATTGGCTCACACACCTCTGAACGAATGTTGCCAGGACTTGCCACACACCTACCTTGGCCTTTGGAGAGGTACATTGGGGGGGTCATGATCCCCATGGAGGGTGTATGCCCCTAAATTGATCTGCAAAGGGAAGTATACTTGACAGGAGTGTGTGTGTGTGTGTCCCCGTGTGTATGTCCCAAAGGCCAAGGTAGGCGTATCATAGCCCCAAGTAGGTCACCCGATTGTGACATCATCATGATGTAATTGAGCTGGCTAACGTCACAGTCCCAGGTAGGGACGCAAAGGGGACACAAAGAGAGATGGAGGAAGGGAGGCAGGAGTTACCCACACACATACCATGAGGTTTCCATGGGCAAGGCTGGCCTACGGTAAAAAAGAAAACCCAGGCAAGGCCAGGTTATTGGCTAGTTTGCTATAAATGGAGATAAGCACTGAAAACTAGAGTCAGATGCGACTGGCTTTCGAGCAAGGGCGACCTTAACTTTACCTAATCTACTTTATAAAATTTTCATAAAGATAATTTTTGTGAAGAAGCTGCAAGCTATCTTGAACTCTTTAAAGGAAATATAAAGAACAATATATAAAGCAATACAAACAAACAAACAAGCACTCTCCTTTTCCCAACAGCTGACTGCCATAGTGGAAGTGCTGTACCTGTTGAATTCTTGTCTAACAGAAATCTTGGCTAATGAAATAAAAATGCTTCTCACAAGTGTGGAAATGAGTGTTCGTATCTATGAGGTTTAAAAGGGCTGTTGGTTCATTTGGTTTTATAATGCAAAAAAATGAAAACTAAATTAGCTCGAGTGCTCATTTCCCAATACCTTTCCTTTTCCTGAGAGATCAATAATCAGGCAGTAAGACAAACAACTCGAGTCAGTCTTGGAGGCTATTTGTAAAACCTCATGGGCAAAAACATCCATAGCTTTATCCAATTAAATAGGGTCAAAAGAAATGAACTGTTCTGTAATGTGGTTCCACCTGGTGTCTGAAATGCTGAGCATTCACTTTTATCATGTTATCATGACAGTGCAATGTAAGTGCATGGACTAACTTTTTGTTGAGGTTACTTGTTTGATTAGTTTTTCAACCAGTACACAGAGATGGGATGGGGGGGGGGGGGTTTGTTCCTTTTACCAATGTGATACAGTACAACAATGATTGTATGGGAAAACATTTAATTTTATTCCCCTGACCATCTACAGGGGAAATTATCAATTTATGATATTTTGCACCGGCTGTCAGCTGCTTCAGGATACTAGAAATCAGATTGCTAGAGGAACAAAATGCCATTGAGGGGTAGGGATCATCCCTAATGATATTTTCTTCCTCCCCTTGACCCCAAATGACTTTTTAAAAACCATGCTACACTGGACCAGAAGGGCCCTCATGATTCGGCTGTAATAGAATGATAACACAAAAGGAACTGGAGAAGCACCAACCGCCAACCTCCTGTATGGTTTTACAAAAACATGCAGATAGTACTGTTTTCTTATGTGCAAAGTAAAAAGAGGATGGTTCTGTTTGAATATTTTGGACTCTCTGTTGTTCAACAATCACTGTATAAAGTGCATCTTTCACACTGAGTGAACAGATGCTCTCTTTTTGCAACCCAGGAAAAAATTATCCCTAATGAGGAAAAGGGGAAGGAAGTAAGTTAACTAATAATATGTAATTTGCAAAGTGTAAAGGTTGCAGAGGGGTGCTGGCCAAAAAGAAAGGGAAATAACAGGGTAGATTTTTAATGATTAGGAAAGCAAATTACTACAGGCATCCCAGCCTTGGATAAGCCCAGTTGATCTACTTCACTGGGTTTGACGTGTGTAACATTGTGCAATATGTGACATGCTCCAGGTTCATTGAGGGCTTTTCAAGACAGAGCCAATTTACATAAAATGTATCTGTTTAATTGCTGGTGGGCCGTATTTATATTTTACCTCCTTCCATTTGATGTAAGGTTTCTTCTTAGGGAAAACTGAGTTCTTGCTCCTTCCTAAAGGCAAGGCTGGACTCTATTTGTTGTGGTTGCAAGGGCAGAGTTTAATGCTATGGCATTTCCAATTAAGTTCATTTCTGCAGTTCTAGCTTGCCCATAGGAGGTTCTTGGTCATAATGCATCAAAGATCACACTGAAATAAATGTCTGTTGCGTATTAAGGCACATTTGCAAGTAGCATGGGCAGCGCCCTTGCAAGAGGAAAATGGCAGTTTCCTGCCATTATAATTAAGAGCTAAAGTTGGTGCGGAAAACCCCGTCCAGGGCGTGCTCATTATGCTAATCAGAGTCCTGTGATTGGCTGCAGTTTTGGATCCTGTTTTTCATTGGTTGTTACATATATATTGTTTTATGATTGGTTAGTTGTGCTTGTCCGGTAGGTCGCTACTTTGTATCAAGGAGCCACCGCCAGGGAGACACTATAGAAGCCCCACAGGTAAACAAGGGTGGGGCTGGACCGGATCTATACTACCCATTCCGCATAGGTAGCCAGCAACGTGCTAAGCCTGGGTCTCCTCCACACGCTACTGCTTCTAGTGTAGCTCAGCCCTTGCCTCTTCCGGAGGGACTGATTTCATGGGATTGTATAGCCATCTCTGTGTCCGGAACGCCTCCTAAGCATAACCTGAAAATACTGTTTAATAAACTCTAGTTGCTGTTCTGTTCATCGTTGCCTCGACTATTGCTTATAAGGGCTGGACGCAACAATGTCTTAATCTTAAAGGAGATGCAATGTGTCTTTTGCTGGTTCTCCAATCTTCCACCCAGATTGTGTGTGTGTATGTGTGTGAATCTACTGACAGAGGTGCTCACAATATGTTTAAGCATGCTAACATTGTGAATACTGCTTCAAAAATACTTGCAAACATGGCTAGGAAGGCAAATTCAGATAAAGGCTGCCTCTGTACACACTTTATTTGCAAGCCTGATTGCTTAGGCAAATAACTGAAAGAATTACATTTCCAGAGGAAATGGTTTGTGCCTGAAATGCCAAATAATCCCCACTACCCTCTCATCCACTGCAACCCTTGGAGAACACTTATCTCCAGTCACATTTCCAGAATCAAACTGGGTGATACAATCAGCATATTGTTAGAGTGGGGCTTCTTTAAGTAGTGGGGAAAAATTTGTTTGTCACAACATGAGAACTTCTCACTTCCTATATCTTGCAACTTGAATTGCTTTGTTTTGTGATTGGTCATGGGGAGATAAAGAGAGAATTAATTTCTTCAGGCATGAAGAAATGCTTGAAGATGGCTTCCTGGAAACCATCGTGTCTCCATCCTTCTCTTTTTCACCTCCTCCTCACTTCAATGAGTTGCTTCCAGGAAAAAAAGTCTCAAAATGCAAAATCACCATTAGCTGGTTGTGTGGGGGAGGAGGAAGAGCTTTTGGAATTGGGTCAAGAAACCCACATTAGTTATCTAACAGGTTGTTCTTGTGCATCCATCTCAGCCTCCAGGGTCAACCAAGCATGATTGCCAGCTTTTTATACGTTCTTTCCAGGAATTTTCAGACAAAGACAGAACTCTTTGCCAGCCAATTGTGGCAAAGTTTATTTTTAAAAAAAACCAAGAAGGATGTGCCATTTGTTTTTAAATTCTGGATTACAAATCCCAAAATTCTCCTCACCAGCAGACTCCTATAGACATCTAAATGTGGATCACCTCAGAGAAAGGCCTAAAATGGAAGGTTTTGTGGCCTAGCCAGGCTCTACCTGGCTTCCTGCTCAAAAAGGGAAGCTGCCCATTTTCTCCTGAATAAGTAGTCCTTTGTGTAGGCTTTACTAAATCACATCTAGCAGAATCACTTTATTTATTTGTTTGTTTGTTTGTTTATATACCACCTTCCTCACCCTAAGGGGTGACCCAAGGTGGTTTACAAGTAATAAGATATTACTAGAGTCCGGGGGGGGGGGGTAGATGTCAAAGCTGCCCCCTCTCCCCACCAGCGCCTCTTCTGCCCTCCCAGGCCCCGAGAGGCCGAGGGCTAGAGTCCCGGAGGGGGGGGAGGGGAAGATGTCAAAGCCACCCCATCTCCCCAACAGTGCCTCTTCTGCCCTCCCAGGCCCTTTCTTAGCATCCTTCTCCACCTCCCAAAATCCAGGTTCCTGGTTCTAGCAGAGGACATCATTGGGACTTTTGCCCAAGATTTTATTTTTCCTGCATTGCTTCATCTGATTTACAAAGCTCCCTAGTTTTTTTTTTAGCCTGATAAGACTAAAAAGTAATTTCTGTTATTCCTGAATCTACCTTTCCCCTTACATTGGTGGCTTCCCCATCCATTACCCCCTTTTGTGTGTAAAGTGTGTGGCTAGGTTTGGTGTTCAGGGAATCAAGACAATGGAAGCAGCCGTACAAGGCTTAACACATCTTTATTGCATGGCATACAGTATGAACACGAGGTAATGGCAGTGATACAGCTCCTTTTATATGGTGACTATACATTTTGAATGTGGCTACGCGGTAGCCTATTGGCTACTGTCGGTGTGACATCATCCGGAGTCATGCCCTTCTTGTCCAGGTGTGTCGTGGCGGGAATGTTTCCCACGGCTGGAGATGGTTGGGGAATTTGTACACAACACCCCTCCCCCTTAGGATGGGATGAAGTCCTTCATCCAATATGGTTCTCCGCATGTGCGCTTGGGGCATGTGGCTGCTGGGCTTGATTCGGGGGCACTAGCGCTTCTCTGTTCGCTCAGCTCTTGCCCTCAACAAAAAAACGGGGGTGCCCCAAGTACATGCTGTGAACGGTCGCGTTGTCATCACCGAAGACCCGTCGATACACGTGGTGCACTTCCAAGTCGCTGTCGTCGGAGACCCTGCCGATGCCGTCTGATCTGCTAGGCGGACGCTCCGCCAGGCCCTTGTTCTCCCCTCGCCGTTGTCTGCATACCTTGGCGATGTGGCCCTGCCATCCGCAGTTGTGGCACTCAGCTTTCTGGAACGGGCATCTACTTCAGTCGTGGGACGCTCCACAGCCATCGCAACAGCGACTTTCATTTCATTTCATTCATTTCATTTCATTTCATTTCATTTATTCGATTTATATCCCGCCCTACTTGGCCAGGGCCAACTGAGGGCGGCTTACAACAAGTAAATTAAATACAATATAACAAGACTTTCCTTGCCTCGCTTCTCGGCCACCCCCTTCCAGACCCTTTGGACATCTTCGTCCTCGCTGGAGCATGTTGAGGTCTCTGTGGAAAAAGGGGGTGAAGTTGGGGGGTGTGGATCCCGCCAGGCCACTTGTACTGGGGTAGTTGCCCCTTCAAGTGGCGGAGGCTTTGCTCTGAACAGCTTAACCCCGGCCCTCAATGCTTCGGCTGCCTGCGCTTCTTTCAGTACCTCTTGGAAAGTCAGCTCGCAGCCCCGGTTCATGAGCTTCTGTTGGGTCTCTTCGTCCCACAGTCCACAAAGCATGCGGTCCCTGAGGGCAATCTCCAGGTTTTCCCAATCACAAGGGCCTGCAGCCAGGTGGAGGGCCGCCGTATAGTCCACCACGGACTCTCCTGGGTTCTGTGCCCTTCTCCAGAATGCAGCTTGAGCCGTGAAGATGGAGACAGTTGGCTGAAAATGCCCCCGCAGTGCTGCCAGAAGGTGCTTCACGGGGACCTCCTCTACCTTCCTCGGTGCCATTAGGTTCACCAGGAGCTTCATGGCCGGATACCCGAGCATCGTGATGAGGTGGGCACGTTTCTTCCCCTCGTCTGTGATGTCGGCAACCGCCAGCGCGCTCTGAAAGTGCATCTCAAACAATTCCCATTGCTCCGGATGCTTGATGTCGAAACTCGGTGGTGTCTTGATCCCATGGGAAGCCATATCCCACCTTTGTCACCAATTTGGTGTTCAGGGAATCAAGACGATGGAAGCAGCCATACAAGGCTTAACACATCTTTATTGCATGGCATACAGTATGAACACGAGGTAATGGCGGTGATACAGCTCCTTTTATACGGTGACTATACGCTGAGATACATTGTGTTCTATTACAGATTGTTAAAGGATACATTCTTTTCCTGAGGTAGTTACATTCATCTTAAAGGTATACTGCAGCAGTTACATTCCATACACAACACTAGGGGAAGATCTTTATCGTTCTATTCCCCTTTGCATTTCTTCTTTCCATCTTCTTCAAGCAACAGCCCTCTCAGCTTTGTGATATTTGTTTCCTTTGAATTAATTGTTTCCCAACATATTTCTGGAAAAACATTGTCTATCATTTATACTGCTTTACTATAATTGTTGCTATTCTGCCATACAATCATTATGTATATTGCCATTCTGGAACAGAAACATTATAAGATAAGGAAGCATTCAGAGAGAGACAGCAGAGATAAAGTACATACATATGCTGGACACCCATCTCAAGTGTTTCATAATCAAATTTGATACACCACAACTAACAGGTTGTTATATTATGCTATATATGTTGTATGTTATATGTTGCTATATTATACCACCCTTACAGAAACTACTTCAGTAGAGTTCTCATCCACAGCCTCAGACTTCGGCTCAGAACAAAAGAAATGCCAGGTGCTTGGCCTGGGCCACTCACACAATAGATGCTAGGCCTGAATGATAAACTGATTAGCAAACATGTAATACCACAATGTTTGTCTTGCAGCTATCTACTAACCATTTGCAATTCAACAGGGTGAAGCTTCACAACTAATCTGAAGAAGGGGTATAACCAGTTGTAAAAACACACCACATTGACCACATTGACTTATATATTGACTTGTATACTTATGCTAAGTATTCTGTACCTCTGTACCTGATGTGTATAAATTGATGCCATGAAGTCCCACTCTTATGTATGACGAAGTGGACTTGATCCACAAAAGCTAACATTAAAATACAGTAGTTATTCTTTAAAGCGCCACAACATGATTTTTCTTTTTTCTTTTGTTTACTCTCTGATATGTATATTATGTATATTACAATAGCACTCTGTGAATGTGATATATACGCGACCCAGCCTCTGCCAAGACACACAGTTGCCATGGCTCAAAGATTTATTGCAGGTGTTTCTTAGAACATGTGAATTCATAAATATGCTCTGAGTTCATACCATGTAACAATTGTTCCCATAGAGAATAATCTGTGGCAAGTGATGCCACTGCTTCTGGCCACCAAACAATCCCAGTGCTTCAGCCATGCAAGCCCAGGATCAACCTCTTACACTACTTTCTCCCCTTCTCCAAGGCTGTTGATTCCAGCTGTGTCCAGCTTTAGCTAGATTCAGACATCATTAGATCGGGAAGGCACAAAGAGTTCCTGTGAACTTCAGGACCTTCTTGTTAAATATTATAACACGGTTGAACTATTAAACTAGCTGCATCCGTGGGCAGTTTTAACAGCCAATTAACTGGGATATAGGGGTGTTTGTTTTAATTTCCAAACATTGTCCTCACAGGTAGTGAACTTCCAAGAATCCAGTCAGTTTCATGTTTAGTTTGTCACAATAAAGCTGCTGTGCGCTAAGCAGAAATCAAAGCCACTCTCAGTCCCAGATTTCACACTGCAATGTTGTTGTTGTTGTTGTTGTTGTTGTTGTTGTTGTTGTTGTTGTTGTTGTTGTTGTTGTTGTTGTTGTTGTACCCTTCAAATGTTTGGACTACTGACAGCACTGGTCAATGCTTGTTTTGTTCCCTTTGAAATGCAAGTGCCCCTGTTTAAAAAAGGAAGTTGCAATGGAAACTGTGTGAACTCTTCAATCATTCCACAGCCCCTGTGTGAGCACTGACTGCAATTTCAAACATAATACAGGCTGTAAGCAGACCTTAATTCCCAGGTTCAGGAATGTGTATTTTCCTTCCCCTTTAGTAGCACCCTAACTTACATTGACTCTAATAGGGCCTTCAAGATCAGTAAGATATTTAAACAGCAGTTTTACCAGTTCCACCTCCACCCCCAGTGAATTTCTGTGGGCAAGCAAGGATTCAAACCCAGTTCTGCTGAGTCCTATTCAATTACTCTAATTACCACACCATGTTGGTTATATGTTACTTTTAACTCATATCATTTATACACTGTCACTGAGCCAGATTCCCACAAGATATTCAGAACCCTACCAGAGTAAACTCAGTGGCTGAAATTCTGCTACTTAATTAGTAAGTTGCACTAAAGTAGGCTCATTGTATCAGTGGAAATTTAATGAGTCAATCCCTCTGCAGCTTCTATGGATTCAAATGGGCCTACTCTAGTTGCAATTTACTTTAGAATTGCAAATCACAACTAGGACAGGTCCATTCGAATCAATAGAACCCATAGAGGAGATGACTCATCAAATCACCACTGATTCAACTTACTACACTAAGTAACAGGATTTTTGCCATTAAATCAATGGGATATATATGTTTCAATTCAATGGGTCCATTTTAGACAAATCCTAGTTTGAATGCGTGTTCTCCCAAGCTTTCTCCCTGTTTAGCCCAGTCAATGAATACTCTTGCACTAAATGGGGTTCAGGTGGAAAACTTTGCAAATTTAAGAAAACAGCTATGTACCGTATACCCCATAGAGCTTAGTGTACTTTCTGGGTGGTTCACAACTAATTAGCATTTTACCCCTAGCATGCTAGGTACTCAATTTACCAACCTCGGAAGGATGAAAGGCTGAGTCCACAAACTTATTGCAAGTTATTACTAGAACTAATTATGCCTCTTATATTGAGAATCCCCAGAAAACAAGCAAACAAAAATCTTATTTTGTACACATTTCTTCTTTAATTTTCAAGTGTTTATGCCAAATGTATTTTTAAAAATACCAAATGTACTGTGTTCCAAAGGCAACTTCAGCCTGAAAATTTATGAGGCTTCTCAGAAGCATGTTAAAAATAAATGGGTGGCAGTGTTCAGGAACCTTTGCCATATCATTTTAAAATCAGGATAACTGTAAATTCCTTCACTGCAATTTTCCTCCAGCATGAGAAGTAAACCTGTAGCAATAGCACCATCTCATGGTTCTTGTGAGGTATGAAGACTGCATTGTCAGTTCTGCCTTGGCATCAAAACCCAGCTGGTGAGATGATCGGAGTGTGGGAGAGGGTCGTGTCTGGCATTTTGGGGGGATTTTTTTGAATATTCTTTTGATATTTATTATTATTATTATTATTATTATTATTATTATTATTATTATTATTATTATTATTATTATTATTATTATTATTATTATTATTATTAGTCATCCGGTCGGGACTGATTTTTTTTTATTAAAAAACTTCAGTGCATTTCTATGGGAAATCATGCTTTGTTTTATGGAAAAACCAATTTACAGAAAAAGTTATGCCCAGGCTAGGTGTACGCTGTACTAAGACTAACTAGAAGTGGAGAAGATGATGGCAATCATGCTTCCCTTTTTCCCCTCTTGTATAGACATCCACCTATGCCAGGAAATATGCTTCTTGTGATTCACTGGACCAGTCTTGTTTCTTCTGATTATCTTAACTGAGCTTTAAATTGTTACACTTTGTGGGCAGGGTTGTCTTAATTGCTTAGCAGGCTCTGTTGATTATAAACAGCTGTGGTACACACTTCTGTTGTACTTGAGATTTCTTATGTTGGCTCACAGCACTGAGATTGTAATATCCTATTAGCAAGGCCTAGTCATGCCTGGCTAATTATACCATCCGCAATTCCCTTTGTATTGGTAAACATGAGCAAGAGCTTAACAGTCTTTTCATTACTTCAGGTGCTGCTAGCTGTGTCTTTATAGACATCCACAAATCACTTGAACAGCAAACTGGCATTTAATACAGCTCAAGGAATTCCACAAGGCCACTAATAGGTCTTTAATGCACTAATATGAGCTGTGGGGGTTTGAAGATGGGAGTCTTTCAAGAGCTACAGAATCCCATTTAATTTGATCATCTAGTACAGTGATAGTGAACCTTTTAGAGATTGAGTGCCCAAACTGCAACCAAAAACCCACTTATTTATTGCAAAGTGGCAACACGGCAACAGAGGAGGAAGGAAGCACTTCCATTGGGCTGCTTGGAAGAGGGGCAGGGTAAACTCTGTGCTGGGGGGGAGGGAGAAAGTGCTCCAATTGGGCTGCTGGGCAGAGGGCTGGGGTGAACTCTGTGCTGGGGTGACGGCGCACATGCCCACAGAGAGGGCTCTGAGTGCCCCCTCTGGCACGTGTGCCTTAAGTTTGCCACCACTGATCTAGTATATCTTCCCATATTCTTCAATGCCCAGAATAGAGGATGTCTCTACCCTTAGATAGATGGGATAGCCACCTCAGGCAGCTGTTTTGGGGCATCATGGAAAGGAAACAGTTTGTTACTAATTTCTGCATTTGCTGTATTTTTACCTTTACTAATACAACACCCTCATGTGTATGTGTGTGTGTGTTATGTATGATAACTGTTTTTACGAAATATCAAATATTCAAACTGCCAGGTTCCCACGAAAACTGCTGTCAAACAGCGTCGCTGTTTGGCAGCCGCGAGGTCTCGGGAAATTGCGAAGTATCACGAGATTTCGGAGAGCATGCAGTTTGAGGTTTGACAGGCGCGCTTTGTATCCATTTAATGCAAATGAAGGGATTAAGAAGTGTACATAGGTTAATTGACCAATCAGCATTGTTCTCGCTGTAAATGTATCTTTCTCTGTGTGTATAAAAGTCCGAGTTTTGCCCCATCCAAGTTGTGTTCAGACCCTCCAAATAAAGAGCTATATTTCACTTTCAATGCTTATTGTCTCCAATTTCTGAACAGTGTGCATGCAGAGCACAGAGAGTACTATCTCAACAATATGTGAGAGATATTCTCTACAGACACAGTTGGCATTATCTGACATACCAAGATTTCCAAACCATTCTTGATGCTTGCCAGGGCCATGCCAGAATACCCTGGGGTGCATGTTTGAGTACAACTCACCTTGCATCATGTATGCCAGAATACCCTGGGGTGGGTGTTTGAGTACAACTCACCTTGCATGATGTACACAACCTAGGAGATCAGGTTGGGAGGCATCATTTACTATTTTGCAGCAGATAGAAAAATGCCTTAGCCTAGACAAGAGTAGAACCAGGCATGATGTAGATCTTGAGCTTCCCACCAAGAAGAGGAATACCAGAGGTGTTTACTCTTTATATTTAGTAGGAGAGTCATGCATCTGTTCCTATATCACATCACATTTTCATGCCCAAGGTGCTGCAGAAGTGGGGCAGAGAAATCTCCTACAAATGATATGTTGGTAAAGACCAAAAGAGCAGCCTGTATTTCTGAGTTCTCCTAGGGAGGAGAATGGCTGTCAGGATGAGAACCTGCACTGCAAAACTTGCCACTTCACCATAGATGGCAAAGAGAATGGTATTCTAGCTAATGCTTAACTGTGCCTGTCAGTCACCTGATATATCCAGTAGATATGCATGATGCTCTGCAGTATAGCAGGGCAGATCTGTTCTAGTCATCTCAGAAACTAGTAGAATATCATCATGCACTGAAATTAAGCTAGAATGTATTTTTGGACCAGGTTGTCAGTGATATTCAGGAGTGGCCCTATCATTAGGCAAGGCAAGGCAGCAGATATTGGGTGCCATGAGATTGTTACCTAATATAATAAGAATTTTCTGTCAGAAATTATTCTGGGTTGAAAGGATTTTTGTTGGAGCAACTCCATTCAGAGGATGCCCAAATGAGGCTCCTTTCATGTCCCTAAGACCTTTTCCCACCTAAATGGTCCCTATTTATCTACTTGCAATTTCTTGCTTTCAAACTGCTATTTTGGCAGGAGATGGGACAGAGATGGGCGCTCAAACCATCATGCAGTACCCGGGACTCGAACTGCAAACTTGCCAGCCTTCCAGCTAACAAACCAAGCTTCTTAACCACTGAGCCACCACAGCTCCTTGTTACATTAATTTGGTATTACTGTATTTTTAGTTTGTTATAGTATCAGAAATAAGAAGAGAGGTCTGTGGGATTTTCTATCTTCTGTGCCAAAATAATGTGGCTGACTTTATGTTCCATGATGCACCTCAACTTGGCTGATGTCCTTTGCTGATGTGACTCAAGCAACAAAATATTTTGGCCTGGGCATGCTATTTTCTGTGTTCATAACATTAACACTTATATTTTGTTATTGGGGAAATATATAGCTGATTATTATAAGTAGAGACCTCAGAAACTCAACAGCATGTTTTGGAAATAGAAACAGGTGCTTGGATGTTAACAGCACTAATGGCAGCAGTTAAAATGGTCTACATTTACTTATCATTCACACAGAGACACCAAACAAGAGAAAATCTAGGAAAAGACTCCTTTTTAAAAATTAGTCCACCATGCCTCACTCAAACACAAATCAATTGTCATAGCTGTTTTTTGACCAGGGTGAATGATACAGTAGTGAGAACAAGAAGGTATCCTGTAGACCAGGCGCTCTCAACACAGCACCAGGGGATCTCAACACGGCATCATTTCATGTGGCCCATGCCCTCACTTCAGTTGTTGCTTGCGCTGCCCATACCTGTCAAGTTTCAGGAAATTTCTGTCAAACCCCCATATTTTACACACTTTCCCGCCATCGTCCCATATTAGTTAGACTGCAATTATACTGGAGTTAGACTGGAGGCCAGTACAGGATAAGCATAGCTGTCCAGTTTCCTGTTTTGGCTGGGAAATTTCCCTTATTTAACAGAAATTTCCCGAAACTTGACAGGTATGCCTCCGCCTCAATCCTTGTCTCCTCTACTTGGCTTGGCGTGTCCCTAATGGCGATCCATAACAGGGCAGATGTCGTAAGGTGCACACTCTCTCCTCCTTTCACACTCTCTCCAATGAAGCAACTAGATTAGACCCCAGCATCATCTGAATGCTAAAAGCAAATGCTAAAAGTGAAGTGAATAACTTTGAATTCTTACCTCAAATCACAGAATTGACACAGAGTGATGCTAATATTCACAGCTAGGAGAAGATGTGTTAAGGCTTCAACACATAAATGGTTCAAATTTAATTTAATGGGAGCCTGGAAAATCATCCTTCTAGTCCACCTTCATGTTGAGGTATAAAATGAAATTCACAGGTTGCTACTGTCTCCTTAGTAGCAAAGTAACTTAATAAACCAGTAGAAATCAGAATATTCTAATATTCTTAAACATTGAGTTCAAAGCAGGTCTACTTATTATTATTTAACTATATAAATGAGAATGCAAGGGATCAGCCAAATTCATTATAGCCAACATATATATCAAAATTTAATTTTAGGAAAATTGCACTCTGTGATATTGATTTATTATGATATGTTTATAACTTACATTCTTCTCTGAATGATTTCTTCTTGCTCTCCTCCTCGTTTGTCCATTATAACGATAATCTGTATATAGAAAAATACTGTACAGTTAACATTTTAAGGATGCACAAACATGGATTATGAGACACATTCAGAAATGTGAGCAGAGCTTCATCATATATGGCATTATCACACAAACGTTTCTAGAGGAATCAAATCTAGAATCCCAAAAAGTCTGTGGTATTCCCCTCAAAGTCAGGGTGGACTAGGAATTCCAAATCTTAGAAACTATTATAGAGTGTTTCAGATTAAAAATATTGTTAAGTTGCTGATGAAGGAGAAAGTGATTTGGGAGGATATAGAGACAGAGGAATTATCTCAAACAGGCAAGGCAACCTTTCTTGAAAAGATTGTAGGGAAAATTACTATTTAAAATAAAATGTTAAAGTCAATGTGGGAAGTTTGGGAAAAGGTGAAAATAATATTAGCACCTGACATATCTCCGATTATTGAAACTGAGGAGATGGCAAATTTTCCAATTACAATTGACAACAGAGTGAAAGGTGTGTTAAATAAAAATGATTTGCTTTTGTTGAGGGATTGGTTAAGAGCTTGTAGTGATGAAAATAAAAAGGAATAACTATTTGCAGAATTGAGATTGAACTGGTTACAAATTGCAACAGTGAATAAATGTAATGGTAGCCTGGAAAGGAACAGGACAGCATTAAAAGATTTGTTATGGAAAGTTAGAAAAGGAGAAATAGGAATAAAGGGCATGGTGAGTACGATTTATAAAATATTAAATGCTGAAAGTGATCCACAAGATATTTTGAGGGGGAAATGGGAGCAAGATTTAGATATGAAAATTTTAGATATAAATTGGAAATCCATATGGGAAAGAAGGATTATGAAAACAATGTCCATTAGAATTAAAGAACATAATTATAAAGTGTTGTGGAGGTGGTACCTGACCCCGGTGAGATTGAAACAAATCGATAAATCTAAGACCAATTTATGTTGGAGGTGCAAGACTAGTGTAGGGACTTACCTACACATGTGGTGGTATTGCGAGGTGATAAAGGGGTTTTGGGATCTCATTGGAAAAGAAATAGCGGGAATAATGGGAGTGGAAATTAAGTTGGGACCAGGTACCATCATGTTGATAAATGTGGAGGATACTAACTTACATAAAGATAAAAGGACTTGTTATCAAATATGATGATGATAGGGAGACTACGTATTGCAAGGAAGTGGAAAAATGATGAGAGTATTAGGCTAGAGGAATGGTACAAGGAAATGTGGCAATTGGCTTCAAACGATAAATTAGCATGGGAATTGAAGGAAAAGAAAAGTTTAGTTAAAGAGAATAGGTTTTGGAAGATTTGGAAACCGTTTGTGGATTATGCGTTGAGAAAAGGAGAAGGTAGTCATCCAGTACCAGATCAAAGGAAGTTTTGGATTCAATAAAACAAGTATGAGATATGCCGTATCCCCCTAGGGCTTTGTATATAACATAGGGTGTAATTAATTATGATGTTATGTTTTGATATAAAGATGTATTTTTAAGTATTTTAGATATACTGTTACAAGTTTTAGAGCATATCATTTAAAAAGGGGAGAAGTAATTATAGCGAGGTTGTTTGGTATGATATAATCTTTTTTCTATCCCTTACTTCTTAACAAATATAAATATAACAGTATTATAAGAGGCTAATAATTGATTAGATTATGCTATATGTTTTTACGTGTTTTTTTCTTTTGTATTTTCAAATTTATGTTTTGTAATTTTTTTTCTATGTTTGTTTGCAAAATTTAATTAAAATTATAAAAAACAAACATTTCGGATCTCTTACGGACAAATCTGAGCAGGTGAATTGTTGCACACAATGGAGGTAAAGTATGGCTGTCACATGTAGACATATTAGGAAACCTAGGCTTGCCTTTCACAATGTTTTAAACAGACCGCCTGTTATTCAATGTCCCTCCATAAGGAAGCATATAAAGAATACATTGGAAGGAGGAGCTAGCACCCAACAAAGGCCAGTCCATAATTCCATCAACATAATAGAAATGAAAGCATGAATATCCCTAGGATATGCAGGTGTGGCAGAACTTGCAATATAATTTGATTTTGCTAATTATAGTTCCAAACCTGGTTCACATATTTGGTCATGACTATAGCTACAGTATACTGTATATACAATCTGATGGACTATGTGTTTGTATCTTGTATTCAGCATAAACAGCTAAATATGAATTTTCTTTTCTCCCACCCTTTGCTTTGTATGTGTTTGTTAGTTCTCATGCAGCTTTTGCAAGCAGTTGAGCAGTTCCAAGTTCAGGATTCTAGATGAAAAGTTACCAAAATCTTACAAAAGAATGCAAACCAGTCCTCTGACTAAGGAGGACAAAATCTATGATTTCATTAAGATTCACTTAAATCAGGGATTCTCAACCTGCAGCCCATGGGCCGGATGCGGCCCACGGTGCCATTTCTTGTTTTCCCCCTGTTCTCCACCACACCTGGAAGTGCCATGTGGTAGAGGAAGTGCAAAATGGCCCCCTGGCCCCCGAAGCTGTCTGAGGGAACGTGACCAGGCCCCCAGCTTTAAAAGGTTGAGAACTCCAGACTTAAATCCTAGGATCATCATCTTTTGATCTCATCTACTGTAAAGCAGGTCTACTCGCCAAGAGGAATTCTGAATACAGTATGTGAGGAATATGAAACATGTGGGGTTTTAGTGTATGAGAACCAAGACACAGGAAAACAGCCAAGGCTGGTTTAACACAGGTTTATTGCATAATGGTCAGAGGGAACATGAGGTAATGGCGGATGTACAGCTCTATATATATGGTAGTAAAACATTTGAACGTGGCTCCACGATAGCCCATTGGCTATTGTCCGCGTGACGTCATTGCTGGTCACGCCCTTCTTGTCCAGGTGTAGGTAGTGGCGGGAAACTTCCCACGCTGCGGCACTTTGATGAGTTTGGACCAAGAGAGCTTGGACGCTCGCTGCTGCCAGCTGGTGGTCATTAGCTCGCGTCCTATTACAGGGTTTATAGTGATGCAGCTGAAGGTTACATTGTTACCCGTAGGCAAGGTTACATTGGTTAAGATACATTGTTATGACATGTAGAATGGTTACACTGTTAGAACACAACACTCCTCCCCCCTAGGATGAGACGAAGTCTCTCAGCCAAGATGGCTTATTTCGAACACGCTGGGGTCTCGGCGCGGGCTGCCCTGCCCCGGCTTTGCTCCCTCCTCCTTGCTCCCCAGCTTCCTGTCCTGTAATTGGAGAGGATGACTTGTTAGTGACTCGCCGCGGTTGTGCAGCTTTGGGATGGGCAGGAGAGGGGAGAGGATAGGTTTCTGATGTGGATGTGGGCAAACCGGGGGCACTAGGGGCTAACGAAAAACCCCGCTTCTCGCTTGGACGGGTGGGGGAACACTCCAAAAACCCCCCCGGTTCGGTAACACAAAATTTAATTCGGGGGCGACAGTTGCAAACTCATTTCCCTCTTCCGAGGGACTGGGTGAAATTGGAGGGGCAAACTCGTTTCTCTCTTTCCAGGAATTGGATAGAACCGGTGTATCAAAAGGATGTGAGTTTGGACCCCTGCTTCCCCCCCTTGTTTGGGACTGTTGCCCTTCGATGTCTCCCCCTTGGTATAAGCAGGTGGAGGAGAACCCTAACGCTGAATCCTGTTTCTGAACCCCACTGATCGGCCCCTCAATTACTCGGTGCCTAAGTTGGTCAGCGTGCCTCCTCCAGAGGAGACCGGTGTTAGTTTCCACCCGATACGACACTGGCCCCGTCTGTTCCACAACCGTCCCTGGTACCCAGGCTGGACCTGCGTTGGCGTAGTTCCTGCAGTGTACAGGATCGCCGACGGCGAAACCTTTCGAGACCGCTAACCCTATGTTCTTCCCTTTGTCCTCAACCCTCGTCGGATCTAACCTGGTCAGGATCGTGGTCAGCTTCCTCCGCATCAGCAGCTCCGCCGGCGAGTACCCTGATGCTAGGGGAGTTACCCTATATCCCAATAAGAATTGACACACTTGGTGGTTCAGGTCCCCTGGGCCCATGCGTTTCAACGCATCTTTTGTTGTGCGCACAAGGCGCTCCACCTGGCCGTTCGTGGCCGGGTGGAACGGCGCGGAGGTAACGTGCCGAATGGCATTAATGTCTGTGAACGCCCTGAACTCTGCGGACGTGAAACAACTAGCGTTATCGCTGATTAGAGTGTCGGGTAAACCGAACGTAGAAAAAATCCTCCGTAAGTGCTTAATTGTAGTGGCGGAGGACGTGCTCGTGACCGGAATCACCTCCAGCCACTTGGAGTACGCATCCACTACCAGGAGAAAAAGGGTCCCTCGGAACGGGCCGGCAAAATCTATGTGCACTCTGGACCACGGGCCCCTCGCCGCGTCCCATTCCCTATGCGGGAGTCGAGCCTCCTCCGGCCGGGAGCCCTGACAAGCCTCGCAAATGCCGACCATGTGTTCTATGTCTGCGTCTAGTTGGGGCCACCAGAAGTAGCTCCGAGCCAGTGCCTTGGAGCGAACAATTCCCGGGTGGCTGACGTGCAGCAATTTAAGCACCCTCGGTCTCAGGGATGTAGGGACCACCACCCGTTGGCCCCACAAAAGGCACCCCCTCTCTAGGGACAATTCTAGCTTTTTCCGAAAAAATGGGTCGAATTCCGCAGCCGGGGAGGACGCCGGCCACCCCTTTTGCACCCAAGAACTGACTTTCTCTAATGTCCTATCCTTGCCCGTCGCTCTGGCGATGTCGGCAGGTACTATGGGGGGCGAATCTAAAACTTCTATCAACAACACTTGATGGTCTCTTTCTACCCCACCCTTGTGGCCGCCCGCCAAAGGCAGGGGGGATCGCGACAGCGCGTCCGCATGGCTAATCTCCTTGCCGGGTCGGTATTCCAACTCATGTTGGTATGCGTTGAGAAAAATAGCCCACCTCAGCATCCTCGGGGACAGGATCTGCGGCGTGGGCTTATTCGCAGTAAATATTCCCAACAGGGGCTTGTGGTCAGTCACTATGGTGAAAGGGCGACCATACAGAAAATCGTGAAACTTCTTGGTCCCCGCTACTATCGCTAACGCCTCCCTGTCGGTCTGTGCGTAATTCCTCTCCGCTTGGGACAGGGACCTGGAGTAAAAGGCTACTGGCGCCTCCCTTCCGTTTTCCAACACGTGGCAAAGCACCGCCCCCACCCCCACTGGGGATGCATCACAGACTAGGATTACTGGCCGTTTGGGATCGAAATGGGTCAGAATTGCGTCGGAGGTCAGGAGATGCTTCAGCTCCTTAAAGGCCCTCTCCTGTTCGTCGCCCCACATCCATACCTCTTCCTTTTTTAGCAACCTATGGAGCGGTTCGGCCACAGCCGCTTTCCGTGGAAGGAATGTATGATAAAAATTCAGGAGTCCTAGGAACGACTGCAGTTCGGTCTTAGATGTGGGGCGAGGAGCTTTCTTTATGGTGGTTACTTTGGATTTGGAAGGCCTAATTCCCTCGGGTGTGACCCGGAATCCTAAGAACTCAACCTCCGTTGCAAAAAACACGCACTTGTCTTTCCGCAGTCGCAACCCCGCTCTCTCAAACACCGTCAGTACATTGTCCAATCGTTTGGCTAGTTCGGTCTCACTCCCCCCTGTTATCAATACGTCATCAAAATAAGGCAAAACCCCCTCCAAACCTTTCAGGAGGCGTTCCACGAGCGACTGGAAAAGGCCGGGTGCCGAGTTCACGCCGAACTGTAAACGCGACACCTGGAACGCCCCTTTATGAGTGACTATGGTTTGTGCCGCTGCCGTGGCAGGGGTCACTGGGAGTTGCTGGTAGGCTTGCGCTAGGTCAAGCTTGGCGAAACACTTTCCCCCATTCAGCCTGGCCAGAAGGTGGCTGACCACCGGCACCGGATAGGCATTAGGGCGGATAGCCTTGTTAATTGTACACTTATAATCAGCGCAAATGCGCACCTCCCCGTTTGCCTTTAGTGCTGTTACAATCGGAGTCTCCCACTCCGCGGAATCAACAGGAATAAGAATCCCCTGGCCCACCAGTTTGTCCAGTTCCGCCTCTATTTTGTCCTTGAGTGCGAACGGCACTCTGCGTGGTTTAAGTCTTATCGGGCGGACCTCCGGGTCCAGGTCGAAAGCTACAGGGGGCCCCTTGAACTTTCCCAGTCCTTTCTTAAAAACGGCGGGGTGCGCGTCACACACCGCTTGAATTGGATCCGACCCCCAATACTGGAATGCTGTTCCCTTGAACATCTCGTAGTGTGGACCTCAACGCTCTAAGTTTGGGTCGGACAAGGGGATCAATTTTCAAGAACTCCCTCTGGGAAATAATAGAATAGGAGGACCCCGAGTCGACTTCCATCCTAATAGGGGCCCCTTGTACTAGTACCTCAACGAAATAACGGGGTTGTCCTGTGGACACGCTGAACACGGGGGCGTCGTCCTCGCTGTCGTCTGAGACGCGGCCCACGCCGTCCTGCTTCCTCGTGGCTCGGGCGCCATCTTTGGACCTCGTCGGACGGTCCGGTCTGGACGCGCGGTCTGGTGAACGTTTCCGTGCCTCTTGCCGTTTTCTGCACACTTTAGTCTCAGTCTAATCTCAGGCACAAATAGAAGCCATGTTTACCCCTGCCTAATCCTTGGACAATGGTGTTTCCCCATGTCAATGTTTATCCCAGTTAATTAACTTCCCTCAGAGAGATTCCCAATTAACCCGAGTAAACAGGTGATGTGATTTCTGTCAGAGGACGGTTTTGCCACTGTTGCTCTTTTCCCTCTATATATGTTGAAGTTTTCCCTCAATAAACTACTGATCTGATCACGCTCCATATTGCCTCGTATCGTTTCTTGATCAGTCTCCTCTGGGACCTCCGGCCCTCAGCGGCCCCGATTCCTACACCTGGTGACCCCGACGTGATCTACTCGTGAGTAAGCGACCCCCGAGCGGTCTACTCAGAGAGACACACGGCCTGGTTCTGCGCTTGAACCACGGCCAATCGTCCCGGAGGACAGCGCGGCAGCCCGGCCGGTAAACCAGCCGGTCGGGAGAACGGCCTACGCGGCGAGGCACTACCGAGAGGCTTCCTACAGTTTGCTCCCGGCTTTCACGGCGGCTTGCAGGTTACGGAGAAAACGCGTTCCGCAGGGTCAGCTGTGAGCCCTGACAGCGCAGAAGGCCACCTAGGGCCCGTGGTAGGGGACCACGCTCCGAGCTCTACCCAGAGAATCGTCGCCAGAACCTATTACTTGCCCAAGACGCGTCGACCCGTCCCGAGGAGGAAACTTCGGAGGACCCTTCGCAGGTAATATGGGGACCTGTCCTCAGCGACAGCGTCAGTCCGCTAGCCAAAAAAACTCGTGAAGAAGAGTTTATAATCCTGGCCAGGGTATTTCAGTTAAAGTTCCACAGCAGAGAGCTACCGAGACTTTTGGCGTACCTAAGGGAACACTGCCTGCTTTACCCAGAAGTAGGTACGTTAACCCTTGAGCTCTGGGATCAGATAGGAGACTGCATTCAGCAACCCCCGAAAGCTCCAGGAGGCGTAATTCGCACTTGGAACAAATGTAGGAAACTCTTAGCGGAGATAGAACCAGTCCGGGTAGAGGCCAAAGAACCCCCAGCGCCAGCCGAGCCAACGGCACCCACGGCGCTCTATCCGTCATTACAGTTTAGGCAGAGTAGCGTAGGGAACTTTCCCTCGGTGACAGCTGCAGACGTCACCAACGGAATGCAAGGAATGGGGAGCGCAGGCGCTTCCCTGACAGCCCCAGGTTCCCTAGTTACCAAGAGTGCCCTTCAGCGCATAGTTGAGGAAGAACTGAAGAAGGGGGAGTTGCCAGCGGAAGAACTAGCTGAGCTTAGTCAGATTTGTCCAATTCGCCTAGAAATGGATGCCCTCACGGGGGCCCAGAAGATAGTTCATTCACCAGTCCCGTACAAGCTGCTCATGGCTATACGGAAGGCCATTTCAGAGACAGGGCTCCAAAGCCGATTTACAAGGGGCACGCTTCAGCAAGTGTGCGAGAACACCATGTTCATTCCTCATGACTGGAAAGCCGTCATGCGGATGATGCTCAACCCTAGCCAGTACTTGATTTGGGATAGTGAGTTTCGCCTTGAGGATCAAACTAGGGCTGCCAGGATGGGAGGCGCAGTAATTCCTGACCAGTTATATGGTTCAGGGGCCTTTGAATCCATCGATGCGCAGATCAACTTGCCACTCGCCACTCTCCAGATGTCGGCAGAGGCTGCCTTTAGGGGTTTTTTCAAGGTCCCTGCGACCGGCAAGGCGGCTAAGAACTATACCGCAGTCAAGCAGGGAGCCCAAGAGCCCTACATGGATTTCATCAATCGCTTGGAAGAGGCGATTAGTAGGCAGATCGATAATGAGGAAGCCCAGCAAGAGCTCATGATCAAGCTAGCCAAGGACAATGCCAATTTAGACTGCCGTAAAATCTTGCAGTCACTGGGCAATCGTCCTGACTTGACTCTCACGGACATGATTAGAGCTTGCGCCGACGTTGGCACAGAATCCTATAAAATGGGTTTGCTAGCGGCAGCGGTGCAAGGGGGTAGAAGACCTAAAGGAAAGACCCAAGGAGCATGCCACAATTGTGGCAAGGTCGGTCACTTCGCTAGGGAGTGCCGATCCAAGGGAGGCGGACAAAATTCCGGCCGTTCCAAGGCTCCGAACACCCTGTGTCCGAAGTGCAAGAAAGGCTACCATTGGGCCAGAAACTGTCCGAGTTCGGGAAACCGGTGCACGGGCACGTCTCTGGCCCCGGTCCAAACAGAGACTTCCCAGATTCAAGGCTCGCCAGAGCTAGACTAGATTCAGGTCACACTCCAGGCACTGCGAGGGCGCAGGCCAGCCCCAAGGGTAGCACAGGGTTAGATTTGACTTGTCAGGCAGACGTTACATGCGACCTGCCAGGCACGGTCTATCTGGTGGACTCCCAGTACATGGGTCCACTGCCCAAGGGCTTTATAGGTTTAGTTTTGCCCCGTAGTGTAGCAGGAGCACGCGGAATTCTTGTAATTCCAGGAGTCGTTGACTCGAATTTTTCAGGCGTTCTCCAAGTTCAGTTGTGGACTCACCTGCCCCAAACAATTCACAAGGGAGACACCTTAGCGCAACTGATCATGGTTCCTTGTCACTCGCCAGCAGACAGCCAGGGAAGGCTCAGTGACAGCTTCGAGTCCCGGTCAGAGGACCGCTCGAGCGCCAGTGAGGCAGTACAAGGATACCAGGTCTTAGCGACAGTGGAGACCAACATTGAGTGGAAGCAGCACCCCGTTATCGAGGTATTTTTGAACAAAAGATCGTTCTCAGGGTTACTCGATACCGGAGCGGATGTGAGCGTGATAAGCAGAAGCCAGTGGCCAAGAGAGTGGGCCATTGAGCCGGTCTCCGATGTGTGGGGGGTAGGCGGAATTCAGGAAGCGTTTAGGAGCCGAGAGTGGGTGGAAGTCACAATCCCAAGGGCTGACGGCACGGCGGTAATTCGGCCGCACATTCTTGACATGCACATCAACCTTTGGGGGCGAGACATTTTACAGCAGTACGGTGCTACGCTTACCTTTGGGTAATGGCATTGCCACTTAAGTGGCTCACCGATACACCGGTCTGGGTAGAACAATGGCCGGTAGTGGGAGAGAAGTTAGTTGCCCTTAAGCAGCTGGTTAGAGAACAGCTAGACGCAGGACATATAGAACGGTCCACTAGTCCATGGAATTCGCCAATTTTTGTCATAAAAAAGAAGTCGGGGAAGTGGCGACTCCTCCACGATCTCAGAGAGATCAATAAGTGCATACAGCCAATGGGTCCGCTCCAATGCGGCATCCCAAATCCTAATATGATTCCCGAGGGGTGGGAGATCCTAGTCGTAGATCTCAAGGATTGCTTTTATACAATCCCCTTAGACCCCAGGGACCGGGAAAGGTTCGCCTTTACGGTGCCGGTTGTGAACCACAGTGAGCCTACGTAGCGTTACGCGTGGAAATTTTTGCCACAGGGCATGCTCAATTCGCCCACCCTGTGCCAAATTTATGTTCACAACGCACTGGCAAAGTTCCGAAGCCTTTACCCAAAAGCGATAGTTTGCCATTTCATGGATGACATCTTGGTCGCGATGCCGCAACTCGGCAGCGAAATGTTTTCTGACCTCCAGGCCAGCCTGGGGGACAAAGGTTTACTCATTGCCCCGGAGAAAGTGCAGAGAACCGAGCCCTTCTCATACTTGGGTCATCGGCTTCTCCGCTCTTTCGCAGCACCAGTTTTGCCTCAGATCAATTTACAGGACTCAATCACCCTTGTAGAATTGCAGCAAGTTCTGGGTAATATCAATTGGGCCAGACCGTATTTCCGATTGGATACGGATCTCTTGAAACCACTCTTCTCGCTGCTAACTTTAGGTAAGCAGCCGGCAGACCGGATACACATTTCTCGAGAAGCGCGCTTAGCTCTCGAAAAAGTGAACCAAGTTCTCAGCCAGAGGTGGGTAGATAGGATCACCCCAGGGCCATATGCTCCGATCCTGAATTTGTACATCGTAAGGGCAGGATCCATGTTCACCGGAGCTCTAGGAGTAGACTCCGAGAAAGGAGCGAGTATCGTGGAATGGGTGTACTTGCCAAACACCTCTTCCCGGAACATCGTTCCTCCCCAAGAGCTGGTTTCCGCGGTGGTCTACCGCGGAAGGCTGAGAGCTAGGGACATCTCAGGGCACGATTTGGCCAAAATTGTAGTTCCATTCACCAAGGAACAAATTCAGCAATTGATGCAGCTCGGTGACTCGCTTCCAATCGTGTTGGAAGGATTCACCGGATGCTTGGCATACCACTTGCCAAAAGACCCCAGACTCGTCTCACTTCAAACACAGACAGTCAGCTTGTTCGAATTGCTCTCGCTGGTTCCGCTTCAGGGGGCCAGGACAGTTTTTACTGACGGTGGTCGCACATATGGTGTCTTGACTTGGCAGGAGGGCCAGGCTTGGCGCATGCTGTTAACTCTTCCACAGAAGTCCGCACAGCGGGCAGAGTTGGCAGCGGTGAACCTTGCCTTGCGCACCTTCGCCAAAGAACGTTTAAACATCATTACAGACAGTCAGTATGTCAGGAATTTGCTTCACAGTCTACCGGGAGCATACATCACTCCCGCGATAGACAAAAATCTGCTTAGTCTGTTTCTCACTGCTCAATTTCATTTGCGAAACCGCACGGAGCCGCTCTATATTGTCCACATCCGCAGTCATCAAGACCTGCCGGGTCCGATTTCCGCGGGCAATAGCAGAGCGGATGCGGCGGCAAAGGAAATTCAGCAACGTTCAGTTGTAGGTGTTTTTACTACTCCAATTCAGAGTCATGCCTTTTTTCACCAAAATGCCAAAGCGTTAGCCAGACAGTTCAATCTGCCACTTTCTCAAGCCCAAGGCATAGTTCGCTCTTGCCAGCATTGTGCAGGGGCACCGGGGGGGCCCTCGTGGGGGGTCAACCCATGAGGGACAGAGGCTAACCAAGTGTGGCAGATGGATGTCACGCATGTTCCGCAGTTTGGCAGATGGCAGTACATGCATGTTTGCATAGACACTTTTTCTCAGTTCGTTTGGGCAACGGCGCAGAAAGGGGAAACTGCTTCCCACGTGGAGCAGCACCTCCTTTCCTGCATCGTGGCAATGGGCAAGCCGCGGCAAATTAAAACCGATAACGCCCCGTCCTACAGCTCCAGGCAGCTGGCGGCCTTCATGGCCACTTGGGATATTAAGCATACTTTTGGCATTCCTTACAATCCGCAGGGGCAAGCGATTGTGGAACGGGTCAATCGGACGCTCAAGTCCTATATTGACAAACAAACAGAAAGGGGGGAGCCACCAGCTCTCCCCAAGTCACAGGGCCAGGCACAGCATTGCCTGAATAAGGTATTGTTCACTTACAATCACCTTAATGTTTTTTCGGATTGCACGCCGCAGGAGAAGCACTTCCGCCGTTCGGAGGCTCTCCCGCGACCGATGGTCCGATACCGGGTGCCACCGGACCCTTCTTGGAGGGGCCCGGCGCCACTCATAACCTGGGGGAGAGGGTATGCTGCAGTTATGTCTCCTACAGGTGTCGTTTGGATTCCAGCTCGGTGTGTCAAGCCTCACTTGGAACCACATGGCGTGGACCCAGACCGACCCGAGTCCGATCCCGGAGATGGAGGACCTCCCCCTGACCGACAAAACCCGCCGGAGGAGACGGCCACCGGCAGCGCCGAAGGTCACCTGGGGGATGGTCAAGGTCCTTTGCAGTGAGGCCGAGGACGCCCTCCGACGCGAGGAGAAGGAACCAACACCGGAGAACCTCACGGCTGCAGTCTTCGCCCGAATTCACGCCAACACCATGTCAGCCACCATCATCCTGATCCTCTCCCTGTTTTGCGGGGGAGGCGTTCAGGCTACCTTGTTGAAAGCCAATGATTTGGTGCCCGGCGGAGACCTTTCTGCCAGGATGCAGTACAACATTTGGGAAAGGTTGGCGGGCCTCGTCAACCAGTCCGATTTTTGCCTGAGACAGGACATTGGTTCTGCCTCAATCTTGAGCACCTGCCTCATCCCAGTGTGCCACTCTCCAGGCGCATACCCCAGGGATGGGGATTGGCTCGTGAAATGGATTTTCAGCCCATACAACCCAGCGGCTTCTGCAGAGTATGCCCGTTGGGAGATGCGGCTCACCATGACTTTGCCGGCTGATGCAGCCACTCTCCACACTCCTCGAGTGGCGGTCAGCCCGAACACCACTTGTGCTCGAATGACCAGCTGCTCCTCAGTCAGTCGAACCCGGCGCCGCTGCCTCTACGTTGGCAGTGGCAATTGGACTTGCAATAACCCAGTGAAGCTTGGTTCAATGTATGCTCATGTTACGTTACCATCTGGTTGGTTCTTTACATGTAATCAGTACACGTGGAACTACATTCCTGCAAATGTATCAGATGCTACTTGTTGCATTAGTCGTTTGACACTGTTACTCCCTACTAAGGATATGGTTACCCCAAGCACAAATGTTACAAATGTTTCCGCACCCATACGTCACACTCGCACCACCCAGTTAGACAGCTCATGTGAGAGCAGCTTTAGAGTTATGAGTCCAGCCGAATACGTCTCGTTGGCGGTCAACATAATCGGCGTGCCAGGCTTAGCCGTCGGCAACGCTCGGAGGATTAGTCGGTTGGCTTGCGGTCTAGCCAAAGCCATCAACCATACCTCCTCGGCGATAGCGCTGCTCAACCAGGAGCAGGCAGAGCTTCGCCATGCCATACTTGACAATAGAGCGGCTATAGACTACCTCTCATTGCTTCATCATTTGGGTTGCGAATCCTTCCATGGTATGTGTTGCTTCAATCTTACTGACAACTCCCGCAAGGTACAGAGTCAGCTCACGGCCCTCCACACCATAGTCGAGGGCATAAGAGAAGGTTCTGCATGGGGAACATGGTGGAGTTCATTGTGGAATTGGATGTGGTCATGGATCCCGTGGGGGTGGCTCCAGACGGTACTCAAGGTAGTTGTGGGGGTGATTATACTAGGCATAGCGTTATGCTGCTTTGCACAATGTATTCCCTCACTGATCTCGAAGTGCCGCCCCAAGAAGAAACCCCAAAACGCCATTCCCGCTCAGCAGCTGATGCCCCTCTTACGCAGAGTCGCCGGTCAGGTCCTTAAATGAAAATTAAAGGGGAGATGTGGATTCCCCGTGCCCGGTGGGCATGGAACGGCCCGCGCAGAGGCCACTTCGGGAGAACGCTCCTTGAGCCGTGGGCTCTGCGGGCAGAGAAATTAAGGGGGGTGGATAAATGATAGGGTTTGATTCACCCAATTCCTTGACCTGGCCAGCGGATCTGCTGAGAGAGCAGATATCTAACTCTGTTACCCATTAGAGTAATCACTCATCTCCGAGTCTCAGTCTAATCTCAGGCACAAATAGAAGCCATGTTTACCCCTGCCTAATCCTTGGACAATGGTGTTTCCCCATGTCAATGTTTATCCCAGTTAATTAACTTCCCTCAGAGAGATTCCCAATTAACCCGAGTAAACAGGTGATGTGATTTCTGTCAGAGGACGGTTTTGCCACCGTTGCGCTTTTCCCTCTATATATGTTGAAGCTTTCCCTCAATAAACTACTGATCTGATCACGCTCCATATTGCCTCGTATCGTTTCTTGATCAGTCTCCTCCGGGACCTCCGGCCCTCAGCGGCCCCGATTCCTACACTAATGATTAATCACAAAACAAATTAATCTGCAAAACATTCTCATCAATGAAAGAACAACCTTTTCTAATGAAGAGTCACCTGTAATACATAGTTTGGCCGTAATATTAGGATGTCAGTTCACTAAACCCAAGGGAGGCCTTAGCTTCCAGGCACTGTGCCCACCAATCCCAGTATTTCCCATATCAATTCAAGGTGCTGGTTGTCACCTTTAAAGCCCTTCATGGTAGCAGACCAAGATACCTCAGAGACCGTATCATCCCTAGGACATCATCCTGTCCCACGAGAGCAAACCGAGAGGGCACCCTTCAGGTGCCATCTGTTGGGGAGGCTTGCCTCTTCAGCACAAGGAAAAGGGCCTTCTCGGTCGTAGCCTCCACACTATGGAACCTCCTCCCAGTAGAACTATGCCTCCAGGCCCAGTTGCTACCATTTAGGAAAGAATTGAAGACATGGTTGGCAAAATGGGTCTGGGGGCCGGGATTGTCAACAAGCTCCCCTTTTTGGCTCGTCAGAGGCTTCCCCCCTCCTGTAATTAATTTTTTAAGGTTTTTGTAGATTTTATATTTGTTTTTAGATAATAGATGGCACAGCCGGGGGGTGGGGGGTAATATTGTTATGTTTTTAAGGGTTTTTAATTTTTTTTAACCTATATATTGGTTTTAACTTGTGTACACTGCCCAGAGTCCGTTGGATAGGGTGGTATATAAATCTATAAAATAAAATAATATAGATTTCACTGTTGCTTTCTCTCTCTGCAAAAGTTGCATTGTCATCCAGGCACAATTCTGCACTGCAGAATGATATTTGCATTTTTAAAAAATAAAAAAAACAGAGAGGCAGTAACTGCCTGTTTTGCATGACAAACCAGAATTTGGCTCTAAAGAAAAAAAAATTAGTCATGCTCAATTACTGTGAGAAGGTGAAAAATGAGATTCCCCCTTGAGCTTTCAAATACATTTTGGCTAAGATTATGAAACTGAAAGGAATTGGAAAAAGTGCTTGGAACTTGAAAAAACCCTAAACCTATAGTGTGTGGTGTTGTTTTTTTTAAGACTCCTGTGTTTTTAATAACACAATTTCTAGATAAAGAGCCATCTTGCTATTTTTCTTCTTCCTGGAAAATGAGTTTATAGTAATTAGAATATATACATATACATCTATCTATCTATCTATATCTATATCTATCTATATATCTATATATAAGAACATAAGAACAGCTTTGCTGGAACAGGCCACAGCCCATCCAGTCCAGCATTCTGTCTCACACAGTGGCTCACCATTTCCTTCAGGGTATTCCCAAGCAGATGCCTTCACCTGCTTAGGATTCCCTGGAAATGATATTGAGAGATATCCTGCCTATCTCTCCAACCCGCAGGTTGTCCTTAAGTATCCATAATTATAGCCATTGATACTCTTGTCCTCCATGAACTTGTCTAATCCTTTCTTAAAGCTGTCAAGACTGACAGCTGTCACCACTTCTTCTGGCAGGGAGTTCCATAGACCAGTAATCCTCTGGGTGAAAAAGTACTTTCTCTTATTTGTTTGAGAACTAGTACCCAAAAGTTTCATCGAGTGTCCCCTAGTTCTAGTGTTATGCGATAGGGAAAACAGTTTTTCCTTATCTACTTTGTCCACACCGTGCATGATTTTATAAACTTCAATCAGGTCACCTCTTAGACGTCGTCGTTCAAGAGTGAAGAGGCCCAACCGTTGCAGCCTCAGATGGTAAGGAAGGTGTTCCAGTCCCCTAATCATTCTGGTTGCCCTCCTCTGCACTTTTTCCAGCTCCATAATATCCTTCTGGAGGTATGGCGACCAGAACTGTACACAGTATTCCAGATGGGGCCTCACCATAGATTTATAAAGAGGCAAAATGACACTTGCTGACTTATTTTCTGACTTATTATCTATATATCTATATCTATATATCTATACTAGCAGAGGTTGCCCGGCGTTGCCGGGCTGTTTAAAATAAGGTTTTTTTAATGGACCATTAGAAAGGCTGAGCGAAGAAAAATAGATGCCTTTGAGATGTGGTGCTGGAGGAAAGTTTTGAGAGTCCCTTGGACAGCGAGAAGAACAAATAGGTCAATAGTAGAAGAGATTAGCCCTGAGTGCTCATTATAAGGTCAAATAGTAAAGATGAAGCTGAAGTATTTTGAACATCAAATGAGAAGAGAGGATTCACTTGAGATGGCCTTGATGCTGGGGAAGGTGGTGGGCAAAAGAAAAAGGGGACGGCCAAGGATGAGATGGCATTGTAGGTACAATGGGTACGGGGTTGTGTGGACTGAGGAGGATGGCGTTTCCGGGCTGTTATAAACTGTGATCAGTTTGTTGTTGTTGGGTTTCTTTTTTGGGGGGAGGGGGGTGGATTAAAAAAAGAACAAAGGATGATATAATTTTTTCCTTTTTTTATTTAACCAAATAATGTTTTATAATGTGTCTTTTTAAAAAGTGTGTGTTGGTGGTTAAGGGTGGTTTTGGGAGTGCACAACCACCATCACCCATAGAATACCACTCCAATCACCAACACACACATTAAAAATTTCTTGCAAGGCAGTATATCAGAAACAAAACTTAAGGCAAACAGCCAATCAGAATGTCAGAACCCAAATAAGGAGAATACTTTTTCACTATTCTACGCATGCCCACAATCAAGCGTTGTCTCTCAGTAAGCAAAGAGGCCTTTGTTTACAATATGTTTAGGAAGACAGGCAAGACAGAAACCAGATACATTCCTACATGTCCTCCTTTTTCATTTAAATTTGAGAGAGGGACGGCTAATCATACCCCTGCATGTCATCATACTCCATAACTACTCCCCCATATACATCATCACTGTCCTCCTGGACATCGTACCCCTCCTGACTCCTGGTACCTCGTTCCGGAGGATGATACCTCATTGAGTACAATTGCCGTCGTTCAAAACCCGATGTCTCCCTTCTACACAGTGGACATGTGTTACACATAGAAATAAGATTAGGAATACAATAAATGCAAAAACACAAAGATATAAGGCAGATAATAATAATGAACCCATAAAAGAAAACTTGTCTAAGGACAGACAAATCAGGCAACCAAGAAGTCACCCAATCAAAGAGATTAACATCAGTGCGTACATTGTTAGTAATGCTCTCCTGTAAATTCTGAAGTTCTTTCTCAATAGTATTATTCAGATCCTGGAAGTTTACCCGACATCCCTGGTTCCCGACCAGTTTACAAAATCCTCCGGATTTTGCTAACAGGTAATCTATGGCTAGTCTGTCCTGCATTTGGTCTTGATGAAGCTCAGTGATTTCCATTTGAAGATCCCGTATGACCCTCCCTGTGGCATTGATTGATTTCTCCAGCCTACAGGTGAGTCCCAAAATGGACCTTCTATTCTCCTGGGAAATGACACCTGGGTATGATCCCAAGGTGAGTGCTCCAGTGATAGCACCCCCTATAGCTCTCCCCCAGGAGCTACCATCAGAAAGCTGAACATCGATTATCACTTCATCATTGCAACCAGAACCCATCGGGCCGGCAACAGCTCTCCGGCGCCATGTATCTGCCTGAAGCGGCATTTGCACTTGTACGGGTAGGGTAAAATAACCCAATGCTGCACATTGATATTGTCCTGGATGGAAATTCATGGCAACTCCATTAAAAAAGAACCACATGTTGGGATCCTTGATTTGCCATCCATTGCAAATTGAACCACTATCTATAGCAGAATAATCAGGAGTAAACATAGGAAACACATCATATATATCTTCAATAGTAGTGTTAAACAAGGTATAATTAAGCTTATAAGAACTGTTATAACTACCCCATAACCAAAAATAATCATCACAACCCGTATAATTGCCTACATTCCGCAAAACTCTTTTTGCTTGAGTCCAGTGCTTCCATTTACTATTCCAGACTCCAGAACTATGACAGCAGAAACAAAGTCCTTTAGTGTATTTCTTGAATGTCATGCTTCGCCAGCGGGTGTTGTTAAATTGTTCTGGAGGATTGGAGAAGAGTGTAGACCTTTCAACATGTTGCAAATGTCCAATAACCAACTCAGGCGTATTGAACAATGCCGGAAGAAAGGCCATTTGAGACACTGCCAGTGGATGCTCATAGTATAACATTGCATTCTTACCATGAACTTCAAACATATAGTTAGCATGACGAATCCAAAAATTGGGGTTGCCCCCATGAGTCATTGTTCTTACAGCTGGAAGCACAGTAAGAAAGAAAATAACAAATGTCAGCAAAGTTAGTCTACTGGTGAACCACCATCCTGGAGCTGAGTAACCTTCTTCTCTCTCCATGGGCGGATCGCTCCAGCAGGAACCCTTCCACTCAGGTTCCCCTTGTTGCCAATAAACGACCAATGGCTTAGGAAGACACTCCCCTAAGAAACAGGAGCATGCCCTGTTATTACTAGTACCATGTAACTAAACGTGAAACATGCCTGATGTATAACACAAATGCAATGTCACAAACCCATTTACATGTGTAGGGTACTGAAAACTCTTCCATGTACTTCTGGAGGTACCTTCTGATATGCAGTTTCATAAGGCAAAACATAACATAAGCAAAGACAGGTCTTTCCCCTGCAAGAGAATAAGCACACATTTAAACATGAACAAAACATGAACATTTCTCTTCCTCCTTACATGAGTAAGGCATTAAATTTCTTCTTCTCTCACTGGTGTAAGTGAAAGAGGCATTCAATAACTTACAACCAGCATAGCATGGTAACTCAAATACAGTACAAATATCATTAGAGCATTTCACACTCTTAGCATGAGCAGGTAGACAATTTTTTGCTTAAAAAGGTTTTCAGGTTTTATAATGCAAACAAGGCCAATTCTTATTTAGAGTCCCCACAAACTTTTTAGTCCAATTAAAATGTCCAAATTAAAAGTCCAAATGTTGATTGAAGCTTTCTCAGATTACAATTTAAACACTAAATACTATCTTCTCTCCAGCACAGTTCTTGGCATGGCAAGTTGAAATTAAGCCATAAATTACTTCTCACTGAATTCACAAGACACCCAGGCAACCCCCCTTTCCAGCTTTTCAGGCAAACACACATTCCTTCATGCTCCAGCCACACCCATCTGCATTAAGGCAGGCCGATGAGATATGAAGGCACAAAGAACTTTTCCAGAAGTTGCAAGTAATTTCACACAGAAGAAAATCACAGGGAATTCCAAGTTGCTTTCCCTGCAATCCTGATGCTTGAAACTTGGGACAGCCCATTCTGGATCTCTTTGTTTGAGGGTTGGGCAATTCAAAATCAGCCAAAAACTGTATGTCTTCTCCCTCCTTGTATTTTTGCAACAGCCTGCTGTCCATACAGGCAGGATTCACCCCCTTTTTCCTCAGGATTTCTTTCATTTGCAGCATCTGAATCTCAATTTTATGACAAACTGCATCTGTTAGTTTGTACTTGCAATAAGACCCCTTTTTGGGCTTGGGTTTTGGGCCATCCTTCCACTTCTGCAGGATCTTCCTGCCCAAACGTGAGGTATCAAATTCACTACTCAGCTGCTCCTGCTTTTGTGATGAGGGTTGCTTCAGGAGTGAACTGAGGTCTCTTGTGCTGCTCTTTGAACCACACTCCTTGCTTCTTGCCACTTTGCATGCAGTAATAGCTTCAATCTGTGATGAGGTCCCCACCATTTGTTCCCCATCAGCTGGCACTAGTTGTTTTTTAGACTTGGCAGGCAGTATTGCAGCAGTCCCATTTGCCAGAGCCTCTCTGTTCACTAGATATATCTCAGGAGATTCCACATCCAGCACAGCTGCAGTTAAAGCAGCAGAGAACAGGTCTTTTGTAGGGTTAAAAGTGCTTGATTGCTGCAAGGCAGGATATAATGTCCCATCTTCTTTTCCACCCCCACCTCCATCAGGGGGCTTATGCTGTTGTTTCTCATATGATGGAGGGGCAGTTGGACCCCCTCCCTTGGCTGGAGGCAAAAGCTGTGGAAGGGGGCCATCAAGCCTTTGTGAGAACAGAATATTTTTTGGAGTAAGTCTTTGAAGGCAGTTTCTGACTTCCTCCCACGTAAATTGCACTGAAACAAAAATTCTCTCATGCTTTTGCAAGTCATTCCCAATCTGTTTCCACTGTTTTAAGTCCAAACATTCATCATATTTAACCCAATGACAGTTTTTTTCTATAGCTTTGACCAGCTGCTGTATTTCCTTCCCATCAGCCTTTCGCCCATTGTTATTCAAAAGATCTGAGATATCTTTACAAAGCTCCTGCTTTTGCGAAGTTAACACGCACCCCATGGTAAAAAAATATTTTTCTTTTTTCACTCACCCTATGGTAAAAAAAATATTTTTCTTTTTTCACTCACCCTATGGGACCCAATGTAGAATTGGATGAATTTCGAGCGCTCTAATGACCTTTCCTCTGATCGTGAGTGAGTGGACCTTGTCCCGGTCGCAATTATGAGGTGCTAATTAGGTGCTAATTGCTGAAGCAGAGTTCAAAGAAGGCTCTTATTGTAGTTCAAAGCCTCACACGGGGCACCACTTGTAGGAATCTGATCCATGTAAAGATAATCAGCCTCATCTAACAGAGCAGTTTATAGCCCCAGATCTTTTAAGAGAGAGAGTTAAAAGGTCTGATGAAGTCCAGCTTCATTAGGCAGAGTTAGGAAGAAACAGAGATAGAGAAATAAAGAGGAAACAGACACACGACTGCTGTCTTAGCTGAACAAAGGAAACATAATGGCGTCTCTTTATTCAAACAGAGTATATCAGAAACAAAACTTAAGGCAAACAGCCAATCAGAATGTCAGAACCCAAATAAGGAGAATACTTTTTCACTATTCTACGCATGCCCACAATCAAGCGTTGTCTCTCAGTAAGCAAAGAGGCCTTTGTTTACAATATGTTTAGGAAGACAGGCAAGACAGAAACCAGATACATTCCTACAGAGAGAGAAAGAGAAACTGTGTGTGAGAGAGGGGGGGGAGAGGGAGAAGCTGTGTGTGTGTGAGAGAGAGAGAGAGAAGGAGAAGCTGTGTCTGTGTGTGAGAGAGAGAAAGAAGCTGTGTGAGAGAGAGAGAAAAAAAGAGAAGCTGTGTGTGAGAGAGAGAGAGAGAGAGAAGCTGTGTGTGTGAGAGAGAGAAAGAGAAGCTGTGTGTGTGTGAGAGAGAGAAGCTGTGTGTGTGTGTGAGAGAGAAGTTGTGTGTGTGTGAGAGAGAGAGAGAAAGAGAAGCTGTGTGTGAGAGAGAGAAAGAGAAGCTGTGTGTGAGAGAGAGAAAGAGAAGGTGTGTGTGAGAGAGAGAAAGAGAGAAGCTGTATGTGTGTGTGAGAGAGAGAGAAGCTGTGTGTGTGTGAGAGAGAGAGAGAAAGAGAAACTGTGTGTGTGAGAGAGAGAGGGAGAGGGAGAAGCTGTGTGTGTGAGAGAGAGAGAGAGAGAAAGAGAAGCTGTGTGTGTGAGAGAGAGAAAGAAGCTGTGTGTGTGACAGAGAGAGAGAAAGAAAGAGAAGCTGTGTGTGTGTGTGAGAGAGAGAAAGAAGCTATGTGTGTGTGAGAGAGAGAGAAGCTGTGTGTGAGAGAGAGAGAGAAAGAGAAAGAGAAGCTGTGTGTGTGTGAGAGAGAGAGAGTGAAAGAGAAGCTGTGTGTGTGTGTGAGAGAGAAGCTGTGTGTGTGAGAGAGAGAAAGAGAAGCTGTGTGTGTGTGTGTGTGAGAGAGAGAGAAGCTGTGTGTGAGAGAGAGAGTGAGAAGCTGTGTGAGTGTGTGTGAGAGAGAGAAGCTGTGTGTGAGAGAGAGAGAGAGAGAAAGAGAAGATGTATGTGTGTGTGAGAGAGAGAAGCTGTGTGTGTGAGAGAGAGAGAAAGAGAAAGAGAAGCTGTGTGTGTGTGAGAGAGAGAGAGAGAAAGAGAAGCTGTGTGTGTGTGAGAGAGAGAGAAGCTGTGTGTGTGTGAGAGAGAGAGAGAAGCTGTGTGTGTGTGAGAGAGAGAAAGAGAAGCTGTGTGTGTGTGAGAGAGAGAGAAGCTGTGTGTGTGAGAGAGAGAGAAAGAGAAAGAGAAGCTGTGTGTGAGAGAGAGAGAGAGAGAAAGAGAAGCTGTGTGTGTGAGAGAGAGAAGCTGTGTGTGTGTGAGAGAGAGAGAAGCTGTGTGTGAGAGAGAGAGAGAAAGAGAAGCTGTGTGTGTGTGAGAGAGAGAAGGTGTGTGTGTGAGAGAGAGAGAGAGAAGTTGTGTGTGTGTGTGAGAGAGAGAGAAGCTGTGTGTGTGAGAGAGAGAGAAGCTGTGTGCGTGTGTGTGAGAGAGAGAAGCTGTGTGTGTGTGTGTGAGAGAGAGAGAAGCTGTGTGTGTGAGAGAGAGAGAGAAAGAGAAGCTGTGTGTGTGTGAGAGAGAGAGAGAGAGGGAGAGAGAGAGAAGCTGTGTGTGTGTGAGAGAGAGAAAGAGAAGCTGTGTGTGTGTGTGTGTGAGAGAGAGAGAGAGAGAGAGAGAGAGAAGCTGTGTGTGTGTGTGAGAGAGAGAGAGAGCTCCTTAGGGAAAGGAGCAGAAGAGGAATGTGTGTGTGTGTGTGTGTGTGTGTGTGTGTGTGTGTGTGTGTGTGTGTGTGTGTGTGTGTGTGTGTGTGAGAGGGGCTGGCTTCCCTGGCTGGCCCGCGGTAAGGAAGCCCAGTGGCGGGGGGGACTTTCCTTACCGGGGGCTGGCTTGCGGCCCGCGGTAAGGAAGCCCAGCGGCGGGGGCGGCTTTACTTACCGGGGGCTGGCTTCCCTGGGACGCCATGGCTTTCTCAGAGTTCTGCGCGCTCACGGCGCGCAGGACACTGGGGATTGTATTTTTTCATTTGTGCTTTGCCTTTGTGCTCCTTTTTTTCGTGCGGCTCGTTTTTGATTGGCCGCGCCGCGTTTCCCCATGTTCTTTGTGCTTCTGCCTCTCAGCCTGATTGGCTGTGGCGTAGCGCGGCGCAAAGAACGTTGGGAAATGAAGTTGTTTCCCTTTTTTTGCGTTTGTGGGGCTCTTGCCCCACTGCCGCTTTACTCAAACTTTCGTTGACCTGCGGACCCAGTCCGCCCGTGTGCACGAAGGGTGAGTGCAGGCAAGTAGGGCCAGCCATTGGAACCTATAGCAAGTTCCAACAGTTAACCCTTGGTTTTATAGGTTAAGATATATATATATATATATACACACACACACACTGTATTTTCCGCCGTATAAGACGACTGGGCGTATAAGACGACCCCCAACTTTTTCAGTTAAAATATAGAGTTTGGAATATACTTGTCAGGTGCAGTTAAGTACCTGTCCTATAAGACGACCCCCGACTTTGGCACAGATTTTTCGGGGTTAAAAAGTAGTCTTATACACCAGAAAATACAGTGTGTGTGTGTGTGTGTGTGTGTGTGTGTGTGTGTGTGTGTGTGTGTGTGTGTGTGTGTGTGTGTGTGTGTGTGTGTGTGTGTGTAATTGGCAGTCATTACAGAGATAGTGCCCTTCAGTTACCAAAAATCTAAAAACTGCGGAATTATTTGGCATACAACAATTTGGTTCACAAAGTCCCCTTGTGAGCTCTAGAAGTATAACATGGGTTTGTTGTTGTTCAGTCGCACAGTCGATTCCGACCCTTTGCGACCCTACAGACCATTGACCTCCAGGTATCTATGTTCTCTACCATTCTCCTCAACCCACCCAGCTCTGTGCCATCCAGCCATCTCATCTTTGGCCGCCCCCTTCTTCTTTTGCCCTCCACTTTTCCCAGCATCAAGGCCTTTGCAAGTGAATCCTCTCTTCTCATTTGATGTCCAAAGTACTTTAGCTTCATCTTTACTATTTGACCTTCTAAGGAGCAGTCATGGTTGATTCTTCTAATATTGGCCTATTTGTTCTCCTCACTGTCCAGGGTACTCTCAAAACTCTCCTCCAACACCACATTTCAGTCTATTCTTCTGCGCTCAGCTTTCCTAATGGTCCAGCTCTCACACCCATACATTACCACCGGAAATGCCATTGCTTTGACTATGCAATTTTTTGTTTGCAATGTAATGTCTCTATTTTTCACTATGTTATATATATATATAACAGGAGGGTGTACAGCCCCTCAGCCTCTTGTGGTTCCCCATCCCTGCCCTAAACTCACTTAGATCTCAATCACTGGACTCCTATTGGGTTTGTGTTATATAAACTCCAAACTGCATGATTGCCCAATCAATCCAAGTGTCTGTTGCACACTTGGGCACCCTCAGGTCACTCATGTGTTTCACATTGAGTTATGTGTTTGGGGCCATAGCAGATGACTTGAAAATTACAAAAATCAATCAATTAATCAATGTGCTTATTGCAATTTCTGTCACATTTGTAGAATTTTGGCATAGGATTCTGACCATTAAAAATTAACAATTTGATAACAGCAACAGGGAAAGACACCAGGGTCAACCCTGCTACCACCATGATGTTTGTAACCTGTCTGGCACCTTTGCCCTGAAAACCATTCTGCTTTTCCATATTATTTCCTAAAAGTAGCTTCTTATCCACAATAGTAAAAGTAAAGGTAAAGGTTTCCCTTGCTCAAAAGCCAGTCGTATCTGATTCTAGGGTGCAGTGCTCATCTCTGTTTCAATGCTGAAAAGCCAGCGCTGTCTGCTGCTGCAGATGTTTCCGTGGTCATGTGGCAGGCATGATTAGACACGGAACACTGTTACCTTCCCACCGAAGTGGTCCCTATTTATCTACCGTACTTGCAATTTCTTGCTTTTGAACTGCTAGGTTGGCAGGAGCTTATCCACAATACAGCTTATCTATCATGACAATCCATTAGTTTCTTAAAGATATAAAGATACAGGCTAACTACTTACATTTATTTATTTATTTTATAACTCAAATTTCTATGCCGCCCAATCAGGCGAACCTGACTCAGGGCGGCTCACAACAGGATTAAAACATACATATTAAAAACAATTAAAACCCCAACATACCCACCCACCTATTAAAAACTAACCACATTAAAACTGCCCGCATTAAAAAGAAGGGGTAAAGGTAAAGGTTTCCCTTGCTCAAAAGCCAGTCGTATCCGACTCTAGGATGCAGTGCTCATCTCTGTTTCTAAGCCGAAGAGCCAGCGCTGTCTGCTTCTGCAGACATTTCCATGGTCATGTGGCAGGCATGACTAGACACCGGAGCGCACGGAAGGGAGGCTTCATTTTATAAGCCAACAGGCGGGGGCCACTCTTCCATCCGGGCCCCACACCTGCCCCACCAACCAGGTTTTTAATTCTTTTCTGAAAGGCAGCAGCTCCGTCTGCTCCCGCAACTCTACTGGCAGGAGTTTCCACAAGGCCGGTGCGGACACGGAAAAGGCCCTCCTTCGTGTGCCAGAGAGGCGAGCCCCTCTGGCAGATGGAACAATTAAAGAGCCCCTCCAGTCCACTCTGGTTGGATGGACAGACACTCTTGGGATGATGCGGTTTACATGAGTTTAGCAGAACTAAGAAAGATGGAAGAGTTAGAAGACATTGTAGAAAAGGAAGATGAAAGGCTCACACATATTTTCCCAAAGAGGAAAAAACTTATTACAGTACTGTATAGTTAATTCTGACCATAGGAAAAGCTCTATCTAAGAATATTTTGAAGAAACTTTTAGAATCTCTGCTGAGCCGTTAGTCAGTATTTGAGATACTGGGATTGGAGCCAGAAAGCAATAGTCCTAGAAAGATTTTTAAACATGGAAAGCTCTCATCAATAAGAAATACCAGTAAGGAATAAAAAGAATTCTGACAGGATTTACAAATTGATTACATTATTTGGAGGTCTTTTACTTTCTATGACCTCGTTAGCTGGGACAACAACCTAGAGATAGTTCTGCTGTCACCCATTACTTTAATATATGTGAGCTAGATACTGGCATCTCAAATAGTTGTCATAGTAAAACTAACATGGCAGTATAATTCTACTCCGAGAAGATAGAGATTGCTCTTGTGCTAGCAGAAGTAATAGTTTAAGAAGTTTCAAATATGGTTGTTGCAGAGTCAGACGCTAAGAGTTCAATTCCCCACTGTGCCTGGTGGAAAAAAAAACCAGCCTGTGTAGCCATGGGCAAAATGCACAGCTCCAAGGTGCTCTCAGATAAAGAGAATAGTAAACCACCTCTGTGTATTCCTTACCTAGAAAGGGTCACCGTAAGTCAGAATTGATTTGATGACACACAATTATTATTAATTTAAATCAAATCAAAGGACAATATATGAATTTCCAGCCTCTTATCCACCTTCTTGCCAAATTGAAAGCTACACCATATGAAATACAAGGTAGTGGGGCAAAGAAAATTAGTTAGACTAAGTATATCAATGTTCAACATAAGACTGGCCATCAAAAGACTGGAAGAAAATAAGCTTTAATTTCTGTTTGGAGTGTAAAAGCTTTTCAACCCCACAAATCAGTTGAGAGCAGTTATTCTTAACCTGAGTTCGATTGAACCCCAGGATTTCGGTGAGTCAGTCTCAAAGGTTCGGCGGAGGTGAGTGTGTGTGTCCATTCCGTTCACCAGGATTGCCAGGTGCATTAATAAGAAACTCAAGGATATTGATAAATATCTATGGCAAATTCTAAAATGTGTTGCGTAATATATGGCAAAAAATGCCATACATGACACAACCTGGCAGCCCTACTGTTCACTCCACTCGTATGATTCATGTTGTCACGTGCTGCACGGCCATCATTGGCTGCTCGCTCGCCCTTGATATCTGTGCTGCAGGGAACTTTGTGAGCTCAGTAGTCAACTTATGACTGTCATGATTGTACATAATTTGTGATTTCCTTTTTAATATTCCAATCCTTTCGTACTATATGGATTCACGTATATAACAGAATGTGATGGGAGTCAGTGTCCTCAATGCATGATTTGCAATGCCAAGTTAAGCAGTTCTAGTCCAGCACCAGCAAAACTAAGGGAATGCTTCCTAAAGCTGAATGGAGATGGGAAATATAAGAACACAACGCTTGCTGGATTAAAGGTGAAGAGAACCAGATTTGGTGAAAGGTCTACTCTGCCTGTTCTCGGCTTTGTACCCATCAGCAAACATATTTTAACAGCATCATACGAAGTTGCATATCTGATTGCAAAGCAGCAGTGCCATATTTAGGATCTGTGGGCCCCTAGGCTGAACCTGTGGCACGGGCCCTACCGGGAAAAGTATTTTTTTTTTAAATTAACCTACAAAAACCACATTTTTAGCAATTATCCAATTAAAAAGTGAAAAATAAACGTTTAAATTCCTCTTTCTTTTTATGTTGATTAGTTTGTATTTTGTGGCAGTCCATAATACTAGATTAAACGAAAAAAATTGAAAAATATAAAAAACAACTTACTACAACTTTACTTTGCTGTATTGAAAACGTCTTAATTTGAAACAGTATGCACTCATTGCGCTTCGCGAAACTTCTGGCTGGCAGACAGTCAGAAGAGATATTCTTGTTGGGCTGGTCAAACACCCAAACACCACATTAAGTTAAACCAAATGCAAATGATAAATGATGATTACGATCACCAAACTTTTATACTATTTATTTACTAAAACAAAAAACCTGATTTTAAAAATTGACATAGAATCACGTGGTGCGGAGGCCCCTTTGTGGTGCAGGCCCATAGGCTGCAGCCTAGGAAGCCTATGCTTAAATCCAGGTTCAACATCAACTGTTTAAAACAACAATGCTCTCAATATTTTGGTGTCACCAAATTGTACCATATCCTCTTATTCCTTAAAAAAAAAAAAGCCCTTGGGATACTCATACTGTTTGTTACACCGTATCTTTGTGAGCAATCCTTTTTGAGGATGGTAGACATAAAAACGAAAAGAAACAGACTTTGTTGCGAAAATGATAATGAGCATGGCACTTGCTAAGGTGAAGTTGCGCATTTCTGAACTTGTCTCTGAAAGGCAACAGCAAAAGTCACATTGATTTGTAGTAAATATTGAGTTATGTTTTTGTTTGACATTCATGTTTTGTTGGTTTTGTACTTTGAACACAGTGATTTTATGTGCAACTGATTCATGGTTTATTTTGTGCAGTAATAAAATATATATATATGTTTTGAATTTGGAAAAAACATTTTATTTTTCCAACTGCGAAAGGTTTGGTGAATGCACGTATGAAACTTGCAGGGTTCAGTACCTCCAACAAGGTTAAAAACCACTGGTTTAGAGGATCTCCAAGTTCAACATCAGATCAGTACACACTCAGTTTATATAAGGTTGTCTCTAATGTTATACTTTATTTGAAAAAGGAAACTATTGTAGTAAGAGGACATGTATGATGTAGCCATTCATTACCATTATGGATTAAGACTGGACAGCCAGGTTCAGCCCCTCCCCACACCAGTAAATTATAAAACTCTGCAGATGTCCTTGGAAAAAACCAATCTTTCAATCAGACCTGCCTCACAGTGCTATTATGAAGATAAAGTAGTGAACAGGTATACAGTACACTTGAGCAAATTAACGGAAAGATTAGATATAAATAAAATTAATAAAATAATTTTTACATAACACGGTGTGTGTAGCACCCCTTGTAGAGTATTGTGTAGACAGACACCAGTTCTTGATTTGCACATATATTCATCCACATTTGGGAGCTATTTTTCCCTCCATGACTGCAGCTTCCTAGAACAAGGGTCCAGCTTTTTCAGTCAATAAGACTTGCCAGTGACTCAACGTAGAGTGTCAGGCGGAGGTTAACTAACCTGACAACCCTGACGACTAACGGCTTGGATGCCAAAGTCCACAGAGAAGGGTGATGGTCCCCAAGTGGATTAAATCCCACTTGAATCCATCTTGATGGAGGACAGCAACTTCGTCAATACTGGTCTGGGCCCTGGGGCTAAGGAGTACTTTGTATGCTAAAAGGGCTCAGGACTAAAAAGTGACTCGTGGAACTGGATCAGTGGTACGGGTGTCATACTGCGATGTGGAAGGCAGTTGAAGGGCCGCTGCGTTATATTCTCAGAACAGTCTTCATGCCTCATTACCTTGAGGGTCGCCAATATTTGGATACAGCAGAACAAGAAGAAGACGACTTGAAAATATGCCTTTGGTTGACTCTAGGGCCATGTGCCAGGAGGGGAGCTGGAAGGAGTGGGCTGGACCGGGTGACCATTGTACTTAAGTTTTCTGCTTCTAATTTAAATGACCTTCCCACCACCATAGCCAAGGACAATGACTGAATGGGACTAGAAAGAGCTTATATGGTGTGCCTGGGAGTTTGTAAGCACCAGGTGGGCATAAGTTGTCATGTCTAGAATGGAGAGCATTCACAGTACTGTAAAAAATGAATGAAAGGCTCAGGAGGTAATTCTGGAAATGGAAGGGGTTGCTCTGAGGGCAAACTGGTGTGATAATGTTTATTTATTTGGCTTCCTCTAAAAAAAAAGACCCAAGAAAATGTATTATTATTAATTAGAAAATATTTCTGAACAAAAGTACCAGACTCCCTAGCCTTTTTTTACATTCTCCTTTATCTCAAGACTATTTCCATAATTACCGTGTACATTTTAACATGTAAATCTAACAAGAAGCATACTGGTTCAGGCAAAAAAAATCTTGTCTCGTCTAACATTCTGTTGACTGTACAGTGATCAACCAGCTGACTACTGGAGGTCCAGCTACAGCCTATGAGTGCAACAGCACCCCACAGACATTCCCCTGGCAACTGATTACATTGAGCAGCCCACTGCCTCTTGGTACTGGGTGGAATAGATTTATCCACTATGTTTAGTAGCCACTTGCACTACTGATCTCTATGAATTTGTTCAGTCCCATTTTAAAGCTATCCACATTGGTAGCCATTATTTCAGCCTGTAGTAGTTAATTTCATCAGTGATCACCATTCACAGTATGTCAGTTCAGTAACGGGTCACAACAGATTTGGATTACATGCTTCACTGTTCTCTGTTTCTGTAATATGTAATCTGGCATGGTAATGTCATTATGCATTTATGTTATTATGGAATTCATTGCACTCATTACTAAGAAGATTATCCAACAATTGGTGTGCCAACAATATTTAATATCTATTCAAAAACGAAGCAGAATATGGTACCACTCTCTTTGTCATGTCTGTGGTAAATTACATTAAGCGATTTTTATACTATCTGTTTTTCCAAAGAAGTGGCCATCTTAATCTGTCTCAGCATGTTCGTAGAAAGGAAGGAAAAAAGAATAATAGAATCAGAATAATTGAGATGGAAGAGGCCTATAGAGCCATTGAGTTCAATCCCTTGCTCATTGCAGGAAGTCAAATCAAAATATATCTGGCAGATGGTTGTCTAATTTTCTCTTAAAAGCTTCCAGTTTTGGAACGCTCATCACCTCCAGAGGTAATTAGTTCCATTGTCCTTCTGCTCTACCAGTTTCTGTGACTTGCTCTTTATCACATGCCCTGTACACTGGAATGACTGGGAACAGATCCTGCTCTTCCTCTGTATGACAAACTAAGTATTTGAAAAGTGCTATTATAACTTTCTTCAGTCTTCTTTTCTCAAGGGTGCGGTGTTCATCTCCGTTTAAAGCCAAAGAGCCAGCGCTGTCTGTGTTTGCAGATGTTTCCTTGGTCATGTGCTAGGTATGACTAGACACAAGGAACGCTTTTACCTTTCCTGCCTATTTATCTACTTGCAATATCTTGCTTTCAAACTGATAGGTTGGCAGGAGCTGGAGCAGACGACAGGAGCTCACTCCATCATGCAACACTTGGATTTCAAACTGCTGATCTGCCAAACTTCTGGTTGCCAAGTTTAGTGTCTTAACCACAAAGCCACTACAGCCCTTTTCTCAAGGCTGGTGAAGGTGAAGGTTTCCCTTGATCAAAAGCCAGTCGTATCTAACTCTAGAGTTCAGTGCTCATCTCTGTTTCAAAGCCAAAGAACCAGCGCTGTCAGCTTTTGCAGACGTTTCTGTGGTCATGTGGCAGGCATGGCTAGACACCGGAGCACACGGAACGCTGTTACCTTCCCACCGAAGTGGTCCCTATTTATCTACTTGCAATTTCTTGCTTTCAAACTGCTAGGGTGGCAGGAGCTGGGACAAAGACGGGAGCTCATTCCGTCCTGCAGTACTCGGGAATCAAACTGCTGACCTTCCGCCTCCCAGTCAGCATCTTAGCCACTTGACCCACTGTAGTCTCAAGGCTAAACATACACAATCTATACCTATAAATCTGTGCGTTAACCGTTGGAATGTGACAAAGGATCCTGCACCCGGACATACTAGCCCATACCGAGCATTCATTCACTCGCCCGAACCGGGTTTGCAGGTAACTGTTGGGTTGAGAAATGCGCCAGTGGGGCAGGAGACCCACAAATGCAAACAACGAAAAAGGACTTCACTACCCAACATTCCTTGCACCGCGTCACAGCCAATCAGGCTGAGAGGCGCGAGCAAAAGGAACATTCGGAAACGCGCCGCAGCCAATCAAAATGGAGCCACAGGAAAAAACCCGCCACACAAACGGAACGCACAAACCCATAACTATAAGCCCCAGAGTCCTGTGCGCCATGAGCGCGCAGAATGCTGAGAAGGCCGCCCCGCAAAAAATAAAAATAAAAAACACAATGTGAGGGCAAGTCTGCCGCAGGCGGACGCAGCACCCCACAGCCACACAAACACCCACCGTCCTTCTTTCACGGAAAAATGGGGAGGAGAGGGACTCCCTCTCCTCCACGCTACCCCGCCGAAGACACAGTGAGACCACCACCAGCCTCAAGAAAAGTTGAGCCCGGGTGGAAAAAAACCACAAACACAGGGGGGATTCAAGGGGGGAAAGGTACTGATGCCTCCCCCCCCCTTGAAAGCAAAACAATTCCTCTGCAAAGGAAAGGCAGCGAACGGTGCTCCGGCCACTGCCTTTACTTTCCAAGTAAGTGTTTCGCTTTCAAGGGGGGGGCAAGGCACTGGTGCCTTGGCCCCCCCCTTGAAAGTGAACCCATTCCCAGGGAAGAAAAGCCAGCGGAAGGTGCTCTGCCCGCTGACTTTACTTACTGAAAGTGTTTCGCTTTCAAGCGAGGGCCAAGGCACCAGTGCCTCCCCCCCTTGAAAGAGAAACAAAACTAAAAAACACAAACAAACACCAAAAAAATTTAAATAAATAAACCATTAATTAAAAAAACCCACAAAAACAAAAAAACAAAAACATCCAAAATTAACCAAAACCATAAATAACAAACAGAAAAAACACACAGAAAAACACCAAAAAAATAAAAATAAAATAAACCCACAAAAGAAATTAAACCAGCCAACTTACTAGCATGTCCTACCTCCATGACGGCCGGAACTGAAATGAGGAAAGAAAGAGACTACTTACCGGAAGAAGCACCACCCAGAGGCCAGTAGAGAAAAAACAGTCAAAGTAAAAGAAATACTCAACAGCCCCACCCAGAGGCCACAAGAAATAAAACAGTCAAAAACATAACATCATATCACACATTCACACAAATCACAAACAAATCACAAAATAATAAAATAAAAACATTTCTAAAATCCTGTGTAGAGTATTCACTCAAAAAAAAACCAAAACATCTAAACACAGTTTAAAAACAGTGAATGTAAAAAAACATGTACTTTCACATTTTTAAAATTATTATCCAAGGTACAACTATTTTAAAAAATCACATACTAAAACATTATTTGGTTAAATAAAATAATTGTAAAAAATTATATCATCCTTTCCTCTTTTTTAATCCACAAAAACAAACCCAAAAAAGGTGATCACAGTTTATAACAGCCCGTGTGTATAAATAAACATTTTAAAAATCACAATTACAGACTAACCTCATTTGTACAAACATTAACAAAACAAAAACCTTCCAACACAATTTAAAACAGCCTGGCACTGCCGGGCAAAATCTGCTAGTTCTTTCTATCTTTCCTTGGTTTGCAGTCTCCTTGGTCGTGGTTTGCAGTCCCCTTATCATCCTTCTTGCCTTCCTCTTAATTTGTTCCAGTTTGCCTGCATCCTTTTGAAAGTGTGGTGTTGTGAACTGGACACTGTACTGTAAAGAGGCTGAGAACAATCAGTCATCAAATGGAACATGAGTACTCCAAAGAATACTATAGAATAAATCTTTATCTCCCATTCTTGGACTATTTGAAAAGAGAACTGAAGTCTTGATTTTCAGACCACAATATGCATCTCATCTCATCTTCTTCTTTCAAGAAAATGTGAAAGTGGCAAGTCTCAGTCCTTAGAACAGCATTTTAAAATACAGTAAAACCCTGGGTTACAACCACCTCGGTTTAAGTTTGCAGTGGTTTACAACGGCAAATCCTATGGAAATGCTGTCCCGCTTTACACATTTTTAATGCATTTTTTTTTGGTTTACAATGATCAATTCAGGACTATTTTTTTAATTTTTCAATGCATCCCTGTGGATGTTTCGGTTTACAATTTTTTCGGGTTACAACGGAGGCTGTTGGAATGGACCTCCGTTGTAACCCGGGGTTTTACTGTATATGATAGACTGTTTGGAAATAAAATTCCAGTTTTGAAGCTGAATTGCAAATGTGGAAAAATAAATGGTGAATACTATCTAAAGACAAGAGGACAAGGACTGTATTAGCAGCAACAGGAAACTTAAAGCAACTTTGAAACTCCAATATCCACAATTGTTGGTGATCCTAACTACTTTGCCAGTTTCAACCAAGAGAGAATGTTTGCCATGTTGAAGAAGTTGAAGTCATGGTTCCACAATTCCTCTTGTGTGTCAGGGGTCGCTCTCCTAAAGGTTAATTGGACTGTTAAAATCAAAACCAATTCCCCATTGTGCAGCAAGAAGGAAAAGACTCAATCTAATTTTGTAATTTTTAAAATAAAAAAATATGCTGAAATTATTTCATAATGACCAATATTTTAACCATGAGAAAAGTCAGGCAATTTTTTACCCAAACTGATGCTGATTAGAAACACACTTACAGTATTTCATTTCCATTGCAATGTCTTTGTTTACTTTCCTTTAACCTTTATTGATAACTAGCAAGGTTACCCAGACTTCGTCCCGGGCAGTCTGGGTGGGGGGTGTTGGGTGAGCTACAGGGGTGTTTGTGGCCTCCCCCCCCCCGCTTTGCTCCTGGTGTCCTGCGTGCCTTTTGCCGCTGCTGTGGCTGGGTATGGGTGGTTTCCCCATGGGCCTGAACATGGTTGAGGCCAGTGTAGTTTGGGCTGGAGCTCGGGCAGCGCACGCATCCCTTCCTCTCTCTCTCTCTCTCTCTCTGTCTCTCTCTGACTTTCTATCTCACTCTATCTGTGTTTCTCTCTCTCTCTGTCAGTCACAGTCAGACAGAGAGAGGGGGGGGAGTGAGACTTACAGGATCAGCTCCAGGGGTGTTTGAAGGCCTGCCAGATATGTACTTTACATCTTTTCCTTTCTAGGTTAAGAAGAAGATTATCTCAGGAATTCCAGGACCTTTCCCTAACAGTCATTCACTCTCAGCCAATCACTGTCCAACATGCAAATCAGCTCTTTCCAACATTCTATTTCCAGGCCTTGTTGTTAAACTGGCATTTTCTCCCAAGACACCTTGGGAGTTGTAGTTCCCATTCCTTTTCCCATTTGGGGGGGCACAGGCCCTACTCTCGGCCTCCGGACCCTCGCGGGGTTGATCTCAGTGGCATTAGGTAGGTGTGTACGAAGCATTACAGGATAGGCTCCAGGGGTATGGGAGCCTTTCCAGGACACATACCTTACATCTCTTCTTTATACGTTAAGATTTGGTGGTCTGTCTTCCAGATATTGACTTGTTTAATCATAACTTCATTTCCATGTTGCATTTCAGACCTGACAAGCAGTTTATAATGCAATCAAAAGCAAGGAAGCTGGTAAAAAAATGTGATTTTAAAAACACTAATAAAGACTTGGCTATTGTTATATTGTGTTGTTTGCACATCTGTTTCATCACTTGTATGTGTTATGTAAATGCTCATGTATGTGTATGTTTTAGTTATCATTTGACTTGCCTGCTGTAACAACTCCAAACAACTACAAAGTTTAAGTTCAAAATGAGTATGTCCATTGTCATGATTTATTGAAACCCCCATACCATCTTTATAATGTAAATATTATATCCACTTTTGCATCTGCTATACAATTTGGTGACATAAAATCAGCTGCCCAGTTAAAAGTCTAAAGTTTATTGGAATTTCCTTGATCTTATATATCGTATTTGCCGGCTTATGCACGCTTTTGTTCCACCCACCCCCCCTTCTGGAAGGACTAAAAGGACTGTGCTGGGTATATTTTTTATATTGTTATTTGACGTTTTGATTTTTTTTAAAATATTTTGTACTCTTTGATGTGAGTAACTGATGTTTAGGATTTTATTGTATTGTACCTTATTTGATGTATTGTTAGAAACTGTATTGTAGTGCACATGTAGTGCATATTGTAGTGTATATATATGTATTTCTGTAATTTCTGCGGACAGGGATTTGTAATTGTACTTTTGGTGATTGATTTTTTGCTGTATTTATTGTATGTTATGTTACTGTATTTCGTATTATTGTCCGCTATGTAAACCGCCCTGAGTCGGGTTCGCCTGAGTGAGCGGTATATAAGCGCGAAAATTAAATTAAATTAAATTATAAGACGCATCGGAGTATAAGACACACCCCATTATTACCAAAATAGGCTACTATATACAGTACAAGATGCACTCCATTTTTCCACTGTATTTTAAGTGGGGGGGGGGAGTGAGTCTTATAAGCCAGCAAATAGGGTATATATCTGTAACACCCACAAACAAGCACTACTTGGCTCTAGTCTACAAACCATCCTCTCAACAAAATAAATAGCACTATTCCAGAGAAATTAAATTACTGCTCACAACCATATGTTTAATGGCTGGGTTTTTCAAATGGCCTTTGTAGTCAAACAAACTTGAGGCATAAATGTTTTGAAGGTCTAGTAGGGCATCAGTCTCGGTAGCTTAAAAAAGGTTTTTTGTTTTCTGAGGACTTATCTAACAAAAGGCTAGTGTGGGTTTAAAAACAATGTTCAGCACTGGGGAGAAAGTAGGACTTATTCTGAACAGTTGTGTGCTTTGCTTATTTAATTTTGTGTTTACTTGCTGTAAAAAATGGACAGAAGGAAAGTAATCCACTGATTCCCACCCACCCCTGAATTAAGCAGGCTCAAATTGGGTAAAACAAGGACATCAACTCTTAAATTTAAGTCAGAAAGAACACTTTGTATTTCATCTTGAAACCCGTGACATTTATCTTTAATTGTTTTGCTTTAGCTCTGTGACAGAAAGTACAAAGTTCAATTATGATAAGAAGCCCTATTGAGTAAAGCTCATTATGCTTACTAGAATCTGATCACTATTAGTAAATACTAAACAGTAAATACCTTTGTGAGAACAGTATTAGTGTAAGTTTCATGAGCTGCCTCGAGGAGAAGATAAGGCATTTAAATCCAAACATGCATACCTATTTAGCAAGAATCTGCTCCACTGTGGCTTTCTAGTTCTATTTTTTTTTAAATGAGTCATCAACAAAAGAAGCAAAAGGTTTTTTTTATTGTAAAGGAAAATTATACCTGAAATTCCCTTTGCTTAATATTTTTTTCCAAAAGGAGGAAACTGCTGATAGCACAACTGTCTCCGGTTTGAAAAGGCCCTTGATATAGTATATCCAAAGGAACCTACATCCTACATCAGTGGGCTACCCAGTCTCTATTAGGTTACCTGGTAACAAAGATAAATGGCGTAATTCATTCACATTCTTTTATTTCCTGGTTTCATTAGTATCACACCTTTCTTTTATGAATCACCCTATACAGGTATTATCCTAACAAGAACCCTGTAAATAAATCAGCTTGAGATAGGATCAATGGCACAAAATTACCCAGTAACTTTAATGGATCAACAGAGGTTTAAGCCTGGATCTCTCTAGTCCCAATCCAACACATTAAATGCTGTAATATATTGACCTTCAAAGTGATTTACCCACAATAATTGGGCTGAAGGCATGATAAATGCTTCAAGACATTGTAAGAAATGTTGGCAATAGCTTGTATTTGTCCATTGCCCAATGGGAATGGGGGGAATATCACAAACAGGTACCAACATCAAAAGGCCCTGATAGCTGATGTGATATATTTACTTTGGTTATCTTTTATTTCAGCAATACAGCCCTATACTGCTTGTTCAGTGTAACTAGTGGACAACAACATGCACTGTGAATATGGAGAGATACAGAATCCTGCTCATTCACTGACGATTACTGCCAAAAATATGCACCAATGTGGACTTAAGGTTGGCAAACGACAATGCCAAGAAGGCGGCTTCATTTTGGCAGTCCAGGGTTTGATCAGGACATGTAAGAAGAAGCATTTAATATTGTCCTGCACATGTTTTCATCCATCTGTAGTCAGTAAATGACTCGCTTGAAAGAATGCCTAACATAGATGCAGGAAGGCACAAGACTACAGAAGCAGGGGCAGAGGGAGTCAAAGAACTGGAAAGTTAAACAACAACGTATTCTCAGTTCTTCCATTAGCTAAGAGATCAATGGCTACTGAATGGTTAAATCTTTTACATACCAGAAAGAACTACACTCACAAGGAGGAAGCCAGCCTACTTGCCTAAATCCATTAGTCTAGTGTTTCCCAACCTTTGGTTTTTGGACTTCAATTCCCAGAAGCCTAAGTCATTTCCCCAAAGCACTGATCAGCCAATACACTGACTTAGGCTGAGTACATTGAGTTTAGGTACTTTACATTTAAAATTCATATCCTGGTTATATACATAGATTCTCCTCCACCTCCAACATAATAAGATGTACATGATCCTTAGACTAAGGCCACCACTGGTGCAAAATATCTGTACTTTTCTTGCTGTCAGAACCCTCCCGGACTCCTCCCTATTGGCTTTGTCAAATCACTCCTTTATTCCTCTTGAATATTTTGTCAATAAATTACATTTAGTCACAATTTCTCAGTTTCCCTGTGTATGCAGCTTTTGGGACACCCTGTACAGCATGGGTTCCCAACCCCCAGCCCATGGGCCTAATTCGGCCCAAATATATCATTAATCCAGTCCGTGGTGGCCCCCTGGGCACGTCTAGATCCGTCCCCGATCACTGGAAGCTACGATGTGTCACTTACCATTGGGGTGGTGGGAATTGTGTGGGTTTTCCCAGGGCTTTGCACAGCCTTCACCGCTTCCCAGGGTGGTGGGAGGCTTTTTGGAGCATGTTCGCTCCAGTTTTGGAATTTTCTGAGCTTTCTCCGCTGTGCTTTGGCAGCTGGAGAGCGGCAGTGAACGAATTCCGGTGCCAGGTGGAGCTTATGTCAGCACCTGGGATCCCAGCATGGAACCAGGAAGTCATCCACTACCTTTCTCCAGCTGCTGCAGCACTGTGGAGAAGACTTGGAAAATTCCAAAACCGGAGCAAACATGCTCCAAAAAGCCTCCTGCCACCCTGGAAAGCAGCAGAGGCTGTGCAAAACCCTGGGAAAAACACGCAATTCCATTCACCACCACCAATGACGACCCAAAAGTAAGTTATGGGTGCAGCCCTGCCTCTGCCCCCCACAGCTGAGCGTGGTGACAGAAACTGGCCCCTGGTGGGAAAACGTTGGGAACCACTGCTATACAATATAAAGAGATTCAGCTTATAATGTTTCTTCTGGGAGTAAAAACTCTATCCCAGGAAATTTACAGAGAGGAAAATAAGTCTCTGCTCTGTGTATTTGGTATAAATATGGTTCTGCTGGCAGTAATGCAACTCAAAAGTCTCATCAGTCCAGGAGGGGCCTCAACTGTCCACTTGTAAGTGAATTGATTTAGGGCACGCCTTCCAAGCTCTAAATTTTAAACCAGAAGAAGCTATGCTAAACCTATGGAGAGCAAAAACAACACAACTTGCTGAATGGATAAATGCTGAAGAGTGTCTCCCACCAGGCCAAGATTCTGGTTGGACCATTTTAGTCACTTAATAGACATAGATATAAATGGCTTTGTCACTCCCACTCTCCAAGAAGTAAACAGTTTTTTATAATAATAAATAAGCCAGAGAGATTTTGAAATGGAAAAAGAGAATTTTATCTAGGTTTTTCTGTCAAAGCACAACAAAATACAATTACACATGAGCATGGTATATCATAATAATGCATATATGCATGGTCTTGGTTCCATTGGATCCAAGGACCTCCATCAAAGATACAGCCAGCCTTTTATACTTTTCATGAAACTTGGCACACATGTTCTTCAGTCCAGATGGTCACTCAGGGCATTAGGCATTTTCACCTTTATCTTGATGTTACACAGCCTAACTCACATATGCAATAATGTACATTTACCTTGTCCTCTTGCTAGTCACGTTTATAACATGTACAGTGGTAAACATGTCTGTTCATCTAAGATAAGAATCTTTTGTGTGTGTTCTGCAGCAGACTAGCTGTAAACAACTTTGACTAGAAATGTTTTCATGAAGCCGAGAAACCAAGATGGTTCTGTTTATGCTTATAACTATATTCTAATATGCATACACTGTATACATTGCTTTGTGAAGAAATATGTCAACACATATAAAATATATATTAATTAACACTAGACTGTCAGCTTCTTCTTCCATGTCTAGGCCAGACGTGAAAATGCCAAAATGAAGGCACCATTGGGTGAGTTCACTCTGCCGTTCCTTTCGCCCAACCTAGTGTGAGAAAGATTAGCCAACAACACAAGGTTGCCGTTACCAGGGTACGCCTGATTGTGGTTCAAAAAACACCACAATCTTTGAGGAGGTTCTGTGTACCTAAGATAACACAATTGAAGGAGCCCACTTCTAGTAAAAAAATATTTTTGTTATTTTAAAATCTTAATTTGTTTTTAATGTTATCTATTTTTCATAATATGTCTATAATTTTAATTTGTGCAATGCTCTGATACAAATAAATAAAGAAAAGGAAAAAAGGGACCTGCTATCAGCATCTGAATGGTATGGCCATGCTGGGGCCAACTGGGCCTAATGCTGCTCAATGCAGTATCTTTTAACCTGTGTCTAAAGCAAGTATTTTAGAATTGTGGGGAGGAAGGTTGCTTGACACACCTATTGTACTACAGCAAAATAGTGTTAATTGCCTTTTCTGCACCAAAATAGTGCTTATTTCCCAAAGAAGTGCACTTAAATTCAGGGTGGCAGAAGCAAACTCAATTTGACTCTCCCAGTTATGAAGGAGCTATGATTTACGGGCATTTAAACTGCAAAATTGCACTTGCTCAGACATTATTACTACTATTACTATTAATACTACTACTACTAGGACAAGCAACCAGTTTTACTTGTTTCTTTTCCTTCTAAGAAGCAAGAATTTAGAAGCAGCTGTAAAGTGTGGAATAATGGCAGGTGACAAAGCAAAATGTGAGCTCTGTGTGCGCCACATTTGCTGCTCTCTAGGACCAGGGTCTGAAACAGTGATTTTTAACCTTCTGGGAAGTCAAAGGCCCCTTTGAGAATTTGATTAAAGCCCATAAATTATCTAGCTACACCATTGTGGTCCATGTCAGGAAGAGCTGTTGGGTTGTATCAGGTTGGGAAAGTCTGTGACAGAGGAAAGAAAGACATTAATTAACAAGTTCCATTTAGCCGCAAAACACATGGTTTAGTACAGTCAGAACTTGGCTCTGAGCTTTTCTAATGACCAAGGCTATGCTGCCTTCAGGTACTTCTCTCATCCCTACGAGATTAGCTGCAGTTTTAACGATTATATGTATGTGTTATGTTCTTAACAATAATAGGTTAAATCGTATTGCCCCATTTCTGGCTCATTTACACTGGTTATGTTTACTTCCATTTTCAATTCAAAGTGCTGGTCTTGACCTATAAAGCCTTAAATGGCTTGGGATCTCAATATCTAATGGAACATCTCTCCTTGATGTTACCTACCTGTTTACTTCACTCCTCACAACACTTGACGTGCAAAATGTCAATACCAAAGGAGGCCAAAAATATCCTAATGACCCCTTGTCATTGTATTTGCCATCTTATCTTAAGTAGGTAGATGGGTTAGTTTGTTATATGGAGTTTTGAAATTTTATCTTAACTATTGTCATCAGCAGAAGATATTATGTTTTGAATTTTTATCACGCTGTTTGTATATTGCTCATAACTTAACATGTTTAATGTCTGTTATTATTTTGTAATCTGATATCCTGACTGTTGTACACTGCCCAGAGAGTGTTTGTTCACTATACAGTGTTATAAACATGTAATAAATAAACACATATTTTTAGTAAATTTTCTCCCTTGTAATATACAAGTATTTTGAGGTGGCTCAAGCCACTCGCTGTTCCTGGTGGAAAAGAAAACTGCTAGAACAGGCTTATTGGCATAGATCAGTTCTGTTGCATTTTTGGGCTCTCCTTGAGGACAGTTAGGGGACTGTCAGAATGACTCCTCTGAGCTTAAAAAATTTACCAGTAACATAACTGCTAAAGGATGCAGTCTCATACAGACTGGGATCTGACAGCCATCTTCCAGAATGCAGAAAACTAAGCTTTACAAACAGATCATTCCTGTCCCATGTACCTATTCCCTATTATTAAATGTACTGTATCATCCCTTTTATTTGTCTTACTTCATTTCCTTTTCTGGCATTTCTTGTATCAGTGCCCATTGTTTCATACTTGTTTTCATCCCAACAATATTCTTTTGATTCTTAGAACCGGATGCTAGCCTGGCTATTTTTTGCATTTGTCTAAGGAGAAAGTACAGTAAAACCCTGACTTACAAATGCCTCGAATTACATAACATTCGACTTACATAATGAATTTATGCTAAAACAATGTCCCGATTTACACGATTTCCTATGGGTTTGCTTTGAGTTACTGTTATGTATGTTACCTATGTACCTTTTCTCATGTATCTATTCCTATGCAAATAAGTGGATTGAAAATGTGCACACTCTGTTAGCCAATGGGCTTGTTGTATTATTGTTACTGTTACTGTTTATAGGAGCGGAATGTATCTTTTCTCATGTATCTATTCTTATGCAAATAAGTGGATCGGAAAATGTGCACACTCTGTTAGCCAATGGGTTTGTTGTATTATTTGTTACTGTTACTGTTTATAGTGTATACTAGCAGAGTTTGCCCGGTGTTGCCGGGCTGTTTTAAATTGTGTTGGAAGGTGTGGTTTTTTTGGGTAATGTTTGTAAAAAAGAGGTTAGTCTGTAATTGTTCTTTTTTAATTTTTTATTTATGCAAAAATTCCTAATGTTGTCATTTGTTAAATAGATTGTATTGTTTTGATACTGCAAAGTAATAACTTGTATTTTGTTATTTTTCTAATGTATTTTTCAATATTTGTTTTAACATATATGTTAATTTTTGTTACGATGTCGGGCTGTTATAAACTGTGATTAGGTTTTTTGGGTTTTTTATTTTATGGATTAAAAAAGAACAAAGGATGATATAGTTTTTTCATTTTGTTTATTTAACCAAAAATGTTTTAGTATGTGATCTTTTTTTAATAGTTGTGCTGTAGGTAATAATTTTAAAAATGTGAAAGTACATGTTTTTTACATTCAATGTTTTTAAACTGTGTTTAGATGTTTTGGGTTTTTATGCGAGTTAAAACTCAACACAGAATTTTAGAAATGTTTTTATTTTATTTTTGTGACATATGTTTGTGATTTGTGTAAACTTCTGATTTATTGTTATGTTTTTGACTTGTTTTTACTCTTGTGGCCTCTGGGTGGGGCTGTTGAGTCTTTTTGAGTTGTTGAGTCTTTTTGAGTTGTTTTTACTACCGTGCCCTGCAGGTGGGGCTGCTAGTGGTTCTCTTTTACTTTAACTGTTTTTTCTCTCCTGGCCTCTGGGTGGGGCTTCTTCCGGTAAGTAGTCTTTGTTTCTTCATTTCTGTTCCGGTCATCGTGGAGGTAGGACATGCTGGTGAGTTGTCTGGTTTTCTTTCTTCTGGGGGTTTTCTTTTTGTGGTGGTGGGCTGGGAGGTGTTTCTGTTTGTTCTTTTTTGTTTTGGTTGAGTTTTAGGTTTGTTTAGTTTTTGGTGTGTACTTTGTGGTTTTGTTTTGTTTTAGGTGGTTTTTTCATGTTTTAGTTAGGTGTTTTGTATGTGGTTTTTTGTCATTGTGGATGTGTTTGTGTATTTTGTGGTTTATTTCTTTTTTTAAATTATTGATTTATTTTTGTTTTTGTATGTTGGTGGTTAGGGGTAGTTTTGGCGTGCCCAGTAGGTAGGTGTGTGTGTGTATGTGTGTGAGTGTAGTTCAGGTCGGAGGCTGCGCCCAGGTGAGTACCTCCAGGAGGCGAAGGCAGCGACTGGAGGCCCGTTCGCTGCCTTTGCTTCCTGGGGAATTGGTTCGCTTTCAAGGGGGGGCGAAGGCAGCAGTACCTTCCCCCCCTTGAAAGCGACACACCTCGGGAAGTAAAGGCAGCGATTGGAGGACCGTTCGCTGCCTTTGCTTTCAGGTGAATTGGTTCGCTTTCAAGGGGGGGCGAAGGCACCAGTACCTTCTCTTCCCCCCTTGTTTATGGGATTTTTTCTGTGGCTTGTTTGTTTTGTGTGGCTGTGAGGCGTTGAGTTTTGTATTTTTGTTTTTGCACGCCGGCTTTCTCAGTGTTCTGCACACTCATGGTGCACAGGACTCTGAGGTAGTTTTGCGTTTGTGGTTTCCGTTTATGCAACTTTTTTTTCCTGTGGCTTGATTATGATTGGCCGCAGCGCATTTCCCAACATTCTTTTTGCTCACGCCTCTCAGCCTGATTGGCTGTGGCGTGGCGCAGCACAAAGAACATTGGGAATTGAAGTCTTTTCTTGTTTGCGTTTGTGGGTCTCCTGCCCCACTGGCGCATTTCTCAACCCGACAGTTACCTCTGAACCGAGTTCGGGCGAGTGCACGAATGCTCGGTACGGGATAGCATGGCTGGGTGCGGGATCCTTTGTCACATTACAACGGTTAACGCTTGGATTTATAGGTATAGATAAGTCCGAGTTTTGCCCCATCCAAACTGCGTTCAAACCCCACTAATAAAGAGCTGAATTTCACTACTTCATTCGTCTGCTTCTTCATTCCTTGAACACTAAACTGGCGACGAGGATGGGATGGCGTCCCCACACGGCAGGAACATCGGCCCATTCGACCCAGCACATCCAGAGAAATGGGCAACATACGAACATCGGTTCCCCCACGCAATGGCCTTGCAGAAGATCACCGATGAAGACCAGAAGTGCTCCTGCTTCCTCTCTCAGTGCGGTTCTGAGACGCTTGAGCTGGCAACCCACATCGTTCTCCCAAGGGACGTGGATGTGGTGCCGCTCGCAGAAATCATGTCCACACTGAGGAGGCACCTGCAGCCAGAATTCTCGATCTTCCCGGCCAGGGTGGCCTTCCACAGAAGAAAGCAGCGACCCAGTGAATCTATTGCAGACTACGCCACCATGCTGCGCATTGCTGCTGCCCTGTGCAAGTGGGACATTGAAGAAACACTCCGGGACCATCTGCTGACCGGCATGAGGGACGAAGATGCTGAATGTCACCTCATGATCAGAAAGACGCTAACCTTCATGAATATCCTAGAAGAGGCAGTAGCTTCTGAGGCCGCACGGTCCGGGATAAAGCTTTTCTGGCATTGCCACTCCACCACCAGTGCCACCGACTCAGCTGTGCAAGCTCAGCAAAGTTCACCTTCATCCTCCTCAGCATCGCCTGGTTCCACCTCTTCATCGGAGTCCAGCGACACAGAGGAAAAAGTCCGAGCGGTCCGACGAAAGCACTGAGACAATCAGGAGACGAAATTCCTTCACAAGTGTGATGGCTGCGGAGCCTGGCATGACCGCAAGAAGTGCCCCTTCCGCACCACAGAATGCCACAACTGTGGGCGAAGAGGGCACATTACTAAGGTATGCCGACAGCGAAAGCAAAGACCTCCAGCGCCTGTGCCCAAGAAGAGTCACCACCACAACACGTCCATCGCCAAAGTGTCACCCAAGCCTGAGCCGTGCCAAGTGGGCATCGTCAGTGAGCGTTTCTTCGCAGACCTGAGCCTGCAGGACATCCCCTTCAAGATGGAGGCGGATTCAGGTACTACCTTTTCCATAATCCCACAGCGGGAGTTTTTGAGAATTCCCCCTGCCTCTCGGCCCAAGCTTAAATCCTTAAAACTTCTCTCCGGGATGTGCAAGGTTGCCAGATTCCGGTCCTGGGGGTGGGTAATTTCTTGGTTAAATTCAAAAACATTTGCACCTCCTTGCCATTGGTTGTAGTTAAGCAGGGCACTAACTGTCTTATAGGGACCCAATGGTTTAGGCCCCTGGGAATTCGGCTTTCTGGCATCCACGCAACAGACTCTGACCCAATCTGAGACATTTGTGCTGCACATCCTGAGGTATTCAAAAAGGGTTTAGGTTCATACAAAGGACCCTCTGTTGACTTTGAGCTTGACCCAACCATCCGGCCCATCCGGATGAAGCCATGCAGGGTACCCTTTGCTTTAAAGGAGAAGATAGAAGCTGAGCTGGACAAACTGGTGGGTTAGGGCATCCTAGTGCCGGTGGACTCCGCAGAGTGGGAGACACCAATTGTGACTGCTTTGAAAAGTAACGGGGAGGTCAGGATATGCGCTGACTACAAGTGTACCATCAATAAAGCTATTCGCCCAAACGCATATCCTGTGACCGTGGTAAGCCACCTTCTTGCCTCCTTGCATGGAGGAAATTGCTTCGCAAAACTTGACCTTGCCCAGGCTTACCAACAATTAACTGTGTCTCCTGCTGCTGCCATAGCCCAGACCATAGTAATGCATGGGGGTGGCATTTAAGGTAACTAGACTAGACTAGTGGATCGAAAATGTGCACACTCTGTTAGCCAATGGGTTTGTTGTATTATTGTTACTGTTACTGTTTATAGTGTATATAAGTCCGAGTTTTGCCCCATCCAAACTGTGTTCAAACCCCACTAATAAAGAGCTGCATTTCACTACTTCATTCGTCTGCTTCTTCATTCCTTGAACACTAAAGTTACATAAAGATTCTTTTTCCTATGGATTTGCTTCGAGTTATGTAAAAATTCATTTCCCTATGGGTTTGCCTCGATTTACATAAAATGCATTTTCACTATGGGTTTGCTTCGAGTTATGTAAAAAAATATTTTTTCCTATGGGGTTGTTTCGAGCTAAAAAATAAATTCAATTTAAGCAAAAGCCTACGGAATGGACTTTTATTTCGCAAGTAGGGGTTTTACTGTAGCTCTTTTACCTTAAAGACCCAGAAGCTCATAATTAGATTTTCCAATCCAAGGTTTTTCACATACATTCTTTTCAAGAGGAGGAAAAGATACCCCAAAATTGATTAGGAAAAACACTCTGAAACCAGAGTTGGGGAACAGTTCTGTTGTTTCTGTTATGCTTATAGCACAGATCAGTAAAAGTCATGTTTTTGGGATACAACTTCGAGAATCTTCCCAGCCAGGAAGGGGGAAAAAGCCACTTTCCCAAGATTTGGATAATATCTTGTATCTTCCTGAAATGAGAAATAACTTAAGATCCAAAGAGCTGTGATGTTTTGGCTTGAAGGTGGGCCTGACCAATTCCTTTGTTACAATTGTTGTTCACTTCTAATCCTTTCATTGTTTTTACTCAGATAACTTCATTTTTCTATTGTGATAGCAACATTCAAGACTGTTTACAATAAGTTTCAATTATAAATTACACAAAAAACTATTTACGTGTTAAACAAAGTTAGTGGAGCAGATAAAAACATTTTATGAAGAACAAGAAGCCATTTAAAACTCTTTAACATTTTTGTGCTGTTTCTCTTAATATATTACTTCTCTGCAGTGTTTTAAAATCCAAACTCTGATCTGCAATACCAGTTCTCAGTGGAGCACATATGAAGCAAAAAGATATTATTTTTCCATGCTTTCATAGGAACAGAGTAAATTGTTGTATGTCAGTCAATCCGTTGATTCTTTTTATCTTGGCATTGTTGACACAGATTGGCCCAGAGATTGACGTGGAAGTTGGCCCAGCATGGACTGAACCTTCATTTTCTGTATGTTCACCAAACTGTACTGTATTTCTATCTGCTGAACACAACAATGCTACTTATTAATTGGGAATGTCGAAAGCAAGACATTGCAAGTAGATGAATAGGGACCACTTCAGTGGGAAGGTAACAGCGTTCCGTGCACTCCGGTGTCTAGTCATGCCTGCCACATGACCACGGAAATGTCTGCAGACGCAGACAATGCTGGCTCTTCGGCTTTGAAATAGAGATGAGCACTGAACCCTAGAGTCGGATACGATTGGCTTTTGAGCAAGGGCAACCCTTTACCTTTACCTAACTCAGATCCCCTTACACAACCGTGCAAGCACACTGGATCTATGAGCTCTGATAATTCTCCTCGTGTATTTTGGATCTGAACTCTCATACAAAAAGCAGCTTCTTGCTCTAAAAATTGGCCGCTGTAGGAATCTATGACTGTGATGGTGAACCTTGGCACTCTAGATACGACTGGCTTTTGAGCAAGGGAAACCTTTACCTTTAGCATATAGTGATCAAGCACCATCCCCCATGCCCCCCCAAGTTAACTCTAGAACAGAAACGGAACCCCCCTCTCTCTCTCATATAGTGATCATGCACCATCCTCCACCCCCACCCCTCCCAAGTTAACTCTAGAATAGAAACGGAAACCCCCCTCTCTCATATAGTGATCAAGCACCAGCCCCCACCCCCCACCCAAGTTAACTCTAGAACAGAAACAGAACCCCCCTCTCTCTTATATAGTGATCAAGCACCAGCCCCCTCCCACCCACCCCTCCCAAGTTAACTCTAGAACTCTAGAAACGGAAGCCTCCAGCCAGGAGGCAGGGCAGAAACAGCTCAAAAAAGCATGAGAGTGAGAGAGAAGTCTCTCACTGATTTGCCCCTGCATATATGAAATATCGCTCACCTCTAGAGTAGACTCCCATCCCTCCCAGCATGGTGGCTCCGACCATAGCTGTCAAGTATCCCTTATTGGCCGGGAAAACCCTTATTTTACCCTCTTTCCTGCTGTCATCCCTTATTAATTAGACTGCAATGCCCTATTGCCACCATTGGAGGGCAGCACAGGATAAGCATAGCTGTCAAGTATCCCGTATTTGCCAGGAAATTTCCCTTATTTCCAAATCCATAACTTGACAGGTATGGCTCCGACCAGCTCAGCAGCAAAAACGGAGCCTTCATATTGGCCGTGTGGCAGGAGGGAAATGAAAGAGAAACTACAGAACGCCCCCACCACCTTCTCTCTCTCCCCTTCCACAAGCAAAAAGCCTGCCACACAGCAAACTCTGGTGGTCGGAAAAACATACTGCAGCTTCGCCTGTGAGGGCTCCGGTCAGGATTTTTTTTTTTTAAAAAAAGGGATATTACGGGGAAATTAATAAAACGGGAGGGGGCAGGAAGAGGGGTAAAAATAAGGAGTTGTCCTGGGGAAAATGGGATACTTGAGATATATGGCCTATGGCACTTGTGCCGCCCCTATACAGAAGGCTTGCATACATGGCGTTTTCCGGTGGTCTGCTACAATGCCAGCTCTTGGAAGTTGCCTTGTGGTTAATGGACAGCCCGCAGTTAATTGCCTTGGGCTGGCGAAACCCATTGTTCCTGCCCTAATCTCAGAGTCTATGTGTATTGACTCCGGGTATCTAACTTGTCCTTTGTCTGCCTTGGCTTATTTGCCCAGCTCTATTTGCCCTCATCTCTAACTAGCCCGCTTAATCTTCCCAATTTCCTCTCCAGCAGAGCCCCAATGATTCCCGGGTCTGTTGCCGCCGAGGGAACCCCTAGGGAGAGGTTTAATTGCCAATTATTCCCGCGGGCAACTCACAGATCCCCAAGTCAACATTCCTGCTGATCAGGGCTTCTGGGAATTGAAGTTCAAGAACAGCTGGAGTGCCCACAAGGTTCACCATCACTGAGTCCACAGGAAGAGACTCAGAGAGGAAGAGACACACATTGGTGAGGATGGGCAAAACCTTCTCCCTTCTTTCCTAAAACCAGCCAGTGCTTAAGATGCCACAGGACTGTGCCTGGCTTGTCCAACCAAGGGGCACTATTTGACCAACGTTGAGGAGGCCACTCTCTGGAAGAAAGTACAGTCCAAGCTTTAAAGGAGACATTTCCTTCTCAACTCCAGCCGACTCTCCCTCCTTAGTCCGTGCCAGCGGGCCGTGGCGGTGGCGTTTCCTTGGGCGTCCGTCCGTCCGCCCTCCACAAGCCGGCGAGGCACTCTCCTCGCCTCCCGCCCCAAACCGGAGAGTCTTTACACGCTCCGTCGTCCCGGCCTCCCTCTCTCCTTCTTCCCTCCCTCCCTCCTACAGAGCAAGGCCTTGTGCGCCTCCGGCGGGGCTCCCGGGCAACACGCTGTGCTTGCTTCTCCCGGCCGCATGCACCCCCCTCCCTCCTTGGAGCCAGCCAGCCAGCCAGGCCAGGCAACTGGGAAGAAGCATTCAAGGGAGGAAGGTGGCGAGCCGAGATGATCCCCCAGGCCAGCCACCCCAAGGGGAGGAAAGGGGGAAGAACCACGGTGGGGCTCCGCCGCCACCGGGCAGCGGGAGGAGCCTGAGCCAAAAGACGGCGCAGTTTGGGGGCTCTCTCCTCGGTCCGGCTCTTTCTCCTCCCGTCCCTCCCCAATCAGACCTGGGAGGAAGCGAGCCAGAGAGGCCAGCAGGCTCTCCGGGGTGTGCCTACTACGTGTGCGCGGGCGGGGGATCGTTTTTTGGCGCCGAGGGTGACTAGGTGGCTTCCTTAGCCTCCACAAGGAAAGTGGGTGGGTGAGACGCTTAATAATAATAATACCACCACCCCGCCGCCGCCGCCGCCAGGGCCGGAGGAGGAAGACACCGAAAGGGCAAAGGAAGGAACCGGAGCCGCTCCGGTGTTGGGACATTGCGGCAAGAGGAGAAGCGCCAACCTGCGCGCAGGAGAGAGGGAGGGGGGGGGGGAGGCGCTGGCGAGCCGCTGCAGCGGAGAGAGGCGCAACGGAGGAGCCCCGGCGCGGGCTTGCTTCGCCGCCGCCGCCCCCCTTCCCCAGCCGAGGCGAGCCGGACCGGCGTTGGTGGCCGCCGCAGTTCCCCCGCCACCGCCACCCCTGCCTGCTGCGCCTGCCCTTCTGGAGTTGCTCCTGGGTCTGCCTCGGCTGCTGCGGCAAAGCGCGAAGTTGCTGGAGGTGGGTGTGCAGTTGAGTGGCCGGGGCTCTGCTCTGCCTTTCCGTGGCTCTCTAGCGGGTAGAGAGACCCTTTTTCTCGCTAAAACACCTCCCCCCCTCTTCCCGCCACCCTCATATATGTATTTGTCAGTGATGGCGAACCTTGGCACTCCAGATGTTCTTGGACTTTAATTCCCAGAAGCCCAAGCCCCCTGTGAACCCACACAAATGGGTTTACTGCGATTCATCCGGCGCGCGCCGCACTCGTCGCTCCCGGAAGTGGGAGTAAAACGTACCTGTTCGGAGGAAGGGTTAACCTGGAAGTCTTAACCGTAGGGGGCGTTTTTACTTCCACTTCCGGGAGCGACGAGAGCAGGATGAATTGCAGTAAACCCAAACGTGTGGATTCACAGGGGGCTTGGGCTTCTGGGAATTAAAGTCCAAGAACATCTGTAGTGCCAAGGTTCACCATCAGGGGTATATGTTTATATTGGTCTTGCTCCAGAGCAGGGGGAGCTGGACGCCGAGGTAACTAGGGAAGGCTCTCTCTCTCCCCCCCCCCTTCTCTCTCTGTCTTGACTGTCTGTGTTTTTCTTTTTGGCAAAGGTGGAGGCCCTGTGGCGTCTGTGGCACCCGGAAAGGCTCCTTCGCTAACAGGTGGAAGGGGGATTGTAGTTAGCGAGAGCATCCTCACACCCAACTGTTCCAAGAGTCTCCCTAAGGATACCCAAAAACCGGCACACACACCTCCCCACCGCCCAGTCAGGTTTAGGGAATAGGGGGTGTCTGAGATTTTCAGGATTCTCCTTAGTTTCGGAATCAAGAGTCAGATTTGTTCTCCCTGGTCCTTTTTTCCTTCCTTGTTCAAGTTGGGCTAGGTTTTTTTTGCAGGTGCTGAAAAGCTACCTTTAAGTTACTGCTTTGTGTGTCAGGGGCGTTTGTTGGTTAGAGGGTGGAGTGAAATTGTTTAAATGGGTGGTTTCACGTAAGACGCTAAAAGCAGTGCGCTGGAACAATCCTTATGACACTTGTACAGAACACAGTTTGTACCACAGCAGTAGCTCCTTAACCCTCCCCCCATCCCAACACCCCCCACAAGAAAAAGCTTCCTTTGAAGCTGTGCGTGTCCTTAATAGGTAAAGGCAACTGCAGGTGGCCCTTGCTGTATGTGAGAATCAAGGGATTTTTTATGGTTAATTTCTGGTAACTAAAACATCCTGTTGTGAAGGAGTGCAACAGTTAGATTTTTGTTAAAGGTAGACTGTCTATCTTTGTTTAGGACTTCTGTTCGATGTAGCTTTTTCAGTTTGTAAAAAAAGATGGAAATACTGTACTGTAATATAAATTGCCCTGTGAATCTGCTCATTTCCTTAAGGTAAACCTAGCAGTTCGAAAGCAAGACATTGCAAGTAGATAAATAGGGACCACTTCGGTGGGAAGGTAACAGCGTTCTGTGTGCCCCGGTGTCTTGTCATGCCTGCCACATGACCATGGAAACGTCTGCAGAACCAGACAGCGCTGGCTCTTCTCTTCAGTTTTGAAACAGATGAGCACTGAACCCTAGAGTCGGATACGACTGGCTTTCGAGCAAGGGAAACCTTTACCTTTACTAAAATATTTGAGAAGAGTATAAATCGTATATTATACATTCTGATTTATGGCAACCCTTTCTGGAGTTTTTTAGATAGAGAATACACAGAATTACTTTACCATTCCCTTCTTCAGGGGGTATCCGGCTGACTCCCAACCACTGGCTCTGCAGCCAGATACCTAAACCAATCCTATACCACAGTATTAAACAGGCTAACATGAAAGCAAGCCTCACAGATTGTCAGTGAATTTTCAAGATTGTGTCTAGGATGTAGATGCTAGGTCCATGATGGTGAACCTTGGCACTCCAGATGTTCTTGAACTTCAATTCCCAGAAGCCCAAGCCCCCATGAACCCACACGAATGAGTTTGCTGCGATTCATCCGGCCCGGCCCGCCGTGCTCCCGGAAGCAGAAGTAAACCGTGCCAGTCTGGGCGTGTTTTGCCTCCAGGAGTCATGAGGGCGGCATAGGCTGGATGAATCGCAGCAAACCCATTCGTGTGGATTCACGGGAGCTTGGGCTTCTGGGAATTGAAGTCCAAGAACATCTGGAGTGCCAAGATTCGCCATCGTGGTGCTAGGTGGTTTTTAGTGGAGTATTCACTAAGTCATAGACCACCTTGTACTTATAACTGTTTTACATTTGCAGTGAAATACATATTTAGATAAAACAAGATACTGTTCTTTAACAGTTAATTGGATTTTCTGTAAATGTTAGAGAGAAGGGGAGATGAGATTTCAGATTATGGGAAAACTAGGTACAAAATTATTTTGTCATTGGGAGAAATTCTGGAGAAATGTGTTACTTTATTTATAGACTTGGAACAAGAGAGCCAACAGTTTCAAGCTATGTAAGAAATAATGAAGGAATTGTATAGAAGTGCTTTTAAAATGTTTAATTTTGCAGCATGGTGCCTCTAAAGGAAGAGTTTGCTCAGTACATGAGGTTTGCTTTGCATTGTGGCAAGGTTATTTGCCTAAAATAGTATTGCTTCCTGGAACTGATAGATCCTGCAATATTCTACATGCTTAACGCAGGGGAGAGCTTTCTCTTTCAATATATGCAAAACACACCTTTGTGTATTTGCTGTGCTTATCTTTACAGTATTTGATTTCCCCCCCATTAAAGTTGAAGTTGTGTTACATTACTTGAAGAAAATGTCAGTGGCAGTTAGCTCAGGTTTCCTTGAAAAAATGATGTGGATCAAGTAGATCTTACATGAATCCCAAAATATTGAGAGGTAAATGAAGGAAACAATGGAGAGTGATGGGTTGGACTGGACTGGTTTGGACCTTATACTAACTAAACCACAGTTGAGTGATACAATTATGAGTTTACTTCACTCCTGCTACTGGACTTATATGTTCCTTCAGTATGTCAATAAGGAAATCGGAGATTTTTTCCACCAGTAAATGATCTACAACCTGTTTTGTCAATGTAATCCAGATGGATTCTGGTTAGGCTTAATTACAATTTGTAGAAACAAGCAACTTGAAACCATAGTCTATGATGCTGGCTTGTTTCCACTATTCACAGTTGCTTTAAAAACAGTTTAGCATTTCAACCATACACTGAACTGATTTCTTTTCAAAATAAAAGTCGAGCCTTCTGAGTCGGGTTTCTCCGAGTGGGCGGCATAAAAATCTAAGAATAATAAAAAAAAAATTTTATGGCTATGCTGGATTATAATCTAAAGGAGATTAGGCCAGACTCTTGTAACACTGAACTTCTGTCAAACTAAGAGAAGTTACTCAATGCTTATAGTAACATCAGTCCCTCTGTGACATTTGTAAACTTGATCCCCAAGATATATCTTACTGTGTCTTTTTCCAGTTTATGCAAAATAAAGGGAGATTTGTTCTCTAGCCTGTATATTGATAATCAGTTTAAATGTCTGTGGTTTCACTGATGTTTGCAAATATTTTACTCACCTCAGTTGCAGAGAGAAAGTATTCTCATTGCACATCGTATGTCTTGTAGTGAGCCCATGTTTGTTTACTCCCACTTGATGACAGGTTTTTAGTTCAGCCCAAAAGAGAACCTTTCCTCTGTTTCCATGGGTTCATTATATGACCGAAGGTCTTGGTTTCCTAGTCATGAATGAGGCTGCCAGCTAAGGGGAAAATGGATAAGAATAAGCTGCTGTTTTGAGATGTAAGAGTTGGAGTAAAAACTGTTCTTAAAATTTAAATAGTAGTGATTTAACAAGAGTATTAGAGACAAATGCCACAACTTTAATATAAATTTGATTTTGTGAAGAAGTTTAAAGGGAGGGAGGGAAGAAAAATTAGAGGATTTTGGTAAAGTTGTTGAATCTGGTTGCTTATGGAATTTAAAAAAACGATAAATGTTTCTTCTGGATTTCGTTCTTTCCCAACTTTTGGGTCTTGGACTTCAATTCCCAGAAGCCTAAGTCATTTCCCCAAATCACTGAACAGCCAATGTACTAACTTAGGTTTCTGGGAACTGAAGCCCCAAACCCAAAGGTTGGGGAACACTGCTTTAATAGATGCTTGAGAATATACCAAAAAAATTTAACTCTTTGGCATTAGTGGGACTTGTATCAGTCAGACATTTTTTTCTGTGTACCATCAGTGCATTATTATACAGTACATCTTTATTCAGTTGCACATTCCACTATGTATGTACAGGATTGGGATTGAATATTGTTTTCCCGAAATAATGGAAGAATGTGTGAAAACACAAGCATTGCCAAAAATGATAGTTAAGTTTCTCTGTTTTGAAATAAGTACCATTTTCTGTTGTACTTCATCTTCTGAAAGAGTTAAGTTGTTTCATTTACTCAGCAATATACTGTACTATAATTGCAGGGACCAATAATAAGAAAACAATGCTCTATACGTCTGATACTTTGGAAGGGTAAGCTGTACAGCCTTCACTGAAGTATTGTGATATTTGCTAGTACCAGACAGGTTTTTTTTAATGGTTGTTCTACTCATATTTTGATGGACTCAACATCAACAGGTGTTAATATTAAGATTCTGGCTATTGTTAAGTTTCTATGACTTTGAAGGAGAAATAGAAGGCAGTAAATAAATACATAGTGAAAACAACAACACAAAAACCCTACAGTATCTTGTCTGTCTGCTGTAATCTGTACAGAGCAGTGTACACTGCTTAATAGACTTGCACAAAGAGCCACAGACAGTCACTGGAACCTCTTGAAGTAGCTGAACAGTTGAATAGGAAATAGGTGCAAATTGTCTCTTTTTCACATCAAGCATGGATTGATTCACAGCTGAGGAGTGACCAGTAAAATTGGTTATCTTCCTTCCTCAAGTGGCACCATCTACCACTGTTTAGTACTGTTTATCTTTTCCTTTCTTATACCCCTCCCCCACAATACCAATATTTTTTATTTTGTTTTTCATGGTACCTTCTGTAAACCCCTCTTAGTTGTATACTATGCATACAAGTACTAGCATTTTGGCTTTTCTGAGTGCTTTGCTAGCCAGCAGAGCTCAGGCACCCATAACATTTAAAATGTCTTCATTGACCTCTAAATGTTTACTATTGATCTAAATTGGTAGGTTAATAATTTTGTTACATTTTGATTTAAGATACGTCCTTTTTTTAGGCATTGGGCATTCTAATGCGGCCACTATATCCCATGAAGGTTTAGGACCATTGTTGTAAGGTATTTGAAGATACAGTACTAAGGGTGAGATTAGATGCAATCTAGCTCACATTTTAGGCTGCATTTTTGCGTTGTCTGGATCGATCAGTTCTCCAGCAGCTACACAATGTACAGTAAATCATGAACCACCCCACCTCTGTGCGCCATTGGGCTTTTTGGGTTCAACAGCATATGGTTTATTTTTTATGGTGGGGGAGCTGGTCTGGAGGAAGGGGACCAGATCATATGTGTATGGAAGGGTTGCATTAAATGAGATTGCAATTAGCAAAGTGGCCCTTCTCAGCGTGATCCATTGCAGTCCTGCTTCCCTGTCTGGTTACATCCTAATTTGCTTTATACTTACAAAAAAGATAGTGACCTAATTTATGACAGTTGTCCAGGTTGTATTCTTGAATTCAGAATTGAACAAGACAGTAATGAATGTAGAATGAACAGAGATGTTTGTGCCATTTTTCTCATTGTTAATAATTTCGTCGACCTCAACTCATATCCAAGAATGCATTTCCCCCCCCTGAAGCAGGAAAAATGTCACTGGCATAAATTTGTTTAAGGTGGATCCCATCTATTGTTAATAATAAGCAGGAGATTTAACTACCAGTTTTCATGCCCATGGCAAATAGCATGAAGCATGGGGAGTAATGGTCCATTTAACCTTTTCTATCCCCATTGATTGTCCCTCTCTTTCACACAAACACTTTGATACATCTCCTTACATAACTTGACCTTCCTGTAGACAGATTTTTTTTGTCCCATATCACAACCACCACCACATCTCTGACCGGGTCAGAGAGCCAACTTGCCAAAGCTGACATTGGGTGACAGGGGGTGGGAAGAGAGCTAATAAATTGAAATCAGAAAAGTTAAGAGTATTATGGGATGGGATGGCCAACCAATTGAGTACAAAGAGGCAGAATAGGTAAGAGATAATAACATAGAGATTGCTGTAAGGCAGGAGTTCTCAACGTTTTAAAGGCGGGGGCCATGTCACGTTCCCTCAGACAACTTCAGGGGCCGGATGGCCATTTTGCCCTTCCTCCACCACGTGGCACTTCTTGGTGTGGTGGAGGTAGTGGTGGGGCCACATGAAATGGTGCCATGGGCTGCATCCGGCCCATGGGCTGCAGGTTGAGAATCCCTGCTGTAAGGAGTTAAGAGAAAGAAATAGATTCACAGAAACGGAGAGAGTAACAGACCATAGGATACAAATAGAAGCAGCATTAGGTTAGAGAAGGTGAGTAGAAAGGAGAAAGGATTTGAGACAGGCAAAACATGGGTGGGATATAAATCCAATAAATAATAATAATAATAAATTTACAGAGAGGAAGAAGAAAGAAGTGGGCATGCAGTATTGTTAAGCAGCAGACAAAAAGCCATGGACACTGTCTATCCCTATAGGTTAGAAAGAACATTTACCGCAAGTACCCCTAAGGAGCGCAGAAAGAGATTTACAGTAAGTATAGGCACAGTTAGCAAATTTTAAAGAGGTACATCTATTCTTGCATCCCCATCCAAGAGAAAACTATATTAGGAACAGCAAAAGCAATTGACTACAGAGAAATGGAGCCTAAGGACTATGGCTCACTTCAGCTCCTACTTTTTCATGGTACAGTTGTGCATTGAGTACCACTTACTGGAGGCAAGTCCATGGGCAGATTCAAATCAGATCATGTGTTTTTAAACTCCTGGTGTTGGGAAAGGGTTGGCTAGGAAAGAATTTGTTCACTAGGTGCAGCAATATGGGAGCCAGGCTGAAGCGCAAAGAAGGCATGCAGTGTCAAAGTGCACGTATAACTGCAGTTGCAAGTGTAGTAGATCTTACAGATACAGCATTATTGGAGCACCAGTTGAGTTAGGAAGGTGGAGAGGGCAACATCTCTGATCTACTGCTCCTCCGAGTCTGCCACCTCATGATAGATCTGGCTTTGTGGTTAAGTGGTCGTGGTTGGAAGGGACTGTGGTGGCTTAGTGATTAAGATGCTGAACTTGACGACTGGAAGGTTGGCAGGTCAGCAGTTTGAGACCCGAGGGCTGCATGATGGAGTGAGCTCCCGTCTATGTCCCATCTCCTGCCAACCTAGCAGTTTGAAAGCAAGAAATTGCAAGTAGATAAATAGATAACACGTCGGTGGGAAGGTAAACACTGTTCCGTGCACTCCAGTGTCTAGTCATGCCTGCCACATGACCATGGAAATGTCTGCAGATGCAAACAGCGTGGCTCTTTGGCTATGAACAGGGATGAGCACTGAACCCTAGAGTCAGATACGACTGGTTTTCAAGCAAGGGTGGCCTTTAGTCGTGGTTGGGGAGTAACACTGTCGCATTTCCTGGGCTTGGACAGGAAGGGAGAGTTGCTGCTCTCATGTACCACTTTCAAAAAGCATTGCTGGTGATGACATAACATCACCAGTGCAAGAGAGTATCGAGAGTGCCATGCTGAGTCAGAAGTATTTCCTTCCAGGGGGCATTTTGACAGCTGGCATAAACAGAGGCCCAAGAGCTTGCAGGAAAAGAAAGGACAAGGAAGGCTCCCTGTCAGAATGTACATTTGAGTCCCTCCAGAACCCAAACGGTTCAGTTCAGTTCCAGTTAGGGATCCTCTTCCTGAAGGCTTTTTATGGCAGCCGGCTATTTGCACGCTCTGAAATTCAGCACCCGATCCCCCTACCCTAGTTACAGCTATCGTCAAGAATACTATGGGATTTCTTCACACTGTTTCTTTTTCCTGCAATTCTCAGCGTAGGGAAAGTGAAGTGTGAAGTAGTCCTTGTAACACTGGCACAGTTTATTTTTCTGTGTATACATCTGTCTTGTTAAGCAGACAAAGTGAATACTGTTACAGTACTGTACAGTACTTTGAAAACATTGCTAGGTTAGGGAGGAGGAAGAAGAAAAAGTCTCCAGTTCTGTTTAACCATTTTATTTAAAATAGTAACAAAGGAGGTATTATGAAGATGTTTTGATTAGGAGGGAGGGCTCTGTTTTCTGAGACAACAATAAAAAGGATAGTAAAACACAAGGCATTTTAAAAAGGGCACTTGCGTACTGCACTTAAATACCACTTTTTTACCAGAAGTGTGCAGACTGCTTTGTAGACCTTTATTACACAGACCATTGTGTTACAGCCACAACCTGTGATACCCCAGCATTTTCTACGGATCTTCAGCAAAGGTTGCACACCTCAAAAGAATAAAATAAGCATTTCTGAAGAAGTCAAATAATTCCTTATCAATTTGTCATCACTTATTTATTTAAGTGCAAATCAATCAAAATTCAGAATGTTCTATCTTTTGCCTTCTGCTTCCATCTCTGGCTGAACACCTTTACCATTGTCTCATCCCATCATTTTCTGGGTCTGTCTAGTGGTCTTTTGTGGTCCCTTGGTATCCAGTCTGTTAGCCGACAGGTCCATCTGTTATTCTATAGGTGGGTGATATGGACTGCCCATCTTCTTTTTGCCACATGTAGTTCATCGACCACATCACATCACATCTGAAGAAGTATTGCCATTAAAATAAAGAAGCATACATATCTCCAAGGGTGTATAATAGGTCATCCATAAAGGTAATCCATAAAGGGCCAGAGAAACAGATTGATTGAACATTGCTCTCTGTTGCTTAACAGCTCACAGTTTGAACATAACTAATGCACTCTGAAGACCATCTGTAAATTATATATATACTGTATATGTAAATTATTATATATGTAAATTATATACAATAGAGTACTATAAAATATAGAGAGAGTATGTCATGTTTTTGCTTCCATACTTGCACCAATCTGAAATAGTTATTCATAGTAGCATTGAGTTGTCAGCGAAGGGTACAAATATAATTCTATAAAAAAAACTTGTGTGTTCGAAACTGCTGCTCTAAGTCTACCATAGTAGCAGTGCAGCAGATCTTACTGTGCAGCTCTTAAAGCTGCCCAAAAACTAACTCTGGAAGGTTTCTGCAGACATGCACCAAAGAACAGGAGATGTACTGGGAAGATAGTATTTCTTCACAGCTTCTGACAGATTTTGTGTTTCTGTTCATGGAAATTAATTGTTAAGTCCTACCCATAGTCACCTGGGTCAATGCTACCACATGATATCCATTTGTGAGATGTCCACTCATCTTTTCATGCTTGTACTTGAGAAATGAAGCAATGCCCTTGTATTCCTGCAAGTCAAAATAGACATATCTGAAGAAATGAATAAATAGATATTAATCAGACATTAAAGACAATTAGATTGTCTCAGGACATAGTTTGGGATTCAAAAGGAATACAGAGCAGGGGATGCAACGGGAAAATAAAATAAAATGTTATCTTGTCATATTTGCCATAGAGTCAAAGATAGTTCAGAGGTACCTGGAATGAGTTGAAGCCTTTACCAAATTTAGTCTTATATATCTTAGTTTGCATGGATTATCTAGATGCCAGTGTCACGCTAGAAAATAATTGCTCCCACTGTGATGGTTGCAGACATTTTTCAGCTCAGCTGTTGGGCCTTTTTATCATTTACTTGGAATGTAAAGCCCTGGTAGAAAAAAATACCTTGAGTTATATATTGATGTATGATGCTAAGCATTAAAGAGAGCCCAAATCAGATATTTACTTGTATTTACTTGTTTATTGTTTAAATATCTAATTTGGCCTGTATTTATGCCCACAAACCTTCAAGGCATCTAGTCTTTTTGATGAAGTAGACTATAGGCCAGGGGTTTTCAGCCTATGGCTTGTGGGCCAGCCCCAGCCCACAGCACCATTTGATGTGGCCCACTCCGCTGGCGGCAGAACCAGAAGTGGAGGCATTTATGATAGCCGTAAAAGTGCCCACGGCTGTCAAAGACATTTACGACATCCTTTTATGGCAATGTTTATGGTGAGGGGAACCACCAGTCTGGCCCTCCCAGCTGTCTGAGGGGGCATGGTCTGGCCCACAGCTTGAAAAGGTTGAGAACCCCTGCATAGGCTGTAGACTGTCTCATTCCAGGAAACTGGTCTAACACCAGACTCCTGTTACAGACGAGTAAATCTAAGGTATTGCAATAGTTAAGGAGTGCTTGATATTTTGTAAACCTTTAAGTTTACAGTTGAAACAGAAAGAGAAGTTCCTGGTCTGACCTGAATTACAGTTAAAGTATGGAAGGGGAAGGAAAGGGAATAGAGAAAAGGAAGAGGAAATTTCATAACAGCAAGAAGATGACCAAATGATTCCCTGAGAACTGTGTCTGATATACCACCTAAATGTGAGTTAGTATTATGAAAATGAAGAGAGGCAAGAGTTAAGATGGTGTACTTGTCCTTCTGTCCTTTAAGTGTGAGGTGAGGTATTTTGAAGCTTCTATTTATTTGTGTTGTGAAAAAAACAGCATTTGATTAATCACATTGTTGGCACATCGCAATCTGGCATGGTCTTGGGACCCTCGTGGTCATTGACCCAAGTATAAGCCGAGTCCCCTTTTCGGGGGCTCATTTTTGGGGCTAAAAAACTCGGCTTATACTCTAGTATATACAGTATTCTTATGTTTATAATGAGCTAGTTTGTCCAAGTATGCAACTGTAAGTTTTAAATATTATCCCTCTGGCACAGTGTGTTATAATGTTAAACTACATCTTTTGCTGTATCTGCTCTGGAATTTGAAAAGTTTCTTTGTTTTTCTTTCTTTCTTTCTTTGCATTACTGGCCTCAATCAGGCCTTGCGATATTCTGGGGTATCGAGAACAAAACAAAACAAAAAAGTTTTCCAAGCTTCATGTGTACTTCTCCTTCTGTTTGTATGTGACACAAATTAGTACACAAGGAAACTTGTAGCAATAACCCAGCTTCTCTGTTTTGAACCTGAAGTTGCTATAAGATTATCACTTTAATTTTGCACACACAAAATTACCAGTAATATGGTGAAATCCTGTTGTACAAATTACAGCGCACAGTTAGGGTAATTAACATGTCCTAGTTCTCCCCTCACATTTTGGGGACTCCTAGTGATCCCCTTCATTGTGGAGAAGTCTTTGGGGGCCATAAAATGGGATAGGGAATGATTTAAAGCCTGAAAATTGTTGCCTGGCTGATTAAGTCATCCTAGTTTAGGCATTTGCAACCCCCAGCCCGCAGGCCTAATCGGTCCCATGCATATTATTAATCTGGACCAGCCACCAGTTGAAGACTGAAGCGATGGAGACTGAAGAAATGTGTGGCCGCCGCTTGCTGCTAATGATGATGGAAACATAAGTCCAGGATGTGTGGCAGCAGCGGCTATATAAATTTAAACTAACTAACTAACTAACTAAATAAATAAATTTCTTCAGTCTCCATCACTTCCCAGGGTGGCAGGAGCCTGATCGGTCCATTTTTTAAAAAATCCGCTTCTTCCCCACTTGGTCCCAGTAGTTAATCCATGGCACTTGGAGACTTCCATTGGTGCATGGCACTGACATCAGCACCTGGTTTCCCCTCCCTGAACCCGGACGTCTCCAAGCATCGTGGATTAGCTGCTGGGGCCAAGCGGGGAAGCAGCAGAATCCTGCATCTCACTTCATCAGGCTATGTTCCCCAGGTTTCTCATAGCTTGTCTCCCAAGAATCTGTTGCCTTTTTATTTCATGGCTGCATTCTTGATCTGCAGTGATCTTAGATTCTAAGAAAGTAAAGTCTGCCACTGCTTCTACTTCTTTCCCATCTATTTTCCAGGGGCTGATAGGGCCTATTGCCATTATCTTGGTTTTCTTGATGTTGAGTTGCACTCTCTTCTTTCAACCTAAGCAGCAGCTTCTTTAGGTCTTCCTCACTTTCTGCCTTAGGGTAGTATCATCTGCGTATCTCAAGTTGTTGATGTTTCTCCCAGCAATTTTGATCCCAACTTGTGATTCGTTCAACCCTGCATTGCACATTATGTTCTCTGTGTATAAGTTGAATAAGCAGGGTGACAAAATGCAGCCTTATCTTACTCCTTTTCCTATTCCAAACCACTCTGTCATTCCGTATTCTGTCCTAACTGTTGCTTCTTGACTCATGTACAGATTTCTCATGAGGCATGTAAGGTTTTCTGGTATTCCCATCTCTTTAATTACTTGCTACATTTTGTTGTGGTCCACACAGTCAAAGGCCTTAGTGTAGTCAATGAAACAGAAGTAGACTTGTTTTTGATATTCCTTTGTTTTCTCCATGATCCAACATATGTTGGCAATGTGCTCTCTAGTTCCCCTGCCTCTTTGGAACGCAGCCTACACTTCTGGTAATTCTCTCTTCACGCGCTGCTGAAGTCTATCCTGTATGAAAAACTATGGTTCTTTTAAAAATGGTTGTACCACAACATTTGATTGTCTTGCTATGCAACCTATGTTCTGGACAAGAGTTTAATGTTAGTACAATATGGAGAGACAGAATCGCTTCCAGTTGGCAGATGCATCAGGTGGAGGTGTATTTTATCTCCCTTTCTATTCACTCTGCATTCAGAATATGTCATACAGAAAGCTGGACTAGATTTAGATGAAAGGAGGATGGAAATTGGTAGAACAAACATCAGTAATTTAAGATATGAAGATGACATTGTATTAATGTCAGAAAATGGCAATTACCTGAAATGAATACTGATGAGCTACAAAAGAAAGTGCAGAAGCAAGATTATAATTGAATATTAAGAAGACAGACATCATCTCTATAGAAGAATTATGTAGCTTTAATATTGACAATGGAGAAATCAAAATTGTTAAGGATTCTCAGTCTGATGACAACTGATCTGTCAGTCATCAGTCAAAATAAGACTGCAACCAAGGAATCAGAAGGCAGAGACTTAGAAGAGCAACTTCTAAAGAAACTAGAAAATATCCTTAAATATAAGAATATGTCATTAGAAACATAAGCGGATTGGATTTTGAGATTCCTAGAAGAGAGATTTCTGGCAAGTGATAAGTGACACCTCACAAGGACTGTATTTCATCATGACATGAAGAACTTTATCAGGAAGTTTTTAAACTAGATCAGAATGGAGAGGGAGACATAAACTCAGATAAACATTAATGAAGGCTTATACACAATAAGAGGAATAAAGTGAGCAGCTCTAATGGCACCCAATAATAGCCTTCATTAAAATGTACAAAGGAATGCAGGCCACAAATCTCACAATCTTTGGTATCTATATTTAAATTCCAGGAGTATGAAGAATAAAGAATTGGAAATCAGGAGAGTCAATGAGACTTGATGAGGATAACTGAAATTTGGTGGGTGACTCCTGTAACTGGAATACAGCAATTTAAAGGATATAAATTATTCAAAAAGAACTATATTGGACAAAAAAGAGCAAAAAATAAAGAAGTCACCTTGAAGACTAAGAAGTAGATTTGAACCATGAAAGCCCACATTAAAATATTTCAGTTAGGTAGCACAACGTTTTTGTCATCTTCTTGGTTTGTTTTTACTATGCTTTTCTTATTTGATATGCCTGCACAGACTAGCATAGGTACCACTTTGAAAACTATAGAAAGGGAAGTGGAATCACATTAGTTGCCAAAAATACATAATCCTGTTCAGAAATACAGGAGGAGGAGCTTGATTGTCACATTGAGAGCATCTAGGTCAGGGGTGCCCAAACTTTTCGGGCCATGTGCCAGTCATGTGGTTAAGTGGGTCAGTCACGAGATTTTTCCCACCAGAAGCAGAAATAAAATGCGCCCATGCATGCATATAACTCTGCCATAAATGCACCTGTGGCTGTCGTAAACATGCTTACGACAGCTGCGGGCCATTTACAGAAGTGTTTTGTGCATGTACGGGCAGATTTTACTTCTGCTTCTGGGAACGGATCGGGTGGCGCGGGCTGGATGGAATTACGCTGTGGGCCGTAGTTTGGGCATCCTTGATGTAGGTTAATATAATTGGGGAGAAAAATAAAAGGAATGTTGAGCTGGAGTCAATTACCAACTGCACAGTCAAGGAGAAAATACTAATGAAACCTTTGAAAAACAAATTGCAAGAATTTCAAACAGACTCAATATAGTAGTAGAGTAAAACCCCGACTTACAAATGCCTTGAGTTACATAAAATTTGACTTACATAATGATTTTGTGCTTAAAACCATGTTCTGATTTACACGATTTCCTATGGGTTTGCTTCGAGTTACCTAAAGATTCTTTTTCCTATTGGTTTGCTTTGAGTTACGTAAAAATTCATTTCCCTATGGGTTTGCTTCGATTTACATAGAAATTTCATTTTCCCTATGGGTTTGCTTTCAGTTATGTAAAAACATCTTTTTTCCTATGGGTTTGCTTTCAGTTATATTAAAAAACCGATTTAAGTAAAAGCCTACGGAATGGACTTTTTCATAAGTAGGGGTTTTACTGTACTGTATTGAGAAATTTCAGTTGCCCTGATACCTGTTGGGAAGCAAATTCTGCTAAACATGGCCCTTCAACAAATTCTTGGCTTGTGTTGCTGATAATTTTCTCCTACAAAAAGTGAATAATGTTCTCTTATAAAAGTAGAGGAAGATTCTAACCAATAGAGATGACTCAGTATACGATGTTCTACTTGTGCTCTTGATTTTGAAGGATACAAAAATAGAGTATAGCTGCACACATGTGTGTTGGATTTTAGAAAAGCCCATTTTATTAAACTCAGGACAATGATAAATAAGGTCCCCATGGCAGGAATTCTAAAAAGGAAAAGGAGTCCAACATGGATGGGAGTTTCTTTAAAAGAAAATTCTAAAGGCACAACTACAAACAATTTCAACAAGAAAAAAAAGATGGACGATAGGGGAAAAAAGATAAAAGTGGCTTCAGCAAAAGATCAAAGAGGACCTGAAAACAAAAAAGTGCACTTACAGGTAGCGGAAGCAAGGCCAGGCCTCAAAGGAAGAATGTAGACAAGTAGCGAAATTTGCAGGGATATCATTTGGAAGGAAAAAGCTTAGAATGAGCTGAGGTTAGCAAGGGAGGCTAAAACCAGCAAAATAGCATTCTTCAGGTACATGTTTGCAAAAGACAGAAAAATAATGGTTCACATACTGAGTGAGCATGGAAAAATGATAACAGATGATGAAGGTAAGGCAAAAGTGCTTAATTTTACTTTAGCTTTTTCCAAAAGACAGCCTATGATCCTCCAGACAAATCTTAACCTATAAGGAAGGGATGTGGCCGTGCATGTGCGGAATGCGTTTCCACACACATGCAGCCTATCCCATAATGCGCCGTTCACACTTACCTTAATTCCCGGACATCATCCCCGCAAAAGTCCGGAAGCCAAGAGTGGGGCCAATGGCCGATGAGCGCGAACAAAAAAACTACGAATCCCAGCGTCCTCCGTGCCACGGCACGCCTCAGCCAATCAGGCAGGACGGCCTGAGTGCGGAGGAGGCGGGACAACCCGTGTGCGTGAAAAAAATACAGCTCAGGGCCCTGCCTTACCGAAGCAGACAGAACCCGAGCTGAGGGAACAGTCTGCCTGCTGCCCCTTCTGCCCTCAGCCGAGCCTGATGGCTCTCGCCGTCACCATTTCCCCTCCACTGTTTCAAGCCTGTCCTTGAAACAGCGGAAGGGAAAATGCAGAGACGGCAGCCAGAGATCCACCAGGGAGAGTGCCTTCTCTGATGAATCCCTGTCTGGCACCTTTGCATTTCCCCTCCGCTGTTTCGAGCCAGCCATCGAAACAGTGGAGGGGAAATGCAGAGGCGGCAGCCAGCGATCCACCAGGGAGAGAGCCTTCCCTGATAGATTCCTGCCTGTTGACAGCCTGCTATCCATCTGGGGATGCGTGTCCCCGGTTGGAAAGAGCAGCCTGGCAGTCACCTTTCCTCTCCGCAGGGCCCAAGTGACCCAGCCGGCGAAGCTGGGTAGCAATTGCTAGTATGAAATATAACTGGAAGGGACAAAATTGGCACTTGAAATTCATAAACAAATAGTCAAGGAAATGGCCTGATAAACCACATTCAAAAGTATTGAAGAAACTGGTCAAAGAACTCTCAGAATTGCTGTCTATCATTTTTTGAAATAATTGAGGATAGGTAACATGCCAGATGATTAGAGGAGGGCTAACAGTGTACCTATCTTCAGTAAAGGTGGAAAAAATAGAAACCAATGAACTAGAAACCAGTTAGCCTGAAATCTCAGGGAAAATTCTGGAGCAGATTACAAAGCAGTTACTCTGAGAGCTCCTTGAAAACAGTACAGTAATAACTAGAAGCCAATATAGATCTATGAAGAACAAATCCTGCCAGTCTAAGTCTGTCTCATGTTTTGATTGGATAACTGCCCTGGTAGACTCTGAGAATGATGTAGGCGTAATATATATTGGCTTCATCAAAGCTTTTGACAAAGTGCTCCATGATATTCTAGTTAACAAGCTAATTAGATGTGGGCTGGGTACAACAACTATCAGGTAGATACACATTTGGTTACAGAACCATACTCAAAGAGTGACTATCAACATTTCCTTCTTAATCTGGGAGAAGGTAACAAGTGGGGCACGGCAATGCTTAGTCCTCTGCCTGGTGCTCATCAGCATTTTTATTAATGACCTGGATGAGTGGGTGCAGGTGATGCTTATCAAATTGGGAGATGTCAAAAATTGGGCAATTTGCGGATGACAGAAAAATACACTGGAGGAGTAAAACAACATTTGAAGTGAAATTGTAAGGTTTGAACACTGGACTGAAAATAACAATATATATTGTTGAATTTCAGGGAAAATTTCTTAATAGAGTGGTATGACAGTGGAAGCAATTATCTTGGAAGGTAGTCAGTGCTCCAGTGCTGGAGGTATTCAAGAAGAAATTAGGCAACCATCTAACTAAGATATAGTTTGAGTTAAATTTCTATCACTCAGTAGCCTGATAGGCCTCTTCCAACTTCATTATTTTATGAGTCTGTGATATGATTCTCTGAGACCAATGCCAGGATCCTCTTTATTATGGTGTTTCCAATAATTATCTGTGGAAGTATACCTAGCCCCGTGATGGTGAACCTTGGCACTCCAGATGTTCTTGGCTTCAATTCCCAGAAACCCAATCACCCTGTGAATCCACACGGAAGGGTTTACTGCGACTCATCCGACCCATGCTGACCTCATCGCTCCCGGAAGCGGAAGTAAAACCTGTCTGTACGGGTGTGTTTTACTTCCGCTTCCGGGAGTGACAAGGGCAGCACGGGCCAGATGAATTGCAGTAAACCCATTTGTGTGGATTCACAGGGTGCTTGGGCTTCTGGGAATTGAAGCCCAAGAACATCTAGTGTGCCAAGGTTCGCCATCATGGGCCTAGGCAATAAACAAAGCTAAGGGGGGGGCGACCAATTCACTTAAAATATGCTGCTGCTATACAGCATCCTAGATACTGTAGACCAGTGTTTCAAGTGTAGACCATTAAAAAAACCAAAGGTACTGTAATTGATACCTTTATTAGACTATTAAAATCTCACAATAGACTGGAGGCCTATGTGACTATTCTGTTGGGAAATTTGGATTATTCCTTTTAATTAGCAGTATGAGATAGAAAATAAAAATAATGACAGTAGCACAGAAATGTTGAGAGATTACTTCAGTATCATCCCTGCCCCCTTCTTCTCCATACAAACTAGCACTGGATAAATTCAAAGTAGAAAAAATGTGTTTTTACTTAACCATTTGTAGTTACAGTCAGAAGAAAAAAGGGGAAAGGGAGTCTCTAGAACTTGGGACAAGAAGAGGAGGTGAGGGCTTTCTTCAAAAGCTAGAAGCAGGCAGGGGTCGGGGAGCCCTCAATCAATCAAATTAGTGGCAAAAGACAATCACATTAGGCTGCAAGCCTCCTCCCACAGATACCCACTGATAGTGCCTGCAAGATTGCTATTATCTCAGCATATTAATCAGTCTGGGCATTACATAGGGGCAGGGCACAAAAAAAGAAAAGAAAATGCCAAGTGGGATGCAGGATTTGAAAGCTAATTTGTTTATGAGATTTTAGTCTAATAAAAGTATTGCCCACCCTTGTTTTTGGATTGTGTACAAGAATGTACAGCTTTATCCTTCTTTTTGGTTCTTTCTTTATTCATGTCAGATGCACCACCAGCTTATTATAACATACAAGGCTAAAATTAACACATCTAAGAACAAAATGCAGTAGAATTAAAAAGGGCTAGATGACATCTGCCCAATATCGGGCCACTTCAACAGCATATATATGTATTTTAAAATGTGTGGCTGCTTTTAATGTGTGAGTTTGTGCTGTTAGCCGCGCAGAGTAGGAAAATCCCCTAGATGGGCTGGGTATAAATATAATAAATAAATAAATAAAAATTTCCTCTTGCCAACATAAGGTCCTCCTCAGTGCACGTTGAAGGGCATCGTGTGCATTGTATCATATGGGAGATAGTTTGTACTTCTCTGCATTCAGACAGGTTGTCATCTACAGGGAAACCCCACTTTCTCAGATTAGCTCTTGATCTTCCTTCCCCTGCACACAGTCTATTTAAAGCTTTCCACACAGGCCATGGTGGTTCTTGGCCAGGCGGTAGAGAGTCATGTGGTTCTTCCCAGTTATCTGGTAGCTCCTTGCTCGCCTTCCATAGTTCTAAGGCGGTCTGTGGTGGCTGGTTGTTTGGAGGGGAAGACGGTGTGAGGAAGCTATGCCTTGATTTCAGTCTCTGCTTTGGTGGTTGGTGATCAAATAGCAGGTGTGTTTCCAAGGAACTTGCTTTGACCCTCTCTTTCTGAGCATCACTTTCTCGACGGAATTTTGATGGAGGGATGCCAGCTAAGTAATGCACTTTTTAATATCGGAGTTGGTTTTAGGCATGGTTTTTGGTAACCCACCAGAAAGGGAAATAAATAGATTCTAAAGCAAATCAAGTTTAAGCTCTCACAAACTATACAAGCTGAAGCAGATCATAACAATAGTTAACTGTATTTGAAATAGCCCTTCATCTATACATGACACTGTTTCCTTTAATTTCCTACTGCAGAGTACTGAAAGATATAAATCTTGTACTGTCGTTTGTAATGAGCCTGAATTGAAAGCCCATCCAGTTATAGTTTTCATTAAACATTCAATACATATGGGAACTGTACACTGTGCTCTTTATACTGCTGTTTTATAATTTGTTTCTGGCAAAGCTATAACTAATATGTTTAGATCATTTTTGCAGATACAGTACTGAGATAGCGGAAAATGGAAGTACAGTACTGTATTTTTGCTGTTTATGGTTTCATGTAGTTCATAAATTCTAATTCAAAAACAAGTTGTCTTGATTGTATTGAGAATCAGAAAGTTGTTTGTTTGGATATATACTGGAACAAAATAAATGTAGCTTGAGATTAATTAAATGTTGACAAAATAGTTTATGTAAGCAGAGCAAAGCAATCACACTTAGTGCACTCTCTGGGCGGTTCACAAGTTAATTAGCTTTTTGCCCCAAACATGCTGGGTACTCATTTTGCTGACCTTGGAAGGATGGAAGGCTGAGTCAACCTGGAGCCCAGGTCAAAATGTACAATTTTTTGTTCCCTCAGATTGTTTTGCTTTTCTCAGCATGCACAAATAACTGCAGTTTTAAAATATTGAAAAATATGGCAGAGTTTGTGTAAGAACTGAAATAGTACATTTGGTTTCTTTGGAAAGTGTTCATTGGTGAGATTGGTTCGATAGATATATTTTCACAAGCGGTTACAGATAGTTACTGAGAATAGTTCCTTTAATAGTTGTGGCCCAGAGAGGTGCAGTATGTGTTCAGAGTGTTGAGTTTAGAGATGGTGTACTGTATCAATGTTTTATTATCTTTAGGATTTCCTTTGAGGCTATCAGCCTTGACATTATTTTTTTCCTTAGTTAACTAGGCAGCCGATTCAAGTTGGAAATCTTCATCATTTCATCACCATGTGTATACAGTAAAACCCCGACTTACATATGCCTCAAGTTACATAGAATTCGACTTACATAATTTTATGCTAAAACCATGTCCTGAGTTACATGATTTCCTATGGGATTGCTTCAAGTTACGTAAAAAAAATCCCTATGGGTTTGCTTCGAGTTACAGTACATAAAAAACTGATTTAAGCAAAAGCCTACAGAATGGATTTTTTTTCGTAAGTAGGGGTTTTACTGTATTACATACAGGGTTGGCCAACCTTTATGCTCCAGCTGTTCTTGGATTTCAGTTCCCAGAAGCCCTGATCAGCAGGTGTGCTGACTTGGGCTTCTGGTAATTGAAGTCCAAGAACAGCTGGAGCACCAAGGTGGGCCACCTGAAGAAGCATTCACTTCTTTTGAGTACAGTACTTGATGTAATACATGTCTTTAAAATGAAGAATATTCTCACTTGAGACTTATATGGGGTGGTATATGAGTGTGATTGCTTTGCTTTGTACCTTATTTATTGCTTGTATGTTTTCCTAGGGGTGTGTGCTTTTGTGGTTCTGTTGCTCCAAGGAATTCTCCAGCCAGAACTCTGGCAGTTTCCGGCCCTAAAACACACACCTGTAGACATTTAGATTGTGTTCATTTGGAGCAGGCTAGGAGGCTGCACAGCCTTCTCCAACCTTTATTTCCTTTGCTAATTGTAAAAGAAGAACCATCAGCAGCAAATACTGCTGCAGTGTTTTCTGGGAGTTATAATGCCTGTTAGGTTCTATAAAGAGTGTTTTCTGAAAAACTAGGATTCCCTGGAACTACTCTGGCAGCTTCCTATTTTCTCTTCCATTTACAACTGGAATCAGGGGTACACAGAAAGAGCCTCCTCAAAGGTTGTGGTATTTTTGAACCACAATCGGGTGTACCTTGGTAACGGCCACCTTGTATTGCCGGCTAATCTTTCTCACGCTAGGTCTGGCAAAGGGAACTGCAGAAATATATACATACATACTCATATTTATATGCCGCCCCCTTGATTGCTTGAGGTGACTCACAGAACAGGTAAACATCACAAAACCATACAACCATACAAAACCATAAAATATCATCATAAAAACATTGCAGGGGGGGGGGAATGAATTTACCCAAAGGTGGCTTCATTTTGGCAGTTTCACATCTGGCCTAGACATGGAAGAAGAAGAACTGAAAACACAGGCAGAGTAGGTTTTGTAGCATCAGAGGTGGATGCCTGTCCACATTGTGTGTGTGTGTGGTGGTGGTGGGGGGAAATGTAGGTGTCTGAAGATTTGTGTTTTGAGACTTAAACTGTCAGCATTCAATCTGGGGGATTACTGAAGAATTCTGTTAGTAGAAATAAAAAATAACACCAGAAGAGTACACCTCAATTTTTTCTTTTTGGTACACCAGTGCAATCTTTGTCCTTAACATCACTGAATATGATACCAAGTAACTGAAAGTAATTTCTTACCTGTGTTTAGTTTGTTTTACAAGCCACTACATTTTTATAGAGCAATATATCTTTTAAAAGCTAGCTTGCATTTTCTTTTGCATGAACAATGGCGTGTTCTTTCCCTTGCATGCGAAAACATTTTTTACTGGAACATTTATTTCCTCTTTTGTCTAATGGATTCTGTTTTTAGTAGTGAGGGCAAGTCTAATTTAGAAGCTGCTGTTTCTCACCTTTTGTGAGACAGAAAGTAGAAGGTCCCAATGTGTATTACCACTCAGCAATAATTAGCACAACTAATCTTTAGCGCAAACAAAAAAAATTGCTTAGGGCTAGGCTTCTATAGTTTTTATCCTCAGTATAACTCAGTTATCATTTCTCTGTGTGTCAAAAGTAGATGGAAATGAAATCTGTTCTTCACTAAGGATCTGTAGAATTACAGCCTAAATATAGATTATTTACTGCAGCATTAGTGAATTTAGAGAAGATGGATGATTATAAAGAGTGCCTTATATGACAGTTACTTAAATTTTGTATTATGTGGAAATAAAAACATGACTCCAGTCTCATTTAATAATCCTGGTTAGGAATAGCAGTAATACATAATAAGTACATAATAAGTAATAGCAGTAATAAGTAAAATATTATTACTGTATTCATCAACAGAATGGGAATATGGTGAACTATTTATGATTGTATCCAGGGTTTTTGTCCAAGCATGTTTTAGATGTACATTTTATAATGTTGTGATGTACCATGTGCTGCCAGTTGCCTATAATTAGCTCTTCAAGGTATTATTACTTGAGTAGTTTTTCTGAAAAAATAGTTTTAGCGCTATCCATCAAGGATTTAGTACTAGCTTCTGAAAAATGATTTTGAGTGACCGCATAGAAATTAAGCTTACATTCTTTTCTTTACTTATTGTAGCAGCTTAGAGTTGTTGAATCTTTGTATACTCTTAATAGCTTTAATAATTATTGTTTTGTTATATATGATCTTGAAAAGTGAAGAAAAGTGAGGTTTATAATGTGATGAAAGGCAGATGCAAAGCCTCAGATGTTTATGACGTTCTCCACTATAGAAGTACTGTACATAGAAGGTTGATTGGCATTTACAAATAGATCTCTGGCTGTTTTGCAGAAAATCTGAAAGGGGTTTTGACACAACAATAGAAAGGTAAAAGATAAAATGAAGAGATCTTAGGGTATTCAACAATTTACATTTCTGTGGAATAACTGCAAAATGAGGTCTGTTATGGAAGATTCTGGTTTGTGAAGGTGGGATATTGTGCTTAGCTACAGTATCATGCCCATGTTGCCAGACACTTCTATAGAAACTTTCTTCCTGTAGAATTCTGAGAGCTAAAGGATCCCGAAGATGAGTACATGATCTGTACTATGGTTGCTAGGTGAGAACAGAAGAAAGGACAGGTGGGTTGTGGCTATAGTCCCCTTTGTGCTCAAATATTTTGAAGGATTGTTTTGGATATGATGAAATGGTGAAGCGAAGATGTAAGTAAATGCAACACATACAATAGAGAAACACACACACCCTTTAACCTCTTAGGTTGGGGTGCTGGAAGCACTCCAATGTCACTGGAAGTGCCGAAATCGGGGTGTTTTTGCACAGAAAGGTGGCGAAAATGCACCAGAATTTATTTATTTTTTATAAAAGGCTGCAAAAATGCTTCCCCAATGCTCCCTCCTCCAAGGGAAGTACAGTACTGTATTGGAGGAGGGGAAGATGCCCAGAAACATGGCATGATTTCGCCTCCTGCTACTGACTAGTCAGGCCCCTGGTAGGAAATGTTTGGGCACCCCTGTCTTAGTTAAATGAACATTGCTATGTCCACTCTATAGAATACAGACTAGAAAGCTGTCTTTCAATTTCCAAACCCTTTTCTTGGGTTAGGCAACTTGATGAAGAAAAACTACATTGGACCAAAAGCTGTACAAATATGTTGTATGCATTGTTCCAAAAGACGTCCCTTTGCCTTTTGAGATAAAATGAAAAGGAGAGCTGAGAGTTAGCAGAGATTGTCACTGGAGACTAAGGTCAAAATCATCCATACTATAGAAAAGAAATTCAAGAAAGAAAAACCGGGGGGGGGGGGAGATGACGACGTGTCAACTCATTTGAAAAGGTGTGTTGAAAGAGAGCCTTCAAGATACCATAGACTACCAGAAAGGCAGAAAAGTAGGAGCTCAGTCAAGTCAAGTTGAACTCTCTCTAAAGTAAAAATAAGAATATTTGGAAATATCTAATCATGCACATAGAATGAAAATACAGAAATGGCCAGAAAAGACATCTGGGGAAAGTGTGTGTGTGGGAGAGAGGAAATGAAGAAGACTTAACATGAGATGGGTTAACCCAATAAAGAAACCCACAGCTGTTACTTTGTGAGACCTGACTATATTGCTAGGGAGTGGGAGTGGGGTGTAAGAAGAGAGAATTGCTAATTTGCAAGATCTGAGGAGAGGTCTTGGTAGAACATTTTGGAGGTCATCAGCCAATATCAGAGGTGACTTGATGGGACATAGCATCTTTTTTTGTTAATTACCAAATGATTGTACAGTTCTGTCAGCTTCAAGTAAGACCATCCCCAACCTGAAGTAAAAAACAGTAATTTCACAGTTTAAAAGAATGAGCTTCTGAATATTTGTTCTACATAATTCTAAAATAACCTTTTAAATTTTACAACCAGAAATAGAAGACTTTTTTTTTTATAACTCACTGTTTTGCCCTTTTGAGAGATTTTTTTTAGGGGAAGTGTTTCAGCCCCTGTATACAGAATTCATTTTAAATCAAAGAAAAAGTGGATGGGACCAACCATTCTCCTTCAAAATAATCAATTTTGTCAGTTTATATGAGCTGTTGTAAATCTGAGGACATTAAAAGTTACTTGTTTCTGAACAGAAGGGGAATATTGTTACTTTTTAAAAATTATAACTTGAAACTCCTTTGACAAAATGACCACAAATTTGGCATAGAGCAACAGCAGATTGTCTGCTATATGCATACCCAATTTGGTGCTGGTCCAAAGTCCAGTTTCAAAGTTAGGAATTTTTGTTTGCAGTGACCTCATTTTTGGAACTGGAACTGCCTTATAAAATGTTTTGCACTGCTGCACAACAGTAGAATACAAGTAGACAGGAACCTTTTTGATTTGTGGTCTTTTTGTGTTCTGACTTCAGATATTCAGCCTGAGGATCCCATCTGGATACTATACATTTACACTTCATTATTAGCATGACAGTAATGACATGGGCCTTATGCTTTGTCATGTTGCGTTAAATCGTCCTGGATTAAATAGGGGCTAATTTTTCATTTCCAGTCATTCCGTTCTGACAGATTTGTGTGTTGGATAGAATGCAAGAATAGGATTGGGTAGACCTGGAGTCATGTCTGTTTGACCGTGGAAACTCACTGGATGGGGAAGCTGTAACAGTAAACTATTCCTTAAATATATCAAGTACAGTAAAACCTTGCATAAAGAGTGCCTCGCTTAGAGACTAACTCGCTTAAAGAGCAGAATTTTCTCTAAATGGTCGTCTTGCTTAACAACTAAAACCAACCAAAAACTTGCTTAACAACTAAATTGGGGTCCGCAACCCCCACCATCACCAGAAGTCACAATTGGTCACTTACAATGGTGTTTTGCTTAAAGTGCAAACTTGCTTAAAGAGCAATCCTTTGGAACGCATTATGCTCTTTAAGCGAGGTACCACTGTATCTCAGAAGTCCTGTTGTGGTTGCCATAATTTGTAACCAATTTGACAGTATACAACAGGGGTTCTCAACCTTTTCAAGTTGAGGGCAGGATCACGCTCCCTTATACAGTTGGAATCAGCTGCAGACTCATTTACAGCTGTTGTAAATGCATTTATGACAGCTGCAAACGAGTACGCGGCTGTTGTAAATGCATTTACGATGGCTGTAAATGAGTCTGCAGCCAATTCCAGCAGCATGGCGGCCACTGGAGTGAGGGTGGGGGCTGGATTGTTTGGCGCCATGGTGGGCTCTAGGTTGAGAACCCCTGGTGTACAATAACAACAGGACCTTCTTGTAGAAATAATGTAATTCTGTAGGAGGAGAAGCCTAGCACCAAAAAGCTGGTAGAAGTCTTTGTTTAAACTTTTTTTTCTAAGAAGACTAAACAAGAGGTATAGAAAAGAAGGGCATTTGTCTCTTCTTTCCTATAGCTGTGGATAGATAACTGTGTGAATTCCTTTGTTTGTGAACTTGACTCCCCATTAAGACGTTACAGGTTTACTTATTTACTTAAATTTATATGACTTTTATCGCTGCCCCCTCGCCAAGGCGACTCCGGGCAGCTTACAATCTAACCAATAAGAATACTAAAATATAAAAGCATCCCAACAATAACAATTAAAATCATAAAAGCATTAAAAACCGTTAAAATATCCCTCCACATTCACAACAGTTAAAGACTAAAACCCGAATGGCCATTCATATGAACTAGCGGGGGCGGGGGGCTGCTTCACAGGCAGCACACCATACCCGCTGGGCCAGCCAAGTTTTGAGGCCTTTTCTAAAGGTTAATAACTGACTGGAGGTGTAGTTCAGTCGGCAGGAGATACTACAGGGCTGGAGTGGATACCAAAAAGCCCCTCCTTCTAGTGCTAGAGAGGTGAGCCTCTCTAGCAGTTGGAACCATTAGGGAGCCCCTCCGGCCCACTCTGGTGGGATGGGCAGATATCCTTGGGGTGACACGGTCTCTTAAGTAACCTGGTCCACTACCATTGCAGTGAAGATATATTTAAAAGTTTCTGACTGTTGTTTTCTGGGCATGAGCGCCTGATAATGTTTGGTTCTAGTTTTATTGCTTGCTGCTAAATATGTGTATTGGGAATGTGAAATGCATTCAGTGATATTTACTTCCCAGCCAACTCTGCCCTGGTGCAGTATAACATAGATCAGCGATTCCAAACTTTTGAGTCCTCGGTAATGTTGTTCCTCAGCTTCCGGATTTGCTTTGAGTTACTGAAAGTTGGAGGTCAACAACATTTTGGAGACTTAAGTCAAGAACCTTTGTTACTGAGCACTTTCACAGATGACAAAATAACAGCATAGTTATAGAATGGTTCTGGCTAATAATGAAGGAGTTTCAGGGGAACCAAAAAGAGAATGCAGTGCAACATTTAAAATTTCACATGTTATTGAAGTACAGTAAAACCTTGCATAAAGAGTGCCTCACTTAGAGACTAACTCGCTTAAAGAGCAGAATTTTCTCTGAATGGTCACCTTGCTTAACAACTAAAACCAACCAAAAACTTGCTTAACAACTAAATTGGGGGTTTGCAATCTCTCCACCAGAAGTCACAATTGGTCACTTACAATGGTGTTTTGCTTAAAGAGCAATCCCGTGGAACGCATTATGCTCTTTAAGTGAGGTACCACAGTATTTTTCTCTCACTCTTAACCCCCAAAGATCCTAAATAATATTTAAAAAGAACTTTACAGTGCATGCAGAACATAATAATTTGCTTATACCCATAGTTTATCTCCTTACAAGCCAAAATCAGATTTCCCAGTTGCACTGTGCCAGTCACCTACATGAACTAAAAATCCTATTATAAATCAGGAACACAGCTAAGCCATTTAATATACAACAGTAAGGGTGGTAAAGATGCAGCAGCATATTATGTTTTCATCTGCTTAGAGCAGGGATCCTCAACCTACGGCCCACAGGCTGGATCCGGCCAACCACACCAAATCATCTGACATGCGTCCTTGCTCCAGCCTCATCCTCAATCCTTGTCCACTCTGCTTGGCTTAGTGTGTCCCTAATGGTGCTCTGTAGCAGGGCAGATGTTGTAAGGCTTACAACATCCGCTCTGCTACAGAGCGCCATTAGGGACACACTAAGCCAAGCAGAGTGGACAAGGATTGAGGCGGAAGCCGCATCCACCTGTGTCTGCCTGCGTCTGCCTGCATCTTTCCCAGGGGCCGCTTCGGCAGAGTGCGTCTTTCCTGGTGGCCGCACGTGTGTTTCCTGGGGGCAGCTTTGGCAAGGTGTGGACAAGCAGGAAGGACAGCTTGGATCCCTTCACCCACACCATGCAGCTCCTCAAGGCCAGTAAGCAGGAAAGCAGTATGGGGTGGAGTGGTGGGTGGTCCGGGGTGGTCCTGTTGGTGGCGGTAGGGGAGAATGGTGTGGGTTGGGATGGTCCTGCCCACCACCAGCGGTGATAGGGAGGAGGGGGTTTGGTGTGTTTCCGCCACCGTTACCACCAGTCCAGCCCCTCAACAGTCTGAAGGGGCGTGAACCGGCCCGTGTCTTTAAAAGGTTGAGGACCCAGGGTTTAGAGGGTAGCTTAATCTTGAAATGTTCATAAACTGGATGAATTGAAATTTCGCTCTCATGAAGGTAGCAGTTATCTTTTTTTTCAAATTTACATCACAGAATAGCAGTTATTTCTCAGTAATGTGATATAGAGTAAGGATTAAGCTGTCATGTTTTTGACATGCAGTTGTTTAGCCAGGGTTTTCTACTTTCGTTTTCTGTATGTCTTGGCCTGGTTGTGATGTATCTTGCAGTTGCCAATACAGGCTAGCCCTCTGCTCTTGAAGATTAGCATTACATTTGTGGACAGACAATCCCCACAAGGAATATACAGTACATGGGTTAACAGGCACTCAAAGTTTTTTCTGTGCTCTGTAGATTACCCCATGTCTTTTCAGAAGCCAATACCACAACAGGGCAGAACTGCAGCCTTTGTGTTGGCGGTAATATTTCACACAGTCACCTGCCCATTATTCCTTATATGATCTTCAATATTTTTCATAATTTTCTGTATATAAAGGTCAAAATCCTATTGCACGGTGTAGTAAGAAAAAGGCACATTGACTCAGGTGGAGAATCAACTCTTGCAATTTTTTTGCTTTTGAACTGCTAGGTTGGCAGGAGCTGGGACAGAGACGGGCTCACTCCATCGTGCAGTACTCGGGTTTTGAATTGCTGACCTGCCGTCCTTCCAGTCGTCAAGTTCAGCATCTTACAACTAAGCCCACTAAGCTACTGCAGTCCTTCTGTGGGCCTACTCTAGTGCAATTTATTATGATAAATAGGATTTTGGCCAGTATTGATAATTCTTCCTTTCTTCTGCTTCCAGGATTTAATAGATCTTGTCCTGTAGAAATAAAAGTTGATTCCATGGTGAAAAGCACTTGTTTTATTTTATTGCTTTTCTTCAAGAACTGGGGCCCAAGGCAGATTGCAGTATTGTTTTTAAAAAATCAAAATTAAAATGCAATAAAGAAAATTAAAATGCAGGAAGGAAACAAATATTAAAATGGAACTAAGTTCAGAATGTCATTAAAATACAATTAAAATAAAAAAAACTTTAAAATTGCTTAATTACAATAATAATACTAATTTACTTTTTAAAAGGAAATAAACTAGTACTTCAGTTAAAATACTATTAACTGCCAAAGCCGCCGAGGACTCTCCGCCTCTCCTTGGAGCCAGCAACACCAGCCTGGGGATGAAAGGCAGGTGTGTCGACGTCCCGCCCTTCCGAGCCCAGCCCGTCTGGAGGGCTCAAAAGAACGCCGATTCTGCCACAGCCACCACAGCCGCCGAGGACTCTCCACCTCTCCTCGGAGCCAGCCTGGGGATGGGATATTGTGTGGCTTTCATTGCTTTGTATTTTTTTCTGTATTAATCTGCAATGGGTTATTGTTTTGAATTTATATTGTGTTGAGATTGTTATCTTGAAATCTGTAATTTGTAATATGTATGTATTGATTGTGATTTGCTGCCTTGAGTCACACTGGTGCGAGTAAGGCGGGATATAAATAAGCCTATAAATAAATAAATAAGAGCTTTGTCTGCCATCAGAAGGATGGCAGTGAGAGAGCTATTATGGCCTCTGATGGCAAATAATTCCAGAGTGTTTTCCTTTCTGTTATTTTTTACTTGCTTTCTTCTGGGTTGGGCTCCATACAGGGTTGTTTATAGACAAGGCATGTGTGAATTATTATTTTAACTATTTTAACTCTAGAAAGGGTCCTGTTTAATTAACTTTCCTTCCACACCTCTCAATACAATAACAAATCTTATTTTATGTATATAATTTTTGTAACAAAAGAGCTTTAAAAATAGTGCTGATTATACTCATTGTGAAGTAGACATAACATAAATACATGTTTTGCTGTAATAGTCATAGCAGCTTGGCTGGAGGCTGAGAATTAAAGATAAATAAATTTCGTGTCAGAAATTACTCTGGGTTGAAAAGATTTTTGCTGGAGAAACTCAACTCAGGGATGCCCAAATGAGGCTCCTTTCATGTCCCCATGATCCATTGTGCAGCACTCGGGCATCGAACCCCAACCTTCCAGTCTTCAAGCTCAGTGTCTTAATTGCTAAGCCACCGCAGTGCTGCAGAATTAAGGATGATATGATTTATCTGTTGTTGTCCATTGCATACACATGGGTTTATCCTACTATACTCAGACAAGTTACAGTCTGTCTCAGTGTTTCCCAACCTTTGGTTTTTGTACTTCAATTCCCAGAAACCTAAGTCAATTCCTCAAAGCACTAATCTGACAATATACTGACTTAGGCTTCTGGGAATTCAAGTCCCCCTTTGGGGCATGTGCCCCACGCTGGGAACCACTGGTCTATCTGCTCTGTTGATGTACTCTTAAAAAAAGATAACTACTCACATGGTGCTCTAAACTATCTGCTTTCAAACATCAGGAGAGATGCATGGTGACTGTGTGGTATTAAAGAGGATGGAAGAACAATACACACTTTTGTGGTTACTTACGTACATTGTAAGATGTACAGTCCAAAAGACTGCTGGATCCCAGATACATTGGCAATTAATAAGCCTTGTTTGCACTGACAGGGGGAAAGTAGTGATTAATAATGCTAGAAATCCTGTACAGTGGTACCTCATACAATTTTAATCAGTTCCATGGAGCTCATTGTTGTATGAAACAATTGCTATACGATACATGCATTGTATAGCAATTTTCCCTATGGGATGCATCGTACAACATTTTTTTTGCTAAGTGGTTTTTCCTATTGAAAAATTGTACGGTTTTTTCCACATGGAAAATTGTTATGCGGGACACCATCCCCCCTCCCCCCCAAAAAAACAAACAAACAACAAACACCTAACTCTTACGCGATTTCGTTGCTATATGGGGCAATTGTTGTATGAGGTTCCACTGTATATAGAGGAATCTCAACTCTGGAATGGCATGAAAGATCAAATAGAAAAGCTGTACATATACTTCTGCTTATATTTCATTTGCTGCTTGAGTCTTGTAAATTCCAAGCCCGAAAATGCTCACAACATCCTGTTTGTACCAATGGGAGCAGCTTTTATTCAATTAAGTTTTTTAAAACTTTAAATATATGAAGATAGTACAAGTTGGACCTTAGATCATAACAATACTTTTGTCTATTTCTAAATTTGTGGTGTACCAAAAAATCATACACAAAGAGAAAAGACACTACTGTATTCTATTTCTCCAATTTGCATGGTTTTGTACAGCTTTATGCACACAGATTCATTCAATTTACTGGTAGATTATTTTCCCTGTTTATAAGTACATTTGCAGGGACAACATCCTCAAAAATTTCTATGTTGTACACAGACACTTGTTGAGACATAAGAACCTAATTTCATTTAGCCAGGAAAAAAATAACCGTAGTATAATGGTTAATTTTCATAGTACTAATTTTCATAGTACTAATAGTACTAATTTTCATAGTATTATCTGAAAATCAACACCTCTTATGAATCCTCTCTAAGACATGTCATGCCTCTATTTGGTACACATGTAATTTTTTCTTCAAATTAAGAAGACTACACCTGATTTTTGTTGGTGCAGTGTTTTAGCTTGGAGAAGTCAGAGAGAAGGCCTGTTGGAAGGTAAGCTTGCTGTCTGAGCTTTATCAGGATGGGACTTAAATGTTGTTAAATGATAAGGAGATTTTGACTAAACATTAAAAAGACTATCTTGACATTCAATCCTGACAGAACAGTCTGACAATATAATGGACTGTCTTTGAAGAGTGGAATTCTCTTTCATTGGAAGTTTTTAAGCAAGTGTTAGATAATCATCTGTCAGGAATGCTTTAGCTGTGATTTCCTGTTTTGGCAGAGAGTTGCACTTCCTTCTCACTCTACAATTTTATGATTTTATTATTCTAGATAACATTTTTATTGCAGAAAGAGTTTGGCCATGGTTACGTATATTGTTGCCTATTTGCTCCATTTTAAAATTATCTCATTTTGTTGTTTACTATAGATTGACAGTTAATCCTGTTTGAGGTAATGTTACCTAAGTTTTTTTAAAAAAATATACTGTTGCTTAATCAAATACTGAGAAAGGTGTAATGTGATCTTTTCTTCCATATACTCTAAGAGGTGATAAGAGTTGGGTGGGGGTGAGCTTATTAGGCAGTAAACTTGCTCAGTTGACCAAATTATACAATGGCTGAATCCATTGTAATGAATTGCACTAGAGTAGGCTCACTGAATCAGTAAAAGGATAAAAGGATGCTGTGTTGTTGTGGACTTGCTAAATGAATACAGTGATACCTTGCATAACGAACACATTGTATAGCGAAAAATTCGCACAACAAAGCATTCGTTATGCAATGGCGATACCCCGCATAACAAATTTTTTTTGTTATGCGGGGTTTTTTTCAACTGGGGTATACCCGCTTAATGGGAACCCTGGTTAATGAACATTTTTGCCGTTATGCGGGTTATCTTCCATAGGGAACCGCATAACAAAAAAACCGCATAGCGAAGAGCTCCGTGGAACGGAGTTTTTCCGTAATGCGGTGTTCTACTGTACTTGTTGACTTTTTAAATGGATGCTTTTTTTTTCTTTGCAATGTTTTGTGATGCTGTATTTCTGTGATGTACACTGGTGTTTTATTTTACTGTATTGTATTCTACAGGTATTATTAGATGTATTGTGATTGTTAGCCGCCCTGAGTTGCGTAGCTGAGTTGGGCGGCATACAAATCCAATAAATCAAATCAATTCAAATCAGTAGTGATTTGGTGAGTCAACACTTACATAAATTCCATTATTTGAATGGTCCTTTAGTTGCACCTTACTTCTGGATTTCAACCATTGTTAAACTGTAGTCATCTTCAAATTGCCTGGGAATGTGATCACTGTTGATCCTGCACTAAAACAAGATGACACCACAAAACTACAGTATGTCAAAGTGAAGGTAATGCTGCATTCTGAACTGACTTGAGCTATATGGCATTGCCGGTCAGATTTTCTCTTTGGTGATGTTGCAAAAATCAGGGCGGGGTAATGGCTTAGTAAAATGGGAGCTTCGTGTCATGTCATTCTTCACCTTCCTCCTTCTGTATTATTCGATTGTCATGGTTACTGTGGTAACCAAATATTTTAATTCAAATGTATAGAAACAATTCAGATGAAAATAATTGGTGCCTCTTGTCTTTTTCATATAGGATGGCATACAGTATTTCTTCTCAGATGCCTACAACAGCATGTGCATACATCACTGAAAAATTAATACTTCCTTTTAGAGCTGATGCTTTATTAATATATAGGTTTATGCAAGTTTAACTGACTAATCAAAATTTGTATGATTAATTGATTAGGGTTTATTTAATTAGGTGACAGCTCTGAAAAATAGCAAGAACAACACTTCTGTGAGCACTTCCTTTTATGTACCTATTTAGCTATTGAAACGAACAAAGGGTATAAAACATAACAAGCAATTAAAATAGATTTGCATCTTTTTGTGTAAAGTTGGACAGAAGTGACGGTAATACATGGAATGAAACATTGTGTGCAGTTGTGTAAAGTAAAGGTAAAGGTTTCCCTTGCTCGAAGGCCAGTCATATCCGACTCTAGGGTGCAGTGCTCATCTCTGTTTCTAAGCCAAAGAGCCAGCGCTGTCTGCTTCTGCAGACATTTCCGTGGTCATGTGGCAGGCATGACTAGACACCGGAGTGCACAGAACGCTGTTACCTTCCCACCAAAGTGGTTCCTATTTATCTACTTGCAATTTCTTGCTTTCGAACTGCTAGGTTGGCAGTAGCTGGGATGAAGACGGGAGCAATGATCAAATGATGAGGTAATGATGTAGTAATGATCAAAACTGCCAAGTCCTGATAATTTGATATTGAAAGATCTAACATTTTTAGAAATAATGTAAGGTGTCTTTCTCCCTCATCAAATTAGGTCAAGGTCAAAGTTGCCCTTGCCCAAAAGCCAGTCGTATCTGATTCTAGGGTTTAGTACTCATATCTGATTATAGCCATAGAGCCAGCATTGTCTGCGTCTACAGACGTTTCCATGGACATGTGGCAGGCATGACTAGACACCAGAGTGTACGGAACTCTTTACCTTCCCACCAAAGTGGTACCTATTTATCTACTTGCAATTTCTTGCTTTCGAACTGCTAGGTTAGCAGGAGCTGGGACAGAGACGGGAGCTCATTCCGTCCTGCAGTACTTGGATCTCAAACTGATGACCTGCCAAACTTCCAGTTGTCAAGTTCAGCGTCTTAACCACTAAGCCACCACAGTTCCACTCAGCAAATTAGATTGTGTCAAATTGAATTGTAATGTCTGATACATGGCCGTAAAAGGTTTCTGCTCCTTTTTGTGGTTGTAATAAATAGGGTTGTAGACTGTCCAAAAAAAGGCAAACCCGATCTCTTCCTCTTCCTTTACCAAGGGACTTGGTCTACCAAAGTAGTAGGTAAAACTTTTCAGTTTTACACAGTTAAAACATTATCTGCTGATGTCTACAGTCCATACTGTACTAATATTAAGCCACAAAAAGTTTGCATTAAAAAAAAAACAACCAAAGTGTCACACACGTGCTGCTCACTGGAATGTGGTGTGATTTGTTTTGTCTCATAATGTCAGCTGATAATTTTAAAGGTGAAACATTTTTTTGTTACCACCCTGAAAAACAGGCTTGTATTCTGTTTACAAAAGAAGTTCAGTTTGCAGAAGCACTAGGTCTGATCTGCTGGCTCTAGGTATGAAAGGACTTTGTTGTAGTAAGAAGGATAATGATTTTTCCATTAGATCATGGATTGATTGCTCCACTAGGGAAAGTATTCAGTTCCTTCCCCCACCCCCTGTACTCTGTAGCTTAAATGGTCACTTGAGTCATGTGTGGCTTAGACAGCTCATTTTCCGTCTTTCCAGAAGGCTGAGGAACTTGATGATAGAATACATCTTTGAATATGGAAGGTTTTAAGTACAAGCTTTGGTTCCTGCACGTATGGCTGGGAGAGACTACTACCCAAACCCAGAAGACCTGCTACCAGTCTGTGTAAACAACGGAGCTAGGAGGATGAATGGTCTGACTTAATACAAGGCAGCTTTGTATGTTCATTTATGTTTACATATATTCAGTGCTGGTAGAGGGCAAGGTAGGAGTTTCAGGAACACAGAAGCTGCAAATTAGCTGTTACTGTCTCAGACCATAGATAATTACTCTTTCAAGGATTGAATCTTGCAACATCTTTGTTTGCATTAGTAATGCAGAACACGAAGCCTGAGGATGTTAGATTTTATCTGGCCATCTTGAATTTGTATTTCCATGTAGTTTTGGAAATCATTTAGCTAGGTTCAGTATATCAGCTTAAACAGTGTATGTAATATTTTTGGCACATCTGTACAGAGTAGGAACCAAACCTAGTTGGTCATTTCATGGCAGAATGATTCAGTTGGACAGTTATACTTTTTGTGACTTCAGTGTCTTTATGATTTACATCATTATGATTTACTTCAAGGAATTCTTCATAACTGATATTTGTATGGCTCTTGATTAAATATTGAAAGAAAAGGCATAGATTGTTCTTGTGTACTGCTGTTGAAGATGTAGAAGACTTTTATTGTTACGTGATTGCATTTCATAAATGAGATTTAAAGTTTCTACACATTGAAGACATTTTATGGGCTGTACTTACTAATTAGTACTGCTGACATTAATAATCAAAATGATGTTCCTCTGAAAGAATCTGATGCTTTTTAAAGAAATAGATATTCAGCATCGTCTTGACTTTCTTTCTGATCTTGAGTATGTATAGTTGTGAACTGTATGGACGATTCCAGGTTTCCCCCTCAAATTATTTATGGGGATATTAGTACAAGAGCTTGTGGAGCTCTTTTGAAGTGTTTATAAGGACCATCTGAAACAAACCATGAAGATGTCAGGTATAAGCCCACAAACCTGAGAGGCAGCAGCCGTAGATCACCCACTTTGGCGCCAAAACATCTCTGCTGCTACCAATCACTTTGAAGGAGAATGCCACAGACATGAAGAGGCTAAGCGACAAGCACGGAAACTTTGTCAAACTAAACTATGCCTTCCACCATCTATTCAGTGTAATGTGTGTGGTCGCATGTTTCATGCCAGGATCAGTTTATTGAGTCACCAGAGACACATCCATCAGCTGTGAAAATAACTTCCAGGAAAAATGTATACTCTGATACGGGTAGCAGCTGACGACGATAGTTGTGGTTGGCCATGAAGAAACGTGAATCACAATTACCTGTTGCTGTTTGGTTATTCAAAGGTTTACTGGCCTCTGGCTTCATGTATCTGTGGTATTAGGAATTGTACACTTTCTAGTTTATGTGGGCTCCTCTAGAGATGAGGTAGACAAAGTAGTATCTGAGTAGTATCTGACCAGTCAAGATCTGTCAAGATCCATTGCTCTAAGCGCTGGCAGATAGTTCTTAACAGAATAGGCTTCCTCTCATGTTACTTGTCTTTTCTTTTTTAAAGAATGCCTAGAACAGGGGTGCCCAAACTACAGTCTGTCGGCCGAATCCGGTCTGCACCTCCAATTAATCCAGCTCGCGCTGCCCTCGTCGCTCCCGGAAGTGGAAGTAAAACATGTATGTGAGTGTGCATAATGCGCCCATGCATATGCATAACATTGCAGTAAATGACCTGCAGGTGCCATAAATGTGTTTATGACAGCCACGTGTCATTTATGGCAGTGCTATGCACATGCGTGGGTGTGTTATGCGCACACACATTTTACTTCCGTTTCCGGTGGGAGGAACCACGTGACCGGCACATGGCCCAAAAAGTTTGGGCACCTCTGGCCTAGAAGGACCGCAAGTAGACTTTCCAGTTAATTAAACCTTCACAATTATACCTTCTACCTTCATTAGAGTCCACTGAATGAACATGACAGGCAGATTCTGGACCACCTTATTTTCCAAGGACCTCATTTTTAATAAGATGGGTCAGTTTCATGCAGAGATCGAAAATGGTGTCACTCCAGGAGTTTCTCTTCATTGTAATCAAAGAAGGCTAGACAAAAAGTGACAAGAATACATGGATGTGTGTTCCATCTAAGGAATGCATTCAATAAATATGTTGGGAAGTGTCATGCTGTGTAGCAGAAATATATTAAGATACTGGTTTGACAGAAAATGTTCACCAAGCAAATCTAGAAGTCATTTATACCAGTAATATTCCAGCTCTTAAGAACATAAGAAGGATTTTTCCACATAAAGAACAATGGCATTCCTGATCTCCCTTTTGAAGGGACACTTATTTCAAGTTCCCTCTCTAGTTTTCTGGACTAGAATACTGTACAAATATTGTGGGTCATGTGGTGTTCTTTTTTTTTTGGGGGGGGGGGGAGCAGACATATAAATCAGTTGGGTAACTTTTGTAGATAAAGGCCATACATTATTCAGATGGACATAAAGTTACAGTTGTTCTCGCAGGAGATCCCCAACAATCTCTCTAACAGGTTTCCTTCTTACTGGCAGTAAGTTTCAAGGCTGCATTTATTTTTGATTACTTCTGGTTATATTGCAGTAGACGGATTGTTCTGAAGGGGTTTCATCAAATTTTTAGTTTGGTACCTCATGCCACAGCAGATTGTTTTTAATAATAGGGGTGAGTTTCACTAACTTCAACACAGTTCTCTGGGAAACAGGGATGCTTTGTAAAAGGGTTGATTCACATAGCCATGTGCTTAAAAGAGTGATAGGGCTGTTAGTTGCCCCCTGTGTGAAGGTGTGATAGAATAGGTCACAAGTTATTCAACATGGAGTCTCTTTGGTTTTTAAACTGTCTTTGAATGTAGCTTTGCTTTTTTCCAAAGGCCTCATATTTTTTTTCTGCTGCGCTTATCAAGTAGGTGGGCTTAGAAGAAGCTTCTCAAAGCTTCAGGCCTATGTTTTGTCTTCTTCCCCAAGTCTGGAATGTCCGTTTACACATCCAGAGCCTGGGAATACCAGACAATTGTTATGGCAACCAGGGTATCAAATCCTGGGCTCTAATTGGCTGTATGCTAATTAGGAGGGCCAAGCTCACGTCTTTCCTATAGGCACATGGGTTTGGGAGTTAGTTCCAGTTCCAGTTTGAGTGGAGTTCGAGTTTGGGATTTTTGGGTGCTACACCAGAGTCCCTAGTCCAACCCAACATGATTGCTTAGAGGTAGTCAGGTTTTCCTTTTTGTTTCTGGGGGAAGGCCTGAGTGCGGATCTCCCTAACTGTCCTTTTTGATTAGTATTTTTGTATGCTGTAATTCTGTATCCTGAAACAACGAATGAACTTATTTTTTCAAAATGCTTCGAGAACAATAAATATCTTTAATTCATCAACAACACCTATTCTTTGGAAGAGGGGGTAAGACAAGAGTTAAGCTATAAGCCACACGCTACCACATTTTACACATTACTCTCCACAATACTTGCTGGGCTATGTTAATACAGATAAGTCCCAGGTTGCTGCAGGCTTTGCAGGATGGCACCTCGGCCTCCTGAGCTCGGTCGGAGTCTTTGGGGAAGTTCCATAGGGCAAGCTGTAAAAGTCGCTTACCAGGAACGGGAGAGGCCCATGGGCAAGGTCAAGGTCAAAGCCTATCTGTCACAGAAGGCACACCCAAGCACAAGCTGATGGTAGTAGCAGTGATGATGAAGACTATTTTTATTTCTTATATTTATATCCTGCCTTCCCTCCAGTGAGCTCAGACAGTGGCTCTCCTTTTTCCTGTTTTATCTTCATAGCAACCCTGTGAAATAAGTCAGACAGATATGCCCAGGGTGAACTGGTGGCTTTCCAGATCAAGTAGGAATTTGAACTTATGAAGTTCTAGCCCAACACCCTAAGCAATACATGAAAATAGTGTCTGGCTTTTAGCTGGCTGCTGCTTACTGGAGTAGTGTAGTATGTTTTAGTCTACAAATGGCTGGCAGGTAGCACCTGTTTGCATGCAGACACATGAAGTAAGTGTGCACTATATGTGTTAATTTTCTGTTTGCATTTAACAAACTGATTCTGTGATTTGTTTTAGAATAAAAGGACATGTTTTTCTATTGTGGCAGTGGGAAAAAGATATCTTACAGCTTAACAATGCTATAGAAATAGTTTTCTAGACCAGGGTTCCTCATACTTGGCTCTCCAGATATTATCTCCGGATGATCTCTGGTGGGAGCAGAACGGTGGTCACCTGTCTATCCTTGTTCTTCTGGACCTCAGTGGCCTTTGATACCGTCGACCACGGTATCCTTCTGGGACGGCTCAAAGGATTGAGGATCCAGGGCACTGTGTTGTCCTGGTTTTCCTCTTTTCTGGAGGGACAGACCTAGTCGGTGTGGTTGGAGAGTGAGAGGTCCAGCCCTAGGTCCCTCCAATATGGGGTGCCTTAGGGCTCGGTACTCTCTCCCCTCCTATTTAACATCTACATAAAGCCGCTGGGTGAAATCATCTGTTCCCACGGGGTGAGGTATCATCAGTATGCTGATGATACCCAGCTGTACATCTCGGCCCGTGGTGATCCAAGCAATGCTGTCAAAGTTCTATCCAGGTTTCTGGAGGTTGTTGGGGTCTGGATGGGGGACAACGAGCTACAACTGAATCCTAGCAAGACTGAGTGGCTATGGATTAGAGGTCCTGTGTTGTCTAGAGAACTACCATCTTTGGTTCTGAATGGGGCTGTTTTGCCCTAGACAGACCCGGTGCGCAACTTGGGGGTCCTCCTGGACTCACAACTACTGCTTGAAGCGCAGGTGGCAGCCGTGGCCAGGAGGGCTTTTGCACAACTTTGTGTAATTCGCCAGTTGCGCCCGTTCCTAGACCGGGACTCCTTACTCATGGTCACACATGCTCTGGTCACCTCCAGACTAGGTTATTGTAATGTGCTCTACATGGGGCTGCCCTTGACGACCATTCATAGGCGGCAACTGGTCCAGAATGCGGCTGCTCGGGTGGTGATGGGGTGTGGGCATTATGCCCGCGCCTCGTCACTGCTTCAGGAACTGCACTGGTTACCAGTTTGCCTCCGGGTGCAATTCAAGGTGCTGGTTATGACCTTTAAAGCCCTACATGGTAGTGGGCCAGGATACCTAAGAGACCACATCACCCTAAGAACATCTGTCCATCCAACTAGAGCGGACCGGAGGGGCTCTATAATTGTACCATCAGCTAGAGGGGCCCGTCTCTCTAGCACAAGGAGGAGGGCCTTCTCCATGTCCGCACTGGCCCTTTGGAACCTCCTGCCAGTAGAGCTATGGTTGCAGACGGAGTTGCTGCCCTTTAGGAAGGGTCTTAAAACGTGGCTGGCAGGGCAGGTATGGGGGCCTGATGGAAGTGTGGCCCCTGCCTGCTGGCTTGTTCAATAAGCAAGATCCTCTCTTTCTTCTCTCTTCTTTTTTTAGGAATGAGGCGTGTGGGTTTCTTTTATGTGGGTGGTTTTATCTGCTTTTATATTTTTATGCTGTGTTTTAGATTGTCTGGAAGCCACCCTGAGTCGGGCTTGCCTGAGTTGGCGGCACATAAATCCAAAAATTAAATTAAATTAAATAAATTATTGGACTTCATTTCCCAGAATACTTGATCAGCAGGTGTACACTTGGGCTTCTGGTAATTGAAGTCCAAGAACACCTGTTCTTTTGTTGTTGTTCAGTCACACAATCAATTCCGAACCTTTGTGACCCCATGGACCATTGCCCTCCAGGCACCTCTGTCCTCCACCATCTTCCTCAACCCTCCCAACTCTGCCCATTGTGTCAACAATACCGCCTAGCGATCTCATTTTCTGCCGCCCTCTTCTTTTGCCCTCAACTTTTCCCATCATTAAGGCTTTCTCCTTGATGCTAGAACCCTGTTCTAGACTATGATAATTTTTGTGAAGAGGCTTTGCTCATCCCCCTTTAATGGTATCTTGCATGAAAATAGGATGCTATGGGTGATAAAACCTTGCGTTTGGCCTGAAAATGTAAAGGCAGCTTTATGAAGTGCTGTTACATGGATGCCCATTTGATTATATTATCCTTTGTAAGTCATCTCTGTCTTGTTGCTTGCCTATTTTCTGAGCGGTGTGGGGGGTGGTGGTGGAGGGATATAGCAAAAACATTCTTTGTTCTTTCTTGGAAAAGAAGGCAGCGTTAAGTAATGTTAATAACAAGGTTTAACTGATGGGGTAATTGGACTGGATGTTAACTGAGAAGCTTGAAAGATCTTGTGATATGTTGAAAAATGCTGTTATGGCGTTCAGAAAACTTATCCTTTCCAAAGGATATACTTAAACTTAATTTAAGCAAAACACTACATTATTTTTAAGGGCTCTCAAATACTGTATTTATGCAAGACTCTACATTAGTAAAAAAAAAAAAGGTAAAGTTTTCCTTTGCTTGAAAGCCAGTCGTATCCGACTCTAGGGTTCAGTGTTCATCTCTGTTTCAAAGCCGAAGAGCCAGCACTGTCTGCTTCTGCAGACGTTTCCGTGGACATGTGGCAGTTAATCATGTGAGACCATATTATCTGATTTCATCCATAAACACATAAACTCTCCTCCACTGCAATTCCCTTATATCTTCCTTCACGGTATGCAGAGGGTATTTGTAAGCGAGCGAGCGGGTAGCGATATAAGTCTAAACAAACAAACAAATAAATTATCTAGAGGCAGTGACTTCCCCACAGCTTTGCAGAGCTTTTACTGAACTTCTATTCCAGGGGTGCCCAAACTATGGCCCGCAGGCTAGATCTGGCCCCGATGCCAATTCATCCGGCCTGTGAAGCCTTCGTCGCTCCCGGAAATTGAAGTAAGATGCGCTTGCATGGCTGCGTTTTACTTCCGCTTCCGGGAGCATCATGGGCTAGATGAATTGGCGTCAGGATTTGGATCCGGCCTGCAGTCCATCGTGACCGGCCCCCTGAATCACATGACCAGCCTGTGGCCTGAAAAGTCTGGGCACTATTCCAACAGATGCCCTCTGCATACCGTGAAGGAAGATATTAGGGAGTTGAAGTGGAAGAGAGTTTATGTGTTTATGGATGTAATCAAGTTGAAGACATAATCCATTACCTAGTGTTCTGCCCACTTTATAAGGATCCAAGAGAAAGATTTTTTTAACTCCTATTGTTCAGCTACATTTTAAAACAGGGGTCCCCAAACTTTTTAAGCTGGGGCCCGGTTTACGGCCCCTCAGACTGTTGAGGGGCCAGACTGGTGGTGCTGCCAGCACTGTTGCTGGTGGCGGCGGCAACTACTACGAGCTCCCTCATCCCCCCCCCCCTTTCCCTGCTCACTGGTCTGGAGGAGCTGCATTTTCGTGAGTGACGGAAGGATCTGGGCTGTCCTTCTCTGCCATGAGTTCAGGCAGGAAACTCCATGCTCGGCCACTCCGGCCTCTGGGAGAACCGCACTCAACCAGAGCGGCCCCCAGGAAAACCGCTTGCGGCCAGAGCAGCCACCAGGAAAGCTGCCAACTCCTGCCAACCTAGCTGTTTGAAAGCAAGAAATTGCAAGTAGATAAATACACACCACTTTAGTGGGAAAGGTAACAGCACTGTGTGCTTCAGTGCCTAGTCATGACTGCCATCTGACCACAGAAACATCTGTAGATGCAGACAGCACTGGCTCTTTGACTGTAAACAGAGATGACCACCATGTCCTAGAGTTGAACATGACTGGTTTTCAAGCAAGGGAGACCTTGTATCTTTTACCTTGCTTACACCCATGTACAAATGACCTTTTGAAATTCTCTATATATTCGAACAGAGAAATTGTGTGTTCTGGGAGGAGGCAATTTCACCAAACTTCTCCAGTTGAAGAAGAAATTATCCCAAAGTTTAGTTACTACCAATGCTAATGGTGGGTCTCCCTTTCAAGAATATTTGGTAGTAGCTAAGCTTTGTTGTTTTCTGCTAAGGGGAAGAAAGCACAAGTTACAACAATGACCACTGTATTGGTAACCTTACCACCATTTTTCTTTGACCACAATTCCTTCAGTCTGGATAGCTGTGAGTTAGATACTTAGCTGTAGAACCAGAATAGGTTTGATATTTAATTCCTCACTGTGCCTCCTGGGAGAGTAGCCAGCCTATATAGCCTTGGGCAAGCTGCACAGTCCCAGAGTGTGCTCAGGGTAATGGAATGGTAAACTATTCTTCTCTACCGTCTGCCGAGAAAACCATAGAAAGAATCACCATCACTCTGAATCAACTTGATGGCACATCATCATTATAAATCATCTCCTCAATCTAGTGTCTTTTTAAGACAGGGGTGGCCGACCTTTTTACGCTGCAGGACTGATCATGCCCCTGGACAGCTGAGTTGACCGGGAACCACCCCCACCCCCTCGGAAGCAGAAGCAGGTGCATTTATGTCTGTTGTAAATACGCCCACTTTCATGTTTACGACAGCCGCGGGCATGTTTGTGCATTTTACGTCTGACATAAACACTCCCACTTCTACTTTTGGTGTGGCAGAGGCAGCAACAAGCCGGATGGAATGGCGCCACGAGTTGGGAACCCCTGTTTTAAGGGATTATGTTGGTGGAAAGGCAGCTACCCCCCAGAAAAGGTAGATATTTTTGGGAAATAATTATTTAAAGTAGTTGCTTATTTTTAGGATAGTAATTAAAAGATTAAACAGTGTCTTTTGAGCAATTTTGGCTTACCGGTAATTCTTAGTATTTTTTTAAGATTCAGCACCTTCCAGAGACCTTCCAAATACTGTACTACATTTGGAACAATTAATCATTGACACACTGTTCTAGAATATTTTGACTCTAGTGAAAGTCAAAGCCCTTCTTTCCCCATATTTAGTTTTCCTACCCTTACTTTAAAATAGAAGTAGGAAGAAGAATTAAACTTCTTGCACAAGTTGTGAAATGGGCAAACACTGCAACCCCACTTCCAAGACTCTTGCTTTGTGGTTTTATTTGGATGTGTTAGAATAATGTCTAGAGATTTCAGATTCTTGATTGAGGAGAAACTGTTGCATTTCAGTTATTTGTTGTGTCATTTGTGGAAAATAGGAGAATTGTGGTCTTTAAAACCCCATTTGGACTGTACAGTATTTATAGATACAGTAGGTTTATAATACTGTAGTTCCCCAACACACATTTATATTTTCACAAGCAATGAATCTTGTTTGTTTACTACAACAGTATGTGTTTATCGTCACCTTCTGTAAAATACTGTTGACACTAAAGTACAAAGATTATATTCACAAATAGAAAAGATACTCCACTAATTGGCTTAGTGTAATGAGGTGTGACTGTGTAGTGTACAACAAAATAAAGATACCGTATGCGATGGCTGAAATAAAGTAGTTAAATCTCAAGTAGAATAGGGCCATTGAATTAGTGAGGATTTCATGAGTTAAATCCTCCATAAGTTCCATTGATTCAGTGGGCTAACTCTAGTTGCAACTTTTTTATATTTAAGTTCAATATTGACCAACAAATATTTGTGTTTTTGTTTCAGGGAAAAACTGATAGCATCAATGAATGGGTTGACTGTTTCTCTCAACTCCAGATTATTTGCAACATAGCTAAGAAAGGTAGGTTCATTGTCTTCTAAACCATAAATGACTTGGTTTAGGCATTCTACTTCTTTGAGTCCATAGGTGGCTATGAGTAGATCCTGTTTCTGCTGGAAGCAAGTTCTTTTTCTTCCATTTTATAAATGCAACAAATAAATAGAAATAGTACTTGTCTGTCTCTTCATTGCTGTTCTATTAGTGCTGAACAATTGTTTAACATTTGTTAGATAATATTTTGGTCAATTGTTTAGTGTTTGTTAGCTAATAATATATTTTTTAATTGTTGCAAATTGCCCTGAGCACAGTAAATGTGCTAGAATGACAAATGTAGATGTCTGCAATAAATGTTGCCTGTAATAAAATATATAGATATATCAAAGTGAAACTGAGAGTCAGTACAAGTGCATAACAGGTGACCTTTGGAGCACATCCCTTCCATCCATGCTTCACAATGCTTAGTACATTGACTAACATCAATGTTAACAATACTTAAAGCAATCATGGTTTGTTTAAACTAGGATTTGATCCTGCATTTCCATACATGGATCACTCTTCTTTATATTGTTGGGCATATTCCATATATGGGATATGGCACAAAGTCTTCCATGCTCCCTGTCATGCCCAAAGATGCTCTCCCCTATGCCCCTTGCCATGTTTCAACCATGTTCATTGAGGTTAAAAATGCTGTGTTTTACATTATTATGGGGGTTAACAATTAAAAAATCACTCCAGATAAAACAATATTGTTGGTATATGGCCAGTTTATTTAGAAAAGTGTCATCCAGCCTGCTCTAGGTAGAATTGTGTCCCCTACCGTAAACTAGTCCTACAGCTTGACCCAGCATGGTAGTGACAATAGTCCAGGTGACATCAGTGGCTCACACAGTTTTTCACCAGCTTTGGCTGGTATTCACCTGTACTCAATTTGTATAGAGGTTATCTGTATTTCAACAAGATCCAATACACTGTTCATGGGATTTTCCTAGAAAAATGTTCATTTGTTTCAAAATGCAACTGCTTGGCTGCTAACAAGGACTGGGTGCCATAAACATACTATGTAGTTGCACTGGCTATTGTTTTCAGTCTCAGCCAAGATGCTAGTTTTAGCTTTTAAACTTAAAGTCTTAAAGGAACTGGGGAAAGAATACCTGGAGAATCACCCTCCTTTATATGGAGATCTTTATCTGAAGCTCTTGTTTTTTGGCACTACCACTATATTTTAGGCACCACACAAACAAATGGGTCCATTTTATTGATGTTATGTTGCTTGCTGTTGTATTTTCTTGTGGTGCTTTTACTATACAGTATTTGTGATGCAAATTATATTTCTTAAAATCTTTTCAGATGCAGACTGTAACTGAAAATGGAGATCCCTCTTCTGGAAAACAAAATGAGGAGAAAACATATAAAAAGGTTTTTAAATTTACATATAACTTTTTTCAAGATTATTTTATTTTAAATCAGTTTGAAAAGGACACTAAAATGGACACGGTTATATTTTTTATTAAGCTCTGTCAACAGAAAATATTTATTCAGGGATGCAGAAGTTTATTGTGCTAGTGTTTGGGACTAGTTCATAAATTCTGGTCTTTTCAAATAGGGGTAAATGTGCAGAATACGCCACAAATGACCAGTAGTTCATCAGCCAGTGCAGATAAAAGAGAGCCGTAGTTTTGTGTCAGACCTTCAATTTGTGAAGTTAGGTTCATGGAATTGCCAGCTAAAAAAGGAAAAACTCTTACCTTAGATGCTACCTACTGCCCATGTAAATAATAGTAGACTAGGTGGACTGATGGTCAGTCAGTTTCCTATCTTCTTAAGCTACCTCCTATCTAGAGTTGGGCCAAATAATTTTGGTGGTTGAGACAGAACAGCAAAATATACATTTCCACTTCCAAATTTAAGGCACACTGTACTCGGGCAAAAAATCTCTGGCAGGAAGAATCAGTAGCAATAGATGAAATTCTTAATACATCTTTGTCCCAGGTGGAACATTTTTCACCTTTGCCTAAATCCTCATTGCTAATAGTAATTGCATGCTGTCAAGTCCATTTTGACTTATGGTGATCTTTCCTAGTTTTTTTTTTAAGGTAGAGAATACATAGAAGTGGCTTATCATTCCTAGGGGACACCCTGGGACTGTGCAACTAGCCCATGTTTACACAGGCTGACTTTTCTATCTGAAGACACACAGGGAAATCAAACCCCCAACCTTCGGCACTGCAACCAAATAGCTAAACCACTGAGCTGTCCAGCCAACTAAAGCCTTTGCAGGCGCACCCCCCCAATGATGGACTCAGACACAAATGAAAGTGGATAACGGCATGGGCCACATTTATTGATTCAAGCCCTAGTCCGAATTATAAATTTCTATTGGTAAAACGACCAATCATAATTCTTAAGGCAAGCAGGCCGAAGTAACACTGGTAAGGTACCACCCAAAATTGCCAACGGCAATTGTTACAATGTATCTATTTGTATCAATTTGTTTGTTGACAACAAACAAATTGTTGACCGTAGTTAATATCTAACTAATTACCCCACCCTCTGACGTGTATCCGCAAAATCAGGGGGTGATTCCAGCTGTCTAGTGGTAACCATCACCCCCTCGCCTGGTTCGTCGTTGACCGGACAACGTTTAAACAACTTATGCCTATCTAGTGTTGTCCAGTCAATTGCGAACCTGCCGGATACCTGTGGGTCATAAATGTTTACCTTACCAGTGCTACCCGCCACCCGGAGAGGCTTCAATAAAGGCTCGACGCCCCCCCCAAGACCGTCAGCTCGGTCGACAGGCCTGCTCGCCAATCACTCAGCAGGAGGTCCATACCTCCTCGCGACAGATGGGCCCCCTCCCCTGAATAAAGCTCATAATTTTGCAGACTGATGATGGGGAGGCGAATGACGCGTCCCCAACCCATATCAAAAAGGAACCGGGCAATAGCCCTGGAGCGACGAGCCCGGTCAAGCGCCTGGAGGCCAAACGCTCCCCTGTAAGCGTACTGCGGTATCATGTCCGACCAATGAGGGGTGTGGCAGGCCACACATAATGCGAGTAGGCCAGGTGACTGCAAATCGCAAGCTTCCGCGATAGGCCAGTGACCTGTCCGAAACCATTGCCCCCAAGGTGAATAACCAGGACATCAGGCGAGTCAGCATCCCTGATGTAGAAAAGGAATGGCAACAGTTCCCGCCATAACTTGCCGCGCTTACCACACCACCTGAGATGTGCGGATGCACCCAGTCCCAGTCGGGGTCCCACTCTGTCGCCGCAGCGTAACGCGCTGCCCTGTGCAGCGTAACGCGCTGCCCTGTGCAGCGTAACGCGCTGCCCTGTGCACGTGGCAACGGCCCACCAGCCCTACTGTCACCGGTGTAAAACGACACCCAGGGTCTGTCAAGGAAAAAAAGGGGGGTGAGAAACATTGCAGTGACTAAACTGGCACTCACGGTTGAAGAGGGTGAACACAAAACTGAAAACAATGTGATCCCCACCTTCCCATGCGGCGTATTTCAGCCCCAGAGTACCCACAAGTAGCTGCAGTAGAAACCGCCCCCATCCTGCAGGAATGGCTGAGTGAGGGGAGACCCACCCTGGTGACAGAAAAACGGGGCATGGTGCGTGCCACACAGTGCAAGAAACTCCTGTAGGGCACCAACCGGACAGATGTCTTCCAAGGAACATCGTAGCAGTATTACTCAACTGCCTACGCCGTGCTGACCTGTTTTAGAGGAGTGTATCCTCAACTGAGCCCAATCATAGACATCTTCGAGTTCCAGTGCCCTACGACTTGCATCCGCCTTAGACAGCATCATAAGCTCGCTGATGCGGAGCGCTCCAAAAAAAGGCCACCGTTGTAGCCGCACGAAACAGGGCTGCCTCATACCTATCGAAACATAGGTCATGCCAGCCTCGTGCCAGTTGGGTAAGTACCCCAGGGGAAATTGAGTGACGGTCGTCCAGGCAACGCCCACGGTCCCGCACCCCCCCCTCCAAAACATGTCTCACACGGAAATCAGCGGTACTGTCCGCGTGACCTCCCACCTCGGCCATAAAAGCCAGCGCTGATAGCCGAGATGCTATGGTGCGGGGTGCCAGGCCCTGGGCGTGCAGGTAAACCATGAAACGGAGGATGTGGGCCACTGGGATCGGCCAGGTATCTGGCAGGCGAGATTGGGAACAAAAGGTCCGAAATGCAACCAACGCGTGGTGATACGCCTTACGCGTGCGTGGCGCCAGTGACATGCCTATCGCCCGGTTCACCTCTCCTTGCCAATGGTCCATATCTCCTGCGGTAGTGGCGAGGGAACTTCCTCCGCATCCGGAGCCAAGGCACGGAACCGGGAGATCTGCAGGCGGGACAAAGCGTCAGCAATATCATTATTCACCCCCGGGACATGCCTGGCTCTGAACAGTACATTGAGGCGCAGGCTGCGCAATACAAACTGGCGCACAAGATCCATGACCCTGGGAGATTTAAAGGTCTGTGAGTTGACAATGTGGACAACAGCCGCATTGTCACACCAGAAATGCACCACAGAGTTGGCCCACTCCTCACCCCATAGCATCAAGGCCCCCAGTATGGGAAAAAATTCCAAATATGTGAGATCCCTCAGGCGACCCGTGCCTGACCAGGCTGGTGGCCATCCACCATATGCCCACTTCCCATTGAAGTACATCCCATAACCAAGGGATCCCGAGGCATCAGACTGAATTTGAAATTGGGGCGAAGCCAGGAGGTCAGACCTCCAAAATGAGACCCCATTGAACTCCCTCAGGAACTGGAGCCCTACGTGCAGATCTGCCCTGATGCCCCGTGTCAATCTCGCCCTATGATGGGGCCTGGATAAGCCTGCCATGGCGTCGCACAAGCGCCGAGCAAATGCCCTGCCAGGTGCGACCACCCTGCAAGCGAAATTGAGATGTCCATGTGGCACCTACAATCCCCGAAGGGATGCCTTGCGCTTAGCCAGCAAGTCCGATATAAGGGCCACTATCCTTGACACCTTGTCTGCGGGCAACCTAGACGCCTGCGCTACCGTGTCAATTTCCACCCCCAGGAATATTAACTTATTAGACGGGCCTTCGGTCTTTTCGGGTGCTAAAGGGACACCGAGTTCCTCCATTAGCGTCTGAAATGTGTTGAGGAGACGTGTGCACGTGTCCCAGCCCCGTTCACCCCCGAATAAAAAGTCATCCAGGTAATGGGCTACAGACCGAGACCCTGACCTACGGACAAATGCCCAGTGCAGGAAGGTACTGAAACGCTCGAAAGCCGAGCAGGATATGGAACAGCCGAATGGCATGGCTTTGTCAAAATAATATTCACCCCGGAATTTGAAACCCAGCAACTCGAAGTCACCCGGGTGCACGTGCAAAAGGCGAAACGCCGACTTAATGTCACACTTAGCCAACAGTGCACCCGGGCCACATGAGCGCACCATGCGCAATGCCTGGTCAAAGGATGTATACCCGACAGAACAAAGGTCATCAGGGATAGCATCATTGACCGAGTGGCCGGCTGGGTAGGACAAATGGTGAATCAGGCGGAACTCGCCCGGGGACTTCTTGGGCACTAGTCCTAGCGGAGACACTGTAAGGTTGTGGAACGGGGGTGCGGGGAAAGGGCCAGCGACCCTGCCCGCAGCAATCTCCTTATTAATGCTGGCGGCAGCCACCTCCTCCCTTCCCCTAAGTGACAAAAGGTTAGGTGCATCCTGCGGTGACCTATCCCCCGTGAAAAGAATACGAAAACCCAGTTGAAAACCCTGAAGGAGGTACACAGCGTCTGCTCTCCTCGGGTACAATGCGAGCCAACTCTCCAGCATGTCGACATTAATCGGGGAGGGGGCCTTTTGGTGAACCCGCTCCCTCCATGGCAGTCTTACCTGCCCCTTGTCCGCCCCTACCCCTGCCCCCGTATCCTCCCGGCCTGGGACAGGCGGAGGCAGCATGGGGGCCAGAACAAGAGGGGCACTCATGCTTGTACTTGCAATTTTTCCTGTTGCAAGAACCATTGGACGAGAAGGTCCAGCACAGCAGGCGGGCTGGAACCCCCTGCCCCGCCACTTGGCAGGGTACCTGTACCGGGGCCGCTCGTTGGACCGCATGTCCACAATGGTATCTCTCCCCAGGCGCCGGGCGCGTGGGGGTCATATACAGAAGCCACAGCTTCTGGCAGGGCTCATCCCACCTCATCTCTGGGTGCAGTGGAATCCTCATGCTGAATTCTTCGTCATAAGCCAGCCATGACGGACCCGGGAAGTCAACCATAGCCCGGCAAATATTGTCCAGATACTGGACCATAGGGATAGCCAAATCCGGCCTAGCCCTGAGGTAAACGGCCATGTAAATCAGGTACGCTGGCAACCAATTTGCCCACGTGCATGGCGGCTTACGACGACGTGCCTGCTCCTTATCCTTCTCGTCCAGCCCTTCCCTCTCTTCCTTGGTCAGCTCCCTATTTAGAATGGAGAAGATATCTACATACTCGCCCCTCCAAATCTTTTCCTTGGTAGACTGGGCCAAATGGTCCCCCAAGGGCAAGGAATACCCTGCTGTTGGCAAAGCCGACACCGGCACTGAGGGAACTACGGGCAAAGGAAAATGAGCCTGAGCCAGCCCGGGGATTCCCAACACATTTTCAGCACGTTGGGGGCACCACCCCGACCCAGGCCCTGTGTCACGGGCAAAGTCGCTGGGTGGGCCGGGGGCCATTGGGCCGCCGGGCCACCCGAGCGAGGCCAAGGCCATTGAACAGCCCCCCCCCAAGGAAGTCAGTTGTGTGGGTGCATTAGCTTGGACTGCATACTCACCCGCTGCACCCCCGCGGGCCGCCCCCACCGGGGGTTCCGGCCCGCTGGGGGCGTCGGAGCTCACGACCGAAGCTGAGCTCGTCGACGGGGCCAGACAAGCACCAGACTGCTGCACCTGTGGGGTGGGGAGCTACGAGGCAGTGGCCACCACCGGCCCGCGCGCCTCAGGCGGCTCAACCCGACCCATCGCCGGCCGCTGTTCGGCGGCCAAAGGGGGCACCTGAAAACCTAGAGACACCCCTGTTTGGTTGGCCCTTGCCAAGGACGCTTCAAGGGCCGCCACCCGGGCCAGGAGGGCCTCCACATCGACATAGGCCCCGGTCCCAACAGGGGGCAATTGGGCAACCGGCCCATAATTCACGGGTACCTGTCCAGGTCCCTGAGCCCCAGGGGCGAGATAAGGCCAAGAGCCCATGCTCAGCCCCTGGGGAGCCGTGGGAACGCCCTGCAAAGGCAGGGAACCCAACCACCCTCCGTGGCTCGCACCCCCCATAGGGAATAGCGCACCCGGGCAAGAGGGCCCCGCCGCACAGACCATGGCAGGGGCCAAGGGCCGAGGCCCCGTCCGGGGCAGCAGGTATGCTCCGCGCATCAGGCCAAGGAGCTACCGATCCCATCCCACCGTTCCCGGTGGGGTCTGCTAAAGGTGGCTGCGGAACGGGCGCAGTTGCGGTCCTCCGACCCGGCTGACGCCTCCGCGCCGATCGAGCCACGTTCGCGGCTGCCTTCTTCTTCGAGGGCATGGCTAAGGTAGCTAGGAAGCCTAAAACAAGAGAAAGCTGCCCGAAAAGGCTTCCCCCAAGAGGACACGAGCGACGGAGGTAAGGAGGAAAAACTTCTCCGCTCCGTCGGTTCGCCAAAATGGCAGCACGGCTGCCTCGTGGCCAGCCCCTTTTATTAGGGTGCTGGCCACGCCCCTAACTACCCGGATGGTTTTGTCCGGTGGGGGGGGGGCCCGCAAAGAGCGCGGCGGCCATTTTGGCGCCGCGCTTCCATTTGTTTAATTCCACTGTTCCTTCAAGAAAAAAAATTGAACTATCATTTATTTATCCTTGCAGCAATACCTTCTTGTTACAGAGGACCCCTCCCCCCAAAAACCCTCCACCCAAATTATTATTATTTTCTTGTTTTCTCTGACATTGGCGGCTTTTCACTTCTCTCACTCCTTTTCTGAAGCCAAGAGAATGTCTAGATCAGTGGTTCCCAACGTGGGGCACAGGCGCCACAGGGGGACTTTAATTCCCAGAAGCCTAAGTCACTATATTGGCTGATCAGTGCTTTGGGTGAATGACTTAGGCTCCTGGGAATTGAAGTCAAAAAAAACCAAAGGTTGGGAAACACTGGTCTAGAAGGAGAAAAACAAAGGAAAGAAAAAAGCAGTTTCCTTGATTCTTGTGGACAAGGAAAAAAGGGCTACTAATCAGAAGAATCTTATTTGTAAGGACTTTGAGTTGAACAGAATCCCTAACCTGTAGTGAAACACATTTATTTTCAGGTTTTGCCTGAAAAAACTAGTACTTCTCAATTTGGTCAAGAACCACTTGATCTAATACTAACTCAGTTTTTAAAAATTCTTCACTTCAACAGTCACTGTTCCTTAAAAATATAGTACAAGTAAATTTTTAAATCATCTTATTAGAAAGTAAAGGGAGTATGATGACTTTGGAAGATGGAAGTTTCTAAAGTTGTATAGTACTGTTTCTTTAATTGGATCACAATTGTACCAGATTAAGGACCACTTGTAGTTCAGTTGATACAAACTGATAGCATTTGTGAATTGTTGCCCTTTTAAAACAATGTATCTGAATTAGTGATTTATTGCTAAGAGTGAACATTATCGGCATAGTATTGGTTTTTTAATGACTTAGCCAGGGAGCCATTTCTACAATGCTTCACCAAGGTTATTTTTATATTTTGGGAAGTAGTATCTTTCAACATTACTCATCTTAGATAGTTGTAGAGTATCTGCCCCAGTGTTTCTGTTATTTAGCAACAGTGCTTCAATTGCTGCGATCCTATAAGAATTAATAAGTTGTTTAACAAAACCTGGTACAATGGTACCTCATACAATGATTTTAATCCGTTCCATGGTGCTTGTTGTTGTACGAAACAATTGCTATACGATACATGCAGCGTATAGCGATTTCCCCTATGGGATGCATCGTACAACGATTGTGTTTTGCTAAGTGGTTTTTCCCGTTGAAAAATTGTTGTACGGTTTTTTTCCATAGGGAAAATTCTTATACGGGACACCATTTCCCCCCTAAAACCTAATTATTATGTAATTTCATTGCTATACGGGGCAAATGTTGTATGAGGTTCCTCTGTATTTGCTTTCGTAGAATTTTAGCATTTCTATTTGGGGAGTATGTTAAATGAAAATTGGAATCCCAAGGTAGAGATTAAAATACAAATAGAAAAAGCAGGATCCACCTTCATAAAAATGTGACATTTGTTATGCTGTAGAGATCTAATTCTTGTTACAAAGATCTGAATAGTAAGATGTTACATATTCCCAGTATTGCATCTGAAAAGAGAATTGAAGCTTTTGAAATGTGATAGATAGATAGATATGTGGATCTACAGATGGCTGTGTTGACCACATGGCTAATGTAGAAGTGTTGCGCCAGATGGATAAAGAATAAGAACTGTTTAAGACCATTAAGCAAAGAAAGCTCCAATATCTTGGCCATATCATGAGGAACAACATAAAGTATAGAATACTCCCACTTGCTCTGCAAGGAAAGGTCCCTGGGAAGAGAGGCCCTGGACGTAGACGGACTTCATGGCTGAAGAACTTGAGAGACTGGTGTGGGATGTCTTCTGAAGAATTGTTCTGAGGAGTTAGGAACAGGAAGACTATCACTATGATGATAGCCAATATCTTGAGCGGATTCGGCACCTGAAGAAGAAATTTAGCATGACTGTAGTAGAGGTAATCACTGGGAAATTTTAAAATTGTTTGTTAAAAACTAGACATTTGGCCACTCTGTTAATGGCTAGGCAGCCCATAAGGTTTGCAGTGTTTTTCTTCATACAGGATGTGTAGAATCTTAATTTGTATTAAGCATAAATTAAATTATATTAATTTCGAGGTCAATCAGCAGTTGGAGGTTCCTTCAGGAAACTTTAGCTCTAAGCGAGGATACAGAGCAAATTAGTTAGCAACTGATTAATTAGTGCCAGCCACCCAGTGATATCTGAATTACCATCATCCACAAAGCCAGCAACACCAGGCTGTACTAGCTTGAGGCTGTGGCTAAGCTTAACCCTCATGTGCCAGGATTTAAAACTAATCTAAACTAATATAAGAAAAACTTATCTTGATTACATCCTGAAATAGTTTCAGACCTAGATGGCATTCCATAGTATTGAAGGTTAGCAACACTGAGATTACTTAGAACTGGGTTCAGTGCACACATCTTTTTTTTAACCTGAACACAATGAGAACCTAATTTCCTCCCCACATTTGGGACCAACATTCTCAACAACCAGAGTACATCACTCCTGATTGTCAGCATTATTATGTGGCTAAACATTTCCCACGACCACCCCCACCCACCACCCACTCCCCAGTAAATTACATTAGCTAGAACAAAAACTATCCTAGGGCAAAAAGCAGTAAATTTAAAAGGACAATTTTTGTAGCAGATCTTTTTGACTTTTTAAAAAATGTGTACCTAGTAAATGGTTGACATTTGAAGGTACTGTTTTCCATTTCACAGAATGATAGAAAGACTAGATTATAGGTCTGGTTCTGTGAGGACTCTGCAATGAAACTTTCCTCTGGGAGACTCAAATGGTCCATTTCAGCGCATGAGGTTAAAATGGAAGGTCTTTTTACAGATTTTAGCTGCAAAAGCCCTTTTCCTGCCTGCTATTTTGGTAGTTTCCTGATATGTAGAGGTCAAAACATTGTCAATAAGAGAAACTGCGTTCTGACCTGACTTCTTATCACTTGTATAGTGGTGCTTATTGAAGGGCAAAGTAAGAACCAAGAACAGCCTGTAATGTAAAATGTGTGCAAGGAGCAGGATATGCTATCAAACTGGGGGTTAGGTACTCCTTCACACTGGTGGTGTGCTGCTGCTTTAACAACAATCATGGTCCTTTGTTGAGACTGAATGTTGTTGGTATAGAGCAGGGGTTCCCAACCTACGGCCCACAGGTCGAATCCGACCCCCAACACCAATTCATCCAGCCCACACCGCCCTCGTCGGTCCCGGAAGTAGAGGTACAATGCACCCACACACGTGCAGAACACTGATGTAAATGACCCACAGCTGTCGTAAATGTGTTTATGACAGCCACAGGTCATTTACAGCAGCGTTCTGTGCATGCACAGGCATGTTTTACTTCCACTTCTGGGTGGGAGGAACCATGTGACCAGCCCACTCTACCGTGTGATCGGCCCACGGCCTGAAAAGGTTGGGAACCCCTGCTATAGAGAGTTGTACTGGCAGATTTCAGACTGATATTTGAATTGATTTTAAAGGGTTGGAGTTAGCCAGCTACAGTAATTTATAGCAGGATAGATAAAGCTACTAAAACTGTAGGACTGCTAAACCGAACAAGTACTCTGTCATTCTGATAACTATTTAAAAATATAGAGTGATGGACTGTGGGAATTCAGCAGCTGTTGGGAAGAGAAATCAGCATGAGACAGTGGGACATAGAAACTATTGATTCACAAGGCCAATTGATTCCTGCTAGATAGAATGGGGCTGGGGCTAAGCATTCAAATGATGAAAAGGAAGCACTAAGCAGTATTAAAAATATGAAATAAGCTTGAGTGACTGCCAGACAAGAGAGAGAAAAGCCAGTAGGGTAATCAAGTGTCTGACAGGGGATGGCTCCTAGTATGCCATGATCTTACTTTGATTGCATGGAAATGGTCAAGAGACATACCAGTTACTCCAATCACCATAGAACCCTAAAATTCTCGGGGCCTATCACCAGCAGAGGATTTGGTATTGTCACACTCCTTGAGGGTAGGCATAGGCACACTGAAGATTAGATACCTGTCAGCTTTGATTCACTGTCTCTTTAAAACAGGAGTTCTCAACCTTTTTAAGCTGGGGGTTGGGTCACACTCCCTCAGACAGCTTTGGGGGCCGGGTGGCCATTTTGCCCTTCCTCCACCACATGGCACTTCCTGGTGTGGTGGAGGCGATGGAAGGTCACATGAAATGGTGCCACAGGCCGCATCCGGCCTGCGGACCGCAGGTTGAGAATCCCTGCTTTAAAGAAACACCAGGTAGACAGTTTTATCAAGAACTTAAGCCCTTGTAGGAATCTGGGAAGTCTGGGCTCACAGTCCCAGCATTGCTTCTCCGGAAAATGAAGCCAGGTCTTAAAGCCTGGAGGTTTTTATTTTATTTATTTATTTATTTATTTAAATTTATATGCCGCCCAATCAGGAGAACCCGACTCAGGGTAGCGTACAACAGTTAAAAATGTATAAAAACAGATTTTAAAATCCAAAATTGCCCACTCACTTGCCCATCCTACTACCCCCCACCCCAATTAAAAGAAATAAAAGGGAATTGGGGGGGGGGGGATACAACAACACAAAGGGAGGGATATTAACTAAGTACTAACTGGGGATGAGCCAACAGGCTGGAGCCGTATTCCCATTAAGGCCCCACACCTGCCCTGCCAGGCAGGTTTTCAGACTTTTCCTGAAGGGCAGCAGTTCTGTCTGTAGCCTCAATTCTGTTGGAAGGAGGTTCCAGAGGACTGGTGCGGACACGGAAAAGGCCCTTCTTTGTGTGCCAGAGAGGCGGGCCCCTCTAGCTGAAGGCACAACAAGGGAGCCCCTCCGGTCTGCTCTGGTTGGATGGGCAGACACTCTCGGGACAATGCGGTCTCTCAGGTATCCTGGCCCACTGCCATATAGGGCTTTAAAGGTCAAAACCAGCACCTTGAATTGCACCCGGAGGCAACCTGGTAGCCAGTGCAGCTCCCGGAGTAGTGGGGAGGCACGGGCATAACGCTCACATCTCATCACCACCCATGCAGCTGCATTCTGAACCAGCTGTAGCCTCCGAATGGTTGTCAAAGGCAGCCCCATGTAGAGCGCATTACAGTAATCTAGTCTGGAGGTGACCAGAGCATGAGTGACCATGAGTAAGGAGTCCCGGTCCAGGAGCGGGCGCAACTGGCGAATTACTCTAAGTTGAGTAAAAGCCCTCCTGGCCACGGCCACCACCTGCTCTTCTAGCAGCAGTCGCGAGTCCAGGAGGACCCCCAAGTTGCGCACTGGGTCTGTCTGGGGCAAGACTGCCCCATCCAAGACTAGAGGTGGTAGCTCACTGGGTAACCCCGGACCCCCAACCCATAGCCACTTGGTCTTGCCAGGGTTCAGCTGAAGCCCATTGTCCCCCATCCAGACCCCAACGGCCTCCAGGCATCCAGACAGGACTTTGACTGCATCACTGGGGTCCCCACGGGTCGAGATGTACAACTAAGTGTCATCCGCGTACTGATGGTACCACACCCCCTGGGAACGGATGATCTCACCCAGCGGCTTCATGTAGATGTTAAAAAGGAGAGGAGAGAGCACCGAGCCCTGCGGCACCCCATATTTAAGGGGCCTAGGGCTGGATCTCTTACTCTCCAACCACACCGACTGGGTACGGCCCTCCAGAAAAGAGGAAAACCAGGACAACACAGTGCCCTGGTTCCCCAATCCTTTTAGCCGTTCCAGAAGGATACCGTTGGATTTGTAAGGGCGTGTTTTGCTGCTTCATTCAAGGAAATAAGAGCCCTAGATATTTTTTTTTAAAAAAACTAATAATAAAACTTCTACAACTGCCTGTGCATTGTAAGGTTTCTTGATTTCTTTGGCCCCTCCTCAAGAAACTGTCCTCATATATGTTATAAATTGAAGAGCTTAGTTTATTCCTTAAAATGACTATTATACATAAATATATAATTTCCTGTTATTCATTCTGCAGTAATACCTCTTAATAGTAACCACAGCATTTACAGAGACAAAGTTCTATTTTGAGAGTATGTATAAAAAGGCAAAAGAACACATGGAAAGTTTTAGTTTCTAATATGACATCTAGTCATCCATAGGATAAAATGTAATCATACAAATATGCCGGATAGTTATTAGTATTTTCCATGTCTTTGTTAGAAGAGATAATTTTAGCAACCATATTTTTTCCTGTTAAATTATTCAGTTCATTTGTTAGGTCAAGTAATAAATTTGGTTACCATATGAGAAACAGAGCCTATAATTGTGTAATCTATTTGCGTCACTACATGCTTCAGTTTACTTTACTGAAACTCATTTACATAGTCTGAAAGGACTTGAGACAATATCGTTTCAAAGATCCAGGTAGCATACATAGGGGAAGATTATAGCAGCAATTCCTAACCTATTTTCATATCACTTCAGTTTGTCTGCATCAGCATGGGTATAATCTGAATAGGATCTAACATGCTGTATCTAGGAGCTCCAAACGCAAGTGCTCATTTAGTTCTCAATGCTTCTAAATCTATTCACTGACAAGTGATATTTCTTTTCTGATTTCCATGGCCTATAAAATTTCATATCTATTCAAAGTGAACCTTATTCTTTTTACCGATGTGTGCTTCCATGTGTAGGGTATACAATTATAGCTGGTGGATCAATTCAGTTAAATCCAAGATTAATCCAAATTAAATAAACTTGTTGAAATGATAAGATTAATTAGTCACAGGCAATGTAAAGTCTCTTAATTTCAGTGAGCTTTCAGCAGTTGGAACTAATGTTGAATTTAGATCTTTAAATAAAAACTTACTTCAAGTTCCTGGACCAGCAAGGTCTGGTTTGCCAACTATGGTAAAGAAAATAACTGTGTTGATACAGCAGTATCTGTGTGACCCAAGAAAAATTCTGCAGTGTACTGTGTAAGAATTTAATATGATTAACTTTGACCAAAAATTGGTACATGTAGTGCTAGCTGACCTAATTTTGCTCATACACACTAGCAAAATTACTAATGTGTCAAAAAAAATCACACATTTTGTCTATTGCCTTGCTGTGCACTACTCAGAAGAAAGAGCTTGTTTAATGGGAGTAATACTCAGAGTTGTATATCTTGAGGGGCAGAAAATATGTGGTCCTCCAAATGTTGGAATCAAAGAATTTTACCAGTTTCAGTTTGGTTACCAGTGATCAATGATAATAGGACTGTATTCCTGCAATATCTGGAGAGCCATCAGTCTCTTCCCCTTGGTTAGATGCTGTTGCAATAATGATAATAATAAGTATCATCATCATCATCATCATCATCATCATAAAAATCAGCAATGGTAATGCAATTTGCAGTGAATGCATAGTTTTTCTGTTCCAAGACGGGAAACTATTAGTGTTTTTAGAAACTAACTCTGGTTTCACTGTCCAGAAATAACTGTGTATTTAATTTGAAATGCATCCCCTTGAAGCAAACTGGGACTTCCAAGGTGTCAACTGAAGATATCTTAAAATATTTCAGATTTTCTAGTGAGATGCATGGTCATTCTTGATGCCAGAGTACCACATTTTAACATGCCCAGAGGCAAAGTGATCATTGTGTACACCAAATTAGCATCCAGCTAAAGTTGATGAAAGTCTTAGAAGTCATAATGATAGTAATGACGGAATCAATAAATAATAGCCTTGTTGCAGATTTTCATTCTTATTGGTTGGTCCGTTAAACATAGATTTTGAGTTCCATATCAGAATTGTGGTTTCCTAGTTAACATGCTTGTAGATTGATCACCTCTGATTTAACTGAATCAGTGGCTTACATTTTTATTGACACTATATAAATAGTATATCTCTTCTTACATACTGTAATATATCTATCCCATCCTTGGTTCAGTGAACCTCATGTTTAATTTAGAATTAAAACATGAGGCTTGTCTAATGTTATTGAATCCAGTGAGCTGTGGATGACTCCTGGCTTTTATATACACTAGAAGAATCAAAATTTATTACATGTTCGATTCTATATGGTACTATTGTACAGAATAGGCCTTTATACTCTGAGACAGTAAGGTTTAAAGAACAAATACACAAATGTCAGAATATGTCCTACTTTCTTTAAAATTAACTTGTGCTGTATTTGTGTCACACACAAATATACTAACACAAACAGTTGCATGTGATGATATGTTGTGATTTGGATGGAGAATGCACTTCCTGAATCTTGCCGATGTGCATGGAAGAAAATGTCATCAAGAAAGAGGGAACAATGTACTGTGTAATCAGATCGCACTGTGTTGTATCTAGCATTACCTTTACACAAAGAAATGTTCCTTTTATCTGTTTGTGCAGGTCTAGCGTAAAGTTATATCCATGTAAATTGGTCAGGACTTTTGCCAAGGAAACTGGGAATTGCGCAGCTCAATTGTGCAATCAGTCACATGATTGCCATTGTGCAGTATGTCATTAGAAGTACAGTTACTTTGTGTTTAGCACTTCCACCATGGAGTTGTTGTACCTATCATGGGTGTAAATCGATATTATACCATGTAAGCGCTTCTTATAGATGTTAGTGTTAGTAGTACCGTAGTTAATTCTAAGTTGTCCTTTCCCCTTTATATTTGTATAAGCATAATAGTAATCTCTTCTGCACTATATTAATGATAATAATTATGTGCTGTCAAGTCAACTCTGACTTATGGCAACCCTTTTCATGATTCTTTAGGTAGAGGGTATTGAAAAGTGGTTTATCATTCCCTTCTTTTGGAGACACCCTGAGATTGTGTAGCTTGCCTGTGGCTACACAGGCTGGCGTTTTTCAGAGGAGGCACAATGGGGAATCAAACTCCCAACGTCTGACTACACGGCCAAACACCTGAACCACTGAGCTATCCAGCCAGCATGCACTGTAGTTAGTATACAACTAAATACTGTGGTACAGGTACTTGCTTTTTTTGAGCAGGATGAGACTACTACTGTGGTTAGAATTAACTATCAATAATGTGCTCTGTATATGTGTCAAAAGATATAATTTGCTTAACATACAGTATTTATTTTTTTTATTTATTAAACTTATATCCTGCCCTTCTAGGAAAAACTTTCCTACCTGGGGTGGCTTACAGCATAAAATTCAAAAATACAGACTGACACAAATATTAAAATTTTCATATAAACCCCTCAAATCCCAAATACCCTAATAAGAAAGCCTATTTTGGAAGCAGTGGGGCAGAATAAAATGCCTACCATCAAATGCTTAACATAACTGGAGTATTACCGAACAGCGTAGTAATGCTTGCTAACTAGTATATTGGCCGTTCTAATTGATCCTAAACTTTAGATTACTTATGTAGTCTGGAGATAGAGCTTGGAAAAAGCATATATAATGTTGCCCGCAACCAGTTTTCTCTGAGTTAACAAAAATATAAAGATAACATCTCAAAAGTAACTTACTAGATGGGGGAAAGTTAATTTATTGGTATTTTTGAAGGGCATGCTAGGCATTTTGATAGGCTTTTAAAAAACTTTGTGCCATCGTCATATGAGTGAAAATGAGAATGTTTTAAAAAGGGACAGAAAGTAACAAAAAGTAATCAGCAACTCAGCAGGATCCTTTTTAAAACCAGTAATTGCTAACACTTACTAATTACCTTCTTCAAAAAGAATGATATTGTCACACTAGGGCAGACAAAAGAGGGTCCTTAAAGGTGCCATCAGCTAGAGAGGCTCGTCTCTCTAGCACAAGGAAGAGGGCCTTTTTGGTAGAGTATCTGTCCTGGCCCTTTGGAACCTCCTGCCGACAGAGCTACGTTTCCAGACAGAGCTAGTGCCCTTCAGGAAAAATCTCAAAACCTGGCTGGTGAAGCACGTGTGGGGCACTGGTGATGTGATAGCCCCCCCTCCCTCGCTGGTTGATATAATGTAGGCTGCTCTTAATTTATATTTTAATTAGTAGAGTTGGGTGGTTATTTTTAATGGTTTTTGATGGTTTTAAAGTTTTAAGGTTGTAATTTTATGTGAATGAGGTCTGTTATCTGTAAGCCGCCCAGAGTTGTTCGTGAGTGGGTGGCAATATAAATGTAAATTAATATTAATAATAACTAAGAAGAACAATTTACCTTTAAAACATAATTTTCCTCATTCATCTAGCATTCATGGTTCATATAGTTTGTTCAATGTAACTTTAACACTCAACTTTTCTGAATCTTTCTCACTGTCATCAAGAAGATAGGTTTTCTTCAAAAAAAAAACTGATTCAATTTGCATCTATTTTTTGCCACTATAATGTAGAGGAGATGGTTCAATCAACTAAACGACTTAGAAGAAAACAAAGGCTAATCAAAGTTACATAATCCAGGGCTCATGCAGTACATTAGGCTTTTATAAAGCCTTTTTCAGGAGAAGAAATTAAAAATCTGTGAGGAATCTATTCAGTTCCTTGACCAATTAAAGTTTTATTTTAGGAATGGCCAACTGTGCCTTGTTCTCAATAAATTTCCCGTTCAAAGCTGTTACACAACTTGCAAGATTTGGTATTAATTGGTTTACATAATAACACCATAGTTTTTCACCAGTATATGGCTTTTTATCTGAATAACTGAAACTAGAAAATGGCTTTAAAAAAAAAACAAAATGCACTTTGCTGAGGTCAGAAGCCTTAACATTATGATTATTCAAGCTGTTGGTGATAGAAGAAATTATTTATTTGCTCTCCTGCAAGTGTCCCTTGAATTAGATTGTCATGCAGAATTTGTAATTACTGTATTGTGCCCTCTGTATTACATATCAGACAACAGTTCTCTAAAAGTAGGGGGTGCAGAATGGAGCTTTGTCTTCCTAATTGTATTTCACCGTCGTATCTTGGGGGGTCTAGGACTTGAAGTAATCTGATTAGTTCTCTACAAACTAATTGGCTAACTCAGTGGTTTTAATCTTTAGATAAGTTTCATTAGACAAGATTAATAATAAAATCATATTGCTTTTGCTTCACTTAAATACCTGTGGCAGGTGAAGAATTTACATATTAGTAACAGTTTTCAAAACAAGTTCATCCAATAAAAATACCTTGTCCATTTTCTGTGTCCTATTAAATACTGTATTTTCTGGCGTATAAGACTACTTTTTAACCCCGAAAAATCTGTGCCAAAGTCGGGGGTCGTCTTATAGGACAGGTACTTAACTGCAGCTTGTTTCCCCTTGCTTCATATGTCCGGGGCATATGGTGGGAGGTGTGGCCGAGTCCCTGCTCTATGCGGAGAGTATGAAGCAAGGGGAAGCAAGCTGCACACATCTTCCTGTACCTCGAGGAGGAGAACGTGAGCGTGGATTGGCTCTCCACCAGAACCTGCCCATTCGACTCGGAGGGCTGCACGTCTTCGAGTTGAGTGTGGGTTAATTTTTATTTGGTGTGCATTGGAAGAGAGGTAGTCTTAGACGGCAAGTATATTCCAAGCTCTATATTTTAACTGGGAAAGTTGGGTGTCGTCTTATACGCCCAGTCGTCTTATACGCCGGAAAATACGGTAATTAAAATCTGGATACAAGCGAACAGGAGATTTGTATGCATTTTTAATGTCCATGAGTTCAGATGTTTGCTTTTCTATAAAAAAACACTTCCCAAAAAGCCCACATCCCAAAGTCTTCATTTAAAAACTGCTACTTCTGCATTATGTTTTTAAAACCCAGTGGCCATGACATGTTTCCCTCTTCTGTCTTTCAATGCAGTTTCCCTTCTTTCATCACTGTAAGGTTTGGACTGGCTATTTCTCTCTTTTCTTGAGCTTTTGCTGCCGTTTCTGCTCTATAGTCAACCTGTTAAACATATTGTTCATTGGGACACTTTTGCTTATTCTCGGTAGCAATGTCGAACAAAGTGAGTATCTGCTTTTCTCAAAAAGTGAGTCATCTCCCATTTCCGGTACGCTCTTCAGGTCCAAAGGTAGTAGCAAACTATGTTCTGCTAATCAAAATCCAGCAGAATTGACTTTTTATTAGAGCTTTGCCTATTCTTCTGTTGTCTGTGTAGTCTTAACCAGCATTTCCCAAACAATGTTCTGTGGAACACTGGGGGATTACAGTTCCCAGAAGCCTAAGTCAGTACATTGGCTGATCATTGCTATAGGGAATTGACTTAGGCTTCTGGGAATTGAAGTCCAAAAAACAAAGGTTAGGAAACACTGGTCATGACTAATGATTACCTTCTCGTTACTTTTTTGGTAAACCTGAATGTAGCAAGCTGCTGGCCTGTGGTACAAAACACAGTCTCTGCTCTTCTCTACCTCAATGCCCACAACAGACCATGATGCATGGACATCAAATATGATCCCACATTTGTACAATGTAATACTCATCCACCACCATTTAGTGAGGCCACATACCTGTAAATATAAAAGTACCAAACAGTGACATTATATAGTAAAAGGAGATAGGCGCGTGCTGGTATATCAGGCAGTCGGGCTTTGTCCCACCCCTCCCTTGCCTCTGGCACCCTGGGGCACCAATAGCAATGTATGGGATGGGATTTCCTCCCCCCTCCCAAAAAAAAAGGCACCCCCACCACTCCCTGTCCAGCACCTTCCCATAGTGCCCTGCACACCCCTGAAAAGAGATTATAATGAATTGGATTATAATTTAATGCAATTATATTTTAGTTGTTGGGAAAAGACTTTAAACCAAGTACTGTAACTTTTATCTGAATCTAATTGCTTCTAGATTTAGTACTGCCCTTTCTTGCTTGAAGAATATTACGGATAATGGGAGCTATTTTATTTTACATAATTTTATTCTACTTTATTTTTGCTTGGAGGAGATTTTTAGAGCTGTGTTGAAATCAATCTCTCTCTTTAGGTGTAGTTTGTGAGACAGAATGTTTAAAGTAGTCCTTGATTCAGTTTGCTGCTATGCTTGTAGGTACTGTAGCAGCTCAACTGCATGCTGGATTTTCATTTGCACTTATGGTAAGTTATTTCTGAGACTGTATTCTCTCCAAAGCTGAGTAGAACTCTCTGCGTATAGATCTGTGATGGCGAACCTTGGGTTTACTGTGATTCATCCGGCCCTTGCTTCCCTCGTCGCTCCTGGAAGTGGAAGTAAACCCATTTGTGTGGATTCATTGGGTGCTTGGGCTTCTGGGAATTGAAGTTCAAGAACATCTGCAGTGCCAAGGTTCACCATAATGGGTATAGATGAACTATTTTGTTTTATAGCTGAAGGGAATCCAAGGCACACTAAAGTTTAATCTCTCCATAATGTTATGAGGTGCCTATATATAAATAAAACCTACATACGGTATACTAACATTTAAAAATGCTTTATTTTTCTTTTCAGACTGCCTCCTCAGCTATTAAGGGTGCCATACAGCTGGGGATCGGATACACAGTGGGTAACCTCACATCTAAACCAGAAAGAGATGTACTTATGCAAGACTTCTACGTAGTAGAAAGTGTATTTCTCCCCAGGTAAATTGGCATTTTCTCACTTGTTTTTTCAAGTTTCTCACACTTCTCTGAGATCAGACTGAGGGAGATTTCATGTCTCAAAATTGCCTGTTAAACTTTGAACCCAGATCCTCCTTGTTTAACTACTATACTACAAGATTTTTAAAGCTATTGGCAACTTCAAGATAAGTACAACATGAAAGTGAAGTAAAACCTTCATTGGATCTCCTGTCCCAGCGGTTCTCAACCTACGGCCTGTGGGATGGATCTGGCCCACAGCATCATTCCATCTGGCTGTTGCCGCCACCCTTTTCCCCACCACCTGGCTTGGTGTGTCCATAACTGTGCTCCATAGTAGGACAGATGTTGCAAGAAGGCTTACAACATCTGCTCTGCTACGGATCGACATTAGGGACACACCAAGCCAAGCAGAGGGGGAAAGGACGGAAGTGGAAGCGGCAGACACGCGACTGTGCGCGTCTTTCCCAGGTGCCTCTGTCTGAGTGCAGGCAAGGACAGGCAGGATCCCTCCTTCATCCATTGCAGGCCGGTAATCAGGGAAGTGGCAGAGTCGGTGTGGGTGGGAGTATTTGTGGGCCGTACTGGTGGGGGGGGGGGAGAAGTAGTGGTGTGTGTGGGAGTTTTGGTGGCAGCAGAGGCATGTAGGAGAAGTGTTGGCAGGCCTGACTGGTGGCATGGGGGGAAGTGTTGGTGGGCCGGACTGGTGGCGTGTGGGTGAGTTGCGGCAGTGGTAGCGTGGGGGAAATGTTGGGGGCTTAGGGTGGTCCTTCCAACAGTCTGAGGTGGGCTTAAAGAGGTTGAGAACCCCTGTTCTATCCAGTGCCCAAGTTGCTTACAAACATACATTGAAATGATACTTAAGTGGTCTTTTAAAAAAGGTTTTATATTTTGCTTGCAGACCACACAGCCACCTTTCTTTACTTTCTGTCAGTAATTAATATAAACTTATCCTTAGAATGGAATAATATACTTCCATTAATGCAAAGGAAGAGCGGTTGTTTCACAGATAAGCTATCAATAATCATAACCGATAAAAGGAGGATTGTGCACTTGTATGAAATGGAATATTTATTCATATACTGGCAGAGGTTGCCCGGCGTTGCCGGGCTGTTTTAAATTGTGTTGGAAGGTTTTTGTTTTGTTAATGTTTGTACAAATGAGGTTAGTCTGTAATTGTTATTTTTAAAATGTTTATTTATACACACGGGCTGTTATAAACTGTGATCAGCTTTTTTGGGTTTGTTTTTGTTGATTAAAAAAAGAGGAAAGCTTGATTTAATTTTGTACAATTATATTATTTTACCAAATAATGTTTTAGTATGTCAATTTTTTAAAATAGTTGTACCTTGGATAATAATTTTAAAAACGTGAAAGTACATGTTTTTTTTTACATTCAATGTATTTAAACTGTGTTTAGATGGTTTTTTTTTGGGGGGGGGGTTTGAGTGAAAACTCTACACAGGATTTTAGAATTTTTTTTATTTTATTATTTTGTGATTTGTTTGTGATTTGTGTGAATGTGTGATGTAATGTTATGTTTTTGACTGTTTTTTCTCTTGTGGCCTCGGTGGGGCTGTTGAGTGTTTCTTTTACTTTGACTGTTTTTTCTCTACTGGCCTCTGGGTGGTGCTTCTTCCGGTAAGTAGTCTCTTTCTTTCCTCATTTCATTTCCGGCCGTCGTGGAGGGAGGACGTGTGGTGGTAAGTTGTCTGGTTTAATTTCTTTTGTGGGTTTGTTTTGTTTTTCTTTTTTGGTGTTTTTATGTGTGTGTTTTTCTGTTTATTTTTGGTTTTGGTTAATTTTGGATGTTTTTGTTTGTGTTTTTTTAAATTAATGGTTTATTTATTTTAATTATTTTGGTGTTTGTTTTTTACTTTTGTTTCTCTTTCAAGGGGGGGAGGCACTGGTGTCTTGGCCCACGCTTGAAAGCGAAACACTTTCGGTAAGTAAAGTCAGCAGGTGGAGCGCCGTCCGCTGGCTTTACTTCCCTGGAAATGGGTTCACTTTCAAGGGGTGGCCAAGGCACCAGTGCCTTGGCCCCCGCTTGAAGGGGAAACACTTTCCTTCCCGCGGCGTGGCCTTGCTGACCGGACCGCGGGAATCCCAGCGCCGCTTCAGGCGGCGTTTGGGGTTGGGAGTGGGCTTTCCTTCCCGCGGCCCGGCCTCGCTTGCTGGACCACAGGAATCCCAGCGCCGCTTCAGGCGGCGTGTGTGTGTGGAGGTGGGCTTTCGTTCCCACGTCCCGGCCTCGCTGGCCGGACCGTGGGAATCCCAGCGCCGCTTCAGGCAGCGTGTGTGTGTGGGGTGGGCTTTCATTCCCGCGTCCCGGCCTCGCTGGTCGGACAGCAGGAATCCCAGCGCCGGTTCAGGCGGCATTGGGGTGGGTGGGCTTTCCTTCCCACGGCCCGGCCTTGCTGGGCGGACCGCGGGAACCCCTGTGGCGCTTGAGGCCGCTTGTTTGTTTTGTGTGGCTGTGAGGCACTGGGTTTTTAATTTTTATTTTTTGTGCGGTGGGCTTCTCAGCGTTCTGCGCGCTCATGGCACGCAGGACTTGGGCTTGTAGTTATGGGTTTGTGGTTTGTGTTTGTGCTGCGTTTTTTCCCTGCGGCTCGATTTTGATTGGCTGCAGCGTGTTTCTCAACGTTCTTTGTGCTTGCGCCTCTCAGCCTGATTGGCCGTGGTGCGGCGCGGCGCAAAGAACGTTGAGAAATGAAGTTTTTTCCCTTTTCCGCGTTTGTGGGGCTCTTGCCCCACTGGCACATTTCTCAAACCTTTGTTGACCTGTGGATCCAGTTCGGGCATGTGCACGAATGGTCGGTGCGGGCTAGTAGGGCCTGGCTTAGGATCCTATGTGAAGTTCCAACGGTTAACACTTGAATATATATATATATATATATATATATATATATATATATATATATATATATATATATATATATATATATATATATATATATATATATATATAATCAAGTGTTAACCGTTGGAACTTCATATATAATATGTGGATTTTATTATTGGTGAAATAAGGAATTTATGTTTACTGGAGCACATTATATCAACCTGTTAAAATGTAAATGGTGTTGTATATACTATATGTGAAGAGATGGATCCCAGAGGGAGCGAGGAGGATCCTTTCTGGCCCTTGGCAGCTCTACTCCTGGGCATCTGAAATTGTGTTGGGCCACCCTTGCATTCCAGCTAGAGGAAAAACTCTGCCCTTCCTGCTTTTTCTCCTCCAAACCTAGAGCTGCCTCCCAAAAAAGGGAAAGGCAAAACAGATCTTAACGCACCTGCTCTTCCATTTTGGTAGCTGATCCAAGTGGTTGCTGCTGAGAACCAATGACTTAACCCCCCCAGTCACCAAACTTGGCTTGAAAATTTTTACTAACAAAACAAAACAGGATGAAGAAACAAAGCTTGACTGGGTGATGCACCCCCTCCCCACAGAAGAACAGGTCCTTCTCTCACGCATGGACTCAGGAGGAATGGAAAGTAAAACTGCCAAATTACAAGCTTGGAGGGAATTGACTTAGAGCAAAGCTTTCATTTCATAAGAAAATCTGGCCGTCTTGAAAGGAGCAAAAGGGTGAAACCTGGAAACGCCTTGCAGCTGTTTAGCCAGACTAGTTTGTCACTATTTCCCCTCTATTCTGTACAACTCAACTTCCCTATGGCTGGGGTCAGAAAGCTGACCAGTCCCATTCAGACGTCTGTTCGGGAAAGCCAAATCCTAATCAACCTCCTTGCTGTTCCCAGGGGATGATTATATGTTGCCCCAGCCAGTGGGAATCAGGGTACTAGGGTCTCAGGGTTAACACCCCCACACCCCCATATAGCCTGCCCAAAGGTTGGCTCATCCCTGCACAAGTGTCCACCATCAATCTGTCTCCAACAGTAATTAGCACCAAGACTAGTCCCTGGGACTGAAGGGAGATAAGATTTCTTTCCAGTGCTCCCAACTGGCTATAATTTTAAAACCTCAAAGCCAACTGATATGATACTACACTTTGCAGGTCTTGCAATGTACTATCCTTGCCTATAATAACAGTCTTATAGTAAAACAAAAGGAAGACCATCTGGTCTAACTCTTAGGCTCTTTCAATATTTTATTTATTTATTTATTTATTTATTAGTCATATTTATATATGCCGCCCACTCAGGCCGAACCCAACTCAGGGCGGCATTACAACAAGTTTTAAAAACACATAAAACACTTTAAAAGACCCATATCCTACCCACCCATCCTACCCACTATAAAAAGAAGAAGAGAGAGTTCTTAATTCTTCACATAAGCCAGCAGGCGGGGACCGTGTTCCCATTTAAACCTCTTTGGGGGCAAGTTACAATTCAATAATTATAACAGAATATAGTATTTCAGAGTATTTTATCTGGAAATCTTATATTACGCATAGAGAGTGCACCAAAGTTATTTTTTTGGGTACCTGCTGTTCAGTTAAATTCAAATGAAATTATAACTAAATGTAAGTTCCAGTTAAGTGAAATAGATAATAAAAGTGTCTTTACAATGCATTCGGCAGCTGTCGTGGCATTAGATTGTGATAGGGCCGTGATGGCGAACCTTGGCACTCCAGAATGTCTTGGACTTCAATTCCCAGAAGCCCAAACCCCCATGAATTCGCACGAATGGGTTTTCTGGGATTCATCCGGCCCATGCTGCCCTCGTCACTCCTGGAAGCCATTTTGCATCCTATGCAAAATGGAATCTAAAGAAAAATCAAAAGCATGCATCACATAAAATGAAAAATGGTAGTAAGACTCCAATTTTGTGCTGGAATAAACAGACAATGGTATCACATAACCTACACTTGCTTTCTTTGATCTTTAATACAGTTCATACTTTTATACCAGTATTATGCAATGTATCCATTGTAGCAGAAATATTTAAACTGTACATATTGCTAATTTACCAATATTACTATTTTACTGACATTTGATAGACTTAGCATTTTTATACACTGTAATCTTTAGATGTTATTATATTTTATATCATCTCTTTTTACATCATACCTTTTATTATACTATGCATATACAGTATTGTGATTTTTACATGATATATACTGGATCCTATTTGGTTGAATTTGACTAAAGGTAAAGGTAAAGGTTTCCCTTGCTCGAAAGCCAGTCGTATCTGACTCTAGGGTGCAGTGCTCATCTCTGTTTCTAAGCCGAAGAGTCAGCGCTGTCTGCTTCTGCAGACGTTTCCGTGGTCATGTGGCAGGCATGACTAGACACCGGAGCGCACGGAACGCTGTTACCTTCCCACCGAAGCGGTCCCTATTTATCTACTTGCAATTTCTTGCTTTCGAACTGCTAGGTTGGCAGGAGCTGGGATGAAGACGGGAGCTCATTTCCGTCCTGCAGTACTCGGGAATCGAACTGCTGACCTTCCGCTTCCCAGTCAGCGTCTTAGCGACTTGAGCCACTGACTAGAGCATTCTATAATCTCTTTTGTAGTCCCACCACACTATGTTCAATCATGTTGTGAATGTTTTTTCTATATTCTGTTCTGGTCTTTGACTGTATTAATTTGATTGATTGATTGCTTGATTGATACTTTTATACCCTCGGTAAAGGCTAAAAGGAAATCAGAGCAAGTAGCATAAGCCTGTGTGGAGGCAGAGATCTACTTGGGGGATAATATAATGCCAGGAACAGTTGGGAATCTAGATTTCAGAAACTCTGTACAGCTATTATTCTGTAATAGAGTTGTTCTCCCAGTTGTTGTCTTTTTCTTTTGTCCAGAACGGTGTGTTTCTTCCTCTTCTACTCTATCCATTCTACTGATTTTTTATTGCTAGCCACAAGGACTTGGAGACGCCTTTCTTTATTACAGTGCTCCTTTTCTTTCAACTCAGCAGGTTCTGCATGTGAGCCACATAGACTTCTTTTTCATTCAGTGTGCTGTACATTTTGGCGAAGAGAATTGTAGACTCAAATTGACCTTGCATTCTTTCAGTATAGCTACGTCTGCTGCTACTCTCTAAAGCAGGACTAGTTTCACTTCTGGATGTCTCCAGGGAGGCGCGTGCTGGTCTATCGGGCAATCGGGCTTTGTCCCACCCACCCCTCGCCTCTGGCGCCCTGGGGTGCCAATAGCAATGTATGGGATTCTCCCCCAACCTCCAATAGGCACCCCCACCACTCCCTGTCCAGAACCTTCCCATGGTGCCCTGCACACCCGTCTCCAGCTTGGGCAAGAGAATTTTGCACGTGGGGCCTAGAGTTGTTCTCAAGATCTCTACCACCATCAGTACCAGGCGGTACTATATGAGCATTGTTTTCATTCCCCAATTTTTGGCTACTTACAGTAGTTTTCAGGCTTGATGTGGCCTATGGAAAGTCTTGGGGCAAACGTTTAGCCTGGAAGACTGTAAGAGATGCTCACTTCAGCCTAAAAAGCGGTGTTATATTATTTCTTTTGTTGCTTAGTTCAGGAGTAATATGCAAGTATCTAAAGTTGTGATGTTGATCATTTGTAAAATAAATTTAAAAAAGCACCATGTTGTATTTTCAGGTTCTTGTTGGTGGAATTATATGGTTATTTTGGAGTTGTTAAAGAGTTAGGGTTTATATTTGAAACACATGTAGCACATTTCAAAATTATTTTCTTGCACTTACTAAAGATTCCTTTTCTTTTCCTCTTTTTTGTTGCATTGATTCTTCTTCTGTGTCTAGGGCAAATGTGAAACTGCCAAAATGAAGGCACCTTTTGGTGATGAGTCCTGTAAAAAGAGTATAACTCAGTTCCCAGCTGATAACTATGCCAACACGAGGCTGTTCTCACTTACCTACAGATGGGTTGTGCTTTAAGTCAAAGTGGCCACTGAGAGGTCCTATTGCAGTGACGGCTAACCTTGGCACTCCAGGTGTTCTTGGACTTCAATTACCAGAAGCCCAAGTCAGCATGCCTGCTGATCAGGGCTTCTGGGATTTGAAGTTCAAGAACACCTGGTGTGCCAAGGTTAGCCATCACTGTCTTATTGCCTAATGCCATTCTTTTTCAGCAATAAAAGGAGACAAAAAGTGAATGAATTTTAAAAGAGCCAGAACAGAAATACATTTTTAAAAATCAAAACAGAATGGCTTGGTGCGTAGTTCTCTTTTTACTCTTTCCATAGAGATGTAGGTGAATATGAATGTAATAATTATTTGCCATCAAGATGATTGGGACTTATAATGACTCAAGGTTTTCTAAGTATAAAATGTTCAGAAATGGTTCACCAATCTATACTTCTGGTTGTGGCTTTGGACTTTGCAGCTTGTGAAGGCTGCAGGGCATATAACCCCCATCGACTACACATGCTCTGAGTGATCTGCTGGGAGGTACAGCAGACGCTGCCGTGGTCATGTGGCAGGCATGACTAGATACCGGAGCACATGGAATGCTATTACCTTCCCATCAAAGTGGTCCCTATTTATTTACTTGCAATTTCTTGCTTTCAAACTGCTAGGTTATCAGGAGCTGGGACAAAGACGGGAACTCATTCCATCCTGCAGTACTCGGGAATCGAACTGCTGACTTTCCGCCTCCCAGTCAGCGTCTTAGCCACTTGAGCCACTGAAGCCCCTAGAGTAGACCCATTGTATTAGTTAGAGTTTTTAAAGTCAGTACTTAGCTAAGTCTCATTCATTTAGTGGGTCTGTTGTAGCTCTGGCTAACAAGCTTTCACTAGTGGGTTGATCTCAACATACTGTCTTTTATTCCTGCACCATCAACTGTTCACATACACACACAGAGTCAGCTCACAATTTGTTAGCAAAAGTTTCCTGGGAGTGTATACCAGTGCTTAGAATATAATTGGGGGGAATGGTATTAATAATGATGTAAACAATTGGTGTTGTTGGATAATTGACATACACAGTAATTCTATATACTGCATGTTTATTCAAATTTAAATCCATTTGAATGTGTTCTAAAGTAAGTATAAGGCTGTAGCCATGGAATGGTATTGGATTAGAATTTATTTATTTGTGTGTTTGTTTGTTTTTTTCTTTCCTTCCCACCTTTGTCCCAAAAAAAGACAAGAATAGTTTTCTGAAAATGTAAACAGTCTTGCTAATGTATTGATCTGACAACTGTACAGACACAGTAGTTTGCTCTTGACTTGTTCCAGCGTTTCATCTTTATTTCAATGACAGACAGAATCTGAAAAAGATTCAAGTTTGTAGTATTTTTTTAAAAAGTATATTGTGTAATAATATCTTTTTTTTTTAATTTAGTGAAGGGAGCAACCTGACCCCTGCTCACCATTACCCAGATTTCAGATTTAAGACATATGCTCCGCTAGCCTTCCGCTACTTCAGAGAACTTTTTGGTATTAAACCTGATGACTACTTGGTAAGAATTTATCCTGCATTCATGTGAAAAGCATTGGCATCTGTTACTTTGCTGTAGGATGAGATTGAACACTATCCTTGGCTCCTCATTTCTAAACGGCAGTACAGTAGAACCCTGTATAATGAAAAATCTCTGTTCAACGGAGCTCTGCGCTATATGGTGTGTGTTGTTTTTTTTTTTTTTGTTATACGGATCCCTATGGGTGATGTACTGTATAATGAAAAAAAGTTTGTTATATGGATCGCTGTTGGCGATGTACCGTACAACGAACAAAAAAATTTCGTTGTACGGTGCATCACCCATAGGGATTTGTATAACAAACACACACCCCTGTTATATGGTGCATCGCCAATAGCACAAAAACGCTTTGTTGTATGAATTTTTCGTTATGCGAAGCGCTCATTATACGGGGTACCACTGTACTAAGCTTTAACTTAAGGAAGATTGTTCTGTTTACCATAGTTTCTCATATTTTGCTTGATACACAGAAAGAATTGCTCCAGTCGTTTCCTCTTTCCTTTCAAATTGCTATGAAGAATTTCCTAGCTAGTGTTATCTGCAAGCCTAAAAGCATGAATTCCAGGTTGAACAGAGGCTGAGATTGTAGTTTAAAGACTTTCTAACTCATGTATACATTTCATTCTTGTCTAGGCATTTAATTATTCAGCCTTTAATTGGATGCCCTAAAACAGGAGTGCCCAAACTTTTCAGGCCGTGGGTCAGTCATGTGGTTCAGGGAGCCGGTCATACTTTTCAGTGAGCTGGTCACATGGTTCCTCCCACCAGAAATGGGAGTAAAATGTGCCTTGCAATCTGCTTTGCAACAGGATGAGATAGATTTTAGGCTGCCATTTTCTCTGCTTAAACCATGGATGCCCAAACTACGGCACATTGGTTGCATCCGGTCCCCAGGGGGCTGGTCACTATGGCCAGGGGGCCGGATCCAGCCCTCGATGCCAATTCATCCAGCTCACGAAGCCCTCATCGCTCCCGGAAGCCGAACCGTTTTACTTCCATGTCCAGGAGTGATGAGGGCTTCGCAGGCCAGATGGATTGGCATCTGGGGCCGAATCCAGCCCTCGGACTGTAGTTTGGGCACCCCTGCCCTAAAATGTAATGTTAACTGATAGCTCAATGACTAAAGCATAGTTGCTGCTCAAGTCATTAATTCCACTGGAATATTATAATTGCAGTTAAATACTCCTGTGGATTTTCCTGATTGAATTCTAGTTCAGGGACCTCCATCTGTTAATTGCCTTGAAATTTCCTAACAGGGTATATAAATATTTACAGTACTTTCCTACATTGTAACCTTGACCTGGAAAAGCACATGTCCCAAAGAATATCACCATTGTAGTATATTGCTGTACCATACTGATGTAATTCTCAATTTATATATTCACCCAGTGATAGACAAAGACATTCCAAGAGGCTGATAGAAACAGGTCAACTAGGACTGATAAACACCAAGCTGTTAGGGAGGGAAAGGATAGCATTTGGTAACTGGGGTGTGTAGTTAGAATGGCTTGCACTGTCCCATGTAGAGCAGAGGTGCCCAAACTTTTCAGGCTGTGGGCTGGTCACGTGGTTCAGAGAGCTGATCATACTTTTCAGTGAGCTGGTCACATGGTTCCTCCCACCAGAAATGGAAGTAAAATGTGCCTTGCAATCTGCTTTGCAACAGGATGAGATAGATTTTAGGCTGCCATTTTCTCTGCTTAAACCATGGATGCCCAAACTACGGCCCATGGGTTGGATCCGGCCCCCAATGTCACTTCATATGGCCCACACCACCCTCTTCGCTCCTGGAAGCGGAAGTAAATCATGCCCATATGGGCGGATTTTTCTTCCGCTTCCGGGAGCAACGAGGGTGGTGTGGGCTGGATGAAGTGACATTGGGGGCCGGATCTGGCCCATGGGCCGTAGTTTGGGCATCCTTGATGTAGAGCATTGTGTGGCAGCCTGTTCTAAATAGCTATAAGAAGAAAACCATCTGTGCAGTATTATGTTGCACTAGGATTTCTCAACAGTGAGTAGACTCTTTCTTCCTTTTGTTTTACTATACAGTAACACTGTAATTGTAGGCAAGGATAGTACTGTACATTGTAAGACCTGCAAGAAATCTGAATTTCATCTTTCCCACTATAAAATTCTTTGATTGACATGCATGTTCCAATCTTTCTGACAGCAGTCAAAAAAGTTGATACTTATGTAGTTGCATAAAACCCTATTAAGTGGAAATAAATATATCACATTAAAAGTGCTAGCATATAAGAAAGCACCCAGATGCATCCACAGTTCTTGAATAATGCTAAACTGTAGTCTAATGCTACATTACCAAATAGAAAAAAGTTTAGTACTGGACTGGACTTGGCCACTTTCTTCTCTGGTGCTATTCATCACCTGTCATTAGATAAAGGTAAAGGTCACCCTTGCTCGAAAGCCAGTCGTATCCGACTCTAGGGTTCAGTGCTCATCTCTATTTCAAAGCCGAAGAGCCAGCACTGTCTGCTTCTGCAGACGTTCCCGTGGTCATGTGGTAGGCATGACTAGACACCACAACGCATGGAACGCTGTTTACCTTCCCACCAAAGTGGCCCCTATTTATCTACTTGCAATTTCTTGCTTTCGAACTGCTTTGTTGACAGGAGCTGCAGTATTCGGGCATCGAACTGCTGATCTGCCACCTGCCACCTTCTAGTCAGCGTCTTAGCTACTTGAGCCACCCTTGAGCTACTTGAGCTAAAAACCAGAATTTGATTTAGTTATTCATGTGAACAGCGCCTGTGCTTTAAAATAAATACCATAATTTGTTAAAGAAACTAGAAGAACTAACAGAATTTCTCCTTGTTTTGTCTAGTAGTTGATTAGAATTTTATTGTTTTGTTGCAGCAGCTAAGAACCATATCTTTGCTGATCTGCTGTTAAGATTACCCTGAGATCTATGGATAGATCCTGATTTACAATCCCCTAGACTAGAAACAGCAACCGAGTTTGGGCAACCATATCTTGGTTTACTAATTCAAGATACAGTACTGTATAGTACCATATATACAAATCTTTTTCTAAGACATATCTCCTTTGTTCCTCCTCTGTTTGTATCATCCACAGTTAAATGAGGATGTTTCTAATTATAGTTTCCTACTTTATCTCAACTGGGAAACTGTGATTACTATCTTTAGAAGAAGGCAAGATATTAAGCTTAAAATTGATCTTGTCTTGTTCCAAAGCCTAACAATTGCATTTATCAGACACAGTATAAACAAAATGGGAACTATAATTAATCAAAGACTGTGTCATTTTACTGCTCAAGCGCTAAAACTACTAGATCATTGCAATGACTATGGCTGAAATTCTGATAAGAATAGATAATTTTCATAGTTAGGATTGCTATCTACAGCAAAGAACAGAATACATTCCAGCAATTAGTAAATATGGAATTTAACAATGTTGCAATGGTAGAATTGGAAGTGTAGGCACTCATCATGACAGTCCCTAAGCCAGCAGCCCTGTGTAAAAAGAGTTGAAAAATGCAAACAGCAGGATCAGTCCTTATCAACAAAAAGAGGAGCAGGTATTATGTAGAGTTCATGCCTCTCAGTTACACCTTCAAATACTTTTCACGAGTAGGAAATGTTTGCAAAGATGCACTCTTTCTGAGGAAATATTTTTCTCCTTGTTACTGTGAGGATTATAGCTAAACTCAGAAGGAACAGAAAAGCAGGGAGAGGTGGTGACATAATTTCACAGTCCCTGCTACTCAGAAAATCCATTATTGATTTCTGAGCCAGAGGTTTAGAGCAGGGGTTCCCAGCCTTTTCAAGCCGGAGGTCGGGCCATGCTCTCTCAGTCATCTTTGAGAGCTGGGTGGCCATTTTGCCCTGCCTGCAAGCTGTGGGTGGCCTTTTGTCCCAACAGCTTCAAAGGGTGCCATTTTGTTTCTCCAGTGCCCTTGGAGGGGTGGGAGGGCCAAATGAAATGCCACTGTGGGTCGGATCCGGCCCATGGGCCTTATGTTGGGAACCCCTAGTTTGCAGAGTTTGGTCTAAGTTGTTTCTTCCCTTAGTGTTGCACATTGGCTTCGATTGCTTTGAAATACAGTAAAACCTCAACTTACATATGCCTCGAGATACATAAAATTCGACTTACATAATGATTTTTGCACTAAAACCATGTCCCGATTTACATAAACATCCCGATTTACATAACACAATTTCCTATGGCTTTGCTTTGAGTTGCATAAAAAAATCCTATGGGTTTGCTTCAAGTTACGTAAAAAAATCATTTTCCCTATGGAGTTGCTTCGAATTATGTAAAAAATCATTTTCCCTATGGGTTTGCTTCAAGTTAAGTAAAAAACCGATTTACATAAAAGCCTACAGAACAGACTTTAAATGTAAGTAGGGGTTTTACTGTATTAGCAAAACATGATAGGCTGGCTTATCTTAACCTATAAATCCAAGTGTTCACCGTTGGAACTGGCTATAGGTTGCTATGCGTCGCCCTACTGACCCGCACCCACCCTTCGTGCGCACGGCCGAATTGCCTACGCAGGTCAACGAAGGATTTAAAAATCCGGCACGGGGGCCTCAGCCCCACAAACGGCAAGAAAGGGAAAGAACTTCACTTCCCAACATTCCTTGCGCCGCGCCAGAGCCAATCAGGCTGAGAGGCTCTCGCACGGCGCAGCGTTCGGAATCGCGCCGCAGCCAATCAAAACAAAACCATTTTAAAAAAACGCAGCACAAACAGAAAGCACCAATCCATTACTACAAGCCCCAGCGTCCTGCGCGCCATGAGCACGCAGAACGCTGAGGAAAACGGCGCCCGAAAAATTAAAAAGAAAAACAACTCACCGCGTCACAGCCAAACACACACCAGCCGGCTTTCTTTCCCTCACCCACGGCGCCTGGAGTTTCCCCTTTAATATCAGTGGGTGGGGGCTGCGACCCCCCTCTCCGCTGGCTTTTCTAGGGTTGGGAGGTTTGTGGGGAGAAAAGGGGAATGTTTCCCAAACCCTTCTGGACTCAGGACACCAGGGAGAGGGGATCGATTCCCACCCCCCTCCTTAAAAAAACTCCGTCTTTTCTACTCTTTAAAAACGGAGTTGTTTTAAGGAGGGGGGGAGGGAAACGATCCCCTCTCCCTGGTGTCCTGAGTCCAGAAGGGTTTGGGAAACATTCCCCTTTTCTCCCCACAAACCTCCCAACCCTAGAAAAGCCAGCGGAGAGGGGGGTCGCAAGCCCCATCCACTGATATTAAAGGGGAAACCCCGATCTACTTTCACAACTCCACACAAACAAAGCACCATAAAACAATAAAGCCCCCCTCCCTACCACCTAGCCCACCCTTCGTAACCCCCAACGACCATGCCCCCCTCCCCACCACCTACCCACCCTTCCTAACCCCCAACGACCATGCCCCCCTCCCCACCACCTAGCCCACCCTTCCTAACCCCCAAAGACCATGCCCTCCTCCCCACCACCTAGCCCACCCATCCAAACCCCCAATGACCACGTACCTTCCCCACCACCAAATAAATACTTTTTTAAAAATTACTAAAAACACTCAAACACATCCAAAAATACACAAAAACAAAAACACCAAAAACAATAAGAAGTAAACAAAGACACAATCAAAAACAAAACAAACAGACAAAAAATACAAATTCCAATTCCCCCCCCCCCCCGCCCACACACACACACAAAAGAAAGAAAACAAGCAAACATACCGAAACAGGTGCTACCTCCACCAGGACTGGAAAAGAAATGAATACAGAAAGACCCTACTTACTAGAAGAAGCTCCACCCAGAGGCAAGGAGAGAAACAAAAGTCAAAATACAAAATCCCCTACCAGCACCACCTGCTGGCCACAATAGTACAAACAATTCAAAAACACACAACAGCCCCAAACAAAACACAAATTCACAATTATACACAAAAGGTCACACCAACAAAAACAAGTAAAAAAATTACACTAAACACACTTTCACACAAATCACAAATATATGTCAATAAAATACAATAGAAACTTTAAAAAATCCTGTGCTGAGTTATTATATCATACTTTCTTCTTTTATTAATCCTCAAAAAAACCCAAAAAAGCAGATCACAGTTAATAACAGCCAAACCAAACAAATTTAACATAAATAAACATTTAAAAAAGTAAAATTACAGACTAAGCAATTTTAAAAAAACAACAACACAATTTAACCTTCCAACACAATGTAAAACTATTGCAAAAATAAAATTGGCTCATTTCAAATTAAAAAACACGGGGGGGAAAGCCCGGCAACGCCGGGCAACCCTTGCTAGTCAAATATAAATACTGTACTGCCTTTTGCTCTAAAAGGTCTATGGATACTAATATGACTTAAACTCTGTTGCTATATGTTCATTCGTTTGATGAAACTGATACGAAATATATTAGAGAGTAAACAAAATAAAAAGACAAAAAAGTGTCATTTTAAAAGAATAACTGCTGTATTTTAATGTTAGCTTTCATGGATCAAGTACATTTCATCAGACATAAAAGTGAGACTTCTTCTTCTGCCGTATCTGAATCTGAATATTGGTAATCCTCATGGCGATCAGCCATGAAGACTGTCCTGAGAGTATAATGCAGTGAGTATTCTGCATTGCTGCATGACACCCGTACCACTGATTCAATCCCACAAGTCACTTTTTGGTCCTGAGCCCTTTTGGCATGCAAAGTCCTCATTGGCCCCAGGCCAATATTGATGAAGCTGTTGCCCTCCATCTGGCCAGGTTATCCTGCTATGGTAATAGAGTAGACCATACTGCCAGCGACTCAATGCTGAATGTCAGGCAGAGGTTAACTAACCTGACAACCCTGAGGACTAATGGCCTTGGGTGCCGAGGTCCACAGGGAAAGGTTATGGTCCCCAAGTGGATTAAATCCCACTTGAATCCATCTTGATGGAGTTAGACTTCATGGCATCAATTTATACACATCAGGTACAGAGGTACAGAATGGTTGATTAGCATAACAGATAAATATACAAATCAACGTTGCTTTTTTGGGGGGGTTGGTTACTCTCTGATATGCTTGAAACACAGACTAAAACAGCTACCATTTCAAACATTTCTGATAAGAAATATGTCTTCTAACTGGCTGAGGCTTTCAGATCTAATCTGCTGGTAGATCACCAACTCTGATACAGACCATGTGAAAATGAAGGTCTTTGGAGTTGGCCCTACTGGTAACTCTGTGACATGCAGATTATCCTCTAGTAGCCATCTAGAAGTGAGCCTTCTTTTGGCTGCTGCAGCTAAACAATTAGGAATCATATCCAAAAATTCCACATAATAGCCTCCTGTCTTTTGGAATGTTTTCCTCCTGTTACTCCAGGCACACTACATGTGGAATGTATTAGGTGCTTGCTGAAGACACGCATTTTACACAGGCCTTTCCAAAGGTTGTAGCCTACTTTGCGAAATATGATGTGAGCCTCTGATATTTAAATAGTTACATTGATTCCAATAGGCCTATACTAAATGGTGATTTACTATGCTAAAGTAAGTTGCAGGTAGGTTAGGCCCCTTACAAATTATTACCATACACAAGTTGGTGCACTATGCAACATGATTTTAATCTATGCAAAAAAATGTGCTTCTTTTGTAAGACTTTTAGATCAGTTGCAACAGCCTCTTAAAAAGTACTTACATACCAGTTCTAGGAAGACCCTGTTTAAAAAAATACAAATTCTCTGTGCCCACCATCTTTTCCAAACCAGCTGAGTACTATGGAATGTTTAAATCTTCTGGGTTGAATTATGTATCCCCGACCATTTTTCATGATAATCTTATTTTCTTATTTTCTTTATTTTCAGTATTCAATTTGCAGTGAGCCCCTAATAGAATTGTCCAACCCTGGTGCTAGTGGATCTTTGTTCTTTGTCACTAGTGATGATGAGTTCATAATCAAAACAGTTCAACACAAAGAAGCGGAGTTCCTTCAGAAGCTGTTGCCTGGCTACTACATGGTAAATCAGTCCAAGTCCTCAACTTTTTCTATTTTATTTCTTCTTCCTCTCCCTCCCTCTTTCTGTGTATATGAATGCATTTTAGCTGTTTAACAGTTTATTCAACACTTGCCCCATCTTGTGAATTTTAAATACCACTTTATTTCTGTTAATTTGTACAGTACTCCTATTTTAGTTCATATGGGGGGAATGGGTGTTTCTAATTTTACACTTATTTCCATCAGCATCTTTAGCCATAACATTTGATGATGTAACTAACTGTTCTTGATTCTAGTATGTCATCTCTGTAATAACCTGTTCTGTAGTTGCATTAGCATTGATGAACCATCCTACAATCATTTATGTCCTATTAGGGAAAGATGTTGCATTGGTCTGTTATAAGTAACTTGTTTTTTAAAAAATCTTTTCATTCTTGCTGTCTTTGCCATCTAAGTGAGCTTGCAGGTTCAACTTTTAAAACAGTGCCTCCAGTTTATGCTGGTGTAACCCTCCTTAGCTGTTAGAAGAGGGAGATCAAAAGTTGGGCCCTAGGATCCCATGTATTTCTACTTGCTACCAAAACGTCCTCTATCCCTGTCTTAAATCCAGTGGAGCATAGCAACAGCAATGACATTCACTTCAATTATTGTTAATTAAATTTCCCTTTAGATCAGGATTTGGAACCAGCAGGAAATTATTGGCTAAGACAGAAAACTGATTACTGTTCAGTGTGTTTAATGTCAGTACCTGTGTAATATTTAACCATGTTTAAGACAGATGGAAGGAAATTCATACATCAATCAGGTACAAGAATGCAGCCCTGCAGCTCAGTCCCTTAATAGTGTCAAGAGAATGGAAACTGAAATCTAAGTATGTTTAGTTGGAAGTAGAGCATTTTTTGTTGTCCAGTCTTAAAGAGTAAAAAACATTTCACATATAATTTGCTAAAATGTACAATATTTTGGGAAAAGAAATCCCCCCCCCCCCCCGATAATAGTTATAAAAGTAGCTGTCTAGGTTGCTTGGAATAGAAACAATTTTCCTGATGCATGTAGAAACCTGGTATTAAGTGTAGAGTAATTAAAATTATTATTTTTGTATCTTACAGAATCTCAACCAGAATCCAAGAACACTCTTGCCAAAATTTTATGGACTCTATTGTGTTCAGTCAGGGGGGATTAATATCAGAATAATTGTGATGAACAATGTTCTGCCTCGAGCAATGAAGATGCATTTCACATATGACTTGAAAGGTTCCACATATAAAAGGAGAGCGTCCAGGAAAGAGCGAGAAAAGTCCAACCCTACCTTTAAAGATTTGGATTTTTTGCAAGACATGTATGAAGGATTGTATTTTGACTCAGAAACTTACAGCGCACTGATGAAAACACTACAGAGGGATTGTAGGGTAAGTAATCTTATATAGTAACTAGCATAGGTTGCCCGGCATTGCCGGGCTGTTATAAACTGTGTTTAGATGTTTGTTTTAGTTAAAAATCAACAGAGGATGCTATAAATCTTTTTATTTTATTTATTTAACATATGTTTGTTATTTTGTAAACTTTTGATTTATTGTTGTTTTTTTACTTAGTTTTACTCTTGTGGTCTCTAGGTGGGGCTGTTTTGTTTTTGATTTGTTTTTAATATTCTGGCCTGCAGGTGGGGCTGTTAGTAATAGTGTTGGTTTTGTTTTTGTTTCACTTGTTTTTTCTCTCCTGGCCTCTAGGTGGGGCATCTTCCGGTAAGTAGTCTTTGTTTCTTCATTTCTGTTCTGGTCTCGTGGAGGGAGGACGTGCTGGTGAGTTCTCTGGTTTTATTTATTCTTGGATTTTTCAATGTTTTGATTTTGTGGTGGTGGGCTGGGAGGTCTTTTTGTTCTTTTGTGGTTTTGTTGGGCTTTAGATGTGTGTAATTGGTTTGTTTATTTCTGGTTTTGTTTATTTTTGTGATTTTGTTGGTGTTTATTTGTGTTATTTGTGGTAGTTGTGTTGTTAGAGTTAGGTATTTTCGTGTTGTAGCTTGGTGTTTTTTCTGTGCTTTTCTGGTATTGTGGATGTTTTTGTTTGTGGATTTTGTTGTTTACTTTTTTGTTTATTAATGGTTTTTTAAAATTATTTATTTATTTGTGTTTTATTAATTTTTATTAATTTTTGTTTTGTTTTTTGTTATGTATTTTTGCGTGAAGAGCGGGCTGCCTGTCGGTTCCTCTTTTCCCCATTGCTGCTTCGAATTTTGGTTTCGATGCAGCAGTGGGGAAAAGGAGGAGCCGGCAGTCAGCCCGTTGTTCCCCTGGTAAGGTTCGTTAGGTGGGTCGGGGGAGAAGGAGGCAGAGAAGAGCTATCTACCTGACGATGGTTCTCTCCTCTCTGTCTCCTTTTTCTCCTGGCTTACCTAAACGGAGATTGGCAGGCAGCGATCCGTAAGGGGTGGTGCTCTTCCTTGCGGATTGCTGGCTGCTGCTTTTGTATTACCTCCACCGCTGTTTCGTGTTAGTTCTCGAAACAGTGGTGTTGGAACTACAAAGGCAGCAGCCAGTCATTCGCCAGGGAGGGTGCTTCCCCTGATGAACTGCTGCCTGCTGTTGTTGTTTTTTTCACCCCGGCTCAAGGTACCTTGAGGCCGGCGGTGGTCTCGCTGTGTCTTCGGGGGTTAGCGTGGAGGAGAGGGAGTCCCTCTTCTCCCCATTGCTCCGGGAAAGAAGGCCGGTGGTGGTCTCGCCATGGTTTTTTGTGGGTATATGTTTTGTAAGGCTGTGAGGTGCTGCGGCCACCTGCGGCAGACCTGCACTCCCGTTGCTGGATGCCAGCGTATTTAAAAAAAATTTCACACACCAGCTTTCTCAGCGTTCTGCGCGCTCACGGCGTGTAGGACACTGGGACTTGGAGTTTTGTGTTTTTTGTTTGCGTTCGTGTGGCGAGTTTTTCCCCTGCAGCACGATTTCAATTGACCGCGCCGCGTTTCCCAACGTTCTTTTTGCTTGCACCTCTCAGCCTGATTGGCTGAGGTATGGCACGGCGCAGAGGATGTTGGAAATTGAAGTTGTTTTCCTTTGTTTGCGTTCGTGGGGCTCTTGCCCCACTGGCAGCTTCGGCAACCCTGCAGTTCTCTGTGGGCTGGGTTCGGGCGAGTGCAGGAGGCTCGGTACGGGATAGTATGGACGGGTGCAGAAACGTATAGCAAGTTCCAATGGTTAACCCTTGGATTTATAGGTATAGATAAGCATTGTCAGTCTACAACAGTGATTCTACAAGGCATAACATAAATAGATTACTATTTATTTATCTAAATTTTTCAGAGTTAGAATTTCTTATTTTTCCTGCAAAGTTTTCTTGCCCATGTGTTTTCTTATTCATTTATTTTTCTTTCTTAAGATAGAGGTTTTGATAGTTTATGGCATTTTTTTTCCTTTTCATTCAGCCTAAACCCACTCCCAATTTCACCACTAGCCAAGTTTTGTCATTTTCTATTGTCAAATACAATTTTATTTCTCTTCCTTCAGCCCAATTATAGGTTCATTCCCTTTATTTTGTCCCCAATAGATTGGTATAATGCCGTTTTAGTTGGTTTGTTCTGTTCCACCTCTGGGCTCTTATTTCCAGGTTCCATTTGGTCATGTTTCTCTGCCTTAGATTTTTCATTGCTGTTTATAATTTTTTTTACTTCATGATTCTTTTACTTGCCTTCAAAAGTAAACTTCTGGTTGTGTGGTTTTTTTCCCCTTCAGTTTTTTAATTCCACGGTTACTTCACAGTATGTTAACCCTTGTGTATCTTCCCTTTTCTTGTGTCCTATCTTTATTGTCTTACTGCTCTTCAGGCAAGAACCATTTTTTCTTCTGCCTTAAAAATGTCTTATGGCAGCTCCCAGAAAAAAAAAATGTCCTATCTTTCTTAAAGCTTTGTTTTTAGTTTTCAGTTATATTTCTGTCTAAGCAGGGATGAAATATCTAAGGGAAAATACTAAATATTTTTGTGCTATGTACATTTCCTAGGTTTTAAGGCACTTTACACACTGCTGTCATATGTTGTAATAGCAGCAACAGGTTTCAATAAAGAATCCAGGTAGTTGCATCAGATTTATGGGGATCGTGTTTGTTAATTCAGAGTTTATTTGGTAGCACAGTACATGAAATTTATATCATGCAATAATATTCTAAAAATTTATTTTGTAAGTTTAATTGACATCTACAATGTCCTTCAGCATCAATTTCCAAGTTACTTTAAAAATACAATAATTGCAAAAACCAGGATTAGTAATCATAATTAAGAAGCAATATAAACACAAGATTAAAAAATTACCTAAAATTGTCTAGGACAGTAAACAAGTTATTTGCCTAATACTGTAGATAAGGATAAGATGAACTAATCTAATGAGTATACAGTAATACCTCGTACAAAGTCTGCTTCGTACAACATCAAATTCATACAACATCACCTAATTCCTTGAAAAAAGTTGCCTCATACAAAGTCGCTGCGACTTTGTATGAGGCATTGGGGTTTTCCCAGGTTGCATTGTGCCTGGGCAGTATAAAAGGTAGGACGCATGCGTGCATTGCTCTTGTGGGTTTTGCATGAGGCAAAGAGTGTTTAGGAGTGGTTTTGAGCACAATTTTGGATTGTTTGGTGATTCCTGCTGTGGTTTTTAAAAACAGATTGCATGCTCCATAATTTTTCTTATTTTGGTCTTTTTTGGGGGAGAACTGTTTGGTGGGGTGGGCAATTCTTTAGTGTTTGCTGCTATTTGGATGATTAATACTGTGCTGCATGATGGGACATGTTGGCATCCATTTTGTCCTTGCTTCCATCCAGTAATAGTTTACAGTAGCTTGTAAAAAATGGATGATCAGCCGCATGGCTGCAGATTAACACTGTGCTGTATGATGGGACATGTTAATTTTTAAACCTGCACTTCATAAAGTTTTCAAAAGTTAAAAACTTGTTGTATGGTTTGTCCCCTAAAATCGGGGTTGTTTGACATGTTTTTGTAATGTATTTAGCCTTTAGACAATGATTTCTTAAAGTTCTGTCAGTTTCCTTGATTTCTTAAAGTTCTGTCAGTTTCCTTTCTGTTTCCTTGACTTTGCCCTGAAGTCTGTGCTGTTACAGTACAATGTATCTCTATGGAAATGACATTGTACGAGGCATGGCGGCAAGGATTTGGACGTTGTATGACACATCGCGGCTAGGATTTTGCATGCCTCATACAAAGTCCAAATCCGTATAAAGTCCAAACTTGTGGAACCAAGTTTGGACGATGTATGAGGTATCATTGTATTTCAAAAGTAGATGGAAACATTTGAAATGGTATCTCATTAATTTGAAGTTCTCTTTGCCACATATAATGGAGACTTTAGGATTTAAGTGGATGACCTTAGAAACTATCGTCAGCCTAAAATTTTAATATAATGAGGAAATGGAAGTGGCTTTCAAATACTGATCACATACAGAATCTGTGGGAAAGTTGGTCTTGAAATTTATTTGTTATTCTATTATTCTGTTAAACAGTTAAAATAAGAATACAGTATTAATTTTGAGAAAGGGTTTGTGAAATGTAATTATGTACTACATCACATCTATGAATGGATGATCAGTTGATAACTACATTAAGCAGCTATCAATTCCACTTAAAGTTTTGCATCTTCTTTCCAAGAAGAGGATGGAAAGTAGAATGTCCTTTATTGCTATCTAGTTATAAAACCTTTGTTGCCAAGAAAAGGAATTGCAACATCACATCCTAAAACACAAGATACAGTTCACGAGAACCCGTGTAAAACTCATTTATGGATTATCATCATGCTTGAGTTCAGGATTTAGAGAGAAAGAAAAAACAAGGAAAATCCCATGCAGATTATCAGACATGACTGTCTACATGCAAAATATATGTTGATTCCTGAATCCTGTAGTGTGGAATATGCAGGCATGGGCTGGCCCATAGAGACACCGGGATTCATCCCGCTACGCCCTCCCCTCTTGCACCCTGGGGTGCAAATAATATATATTATTTTTATTTAATTTATAATTTTTGTTCAATTTTTTTAAACCAAGAGAAGGGCGGGCATTGGGGGTGGCATGCCCAGGGTTGGTTGCGTGTGCACTCCCACCCTTCTCCCACCTCCCATCCTCCCTCCCGCCTAGGAGCTGCAATGGCCACCCAGCATGCGGCACTTTAAAATAAGCCATTGCTCCATGCTCCCTTCTTCAGCTTGGAGCAATGGGTTATTCTAATGTGCCGCATGCCACCGCCGCAACAGGCGGGCCAAGCGAGGGGCAGCAGCCAAGAAAATGGGGAGAAGGTGTCCTCTCTTCCTCAGCCTTGTGGGGAGGTGGGGCCTTCTCTGAGGATGGGCAGGGAGCAATTGGGCCAGGGAAAGTGGCAGGGCTCTCTGGCAGAGATTGCCTTGCTCGACATGTCCTCATCCCAGCTATCTCACTGCTCTGGAGGGAGGGGAAAAGGATGCCTCTCGGCCGGGGCAGCCCTGGAGCTCTGGCCCAAGGCAGCGAGGCAGCCATGCCTCCTCCACACTTACTTTCCCTCCTTCCTCTCCTCCCTCCGGTGCCTAATTCCTCCGCTGAAGGCCTCAATCAGGCATGAAAGCTATTCTCAGCAGAGGTGCATGGCGAGTGATAGGGGAAACATAAGAACATAAGAACAGCCTTGCTGGAACAGGCCACAGCCCATCCAGTCCAGCATTCTGTCTCACACAGTGGCTCACCATTTCCTTCAGGGTATTCCCATCTAGATGCCTTCACCTGCTTAGGATTCCCTGGAAATGATATTGAGAGATATCCTGCCTATCTCTCCAACCCGGAGGTTGTCCTTAAGTATCCATAATTATAGCCATTGATACTCTTGTCCTCCATGAACTTGTCTAATCCTTTCTTAAAGCTGTCAAGACTGACAGCTGTCACCACTTCTTCTGGCAGGGAGTTCCATAGACCAGTAATCCTCTGGGTGAAAAAGTACTTTCTCTTATTTGTTTGAGAACTAGTACCCAAAAGTTTCATGGAGTGTCCCCTAGTTCTAGTGTTATGCGATAGGGAAAACAGTTTTTCCTTATCTACTTTGTCCACACCGTGCATGATTTTATAAACTTCAATCAGGTCACCTCTTAGACGTCGTCGTTCAAGAGTGAAGAGGCCCAACCGTTGCAGCCTCAGATGGTAAGGAAGGTGTTCCAGTCCCCTAATCATTCTGGTTGCCCTCCTCTGCACTTTTTCCAGCTCCATAATATCCTTCTTGAGGAATGGCAACCAGAACTGTACACAGTATTCCAGATGGGACCTCACCATAGATTTATAAAGAGGCAAAATGACACTTGCTGACTTATTTTCTATACCCTTCCTAATGATCCCTAGCATTGAGTTTGCTTTTTTCACTGCTGAGGCACACTGGGTTGACACCTTCATTGAGTTGTCCACCAGGACACCAAGGTCCCTTTCCTGGTTTGTCACAGAGAGTTCAGAACCCATCAGTTTATAAATGTAATTGGGGTTCTTTGCCCCAACATGCATCTCTGCACTTGCTAATGTTGAAACTCATTTGCCACTGTCTTGCCCACTCCCCCAGTGTCAAGAGATCCCTCTGGAGCTCCTCACAATCTCTCAGTTTTCACTACCCTGTATAATTTAGTGTCGTCAGCAAATTTGGCTACCTTACTTTTTACTCCTACCTCTAGATCATTTATGAAGAGGTTGAAAAGCAGGGGTCCCAGTACTGAACCTTGGGGGACCCCACTCTTTACTTCCCTCCACTTGGAGAAGTGTCCATTTAGTGCTATCCTCTGTTTCCTGTCCCTTAGCCAGTTGCTGATCCAGGACAAGACCTGTCCCTTTATTCCATGACTGGTAAGTTTATTCAAGAGCCTTTGGTGCCAGACCTTGTCAAAAGCCTTCTGAAAGTCCAGATAAACAATGTCAACTGGATCCCCCTTATCCACATGCTTGTTGACACTCTCAAAAAATTCCAACAGATTAGTGAGGCATGATTTGCCCTTGCAAAAGCCATGTTGGCTCTCCTTTAGCAGCGCCTTCTCTTCTATGTGCCTATTAATTCTATCTTTTAGGATGGTTTCCATCACTTTACCTGGGACACATGTCAAACTGACAGGTCGGTAATTTCCTGGATCACCCCTGGATCCTTTTTTGAAAATTGGTGTTACATTCGCTACCTTCCAGTCATCAGGCACAGGAAAGAGAGCAACGAGCCCAGCGTTTCTGGCCCGGAGGAAAGGCGCTGCTTTTGGCTCACGGGCTTGGCCGGCAAGGCCAGCTAAACTTTTCTCAGTCTTGTCTCCAGTGTAGCCAAGGGCGGGTGAGATGATAAACCTCCCGGCTCGCTGCCAGCCATTCCCTCTTGCTTAGGGCTGCCAAGAGAGAGAGAGAGAGAGAGAGAGAGAGAGAGAGAGCCTTCCCCTCTTTGGATCACTTACACACACACATGTGCGCACACACACTTCCCCTCTTGGAATCTCTCTCTCTCTCACACACACACGCACACACACATTCTCTCGGGATCACTTACACACTCATGCACATACATACACACACATATATACACACACTCTTCCCCTCTTGGAATCTCTCTCTCTCTCTCTCTCTCTCTCTCTCTCTCTCACACACACACACACACACACACACACACACACACACACACACACACACACACTCTTCCTCTCGGGATCACACACACACACACACACACACACACACACACACACACGGAATCAATCCCTCACACACACACTTTCTCACACACACACTTTCCTTCCTTCTTTGGCTATAAACAGAGATGAGCACTGAACCCTAGAGTTGGATATGGCTGGCTTTTGAGCAAGAGCGACCTTTACCTATATATATCCACCCAGTTTTTGACCTCTGCCTACAGGGTCCTGCAGGCTTTGGTAGATAACAAGATAATAATAGTTTCGTGTCATAAATTATTCTGAGTTGAAAGGATTTTTGCTGGAGGAACTCCACTCAGGGGACACCAACATTTTTTCCTGCCCAAGTATTTATCTACTTGCAATTTCTTGCTTTCGAACTGCTAGGTTGGTGGGAGCTGGGACAGAGGTGGTATTCGGGACAAAAACTGCCAACTTTCCAGGTTACAAGACGAGTTTTTTAACCACTGAGCCACCGCAGTCCTTACTCTACCCTACTCTACACTGGGTTTATTTGAGTTGGGCTTGTTGGTTGGACGAAGGCCTGGAGGTCTACAGTATAGGTCTGGTGCTCCCTCACTGAGAAGCAGTTTCTGTCTTTAATTTGAGACAGCTACAGTTCCTGATGGTGTTTTTTGTTGTTGGTGGTGGTGGGTGTCTTTTTAAAAAAAAATCTAGATACATTTAGCAATTAGAGTGTAAACAAAAAGACAAAAACGTTGTGGCACTTTAAAGGCTTAACTGCTGTATTTTAATTTTAGCTTTCGTGGGTCAGGTCCCCTTCATAAGTGCTTAAAACACAGGCTAACATGGCTACCATTTCAAAAAAAAAAATAGCAATTACACTTCTGTACAGCCCCATAGTGCTTACTGCCCTCTCTGGGTGGTTCACAAGTTAATTAGCCTTTGTCATTAACATGCTGGGGCCTCATTTTACCGACCTTTGAAGGATGGAAGGCTTTGAGTCAACCTTGATCCAGTCAGGATTGAACTCACAATGTAGGCACTCCCTGTCCAGTGTCCTCCCAACTTGTCCAGCACACCCCTGGTGAAATGATTCCAAGTAATGGGGTGGCTGTGAAAGGAAGCATAAATCTTCCAGTTATGTTTCTTATGAGAGAAACCTCTTAGAGCCCATATAAGACTTGATGTGATACTTTTGACAAAAGGCAAAAATGTTTAGATGTGGAAGTAGCATGGTTGAAATTGGATTGTAGGACAAAAAAGGCATCCCTAATGGGAAGAGTGCAGTGTTTATGGACACACTAAAGCATTGTATTAAGTCTTGTTAGTGGACATAAACTCATCTTTTGTTTAGATTTTGAACGCAAATTTAAGGTGATCTAATAATCAGCTGCGTGCTCATCTGGCTTTTTCTTGACAAAGGACACTGTTCTTTTCTTTCTTTCTTTCTTTTTGTAGTCTTATGGAATTCATAGTCTATGAACTCCGGCAATTAATGGTTATGCAGAATACGTAAGAATTTCTGGTGTGGAAGCTCATATCTCCCTTCTAGCTTTACAATGTCAAAGGGGGTTAGTGGTCACATCAAAACTTAAAGATATGGGAAAGTGTACCACAATGAAAATAAACTGATTATTTTAGCAGGAGAAAAATTAGATTAAGCAAAACAAGTTTTTATAATTTCTTGTGTTATCAGAGAAAAGGCTTTTTCTAACTCCATTCCAGTCTGTCTGGAAAGTGATACTAAATTCTTACCTACTGTTTCATCACTGATTATTATTGTAAAAATGTCCCAAATATATTCACTTTACAGGAATATTTTGGAGTCTACCACTATAGAAATGTTTATTTGTTTATTTATTTACATTTTTATGCCACCCACTCAGGTAAAAACCCATCTCAGGGCAGTGTACAACCGTTAAAAACATATAGAAACATGTTAAAACCCCATCATCCACCCATCCATCCACGCTCATTACTCCCACCCCATTTAAAACTAGAACTAAAAGCTAAGAGGAAGGAGGGAATGCAAAGACACAGAAGGAGAGCACAACTGGACTAGTTGGGGATGAGCCAACAGGCCAGGGCCGTATTCCCATTAGGGCCGCACACCTGCCCCGCCAGCCAGGTCTTCAAACCTTACCTGAAAGGCAGCAATTCAGTCTGTAGCCTCAATTTTGTTGACAGGAGGTTCCATAGGGCTGGAGCGGATACGGAGAAGGCCCTCCTCCATGTGCCAGAGAGGCGAGCCCCTCTAGCTGAAGGCACAACTAGGGAGCCCCTCCGGTCCGCTCTGGTTGGACGGGCAGACACTTGGGACGATGCAGTCTCTCAGGTAACCTGGCCCACTGCCATATAGGGCTTTAAAGGTCAAAACCAGCTCCTTGAATTGCACCTGGAGGCAAACTGGCAACCAGTGCAGCTCCTGGAGTAGTGGGGAGGCGCGGTCATAATGCCCACACCCCATCACCACCCAGGTAGCCGCATTCTGCACCAGCTGTAGCCTCTGAATGGTCATCAAGGGCAGCCCCATGTAGAGTGCATTGGAGTCTACCTCTAATCTGGAGGTGACCAGAGCATGAGTGACCATGAGCAAGGAGTCCCGGTCCAGGAGCGGGCGCAACTGGCGAAATACTCTAAGTTGAGCAAAAGCCCTCCTGGTCACGGCCACCACCTGCTCTTCCAGCAGCAGCCGTGAGTCCAAGAGGATCCCCAAGTTGCGCACCGGGTCTGATAACCCCGGACCTCCAACCCGTAGCCACTCAGTCTTGCTAGGGTTCAGCTGAAGCCCGTTGCCTCCCATCCAGACCCCGACGGCTTCCAAGCATTCGGACAGGACTTTGCCTACACCACTGGGGTCCCCACGGGCCGAGATGTACACCTGGGTGTCATCCGCGTACTGATGGTACCGCACCCCATGGGAACGGATTATCTCGCCCAGCAGCTTCGTGTAGATGTTAAATAGGTGAGGAGAGAGCATTGAGCCCTACGGCACCCCATATTTAAGGGGCCTAGAACTGGATTTTTCCCTCTCCAACCACACCGACTGGGTACGGCCTCCAGAAATGAGGAAAACCAGGACAGTACTGTGCCCTGGATACCCAATCCTTTGAGCCGTTCCAGAAGGATACTGTGGTCGATGGTATCGAAGGCCGCTGAGAGGTCAAGGAGAGCAAGGATGGTTGGATGACCACCATCCCGCTCTCGCCTGAGATCATTCACCAGCGCAACCAATGCCGTCTCTATACCATATCCGTGCCTGAATCCTGGTTGACAGGGGTCCAGATAATCCGCTTCCTCCAGAGCCCCCTGCAGCTGGTGTGCCACTGCCTTCTCCAGTGCCTTCCCCAAAAATGGGGAGATTGGAGACTGGCCTCTAGTTGGTTAGGACAGCTGGGTCAAGGGTCGGTTTCTTCAGGAGGGGGCGCACCAAAGCAGACATTTTTGCTGATTTGTTTTTAAGAAAAATCCACAGCCATTATAATGAAATCTTACTACACCCCACCCACCCCTTATTTGTCTAAAGTAAACCTCCAGGTGTTACATGGATAATATTTTCAAGCAGTTTCTGCTATAGAATATGTGTATATGTGCTTGTTTACTTACTGTAGGATTCAGAGAACCTTAGATGGAGTGGGGTGTTGTAAAAGTAGATGTACACATTGAATATGCATAATTGCATTGGTATCGTTTGAGACTAGGCTTTGGGTGGCAAATAAGGAAAAAACCTGACTTTTAGGCATAGGCAGACTGCGGCTTGAACTGACTATTCTGTTTCTATCATGAACCACTCACTGATTCTTAGAAAATAATTATGTGTCACATCCAAATAGAAGAAGGCCTCAGTAGAGCATTGTTAAATTGATAAATTGAAACGTCCCAGCATTGTACACTGAGCAGTTTTCCAACTATAGGAATGGGCAGAGAGGATTCTTACTGGGACATGCTGGTCTCTCCTTTTTTATATTTTTTACAAAGGATACCTTTTCTACTATTAAAGTGATAGTGTTTTTATATAGGACATAATCCTATTGGTCCTCATGTAAGGGTTGTGTATGTTCTGTGTCTAATCGTGGGTAACTATTAGGATACCAAGATAGATCTTGGTTGGCAGGCAAGCATGTGACCTGGTAAGTAACTGAAACACCACAGCATCTCATTGGTTAGCTGTGAAAAGGTACACAAGTCTTACGCAAACATGAATAGGATTCTGGTTATTATTGCATCTACACAGGGCTGGAGTTACGGCAGGGAAATCTATGGGGATCTCTTATTATAAATAACTGTTGTCCAGTGGTGTTTCATATATAAAGTCCACTAATCGACTTTGGTTTGGATGCACTATTACAGTTATCTAATCGCTACTCTACAGTGACTGGAATCCAATTGAAAAATTCTACTGGCACAATTCCATAAGTATGAATTTCAGCCAGGAATTGCTACAGGTTAAGAAATCAGCATAGGCTTTAGCTGTCACACATTAAATCATATGACTGATGTGCAGCAACAGATACCTGGACTGACTTTTTAACTTGTGCAATTTGTATCTAAGATTTATGCCAATGGATTTATATTGGCAGAAGAATGAATAAGATTCTGTACATTATACAGGATAACTTCGGATTAATGAGCAGACTCTGGGTTGGGTTCGTATGTCCCAGGGTATCAGATGGAAGTGAACTTTCCCATTCAGTTATTTATCAACCTGTCCCCAAAGGCCCCCCCCCCCAAGTTTTTTATTAAATGTTAGATAAATTTGTTTATTTATTAATTACATTTTTATCCCATCCATCTGGGATATTTCCCACTCTGGGTGGTGTACAGACAAATATACGACAGCAACATAATAAAGTAAAAGGTAAAGGTTTCCCTTGCTTGAAAGCCAGTCGTATCCGACTCTAGGGTGCAATGCTCATCTCTGTTTCTAAGCTGAAGAGCCAGCGCTGTCTGCTTCTGCATACGTTTCCGTGGTCATGTAGTAGACATGACTAGACAAACACCAAAATAAGGCAAGCAAGCTCAAAACTGACCAGCTATCTTATTGTCAATGGCATGAGAAAGTTGCTGAGTTGAGGATTGCATGCAAAGGAAGAAAAAATTAATGGAGTGGTGTGAAGGGATGGTCTGTCTCAGGCCTGCAACCTCCAGAGGACTTCCTGAAGACCCCTGTGCCTGAAATTATGGAAAGCATGAGCAGGCCATCAAGTGGGAGTTCAGAGGTCAATGAACCACACCTGGAAGGTAGAGCTGGAGTTGGGGTGGGATGATGGAAGCCAAGATGAGAGGAAGAGGAGGGGGTGGAATTGTCATACTCAATTGAATCAGAGGCAGAGCACTGGGCTAAGTAGCAGAGGAAACCCCTCTCATCTTCAGTGCTTTTGGGGAGGACCCAGTGCTGTTTCTAGAGGCCTTCTTGATGGATGAATGTGTCCACTTTTCCAGGAAAAGATGTAGGGCACTGATTGTTGCCACATTTAAGCCTCCACAGTGATGACACTGGTGCTCAACCAAGCTCAAACCTACTGGGCCTACCCCAACCCAGAAACGTAGCTGGTGGAAGAAATAGCAGAAACAGCAGCTGTGGCAAATCCTCCAGGAGCAGGAGGAATTGATGGGACTCAGGGAATCTTGATTGGCTCATTACCGGCCCTCTCTAAAGGGCATTAGCTGGTTAATAAATGTTGCAAACTCCACCCCAGTCCTGGACTGGAGATCAGTGAATGCTGAGACCCAATGAAGAACATTGGTGAAGGTAGCTAGGCATTCATAGGGGTGGCCAGGATATGAAGTGCAAGACAAGCAGCAGCAGTGAGCATGTAGAGTCCATGCTGTCTTATGGTTGAAGAGGGCCACTTGCCCAATGCCACCTTGGGCTGAAGCGGAGACAGTCACAGACAGCTACACAAAAACGGACTTACAAATCAGTCTACAAAAAACATTCCTCTAACAATTTCTGACTACTGTATATCATACATCCCTGTCTTTTGTCATTTGTTTCTTAAAAGAAATTAAAAGCGAGCTCTGTTTACTCAACTGCCATGTGATAGGAGAAGGCTGTGTGACTTTTATTTCGGACAGGTTGTTTTGGTTTCAAGCCACAGAATTAAGTGACAGCAGGGCCCTACAACAGAGATGAGCAGAAATGATGCTCCAGGCTAAGATGCTCACTGGAAGGCAGGAGGTCAGCAGTTCGATTTCCGAGTACTGCAGGACGGAATGAGCTCCCATCTTTGTCCCAGGTCCTGCCAACCTAGCAGTTTGAAAGCAAGAAATTGCAAGTAGATAAATAGGGACCACTTGGGTGGGAAGGTAAACAGTGTTCCGTGCGCTCTGGTGTCTAGTCATGCCTACTACATGACCACAGAACCGTCTGCAGAAGCAGACAGCACTGGCTCTTCGGCTATGAAACAGAGATGAGCACTGAACCCTAGAGTTAGATACAACTGGCTTTCGAGCAAGGGAAACCTTTACCATCAAAATGTTGTGAGTTATCATTGTAAGTTACATTTATTTTCCATCTCTGCTTCTTAAACCAGAATATACAAGACTGTTTTTGTATGTTCTCCATGATTTATATTTTTTTTTACTAGACCAACATTCAAGAAATAGTTTAATCACAATAGAAAGTTGTTTTGATTGCATGCACTGCCTCTTTCATTCCACATACAAATCATTCCTGATCCCAGGCTTTAGGAGAATAAAGTCAATATCTGTGTTCCTTGGTATTTTACATATTTGAGTGAAATAAGTTGTTCTCAACCCTCAAGCACTGTATGTACCATCTGGATGTTTTCTGTTTTGTGCAGATGGCAGTTTCATACCAAAAAAAATTGATTATTGTTTTCTCAAGGAAAAAAACATTACTGAAATGGATGAGGGCTTTGATTTCTCTCCAAAATAATTATACCTAATTCCCCCCCCCCCCAAGTAAAAAATCTATTTTGCAAAGCAGTGTTGCTCAAACTTACTCAGTCCATCCTCTTGAACTTATTTTAACAGGATTTCCCAGCCTAGAACGGCACCCAAAGAACCCTGGTATTTGGAAAGGGAAATGGGCACTAGCCTGGCAAGGAAATGTTTAGATCCCAGTGCTAGATTTTCAGAATTAAATTTTACACCTAGGAGTAAGGGTCTTGGGGCTAAGTTAAGTGACAAGGGAAAGTAATTCATATCAGTTTGGACACTATGTCCCTTACCTTGGATACTTTGGAGTCGTTATTCAGCAAGGAGTCCGCACATTGTTAGATATCTCCACGATGACATTCCGCATATGCAAACAAACGTGAGAAATCAAGTCCACTTGCATGTGTTTTTTTAGCCATTTGGATATCTACCCACTGGCTAAGTGGACCGTGATGTGTGCCCTCTGCTTTCACCTTGCTCAAGGGATCCGACAGAGGATGCTTTGGTTAGTTTTAGTCCTTGGCTAACATCATTGACAGAGATGGGCAACACTGCCTAGTTACACCGCTCAAGCCCCTGCACCCCGACAAGGCTCTCACCTAGCGGAGGACTTTGTCACTTAGTAAATGAAAATGGTTAAATTATATTCATGCCTCTCCAAGATTAGTTGAGCAACTAGACATCAGTTCCATACAACATATGCCATGCTTTAAGTATTTTCTTAGTTTTGACCATTAAACGGAGACAACAGAAAAAGCATAGACTTAGATTTTAAATCTCTTAAGCGGGTCTAGCACGCTTTTAGCCCAAACAAAGTGGGGTTTAGACTGCCTGGTTTGTTTGGGGAGAGAGCGGACAAGCGTGCCCCCCCCCAACAAAACGGCGCTCAGACCGCCCGGTATGTTTGGGGAGAGAGCAGACAAACACACACACCCCAAACAAATCGGTGGTCTGAGCAGCCAAAGGGAGTGCCTGTACACCGGCTGCCTTCTGGAGAAGGCAAGGTGGGCTGCCTGCCTTGCCTCTTCCACAGGGCATGGCAGTTTTTTTCCACCGCAGGGCCGGCATCAGAAATTTCCAGGCCTGGTACACAGCCCTCCCCACACATTTTGGCCACGCCCCTGTGGTTTCCTGCACATGCGTGGTTTGTTTGCGCAAGCATAGATCAGTGGTTTCCCAGCAGTGCCACACCCCTGTGGTTTTCTGCGCACGTGTGGTTTGTTTGCACATGCGTAGATCAGTGGTTTCTCGGTGGCGGCAGGGCCCCATCATCTCCGGGAACGGGATGGGAGTCCTGATGGTCCCCCCCTGATGGCGGTCCTGCTCCTCCGGAAGGCAGACGCCAAACAGAGCGTCTGTGGAAGGCAAGATGGGCGGCCCAAGCCTGCTCCAACTGAAGCCTCTGGCAACCCCCCTCGCCACCCCCGGCTTACCAACCTCAGTCAAGTCTTTTCTCCATCACGATGCTCCACTTCCTTTGGCACCAGCGTTCTGGAGAAGGCAAGGCGAAGAAGGCATGCTCGGCACGTACACCCAGGGAGAGCGAGAAGGTAGAGCGTCCTTCCGCCGGGCCTTCCGGAAGATGCAGGAATGAGCGCTGGTGAACAAGGAAGTGGGGCATCAGGCTTCCTGTGAGCGGGACGTAGAAAAGACTTGACTGAGGTCGGTAAGCCGAGGCGGTGAAGATGGTTGCAGGAGGCTTCACTTGGGGCAGGCTTGGACCGCCCATCTTGCCTACTATGGGTGCTCCATTCAGTGCCTGCCTTCTCCGGAAGGCAGGCGGCAAACAGAGCGCCCGTATGCCAAACACGATGCATCGGATAATGCTACAATAGCATTATCAAATGCAATTCCCCTTATATATATATATATATATATATATATATATATATATATATATATATATATATATATATATATATATATATATATATATATATATATATATATATATATATATATATATATATATATATATATATAAATTGGAAAATTAAAATTGGTTCAAAAAAATCAGCCATTTTGAAAACTTCTTAAGAATCTTTCTTCACTTAAAGGGCTAAGGGAATATTTAACAATGACTGTACATGCGCGCTCTCTCTCTCTCTCCTTTGAACAAGCAAAAATTCATCAGGAAGGTTGACTTTTCCTCACTTATCCTCTGACCAGCTTTTTACAGAAAAAATATCCTCATTTCTTTTGACATTCCCTCCCCCCTCCCCTTTAATTCTTCTCACTGTCATCTACTGATACTCTTGCAATGGAGTTGCCCTGCCCTCCCCCGAAGACTCTAGCAGAAGGATGCAAGAGGCAGTCTAACAATGCAACTGGACTCAAAAGACTGTATCAGGAAAGCATATATAAATGCTTGTATACAAATGCCAGAAGCCTCCGGAACAAAATAGGGGAGCTGGAATACTTAGCAATAGATAAGAATATTGATATTATTGGCATCACTGAAACCTGGTGGACGGATGATAACCAATGGGATACAGTTATCCCAGGCTACAAACTGTACAGGAAGGATAGGAAGGGGCAAACGGGAGGTGGTGTAGCCTTGTATGTCAAAGAAGTGATAAAATCGTATGAATTGGAATATCTAGGTGATTTAGAGTCCCCATTAGAAGCTCTGTGGGTAAGAGTACCAGGCCACAAGGATGGTCTAACAGTAGGCATATACTATCGGCCTCCGACCCAAACTCTTGAGGGAGACTGGCAGTTGGAGAATGTTGTAAAGGAGGCATCCAAGAAGGGAAGCCTGGTTATAATGGGGGACTTCAATTACCCTCACATAGACTGGGTGAACTGTTCAGCACATGATGAAGAGATAAAGTTCCTAGATATGCTAAATGATTGTTCCCTGGGACAGATGGTTGAAGACCCAACTAGAGGTACAAGAATCCTTGACTTGATCCTGAGTAATACTCAGGATCTGGTGCAAGATGTTAATGTGACTGATCCAATAGGGAACAGTGACCACAACTCAATTATGTTTAACTTGATCATAGACTGCAAGTCACTGATAAAATCTAACACAGAGACCTTAAATTTTCAAAATGGAAATTTCCCAAAGATGAGGAAACTAGTAAAAAAGAGGCTGAAAGGGAAAATTGAGAGAGTCCAAACACTCCAAGAGGCATGGAGGCTGTTTACAAAAACAATAACAGAGGCCCAATTGGAATGCATACCCAAAAGGAAAAAGGGCACTGCCAGGTCCCAAAGGACTCCAATGTGGCTTACAGGAGCTGTTCGGGAAGTGATCAAAAGCAAGAAAAGCTCATTTAGAAGATGGAAGGCTTGTCTGAATGACGACAGCAGGCAGAAACATAAATTCTGGCAGAACAAATGCAAGGCAACAATCAGGAAAGCAAAGCAAGACTTTGAGGAGCGTATAGCTAGAAATACTCAGAGAAATAACAAAGAGCTCTTTAAGTACATTAGAAGTAAGAACCCAGCTAGGAAGGCTATTGGACCAATAGATGACAATGGAAGGCAAGGGGTTATTAAAGAGGAAACAGAGATTGCAGAGAGACTCAATGAATTCTTTGCTTCAGTATTCACTGAAGAAGACAGAGACCACATGCCCAAAACAGAGCCTATCTTCGTAGGGAGGGAAACCAAAGAATTAAGCCAGATAGAAATAACCAGGGAGGAGGTCCTTGCATGTCTTGTTAAACTAAACACTAACAAATCACCAGGACCAGATGGCATCCATCCACGAGTTCTCAGGGAACTTAAAGATGAAATTGCTGATCTCCTAGCCAAAATATATAATCTTTCCCTCAAATCAGGCTTGATGAGTGGAAGGTAGTGAATGTAACACCAATTTTCAAAAAAGGATCCAGGGGTGATCCAGGAAATTACCGACCGGTCAGTTTGACATGTGTCCCAGGTAAAGTGATGGAAACCATCCTAAAAGATAGAATTAATAGGCACATAGAAGAGAAGGCGCTGCTAAAGGAGAGCCAACATGGCTTTTACAAGGGCAAATCATGCCTCACTAATCTGTTGGAATTATTTGAGAGTGTAAACAAGCATGTGGATAAGGGGGATCCAGTTGACATTGTTTATCTGGACTTTCAGAAGGCTTTTGACAAGGTCTGGCACCAAAGGCTCTTGAATAAACTTACCAGTCATGGAATAAAGGGACAGGTCTTGTCCTGGATCAGCAACTGGCTAAGGGACAGGAAACAGGGTAGCACTCAATGGACACTTCTCCAAGTGGAGGGAAGTAAAGAGTGGGGTCCCCCAAGGTTCAGTACTGGGACCCCTGCTTTTCAACCTCTTCATAAATGATCTAGAGGTAGGAGTAAATAGCAAGGTAGCCAAATTTGCTGACGACACTAAATTCTACAGGGTAGTGAAAACTGTGAGAGATTGTGAGGAGCTCCAGAGGGATCACTTGACACTGGGGGAGTGGGCGAAACAGTGGCAAATGAGCTTCAACATTAGTAAGTGCAGAGTGATGCATGTTGGGGCAAAAAACCCCAATTAATTTATAAACTGATGGGGTCTGAACTCTCTGCGACAAACCAGGAAAGGGACCTTGGTGTCCTGGTGGACAGCTCAATGAAAGTGTCAACCCAGTGTGCCTCAGCAGTGAAAAAAGCAAACTCAATGCTAGGGATCATTAGGAAGGGTATAGAAAATAAGTCAGCAAGTGTCATTTTGCCTCTTTATAAATCTATGGTGAGGCCCCATCTGGAATACTGTGTACAGTTCTGGTCGCCATACCTCCAGAAGGATATTATGGAGTTGGAAAAAGTGCAGAGGAGGGCAACCAAAATGATTAGGGGACTGGAACACCTTCCTTACCATCTGAGGCTGCAACGGTTGGGCCTTTTCACTCTTGAACGACGGCGTCTAAGAGGTGACCTGATTGAAGTTTATAAAATCATGCATGGTGTGGACAAAGTAGATAAGGAAAAACTGTTTTCCCTATCACATAACACTAGAACTAGGGGATACTCCATGAAACTTTTGGGTACTAGTTCTCAAACAAATAAGAGAAAGTACTTTTTCACCCAGAGGATCACTGGTCTATGGAACTCCCTGCCAGAAGAAGTGGTGACAGCTGTCAGTCTTGACAGCTTTAAGAAAGGATTAGACAAGTTCATGGAGGACAAGGCTATCAATGGCTATAATTATGGATACTTAAGGACAACCTCCGGGTTGGGGAGATAGGCAGGATATCTCTCAATGCCATTTCCAGGGAATCCTAAGCAGGTGAAGGCATCTCCTTGGGTATACCCTGAAGGAAATGGTGAGCCACTGTGTGAGACAATGCTGGACTGGATGGGCTGTGGCCTGTTCCAGCAAGGCTGTTCTTATGTTCTTATGTCCAGGGTGAAGGCTCGTAAAGGTCTCCCTTGCTTGAAGGCCATTTGTGTCTGGCTCTAGGGGGTGATGCTTATCTCTGTTTGCAACCAGAGAACCAGCACTGTCTGCATCTGCAGATGTTACCGTGGTCATGTGTCATGCTTGAGTAGACACCGGGGCACACGGAACCCTGTTACCTTTCCCGCCAAAGTGGTACCTATTTATCTACTTACAATTGTTTTTGAGTTGCAACATGGGGAAGGAGCAATGAAATGGGAGGGGGAAAGTACAGGCCAGAAACAACTTTTTGACCCAGTGTGAAGTAGACCATTTCATTGTAGGCTGGATTTGTTTCTTCCTGGTTGCCCAGGATGATAGCTGGTGTCTGTAGTTGAATTTTCGGGCATGCAACATGGGGAAGAGGAAAAAGGTACACTGTTTCAGCAAAGGTAGAATGACGCCTCTGTGACTGCTTCACTCAATGACTTTGTTGTGCCATTTCTTTTTGTCTTGGTATTGTATTGTATCTCTGTTGTTATTATTCAACTGAGCCCCATGTAGTGAGCAATTGCAGTAGTCAAAATATGAAAGAGTTATATTACAAAAGGGAAGTGGGGGATTAGCTAATGAAGGACATAGTAATTAAAATTTATAACTCAATTGTCGACACATAAGATTGGGAACATTACTGAAATTGTTATGGGAATTAAATACAGGGAGAAGAAAGAAGTTCCAGTGCTCAGAAAAATAAATGAAATATTATAATATTAAAATCTATGTTAATAAAGAATAAATGGACATTTTTACAAGTTGATTTGGAGGTGGTCCCTAACTCCGGTGAAAATTAAATAAATGGTGATTACATGATGATGTGTTGGAAAGGATGTAAAAAAGCAGGTAGTTGGCAGGAATGTGAGTATACATTTCATTTCATTTCATTTCACTTTTTATTTGTATACCGCTTTATTCAGCCCAAAGGTGACTCAAAGCAGTTTACACCAATGCGTGCTGTCTGCGCAGCAGCAGAAAAAAGCGAACATGGAGAAAAAGCAGTATACAGTACACAATATACAAAAAATATCATAAACATAATTACAATAAAAATATAATAACAATAACAGTGAATACCAATATGGTGCCCAGCTCATACTCCCCATGGAGTCCAAGACTCATACCGCAAAAGAGTTCAGGGCTCAATGCTAGGAAGTCCTCGGGAGGCAGCAGCATTGTTCTTTTTGGGGCCTTTGAGTGAGCACTTGCCTCGCATCCCCGGACCGAGTGGTGTGGGTCCCAGGGCAGGACAGTGCGGCGGTGGCCCTCCGGGCAGGCGAGGCTCGGGGGCATGGGAAACGCAGCTGCCTCACATCCCCGGACCAAGTGGCTTACAATTTTGGCTTATTTCACTTTTCAAATAAGCTGGTTTGTTTGTAAGGGGGAAAGTGAAATAAGCAATTAAAATTCAGCAATGTGGCCTTAAATAGTACTTTTATCAATATTTGAAAAGGGAGTAGGTAATTGGATGAAATTGGTGAAATAGTTTACAATTTGTTGAGTGTGTTGAGATTGCTTATTTTTAGGAACTGGAAAACATCTCATAACATTCTGATATAGGGAATGTGTAATATAAAAGTGAAAAGGAGGGTAATTGGTATAGATCAGTGGTGGCAAATCTTGACCCCTCTCTAGACCCCTCAGCACAGAGTTTGCCTCTGCCCAGTAGCCCAATGGGAGCGCTTCCTCCCTCTCCCAGCACAGAGTTTGCCCCGCCCTCTGTTTGGGTACTTGGTCTCTAAAAGATTCACCATCACTGTTATAGATTGTATTTAATACAAAGTAACTGTAATGTATTTAGCAGTGCTTATTTTCTCTGTAGAAGCAATTGCAGGATGGTGTCCCAATGGTATTTTTTACCTGTGTATATATACAGGTGCATTTTTAAAAATCAGGATACCTCTTAGAAAGATAGGAAAGGCCAGAACCTACAAAAACTATCAAGCTTAAGATTCAATAGTTGGCCATAATTTCTTTCTTTCTCTTTCTCTCTCTCTCACAGACACACATATATAGATATAGATAGAATGATAGAGAGAGAGAGAGAGATAAAAGAATTAATTAGCTAGGTAGGATGCAACGAGGATAAATAATATACAAGAAAGAGAAAAAAGGAGAAAAAAGTGAAGCAAAGATTAGATGAATTAGAATGCCCAGTTTCTTGAACATGCTTAAAGGTGAACATCTGGTCCCACTGCTTCCATCTTTACATCCTTCTCACAGTAATGGATGAATCTGAAAAGGAGAGGTTCCTGCGTACCTGCATCTATGCTGTATGTTGCAACAAGATCCATAGAAAAATGTGTTCTGTCTCACTTTTAAAAGTGTTCATATGGGCAGAAACCTTTTCTCCTTAGACTCCTCTGTCATTGTGTGAAGGAAGTGAATATGGTAGGAGTCGGAGTAGGCATTCCCTTCTAAAAGCGTTTAGGCAAAAGAGTGTTCTAATGGCTGCACAAGGCTGTTGTGTCGTAAATATTCCCGCAGCAATATTTACTTTTAAAGTCTTCCATCCCTATCCCAGAGCTTCCCCTAGGCAAAAGGGAGCCCAAGAGAGTTTCATAACCTAAAGCAGGGTAATATGTTGTTGTTCAGTCACACAGTTGAGTCTGACCCCTTATGACCAAATGGACCACAGCACACCAGGCTTCTCTGTCATCTGGCATTCTCCGTTGTCCACCCAGATCTACGCCCACTGTGTCAACGATGCTGTCTAACCATCTCATCTTCTGAAGCCCCCTTCTCCTTTTGTCTTGGACCTTTCCTATCATCAAGGCCTTCTCCAGTGAGTCCTCTCTTCTCACAGTAGCCAAAATGCTTGAGCTTCAGCTTTAGTATCTGTCCTTCCAAGGAGCAATCATGATTGATTTCCTTCAGGATTGACTTATTTGATCTCCTTGCAGTCCAGGGGATTCTCAAGAGTCTTCTCCAGCACCACAGTTCAAAAGATGCCTATTCTTCTGTGGTCAGTCTTCCTTATGGTCCAGTTCTCACAGCCATACACGCTATGTGGACTTTTGTTGTCAGGGTGATGTCTCTACTTTTTATTATGCTGCCTAAGTTTGCCATAGCTTGTCTCCCAAGAAGTATCTTTTTATTTCATGTCCGCAGTCACCCTCTGCCACGATCGTAGATCCCAAGAAGGTAAAATCTGTCACTGCTTCAATTCACCACCACCCCTCTATTTGTCAGGGAATGATGGGGCCAGATGCCATGATCTTGGGTTTGTTTGTTTTTTATGTTGAGTTTCAGGCCAGCTTTTGCACTCTCCTCTTTCACCCTCATCAAGACGCTCTTTAGGTATTCTTCACTTTCTGCCATTAGGGTAGTGTCATCTGCATATCTCAGGTTGTTGATATTTCTCCCAGCAATCTTAATTCCAGTTTCTGCTTCATCCAGCCCTACATTATGCGTGATGTACTCTGCATATAAGTTAAATAAGCAGGGTGATAATATACAGCCTTGATGTACTCCTTTTCCTAGTCTAAATCAATCAGTTGTTCTGTATCCTGTCCTAACTGTTGCTTCTTGACCCACATACAGATTTCTCAGAAGACAGGTGAGGTGGTCTGGTACTCCCATCTCTTTGAAGACTTGCCACAGTTTATTGTGATCCCCACAATCAAGGGCTTTGGTGTAGTCAATGAAATTGAAGTAGACATTTTTCTGGTGCTCCCTTGCTTTCTCCATGATCCAGTTCTTTAGTTCTTTAGTTCCCCTGTCTCTTCAGAACCCAGCTTGTACTTCTGGAAATTCTCAATCCACGTACTCCTGAAGCCTAGCTTGTAGGATCTTGAACATGACCTTGCTAGCGTGTGAGAGGAGCACAATTGTATGATAGTTTGAACAATCTTTTAGATGAATTAAAGTTCATATAAATAATAATGTGAATTAGATAAAAAAGAAGGAATTGGCAACCCACTCCAGTGTCCTTGCCAAGAAAATCCCATGGACATCACAAGGAAAGCAGGGGAATAGGAAGCGTTTAATTAGTTTGCATAAGTCCAAAGTTGTGTAGCATGATTTTGCCCAATGAGACTTAAGTTTGTGATGACTAGCAAGTCACATTCATCTCAGTTGTCTTCTAAAGTTGACACTAACATTGGCTTTATCTCCTGATTTCTCTGTTACTTTGTGTATCTTCTCTTCTTTATCTAATTTAATTCTACTTTTATTTTCTGTTCCATACTTGCCATTCTTATATTAAAGTGTGCCATTTCTTCCTGCATTTATTGTACATGTGTTTAGGGTGTTTGAACAAAATTATTGCATACCTTTGTGACATTTGCAACATAACGAGCATTAGTCTAAAAAAAGAAATAATCTTTCATTACCAGGTTCTGGAAAGCTTTAAAATCATGGATTATAGTTTGCTTCTGGGAATCCATATATTGGACAGTGCCGCAAAAGAGCGTGAAGGTGAGACTTCTCAGAACACGTCGGATTCTAAACGCCCAGGAGGACAAAAAGTTCTTTATTCTACGGCTATGGAATCAATACAGGGTCCAGGAAAATCTGGGGACTGTGTCATCACAGAAAGTACCGACACGTAAGTTCTTAAAATCTACACTATGAAAACAAATCATTACAGGATATTTCAAAGTCCTGTTTCCTCATTCTGAATATTAATTTTGAAATCTAAATAAGCATAACAGGGAAAATATATTAAACTTTGTGAGGAAAAGGACAGACTGTTCTATTACAGACCAGGAAATGTTAAAATGTTTGGTTTATCCATAGTGGTGATAAAGCACAATTATTTGAATGAATAAATACCAGAGGAGCGTAGAAGGAACTGTATGGATTGTTTGACTTTTCTGGACAGGAACACAATGAAATATATGAAGTGTTGGGGAAGGGATCTACTTTTAAAATCATCTTCAATCTCAATAGTGTGGGCTCTTTGAATTCTAATGGAGTTAATATATTACAGTGATGGGTTTCTCTTTTTTGGAAGAAAGTATATTGGGCAAAGTCTCAAAATTGTTTTTGTTGCTGCTGACAGGATGGGAGGCATTCCAGCTAAAAGCCACAAAGGAGAAAAGCTGTTGCTATTTATGGGCATTATTGATATCCTCCAGTCTTACAGGTACTTTATTTTAATACCTACAAAGCCACTAGATTAAAGTTCTGCCTTCACAACATGAAGGAGCATGTTCCACTAAGCTATTTTTTTGTTGGTGTGTCATCAGATTAATAAAGAAGTTGGAGCATTCCTGGAAAGCACTTGTTTACGATGGGGTAGGATCACTTTATGTTTGTTGGAATGTTTCAATAGGGGGATGTATCAGTTACTCTTTTCTGTGGGCTATGGCATGCTGGATATTCTATTACAATATTTATTTATTTTTGTAAATCATTGTCATTTATGCATTTCCTTATTTAAACCAAGTATTAATTGTATATATATCCGGCCAGGTTATTCTGCTATGGTAATAAAATAAACCATACCGCTAGCGATTCAATGCCGAGTGTCAGTCGGTGGTTAACTAACTTGACAACCCTAAGGCCTAACGGCTTGGGTGCCAAAGTCCACAGGGAAGGGTGATGGTCCCCACTTGAATCTATCTTGATGGAGGGCAGCAGATTCATCAATACTGGCCTGGGGCTGCGGAGGACTTTGTTTGCCAAAAGGGCTCAGTACCAGAAAGTGACTTGCAAAACTGGATCAGTGGTATGGGGGTCATGCTGCGATGCGGAAGGCAGATGAAAGGCCACTGCATTATATTCTCAGGACAGTCTTCATGGCTGATCGCCATGAGAATCGCCAATATTCGGACTTGGATACAGCAGAAAAAGAAGATTAATTGTATTTAGTGTTTTATGCAGTAAAACAACAGAAAAATGTAGGCCTCTGGCCTCCATGTTGACTGTAGGGCAAGCATCTCATGCCATGAAGCGAGGAAGAAAAGATCAAAGAGAGAATATAGACAATCTCATTGTAGGTTGAAGATAATACTGTAATTACAGTAGATGGTTTTGCTTCACTGGGATTAATATTTACATATACTGTAGTGTAAAATGTTAAAAATTTACAATAGTGAAGTAGTTATACATAACAGAAGACATCCTGATCTTCCTGGAAATTATAGTACTGGTATTTCTTCCAGTATAGAGTTCTGTTTCACACTTTTATTATTTTAGGATCTCCTCAAACCAGTATCTGCAAAGGGGCTTGCAGTTTATTTAGGCATTTGGAATGCCCTGAATCTGACAGAGAAACGAGAAAGACATCACAGCGAGCCTTAGAACAGCACTTCAAGAGTTTAAATAGATGGGAGTAATCCTCAACTTTCTCTGTCAGTTTTGGTAAATAAATGTGATGCTCTACAAATACTATTTGTCAAACTTAATGAATTGAAGAGGGGTTGTAGATTTTGCCAGTGATCGCTGGATAGGAAGAGGGTGTTTCTCAATTTAATTTAATTTAGCTTAGTTTGCAAGAACTGAGGGGGGCTGTTAATGATAGGACCATTTGGAGGTCATTTGTTTATACTCTCTCCCCCCCCCCCCTTTCTATTGCAGGACACAGTTTCAGTTCACAGGCCAGGCTTTTATGCTGACAGATTTTTAAAGTTTATGAGTTCCAGGGTATTCAAAAGAAATCAGAGTAAGTTCCATCTTCATCTACAGTCTACACCTAGTTTGGGAGCTAGTCTTCATGTTAATCCTAAGGAGGCCATTTGTCAATAGGTGTTCTGTATTAATCGGTGGCTTAGTGGTTAAGACACTTAACTTGAAGACTGGAAGGTCATCAGGTAAGCAGTTAGAGACCTGAGTGCTGCACAACGGAGTGAGCTCCCGTCTCTGTCCCAGCTCCTGCCAACCTCGCAGTTCAAAAGCAAGAAATTACAAGTAGATAAATACTTGCCACATGTCCGTGGAAACGTAAGTAAACGCAGACAGCACTGGCTCTTTGGTTATAAACAGATGAGCACTCAACCCTAGAGTCAGATACGACTGGGTTTTGAGCAAGGTAAAGGTTTTTTTTACCTTTACCTATCAATCTTTACCATTCTGATGTCGAGTTTGAAAAGCTACATGTAGGAGGGGGGATTATAACTCTCCAAATCCTCCAAGTGTAGGATGGCCATTGCCCATGCTGGTTAGGAGATTCTCAGAGTTCTAATTTTAAAAAGTAATATTTCCAGCCTCTGTCTAGTTACTTTTCCAACTATGCTGGATTGCTGCGCTGACAGAGGGAGTTGCCTGATACTCATGGCGGCACCTATCTGGGTAAGGCTAGTCTTCATGGCAGAAGGAGAGGAAACTCAAGCCTCTGTTAAATGCTGCTCAGAGACAAATAGAGGCAGGGAGAAAGAAAACTATTGCTGTTCGATTATGCCCGTGATGACGAACCTTGGCATTCCAGATGTTCTTGGACTTCAATTCCCAGAAGCCCAAGCCCCCGTGAATCCACACAAAGGGGTTTACTGCAATTCATCCGGCCCGTGCCGCCCTCGTCGCTCCTGGAAGCAGAAGTAAAACGTGCCCGTACGGTTAAGACTCTTCTGGGTTAACCCTTCCTCTGTATGGGTACGTTTTACTTCCGCTTCCGGGAGCGACGAGGGTGGCGTGGGCCGGATGAATCACAGTAAACCCCTTCATGTGGATTCACGGGTGCTTGGGCTTCTGGGAATTGAAGTCCAAGAACATCTGGAGTGCCAAGGTTCGCCATCAAGTACTATGCTGTGCGTTTCCCATGGGAGAAGACATGCTGGACCACATGGAACTCTTGCCCTATCCAACAGGGTGGTTCTTATTTTATATAAGATGCCACAGGTCATGCTCAGAAAATCAGCTTTCATAGAGTCTCTGTAATTAAAATAAATTGTAAGCTGTCATTCATAACCAGGCTTAATATTTTGTAAATGGTGTTTTTCTTTAGTACAGTAATTAGATTTATAATGTATCTCTATGGCTCACATAGACGTGTTTCCGACATTCTCGTTACACAACAGTCAGTTGTCTTGTCCTAAATGCTTTTAGCTAACCCTCCTAGGCATTTCAGTCTGGATTCAAATAGTCTTTGATATTTTCTGTAATTTTGTAACACTCGAGCATTTCATTTACTGGTTTTATACACAAGGCATGATCAACATGAGTCTACCCAGTTCAGGCATGCAGACAGGAATTCCCTTTAAGGCAATGATGGAGAATATGGACTGTAACTTTCAGGAGCATATCCTATAGAAATTGCAGTCCAACCTCTGGAAAGACACACATTTTATTAACATAAACCCCTTCTACTCTAGTGCCAATTATTATATTTGGCTGGTGTGCTTGCTGATCGATCAATCGATTGATTGATTGATTGATATGCCACCTTTCTCCCTGTAGAGCAGGAGTTCTCATCATTTTAAAGCTGGGGGCCAGGTCACACTCCCTCACACAGCTTTGGGGGCTGGATGGCCATTTTGCCTAGCAAGAGAAAGTAGGTAATTTTGCCTAGCAAGAGAAGAACATGAGGGAGGGGTGGTGACCTGTTTTTTGTGGAGCAGTGTATTCCAAAGCCTGGGAGCAGCCACTGAGAAGGCCCTCTCTTATCTCTTCATCAAACTAACTCGTCAATGAGTGGTCCTAAGCGAAGGGCCTCCCCAGAAGATCTGAAAAGCCAAGTAGGCTCATATGGGAGTGAAAGAGTCCTTCAAAGAACCTCAACTCAAGCCGTATAGGACTTTATAACAAGCACTTTGAATTGATCCCAGAAACAGGCTGGCAGCCATTGAAGATGTTGTAGTAAGGGAGTTATATGTTCCCTATCTAACCAGGTCCAGTCAGCAGTCTGGCTGCAGTGTTTTGAACCAGCTGAAGTTTCTGAACACTTTTCAAAGGCAGACCCCCCCCCCCCCCAATAGAGCATGTCGCAATAAATCAGATGAGATGTAATCAAGGCATGTGTCACCATGGCCAGATCAGACATCTCAAGGAACAGACGCAGCTGACACACCAGTTTTAACTGTACAAAGGTCTTGCAACATGCTCTGCAACATGAGTGGGGCCAGATATCATTAGAGACATCTTCATGGTGGTCATGGTAAACATGAAGTCCTGAGCCACTCTTGACAAACTGCTTTCTGCTTGAACCTTTCAGTCCCCCAGCACAACATGCCAAGAGAACGGCATCGCCACTCCTGAGACAAGATCAGCCAGCTCTCAGGCAAGGAGATTGTTGTGCAGTGGGTTGGCAAATACACCAACAGAACCCCCATTCTGTCCTGGGCACCCACCCTCAGGTACATGCATTTAGATGCAGCGGGGCACCTAGTTAAGGGTGATTGAATCACAGTTGAATGCAGCAATTCCTCCTCTTCACCCAACCCAGGTCTGCCCAGCTGCTGCACAAAGACCCCAGATGGAGGAAGCTGGAAGAGTTTGTCTTCTCCAGCGTTGTCTTTCTCTTGTGACCACTAACTCCTCCAGCTTCCCACAACTAGGTCTCTGTGGTACAAGCTAGCTCAGCATGTTTTTATTTATTTTATTTATTTATTTTTCACGCTTATATACCGCCCACTCAGGCACAACCCAACTCAGGGCGGTTTACATAGCGGACAGTAAATACATAAAAGACACATGATAAAAAAGTTAAAAGTTAAAAAAGTTTAAAAAAACCCCACCCCTAAAAGGTGCGCAAGAACCGAAGGGACCTTGGGGGAAGGCACACTTCTCTATACCAACCACCCAGCGGTACCCCCATCCCCACCCACACCCCAAACTTGGCCCGCCAGCCAGGTCTTTAGTTCCTTCCTAAAGGGCAACAACTCCGTCTGGAGACGCAGTTCCACAGGCAGGAGGTTCCAAAGGGCTGGTGCGGACACGGAGAAGGCCCTCCTCCTTGTGCCAGAGAGGCGAGCCCCCCTGGCTGATGGCACAATTAGAGAGCCCCTCCGGTCCGCTCTGGTTGGACGGACAGACGTCCTTAGGGCGATGCGGTCTCTAAGATACCCTGGCCCACTACCATGTAGGGCTTTAAAGGTCAAAACCAGCACCTTGAATTGCACCCGGAGACAAACTGGTAACCAGTGCAGCCCCCGAAGCAGTGGTGAGGCATGGGCATAACGTCCACACCCCATCACCACCCAGGCCGCGGCATTCTGGACCAGCTGCACCCTCCGAATGGTCATCAAGGGCAGCCCCATGTAGAGCGCATTACAGTAGTCTAGTCTGGAGGTCACCAGAGCGTGAGTGACCATGAGCAAAGAGTCCCGGTCCAGGAGTTGGCGCAACTGGCGAATCACCCGAAGTTGGGCGAAGGCCCTCCTGGCCACAGCCGCCACCTGTTCTTCTAGCAGCAGCCGCGAATCCAGGAGGACCCCCAAGTTGCGCACCGGGTTGGTCTGGGGCAAAACAGCCCCATCCAAAACCAAAGATGGTAGCTCCCGGGATAACACAGGACCCCCCATCCATAGCCACTCAGTCTTGCTAGGATTCAGCTGTAGCCCATTTGCCCCCATCCAGACCCCAACAGCCTCCAGACAGCTGGAAAGGACTTTGACTGCATCACTGGGGTTCCCACGGGCCGAGATGTACAACTGTGTGTCATCCGCGTACTGGTGGTACCGCACCCCGTGGGAACGGATGATCTCACCCAGCGGCTTCATGTAGATGTTAAATAGGAGAGGAGAGAGTACCGAGCCCTGAGGCACCCCATATTTTAGGGGCCTAGGACTCGACCTCTCACTCTCCAACCACACCGACTGGGTCCGGCCCCTCAGAAATGAGGAAAACCAGGACCACACCGTGCCCTGGATCCCCAATCCTCGGAGCCGTTCCAGAAGGATACCGTGGTCAACGGTATCAAAGGCCGCTGAGAGGTCAAGAAGAGCAAGGACGGACGGATGACCGCCATCCCGCTCTCGCCAGAGATCATCCATCAGTGCGACCAATGCAGTCTCAGTACCATATCCAGGCCTGAATCCTGACTGGAATGGGTCCAGATATTCCGCTTCATCCAGCACCCCCTGCAGCTGACGTGCCACTGCCTTCTCCAGAACCTTCCCCAAAAAAGGAAGGTTGGATACAGGTCTGTAGTTGGTTAGGATTGCTGGATCGAGGGATGGCTTCTTCAGGAGGGGGCACACAAGAGCATGTTCATCATTCAGATTGAAATACTGGATGTTAGCTGCCTTACCTTTTCACTGACCTGGCATTTAGCAACACCTTCAACTCATGGAGTTTGCTATCGAGACTATCCAGGCAATTTGGTTTGGGACATAATTTTGTGGGCGCAACCAGCATTCTTATTTTGTGCCCTCCCTCTATAATTGCATTGATGTCTCCCAACTCTGTATCTCCCCCTCCCTCTGTAATTGTAATAGTTGCTCTCTAATCCCTTCCAATCCCATCCTTTCTTGGAAAATACATCCTTGACAAAAGGCTTCACAACAGCAGACAAAATCTGGCAGGTACACATTAAATAAGTCCACTCTTTCTTATCCCTCTCTCCCTCCTTCCTTCTCTCTCTCTCAAAAAACCCTCATTACAAAAGTACTGGTCCAGTAAATGTCAATTTTGCATGCTTACCATATCTAACCGCCCCTTCCAGTCTTCTAAGTAAAAGAACACATTTTCAGAGTTTGCATTTCATTGCCAAGCTAAAGGATGCAGTCTTGATGGAAGTTTTGCATGCAGTACAGCTATTTTCCCTGAAGAATGTCCTATTGCCGTGCTTGCTGCCTCTTTGTCAAAGATAGGATGATACTTCCCTCCCCCGTTATGAGTATTGAACTTACGGGACTGTGCTGGTTTAGTGGTTAAGACGCTGAACTTGATGACTGGAAGGTCAGCAGGTCAGCAGTTAGAGGCCTGAGTGCTACATGATGCTGAGCTTCCGATTCTGTCCCAACTCATGCCAGCCTAACATTACAAAAGAAAGAAATTGCAAGTAGATAAATAGGTACCACTTCGGTGGGAAGATTAACAGTGTTCCATGCCTGCTATATGTCCACGGAAATGTCTGCAGACATAGACAGCGCTGCCTCTTTGGCTATAAACAGAGATGAGCACTGAACCCTAGCGTCGGATATGACTAGCTTTCGAGCAAGGGCGACCTTTACCTTACTGAGCTTACTTGTCTACATAACTGCATGAGCAGAACAGAATTTAGTCTTCTCACAGATCTTTAGGTACAAATGACATCTTCTGTTTATATAAGCACAGTTAGATGTATTTATCTTTGGTAAATTATTGATTGATTGGTTGATTATGGGCATACCTGTCAAGTTGCGGCGGTGAAAAAATGGGAAGCACTGCTGCGTCTGATGGGCGCGCATGCGCAAAGGGGTTACTGTGCATGCACAGTGACCCCTTTGTGCATGCGCACTGCTGCAGTAACCCCTTTGCGCATGTGCACCGCTTCCTTCAATGGGCACACATGCACAGTAACCCCTTTTCTGGCCATTCAAATATGGGATGGCCGCGGAAAGGACTGGGAAAGAGGGGTGAAATACGGGATTTCCCAGCCAATACGGGATACTTGACAGGTATGATTGTGGGTTAGGTGAGATTACACTAGATTAGATTAGATACTTTATTGGCCAAGTGTAACAAGCGCATAAGAAATTTGACTCCACTACCAAGAGCTCCCAATGTAGCTGACTGGTCAAGAATAATTAAAATAGTAACATAACAATGAGCAGACTTTATATATAATCACAAAAAAATCCCCCAAAGGAACATTAATTATACAGTATAGATTAAAAGCTGCTGAAGCTCTTTATAATATTTTCTGATATCCAGAATTATTGTCCTTAATTTAAGATTGGTCTGTTGGTGCTTTTGAGTGACACAGGCTTTCACTTCATAATTTTATTTGCAAGAGGACTTAGGTTTATATGATCATAAAATCCTTTATGTTGTAAAATACTTTCCAGATGAAAAGTGGAACATATGTCATTTATTATTAATGGAAGACATTATGTGGAAAGGCTGTTAGCCTCTTACTAGCTGTTTGCCATTAAACAGTTCAGTTTGGGTTTTTACTATTCTATCGCTGTATGCCAACATTGCTCAGATTTATATTGGCCTGTACAGTAAAGTCTTCTGAAGAAAGCTAGATTCTTGCACAGCATTTTTGGATAATAGTAATGAATAGAGTAATCTGATCTAAGGTCTTTCGTAAGAGCTGGTAGATTATTATGTGAGTTTGAACAAGGATTGTGAAACAGATTATGCAGCTAATATTGGAAGCGTCATCTCTTGATTATAAGTAGAATCCATAATTACATTGCCTTTCTTCCTTTTCTCCTCTTTTAAATACAGCTTTAAAGTCCTCTCCCTCTAAGAAAAGGTGCAATTCTATTGCTGCTCTGAAGGCTACATCACAAGAATTTGTATCTGTGCTTAGCCATGACTGGAAAGATGAAAAGCATGACTTGCTTGCAGAGGGACAAAGCTATTGTAGCCTTGATGAAGAAGGTAATGTTTCAAGGATTGCAGCTTCTTCTTCCATGTCTAGGCCAGGTGTGAAACTGCTGAAATGAAGGCACCTTTTGGTGAGTTCATTCTGCAGTTCCTTTCACTTGTGAGAAAGATTAGCTGGGAACACAAGGTTGCCGTTACCAGGGTATGTCCAATTGTGGTTCAGAAATACCACTAAGTTGCTGTTAATTTGTTGTTGTTGTTCAGTCGCACAGTCGGTTCCGACCCTTTGCGACCCTATGGACCATTGCTCTCCAGGCGCCTCTGTCCTCCACCATCCCCCTCAGCCCTCCCAGCTCTGTGCCCATTGTGTCTACAATGCCATCTAGCCATCTCATCCTTGGCCTCCCCCTTCTTCTTTTGCCTTCCACCTTTCCCAACATCAATGCCTTCTCAAGTGAATCCTCCCTTCTCATTTGATGTCCAAAGTATTTTAGCTTCATCTTTACTATTTGGCCTTCCAGTGAGCAATCCGGGTTAATTTCTTCTAAGATTGACCTATTTGTTCTCCTCGCTGTCCAGGGCACTCTCAAAACCCTCCTCCAACACCACATTTCAAAGGCATCTATTCTTCTGCGTTCAGCCTTCCTAATTGTCCAGCTCTCACATCCATACATTACTACTGGGAAAACCATTGCTTTGACTATTCTAATTTTTGTTTTCAGTGTGATGTCTCTGCTTTTCACTATGTTCCCCAGGTTTCTCATTGCTTGTCTCCCAAGAATCAGTCGCCTTTTTATTTCATGGCTACAATCCCCATCTGCAGTGATCTTTGATCCTAAGAAAGTAAAATCTGTCACTGCTTCTACTTCTTCCCCGTCTATTTTCCAGGAACTGATGGGGCCTGTTGCCATTATCTTGGTTTTCTTGATATTGAGTCTCAGGCCAGCTTTTGCACTCTCCTCCTTCAGCCCAATCAAGAGATTCTTTAGGTCTTCCTCACTTTCTGCCATTAGGGTGGTATCGTCTGCATATCTCAGATTATTGATGTTTCTCCCAGCGATTTTAATCCCATATTGTGATTCCTCCATCCCTGCACTGCGCATTATGTGCTCTGTGTATAGGTTGAATAAGCATGGTGACAAAATGCAGCCTTGTCTTACTCCTTTTCCTATTCCAAACCACTCTGTCATTCCATGTTCTGTCCTAACTGTTGCTTCTTGGTTCATGTACAGATTTCTCAGGAGGCATATGAGGTGCTCTGGTATTCCCATCTCTTTAATTACTTGCCACATCTTGTTGTGGTCCACACAGTCAAATGCCTTAGTGTAGTCAATAAAACAAAAGTAAACTTGTTTCTGGTATTCCTTTGTTTTCTCCATGATCCAGCGTATGTTGGCAATGTGGTCTCTAGTCCCCCTGCCTCTTCTGAAACCTGCCTGCACCTCTGGTAATTCTCTTTCCACATGCTGCTGAAGTCTATCCTGTATTATCTTGAGCATCACTTTACTGGCGTGTGGGATGAGCGCGATTGTTCGATAATTTGAACATTCTTTGGCATTGCCCTTTTTTGGGATTGGGACGTATACTGATCTTTTCCAATCCTGTGGCCATTGTTTTGTTTTCCAAATCTGCTGGCATATTGAATGCAGTAATTTGACGCCGTCGTCTTTTAGCGCTTTGAAAAATTCAACTGGGATACCATCATCTCCACTAGCTTTGTTGTTTGCAGTGCTCTTTAGGGCTTTTATGACTTCGCTCTCCAGGATGTCTGGCTCAATTTCTACTTCTTCCTCATTGTGATTGTCAGGAGTGTTGAGGTCCTTTTTGTAGAGTTGCTCTGTGTACTCTTTCCATCTTTTCTTAATCTCTTCTGCATCAGCTAGCTCCTTTCCTTCTTTGTCCCTTATCATGGTCATTTTTGCTTTAAATGTTCCCTTAATTTCCCCGATTTTTTTGAAAAGATCTCTGGTTCTGCCTCTTTTGTTGTTTTCCTCCATTTCTCTGCACTGTTCTTTTAGGTAGTTTTCCTTATCTCTCCTTGCTTTTCTTTGAAATTCTGTGTTCAAATGATTGTAGTTTTTCCTTTCTCCTTTGACTTTTGCGTTCCTTCTTTCCTCTGCTATTTTAAGAGCCTCATCCCAGTTTTCTGACTGCACGCTGGCTTGACACTAAAATCCTGGCTTGATCACATCTTTATTTTGTGGGCTAATTTGCCAGTATTGAGACAGTTTCACAGTTCAGGTATGGGAAGGAACTTTTGCTTCATGTAAACCAGGAACCATATGTCAATATCCATGTGAAATTGGACAACCAAGGTCAAGAGAGCAACACACAGCTATAGTACTTGTGCACTTCCCAAAATGCATCTTGCAAAGCAATGGGTGAACATCTAAACATTCTGGTTGAAATCCTGTTGTGATGCTAAGCAAAAAAGTGTAATTTGTGGAGGCAAATTGACAATGTAAGAAATCTCTGTAGACATGATTTATTGAACATTGAGTTGCTTGACTTGATTATATCTATGAAGAATTCCTAACTTGAAGCCATGTACCTCCAAAAGTCACACCTTTTGCTTAATAGCGCTACAGGATTTCTCCTCTATATGTGTCTGGGTCTGTTTTTGTCTCTGACTTTACTAAAAGTAAACACTTACCATATATTGCATACTCGAGTATAAGCCGATCCGAATATAAGCTAAGGTACAATTTTATCTGAGAAACCAGGAAAACTGATTGATTTGCGTATAAGCCTAGGGTGGGAAATGCAGCAGCTACTAGTGAGTTTCAATAATCAAAATAAACCAGTCTTGTATGACCGACATATTCATTTTGGTACAAGATTACCCATTTCTAACAGGAAAGGCGCAGGAGAGCCCGGTAAGTGCCGTAGCTGCTGGGGCAGGGGGAGTGTGTTTTACCCTCTGTAGGGGTGATCAAGGCTGGCTCTTCAGCAACCTGGATCATTTCTACATGAAAGTTTGTCACTGGCAGGGGGGAAAAATCCATGATCCAGATCTAACTACTTCATGACCAGGACGTTTATCTATATTTAGCAGTCAGGAAGTGGTTAACATTCAAAGGGATACTCACATTCTGCTAGTGCTTGTCAACTCTATAAATCACAGCATCAGATGGTCTCAAATGTGAGAGCAGACAACTCGAGTATAATTCAAGTCTGCTTTTTTCAGCACATTTTTGGTGCTGAAAAAAATCTGTTTATACTCAGGTACACACAGTAATCTGTTCAATGATAATGAATTATCTTGTTTAAATTATCAAAATAAATGTCTTCCATTTTTTCCCCTTTACATTACAGTGTTAGCAACCCGACACAGGCCTGATTTAGTGCCGAGCACAACCTCCTTGTTTGAAGCATCATCCTTAGCAACTACAATTTCTTCTTCTTCCCTATACACAGATGACCCTTATCCACATGATGGAAGCAGGCTTTATTCTAGCAGGTAATTAGAATATTTTATCTACATTTATGCTAAATGTGGATGGAATATTTTTTTATGATTTAATTCAAGGAAAAACTTTCTAATTTATTACAACGAAATACCAACCTCACTGAAACATAAAGCTGTGTGTGTTGGCAACAGCCTACACAGGGTTGATCCGGTCCTTTTTCTCTACTGGACCCATTTAAAGCTTGTAGCAATGTTAGAGACCGCATTAACTCACCACCCTGCATTCTCTGTAATGTTCGCATGAAGGATTCCTGAACTACTACTTGTTTTAAGCTAGTGCTGTTGCATTTTTTGAATAGAAAAGAAATTAAAAGTAAAAGGATAATGATGTTCGTATATTCTGCTTGGTAAAAGGAATTAAGACATACTCTTTTTCCATGGTCGAAATGAGCTCTCCCAGGTATTTTAATGTAAATCAGAAAAATAAATAAATATTTTATTGGAATGTTTGATTATCTTAGTATTATCTCCTGAGGTAATTGATTTTTCAGCTATTCTTCAGTCAATCCAAGGGGAAGATAACTGAAATGTGTTTAGGTTGTACAGATGAAACTCGGAAAATTAGAATATTGTGTAAATGTTTATTCAGTTCAGTAATGCAACTTAAAAGGTGAAACAAATATATGAGATAGACTCATTACATGCAAGGCAGAGATAGTTCAAGCCTTACTTTATTATAATATTGATGCTTATGGCTTACAGCTTATGAAAACCCCAACCCCCCAATCTCATGTACCCCATAATCATCACATAATCTCATGTACGCTGTACACAATTATACAATTGTTTCGAGAGGGGAAAATGTCTAAACATATCTTTATAAATACTGGCATGTCTTAAACAAGAAGATATTGCTATATGCTTTTTTAAAAACATGTTTATCATTTGTTAAGTAACATGTAACTGCCAAAGGTAAAACTAGTTACATGCTTATTAACCTTCCCAGAGGTGGAAAACCTAATTAGTGTAATACATCATCAGCCATCATATTAATGGTGGTGTACATATAAGCCCAAGGTCTGCGGTGGCTTAGTGGTTAAGACCCTGAACTTGACAATAGAGGGTCAGCATTTTGAGACCAGAGTTCTACACGACAGGATGAGCTCCCATCTCTGTCCCAGCTCCTGTCAACCTAGCATTTTGAAAGCAAGTAATTGCAAGTAGATAAATAGCTACTGCTTTGGTGGGAAGGTAACAGCATTTCGTGCACTCCGGTGTCTAGTCATGCCTGCCACATGTCCATGGAAACCTCTGCAGCTGCAGACAACGCTGGCTCTTTGGCTATAAACGGAAATGAGCACTGAACCCTAGAGTCAGATGCAACTGGCTTTCAAGCAAGGGCAGCCTTTACATATTATATAAATTTCTGTTCCTTTTCTAGTCCTGGCTCTCTGAACGTGAAAACATTACGTCATGCATTCAGACAGGCTTATTCTCTGATAATCATAAATAACTGCTCTCCTCATTATGCAGCATAATTATGATTGCCAGCTAAAATCTGTGCTCTGCTCATTGGAGAAGAAAAATCATGTTTTGCTATTCCGTGTTTTCCTCAGTTATAAAAGCAGAACTAGATAAACTGTGTTAGGAGACAAGTGGTTTCTGTTAAGTACGATTGATCATGTGCCAAGATATTCTCTGAAAATACAGATTATTCATTCAGTGTTTGCTAAAGGCTTCTATACTGCCCCAAATCTCAATTTGTCTTTGCATTTCCTGTGTGGCCAATGCTGATCAAATAGTAATTGCTGGCCTAAAAAGTTTAAATTGCTACTTGAGGTTTCACTGAAAGGGAGACATTGAGAAGGCAAAACTCAATGATTCCTTTATGGGGGAATATGGGTCCCAGCTCTACATTCTGTCTGTCTAGAGCATCTTACAACATATGGCTCATTCATAGCTATACGGCATGGAGTGAGCTGCCAGGGAAGGACTGGGAGGCCATTTTCCATCTTGCCAGGAGGAAAAAAAGTCAGAAGAAAAAAACAGAGGGACTAATAAGATTATTTCCCATTGTCAAATCATTCCATCTTGAAGATTTTTTTAAAAAAAAACACAGTTTGGTTTTTTTAGTGTTTGGGAATCAAGACAATGGAAACGGCTGTAGACTAGCCTAACACATCTTTATTGCATCGAGTACAGTACGAACATGTGGTAATGGCGGACAAACAGCTCCTTTTATGCAGTGGCTATATAATTGAATGTGGCTCTTCGACAGGGCATTGGCTACTGTCCATGTGACATCATCCTTAGTCACGCCCTTCTTGTCCAGGTGAGGTGAGCGCGGGAATCTTTCCCGCGCAGCTGAAGGCATTTGAGGAATGTGTACCATGTGAGCTGGCCACTCGCTACTGCCCCCGGTGGCCACTAGCTCGCGTCCTCATACAGAAGGTTACAGTGTTACTATTAGAGATTGTTACTTCCACTCATTCGTGTGGTTACAATTACATTCAATATACAACATCCCTCCCCCCTAAGATGGGACAAAGTCCCTCAACCAAACTGGCTTTCCCCATGTGCGTTTTGGGCGTGCGGCCGTTATGCTTGACTCGGCCGTGCCCCCTCGTCTGTGTCCTCCTGGCTCTTGTCCTGCAATTGGAGAGGATGACTTGTTAGTGACTCGCTGCGGACTTGCAGCTCTGGTTTGGGTAGGAGAAGGGGGAGGATGGGTTTCTGATGTGGATGTGGGGAAACCGGGGGCACTAGGGGCTAAAGAAAAACCCCGCTCTTCGCTTGGACGGGTGGGGGAGCACTCCGAAAAAACCCCCGGTTTGGTAACACAAAATCTAACTCAGGGGCAACAGGGGCAAACTCATTCCTCTCTTTCAAGGGGCTGGGGGGAACTGGTGTATCTAAAGGATACGGATTTGAGCCTGTTCTCCCCCCCCTTGTTTGGGACTGTTGCCCTTCGTTTTCTCCCCCTTGGGATAAGCGGGTGGGGGAAGACCCTAACGTTGAGTTTTGCTGCTGGGAACCTCTGTCCGGCCCCCCAATCACTCGATGCCTCAGTTGGTCGGCGTGCCTTCTCCAGAGGAGACCCGTGTTGGTCTCAACGCAGTGTGAAACTGGTCCCGTTTGGTTAATGACTACCCCCGGCACCCAGGCTGGCCCTGTAGCTGCGTAGTTCCTACAATGTACAGGTTCACCTATCTGGAAGTTTTTTGTGGGGCTGTGCTCAATGTTTCTTCCCCTATCCTCCACCCTGGTTGGATCCAACCTGGTTAACAATGAATGCAATTTCCTTTTCATGAGGAGTTCAGCGGGGGAGAATCCCGACCCCATTGGCGTCACCCTGTATGCCAACAAAAACTGGCAGAGCTGCTGGTCCAGATCCCCTGGTCCCATGCGCCGCAGCCCCTCTTTCATTGTGCGCACCAGGTGTTCCGCCTGGCCGTTAGTTGCAGGGTGAAAGGGGGCTGAGATTATGTGCCGAATGGTGTTTGATTCCAAGAACGCCTGGAACTCTGCCGACGTGAAAGTACTTGCATTGTCACTCACAATGACGTCAGGTATCCCGAAGGTACTTATCAGCTTGCGCAGTTGTTTTATGGTTGCAGCTGATGAGGTGCTGCTCATTGGAATCACTTCTAACCACTTGGAGTATGCATCCACTACCAGTAGGAAAAAAGAACCCCTGAATGGACCTGCGAAGTCTATGTGGAGGCGAGACCACGGTCCCCTAGCTGTGTCCCATTCTCTGTGTGGAAGGCAGGACTCCTCAGGCGAGAGCTCTGGCAACTTTCGCAAGTGTTCACCATGTGATCAATGTCTGCATCTAGCTGTGGCCACCAGAAATAGCTTCGGGCCAGCGCCTTAGAGCGCACGATCCCCGAGTGGCTGACATGTAAAAGCCGTAGCACCCTTGCTCTTAATGATTCTGGGACCACCACCCTCTCCCCCCACAGGAGGCACCCCCTTTCTGTGGACAACTCAACCCTCTTCCTGAAAAACGCAGCAAACTCGTCTGCGGGGGAAGCCGTGGGCCACCCCTTCTGTACCCAGGATCTAACAAGGGCTAATGTTTTATCCTTTGCCGTGGCTGCAGCGATTTCCACGGGAAGTATGGGGGGTGCATCTAGGGCTTCTATGAGGAGGACTTGGCTGTCTTGCTCTATCTCACATTTTGGGTCTCCCAGCTGGGGAAGAGTAGACCTTGAGAGTGCGTCAGCGTGGCTTATGTCTTTCCCGGGGCGGTACTCTAATGAACCCTTGTACGCATTGAGGAAAATAGCCCACCGAAGCATCCTTGGGGAAAGGATCTGAGGAGTGGGCTTGTCTGAGGTGAAGATACCCAATAGCGGCTTGTGGTCAGTTACAATGGTCAATGGACTACCATACAGAAAATCATGGAACTTCTTTGTGCCCGCCACAATAGCAAGGGCCTCGCTATCTATTTGGGCATAATTTCGTTCTGTCTTGGACAATGATCTCGAATAGAAGACAACTGGGGCTTCTCGCCCGCCCTCTAACACGTGACAAAGGACCGCCCCCACCCCCACTGGTGAGGCGTCGCAGACTAAGACTACCAGCTTCTTTGGGTTGAAATGGGTTAGAATAGCCTCTGAGGAGAGGAGCTGCTTGAGTTCCCTGAAAGCCCGCTCTTGATTTCCCCCCCCCCCACCGCCAAACCGCATCCTTCTTCAGCAGCCTATGCAGGGGCTCTGCAATCGACGCTTTCCTGGGCAGGAAAGAATGGTAAAAATTCAGCAGCCCCAGGAAGGATTGTAGCTCCGGTTTCGCGGTGGGGCGAGGGGCGTTTTGGATGGATGAGACTTTGGACTCAGCGGGTTTCACCTCCTCAGGAATTATACAGAACCCCAGGAACTCCACTTCTCTTGCCAGAAACACACATTTGTCCCTCCGCACACCCTGAGGTATTCAAGAAGGGGCTCAGGAAGTACAAGGGCCCCCCAGTTTCTTTCGACCTAGACCCGGAGGTCCGCCCAATTAGAATTGGTGAGCGTGGGAATCTTTCCCGCGCAGCTGAAGGCATTTGAGGAATGTGTACCATGTGAGCTGGGCGCTCGCTACTGCACCCGGTGGCCACTAGCTCGCGTCCTCATACAGAAGGTTACAGTGTTACTATTAGAGATTGTTACATCCACTCATTCGTGTGGTTACAATTACATTCAATACACAACAGTTTTAAACATATTAGAGAGTCAGTGGTGGTGGTGGCTGCGGCTGATACACATATCCGAGTATACATTTTCCCTCCTAGAAATCATTTTTTCACAGTTGATGAGTTTAATGACAAACAAGAAAAATACAATTGGCGTGAATTTGTTTAAGGTGGATCCCAGCTTGCCATGAAGTGACCCACACACTGTCATCACAGAGCCATCTCCTGTGGCACTTATGAAATGAGACATGCAGGGTTTAACACTGGGACTGTAATGGACTGCCGCAGCCTTGAGGATATTAACAAGGTGTGCCTTCACAGAATGGCCTTTTCCGCCTCCATGACCGTTGGGAATCAGAATACTTTGGTGAAGTGGTTCCTCCTCCGCTCATTTTGCCATTGGACCCAATATGATGATTTTCAGTTGCATTTCTTCCACTGAGGGGACCATCACGCCACCTAAAGGGGCCAACAGCCCATAGCTGTTGGCCCCTTTACTCAGAGAGTAAAACAAAACAAAAAGATAAAAAATGTTGTGGCACTTTAAAGACTAACTGCTCTATTTTAAGGTGAGCTTTCTTAGATTAAGTCTACTTTGTCACATAACATAATGTTATGTTACGTGATTTAATAAAAAAAATTATTTTAAAAAGTCTACATTGTCAGACATAAGAGTGCAGGCTTAATGGCATCAATGTATACACATCAGGTACAGAGGTATACAGTGGTTAGCGTAACATAAGTATACAAGTTAATCTGGCTTTTTTACAACTGGTAATACCTGTTCTCCAGATGCCTGTTCTTTGGTTTTAAAGTATCATACCCAGGACATGGGAGTAATGAAGACACATAAAAGGCAAGAAGAAAACAACAATAAGGACATTAACAAGATTCCCACCAGTTTTCTAATTTTGCTTAATTGCTTTCAAAGGGACATAAAACAGGTCAAATCTGATCTAGGTTAGTTGGACATACATTTTAGAAGCTTGAATATTACACTTGGAGGAAAATCATATCTGTTTCTTATAATAGCAATGACACTTATATACCGCCCACAGTGCTTAGTGCACTCTGAGTACAAGGTAATTAGTATCCCCCCCAACATGCTGGGTACTCATTAATGCTTCTTACAGATGTAATTAGTATGGATCTCAGATTTTTGTTTTCTTTTAATGTCTCCTACTCACTCTCCTTCTTTGGCTACTTTTTTGTTTTGCTTCAAACATACTCTTTATCAATGTTAATATGAAATACAAAGAGTAGTGTATATAATTGGTGGTCAGAACTAAGAGATTAATTCCCTGTTGAAATAATTTTTCAGTGGCTATGGACAATTACTTTAATAAATAGTTGATACTCAGGTTTCTAATGCTGCAATTGATTGATATTACTGGTACTATTTCTGAATTGTTTAAGGAGGGGTTCCCAACCTTTTTATGCCATGGGCCTGATCACATACCCCAGACAGCTGAGCGGACCGGACCACACACCCCAGAAGCGGAAGCAAGCACATTTACAGCTGTCGTAAACGCATTTATGACAGACGTAAATGTGCTTACTTCCGCATTTATGACAGCCGCGTGCGCATTTACGGCTGACACAACTGTGTTTACAACAACCGCTAGCATATTTACGACTGATGTAAATGCGCCCACTTTCATTTCTGGGTGTAGTGGCAACGTCAGGCCACATGAAATGGTGCCGTGAGCCATAGGTTGGGAACCCTTGGTTTAAGGGCTTGTAGTTTAGAGTATGTTCTTTTTTTAAACATTGGAAACAGTGTAGTGATGTTTGCATGCAGCGTTTCAATCTGAATCTGTTTGACAGGATTGGGATGAGAGAACATTAATTCTATCAAATAATTGACGATGTGATTGATATGGAATTTCATCATGTTTCCAACCCTTTTCTATTTTCAAAGAATGAAATAGCTATAATTCTATTTTCACTGCCTCAAACACGAGAGAATTAAGCAACAGTTCTTGTGTGGTAGTGCATAACAATCACATGGGTGTAATTTGAATGAGTCTTTCTGCCATCACTCAGTAATATATATGTTCATCCTGCTTTGCTAAGAGGTGTAATGCAAGTTGTTTCCTCAATGACTATGCAAATAAAAACCCAGATTATTTTTGCCATTTATATGGTAGCTTGGAAACCAAATAGTAACTCAGCTGGATAGCATATTAGTTCTGCATAAATCATACGACAATGTGTGCAGCTTGCAGAAGGTTGGGAAATAGGTCTATGACTCAAGTAATCACCTGGGTGAAAGTGACCTTGGCTGCTGCTAACACAGGGCTGCCAATGTGCTTCTCTGGGGACATTTTGACTAGAATAAGCTCCCATGATTTAGGATTTCTGAACCATTTATGTGCATTTTCTCCAATTGTGCAATATGTGCACCTTCCATAATACAGATGTGTATACACATAGGCGATTCTGTGTTGAGCTGCTTCTTTGAAGTCTTCAACATACTTCAACATAACATGCTGGAGCATACAGAAAGAGCCTCATAAAAGATTGTGATATTTTTTTAACCACAATTGGGCGTAACCTAGTAATGACAACCTTTTGTTGCCAGCTAATCTTTCTCACACTAGGTCAGGTGAAAAGAACTGCAGAATGAATTTACCAAAAGGTACCTTCATTTTGGCAGTTTCACGTCTGGCCTAGACATGGAAGAAGAAGAACATAACATGCTGCATAAACTTAATTATAATATAGCATTTTAGTGCAACAGACTAAACATGTCAGCTGTTGCAAAAATCTAATATTAGCAACTAAGAGGCAGAGAGTTTTAATGTTATTTTAATCATTGAATTTCTTTGTTGAGAATATAAGCATTACACATTACTTGTTTTGTATGGCCTTTCATAAGCAGCTTCACTATAATATTTTGACTAAACAACAGACTCTTACAGCCAGGATTACAGTATCTTATTTATTTTATTTAAAATATTTATATCCCGCTTCCCTCACTCGAGAGTGACCCAAAGTGGCTAAACAACATAAATTAAAACTGCAGTAAAAACAACTTAACAACCCCCATTAAAAAAAACCATTTAAAACCAACTAAAAACCCTCCCCTCCCAGTATTGTTAAAAAAGAATCAGGACTGCCCAAGATGGGCTAAATGAGCCAGCGGGACTGGGATGTTGATGCATCCATACCCCATGCCCGCTGGCATAGCCATGTTTTCAGTTGTTTTCTGAAGGGGAGCAGCTCCATCAGGAGGCGTAGTTCGAGTGGCAAGAGGTTCCAAAGGGCCGGGGCTGACACGGAGAAGGTCCTTCTCCTGGTCCCTTCAAGGTGGGCTTCTTTCGCTGAAGGAACCATAACCGAGTCCCTCCGGTCTGCCCTTGGTGCATCTTGCCTGGTGCATAGTTAAGGGGCAACTACTTTGGCAAATACATGAATGGTCAGATTTGCATTCTTTTTCATTGACTACACAATGTGCAAGTGTATATGAATCAGACCCAGGGTTTTCCCCTCCAGACTGATTTTCCTCCCTCAGCCACTGCAGCTCTTATCTTTTTAGAGTGAATGCATTCATATTGATTCAGGTGATATGATTGCTTCAGCTTTGTATAATGGCCCTAGTTCTAGGGCATCTAAGAGACTAAAGGCAGGGTGTGGGGAGAGCAAGGAGTCAGAAGAGAGTGAGATGAGGAAATTATTAGCCTTTTCCCAGCTTGTTATCATAGTTCTGCTTGAACTGTTTCTTCTTCAACTCTGGATGGCTGCAGCAAAGCTACCTTAATAAGCCAAACCAGGCTGTTTGCCAGTTTCCTCCTCTCTGTCTGTTGACTCCTGTATCGTTAACTAAACTGAATGTTCAAAGTGAGACACCCAACTTCCCAGGTGTAACTTCGTAGCAGATCCATTCATATTTTGCCCAAAGTGTAGTCATGTATTTAGGGTACCATGTCTTTAGGGTACCATCAAACAGTGCTCTGTATTTTGGACTGCTTATGAAATGACCTGGCCCATAACATTTCCCAGAAGCTAGGCTTCTTCTTCTTCTTCTTTTGTGTCCTGATCAGTCCTTGGACTGCCAAAATGAAGCTACTTTCTTCGCTCTGCCATTGCCTAAACACAAATCCTCGGTACATATATCTGGCAGCAATCAGCAGACCAGCAAATGGGCTGGACTCTGTGTCTCTCTACATTCACACCACGTGTCATTGTCCTCCAGCAGTCCCCACTTGAGCATGTTGGTCTTGCATCTAGGGACTCCAACCATCAGCCTATTTAGATTCCTCCGGGTGACGTAGGGAAGATTGAGATCTTTAGCTATATCCACCTTTAATGTTGTACCTTGTCCAGTGCGCTCCTTCCTCCATCTTCTAATTTGGTTTTGCTCTTGTGTACCCTCAGGAATGTTTGTTCTTGCCATAAAGCTCTTCCTAGATCTGAGCCAGCAGACTTGAGGCTCATATCTGTTCAGAGGATGTCGAGTGTCTGACCAAAGGAACTGATCTATAGGCAATTGTGAGCTAACATGCCCCTTATCCCTGCCTACCTATACATTTTTGGGGTCCCTGTAGGTTGTTTTTTTAGCATGGGTAGAATCATTCTGTTTGAGTTCAGTTTCTGGCATGTTTGATTGTTGGTATTGAACCAAAGCGGCACTGGTCGGTATATTAAAAAATCAATTCCACTTATTGTTTTTCCAAAACAATTCTAATGGTTTGTAAAAAAAGAGGAATTGCTGTGAAAATGAGCTGTACCTGCCAGAGAGCTGTCTCATCATATAACTGGTCACTTTTCAACTGTACCTTGAATCTTTCTACAAGTGAAAACAAAAACCAGAAGTGATACCTCATACAACGTCCAAACGTGGTTCCACAAGTTTGGACTTTATACGGATTTGGACTTTGTATGAGGCATGCAAAATCCTAGCCGCGATGCCTCATACAACGTCCAAATCCTTGCCGTGATGCCTCATACAACGTCGTTTCCATAGAGATACATTGTACTGTAACAGCACAGACTTCAGGGCAAAGTCAAGGAAAGAGATAGGAAACTGACAGAACTTTAAGAAATCATTGTCTAAAGGCTAAATACATTACAAAAACATGTCAAACAACCCTGATTGTCCAAGAACCTGAAGAATGCTGCAAAAATCCCAGGAATGCTTCTAAAAATTCTGACGAATTTTTTTTTAAAAAAATACAAAATCGCGCTCAAAAACACTCTTCGCCTCATGCAAAACCCACAGGAGCCTTGCACGCATGTGTCCCGCCTTTTATACTGCGCAGGCACAATGCAACCTGGGAAAAACCCAATGCCTCATACAAAGTCGCACGACTTTGTATGGGGCAACTTTTTTCAAGGAATTAGGCGATATTGTATGAATCCGATGTTGTATGAAGCGGACTTTGTATGAGGTATTACTGTATATAAAGTGCTACTTTGGTTCAGTAAGGATACATTAGATAAAAAGCCTGGCTCGAAAGCCAGTCGTATCAGACTCTAGGGTTCAGTGTTCATCTCCGCTTATGGCCAACGGGCCAGTGTTGTCTGTCTCTGCAGACGTTTGCATGGTTTTGTGGCAGCCATGACTAGACACTGGAATGCACAGAATGCTGTTACTTTCCCACTGAAGTAGTACCTATTTATCTACTTGTAATTGCTTGCTTTCAAACTGCTAGATTGGCAGGAGCTGGGACAAAGATGGAAACATACTTTGTCATGCAGCACTATAGTCTGCAACTAGAAGTGCAACCGAAAGTGATCGGCCTTTTTTGTTGTTAAGTTCAGCATCTTAACCACTAAGCCATTACAATTTGCCAAGGATATATTAGACCAGTGATAAAATAATCTACTTTGTATTATTGCCTTAGTTTCAAAAATCTGCTTCTTCTGCCAGGAATTGTTTTTTTTCAGCTCTATGAAGGGCTCATTGGTAAATACTGCATGCTTACTCTAAAGCAAAGGTCCCTTCTTGTCTTGCAGAATGTTGTTTTACTCTTCTGCACAATAAACACAGCATTACCATGCAGTTGTACTACATTTTTTAATCATTTGAACTAAACCATTTCCAAACAAAATATTGCATAAGTCATATCTCATTAACCTTCTTTTACATTAGTTCTAATGCACTGCACTTTTAACAATTACCAAGGTTAATTTGGATGATGTAATGCCACCTATGTTTGTTCTTCATAATACTGTACAAGCTTGTTTACCATGCAAATCTGAAATATGAATGTGTCATCTGTAGGGCATTTTTCCCTGGGAAGATTTGCATTCTCTTTGTGTGTACCTGCAGGGGAAAAGCATATATTTTCCTGAGAGAAGCAACCCTTTCCCTACTTTGAAGAAAGGAAGGGTCTGTGAATTATGTCCAGAAGCACTCTGAGAGTAAAATATCTCATTCTAAAGTGGTCCAATAAGATAAATATCCTATTTAAGAATAAAAAGGTCACCCTTGCTTGAAAGCCAGTTGTATCTGACTCTAGGACTCAGTGCCCGTCTCAGCTAATAGCAAAAGAGCCCAGCACCATCTGCATTTGCAGACATTTCCGTAGATATGTGGCAGACATGATGAGGCACCAGAGTGCACAAAACAGTGTTTACCTTTCCACCGAAGTGATACCTGTTTATCTACTTGCGATTTCTTGCTTTCAAACTGCTAGGTTGGCAGGAGCTGTGACAGAGACAGAAGCTCACTCTGTCGTGCAGCACTCGGGTCTCAAACTGCTGACCTGCCAAACTTCTAGTTGTCAAGTTCAACTTCTTGACCACTAAGCCACCACAGTCACTTTATTTAAGAATAATTGTTCAATAAAATTATTACACTGCCCAACAATGATTTTGCTACTGGGAATAACACGTGATTTACGTGATGTTGAGTCTGCTGATTCCAAATCTGAACTCAGAATTTGACTATCACATACAGATTTTAAGTTACAGGCATGCTATAGCAGTTCAAATGGTATTGGGTAATGTATTTTTACATGGGAACATTATAACAGTTGCAGCTACCACTATACCTGCTGCCGCCCCCGCTGAATCATGTCCCCTGGTGGCACGCATGTTCCAGGAGCATCCGGGCATGTCTGGGCAAGTCAGTGAGCTGATGTCAGAAATAGGTATATAAGGTGAGATGGACCAAGGGCTTGTGTCTAGTGCAAAAACATCTTATTGGATAGTACCTAATACCATTTGAACAGTGTTTTGAGCTAAAGATGAGTAGGCGCAGCTGTGTTAATAAACTGGACAATTTTTGCTACATTTGTGGCAAATATACCCCGCGTGATCAACGCAAGAACCTAACCAAGAGGGTGAGATTTGCTTAAGATCCTGTCAAAAACCAGAGACCGTTTGAGGCACTGTAAAAATATTTACTTCCAGAGTAAACCTTCTGATCGTTTTATTATAACAAATGTATAAGTCACTGATAGTCTCTTAAATAACTTGCAATAGACCAATAAATTCAACAAAAAGTCTTTCACTCTTGTTAACTTTACAGAGGATATGGATAATATATAAAGTCTGTCAACTAGGAAAACAAAATAAGTATATCTTGTTAACTTCACAAAAAGTGGATAATGTAACGAAATATTTTCGTTACTCCTGAGGAAGATTATCATTGAAAAATTGAATGCCGGATCATATTTTGAGTTGTTCTATATATGCAATATTTGAGTTGTTCTATATATGCAATATTTTTGAGAAGCAAACAAGATATAAGATTTTGTGAGTTGTGCTATATATGCAATATTTTGAGAAGATTTTTCATGCTGATACACTTAAATTATCCATTATACATTGATACACTTCAACATCCAGTGTTGTGTCCCTCTGCTTTTTTATTTCTATCTCCCTATGAATGATGTGGTTATTTAAAATCCTTGCAAAGCATAAGAATAAACCCATAAGTGTAGAGGCTATATAATTCACGTCACCAATAATATTTTTGTTTATAATTTAGGATACGTTAAACAAGAAAAGCTATAACGTATCAGTTTGGTGGGTATCAGTTCGGTGGGTGTGCCACGTTTTATGTTTCCTGTTGCTCAAATAGCTATAATAGTAATACACGTGTGTATGTAAACAGATGGAAAGAGTACAGAAATGTCATTACATTGTCTCAAGCTTTGGAATGGGTGGGGTATAAATACATCTATTTTTATGTTCAAACAGTATTAAAACACGGGTTACACCTGTTCTGTTTCCCCACAGTTAACCTTGGAGGTATGTTCTGACAACAGTGCAGTCACAGTTTTAAAAATGGAATGTTCATATGAATTTGAATCAACATGGCGCCTGCTTTTGCATCCTTTAACCCAGTTCAGATCTGTTTTAACTTTTGGTGTCTTTCTTGTATCTCCAGTAAAGGATTGCCATCAAGTTCAACGTTCACTTTAGAAGACAGTGCTATCTGCTTGACTTCAGAACAGAGCACAGTAGAGACAGAGAATGATAATGCTTCTGTATTGGATGTATATTTAGTAAGTTCTCCAAATACATTGCTTTAATTTTTACTATAATGTATTTTTAAATTGCTAGCTTTTGATTCATTGTGGGTTGCATTCTACTATTGTCAGCTTTAAACATTTTACTCTTAAATGCATTTATTTTGTGTTATGAAAAGTGCTGCAATCCATATACATCCCACTGAGAAGTTTTGGAAGTCAGCATGTATACAGGATTCATTACTGTATATTTGAAAGTGAGGAACCATAAAAGCATACAAGACTTAAAGCATTTCTGTGATACCAGGTTTATTTATGTGCATATACAGAATGAGTATTAGATTAGCATTCTGGTGTTAATACTGTGGAATTGGCTCAAGTGGTCAAGACACTGAACTTGACGACTGGAAGGTCGGCAGGTCAGCAGTTCAAGACCCGAGTACTGCATGACAGAGTGAGCTTCCATCTCTGTCCCAGCTCCTGCCAACCTAGCTGTTTGAAAGCAGAAATTGCAAGTAGATAAATAGGTACCACTTTGGTGGGAACGTAAACCGCGTTCTGTGCACTCTGGTGTCGTAGTCATGCCTGTCACATGTCCATGGAAATGTCTGCAAATGCAGACAATGCTGGCTCTTTGGCTATAAACAGAGATGAGCACTGTACCCTAGAGTCGGATATGACTGGCTTTCGAGCAAGGGTGACCTTTACCTTTATTAATACTTCAAAAGATTTATGTTTCCTATCAGGTTCTTAGAGGAACTGTAATTTCATAGGATCTCCTGTAGACAATAATATCCACTCTGCCTCTCTTCCCAATGCAGCTTGGAAGTCTGCCTCAAATGCATGGACTTGATTCGATTCATTGTTCACATCCCAGGGCTCCATTAGCATATCCTTAGGGAAGGGGGCGATGATGGATGAGCCTTGTTTGAAAAGACTCCCTAAGAGTTTGCTTCAGTGAATCTTTGTAATAGAAAAGAATCTTCCAGTCTAGATTTTCGAAACCCATCAACTCAGTCTATCAATCTCTCTTCATAACCCATATGCCAGGGGTTGTCAACCTATGGACCATGGGCCAGATCCAGCCCACAGCACCAAATAATCTGCCCCCCTCGCTCCAGTCGCCACAATCAGCTGCAGACTCATTTACAGCTGTCGTAAACATGTTTACGACAGCCGTAAATGGCGGGGGGGGGGGCACCAGTCCAGCCCCCTCAACTGTCTGGAACATAGTTTGGGAAATGCTTCGAAACCATCCCAGGAGGGAGGCAAGTTTATACTATGAGGCACTACTTTGTTCTCTTTTGACTGTGTCCTGACCTTCTGAAATACCACTAATTTCAAAGATTCTAACCTTTAAATGGGGATTCCCCCACCCCAACTGTTATTTGTTGCCTTTCTCATGTTGGTATATTTTGTATGTGTTTATTTTACTACATAACCATATACATAACTACAAAAGGGCTACCTCTAGAAATGTTGCTGCCTAGGGTGAAGAACAAGATGGCACCCCTGCATACTCTCCAAAGCTGATCAGACTGGGAGCTGAATTTTGTTTCAGCATTAGTTGTAAAATAATATCCTGTACTGCAGCTGAAATGGAGAAAATAGAATAAAAGGAAGATGGAGACAGTATACCAAAGAACTATACAGAAGAGATAGAAAGATGACAGGCCCATTTGAAGAAGAATCCTATGCTGAAGAGCTTCTAGTTCTAGAAAGTAAAACTGCTAAGAAGAAATAAATCACCAGGGGTGGAAGAGATACCAATAGAACTATTACAAGCCACCCTAACAGAATCTCTTAAAAATATGTCAACAAACCTGGAAGAAAACCCCAATGAACTACTGACTGAAAATGTTTGATATACATTGCAATCCTCTAGGAAAGAGCAGATGCCAAGGGGTGCAGTAACTATAAAACCATTGCTTTAATTTTCCATGCAGGCAAGACAGAATGGTTTCCTATTGGCAAAGATGTCAGACAAGGATGCATTTTATCCCTTTATCTGTTCAGTCTGTACACAGAACATATAATATGGAAAGCTAAACTAGAATCAGATGAAGGAGAATTGAAAATTGGTAGAAAAATATCAATAATTTAAGATATGCAAATGACACTATCTTACTAGCAGAAAACAGCAATGATTTTTTTCTTGTCGGTGTTATTCCCTTTATCTGAGAAGGCATTATTCTGAGCATTAAAAACAAAGATTTTTCATACTGTAGCACATGAAGATTGGTCTAGTAAGAAGAGAAAAATAAAGAGAGGGATGTATCCAAGGATTGTTTATAGCATGTATCTGCTCCACATGCTCTCTGACATATTCTGCTGATACATGCTTCAGAAGTTTCTCTGATGCTGAAAACATGTTCAGAATGCACCGCTTAGTAGCACGTTGCTTTCTTGGAAACTAAAAATACTGCTGTCAAACATAATTTCTGCTCACTATATGATCTAGGTTTGGAATATAGGGAATGGTGTACTATGTGCTAGTCTCAAAGATATGGCACTAGTTTCTCATGTTTAGTCTTCTACTTCCAATGGCTTTATAATCATATTTTTTGTTAACAATGAAGAATGCTGTATTTTAATAGCAGTTGCATGAGATCCTCTAGTCAGTACTACAATAGTCCTATTCATGTGTAATTGGTAAATAACATGCTGTGCAGTGTCACAAATATCTCATGCAGTATCTAATTATCCAACACAATATGTCCCTTATGTCTTATGCCAGGAACATAGAATGATTATCAGCCTTTTGAGTGTAATTTGTAGTTGTTGAGTATACTTTTCTCCACTAAATGTAAGGAATGGCGGTGGCGTGGAGGGAATACCATTCTGGCCCACCAACAGTCTGAGGGAGCCTGATCCAGCCCCCAGCTTAAAAAGTTAGAGAACCCCTGGCATAATAAGTTGCAACTAAAGTAGTCCCTTTTGAATCAGTGAAACATATGGAGGAATTGACCTACTAAATCCCCATTGATGCAGTGGGCCTACTCTAGTTCAGTTATTACATTAAGTAACAGGATTTTGGCTATTATATTAAATAACAGTATGGTAGCTACACAAAAAAGTCTGTTCAGTTACTGCGCTGGTGAAGAAAAATAGCTTATGAAGGAAAAGGAGTTAATTTTCAACAACATCAGCAGTTTTGATGAGATAATACTGTATGTTGTCCAGATTTGCTTCCCCTCCCCCATACCTGTCAAGTTTTGGACATGAAAATAAGGGAAATTTTGGCCCATGCCCCTCTCCCTGGGGCCATGCCTCTCTCCCCCAGGCCACACCCCCACCTCCCAAAATCCAGGCACACCCAAGAGCCTAGAAGAAGAGGAGCCACCAGAGCCAGGGAGGAGTGTTGGGCTCCCCCTAGTGGAGGAAGAACCACCCCCTAGGTACTCCCCTTAACACGACTGTTTCCCCTCACGGGGAAGAAGGCAGCCAGCAAGCCAAGCTTACTGTACTAATTCTATTTTAAATTTCCCCCTATTCTCTGCTGACTGAATTTCATATGGTGATCTTTCATGGAACTGTTTTTTACAGTTTAAGCACTTAATTGTCTACTGTCTAAGCCTTGTGTGCATCAATTTCATATTTTAAAATTCTGTGTTTAAGAGAAAACCACGGAAGTATCCTGTTTATGTTGTATGCAAATATACTTGAAGCTGATTGGCTCATTGTCTTCCCTTTAACACTCTTATTCCCAGAAGCCCAAATCAGCACTCCTGCTGATCAGGGCCTCTGGGAATTGAAGTTCAAGAACAGCTGGAGGGCCAAGACTGCCCATCACTGGCCTATGGGGTGGTTCTTTCTCCACCAGGGGGAGCCCAATACTCCTCTTCTCTGGCTCTGGTATGAAGCACAAACCTCATGAATTAAGATATAATAATATATGGGAGATTTACATGCCCCCTGGGTTTTTAAAAAAATACAAGAGATTATTTTTAAAAAGTGACGGCGGGAAGAAGGGCAGGGCTAAATTATGGGGTTTTCCAGGGCAATACGGGATACTTGACACCTATGCTTCCCCCCTAAAATGAGCTTTTCTTTCTTTTACAGTAGACCATAAAAAGAAGAAAAGATGAATTTTAAAAATCAATATATTTGAAGAAAAGCACTTTCTGTACTCCAGATGTATGAGCAAAATGTTGCTGACCTGATGAAGTAAAAGTTTTAATCAACAGAAACTCTATCAAGAACAGCACAGGAATCTAGAATCATAGAAGTAACACCTTAGGCTCAACAGATGAGATATGAAACATTCCACACTTGGACTATGACATGCTCTTGCCTGCTGAACTGTGAAGAATTCCATATATACAGTCTACTTCAAGCTGCTTACTCTACTATCACCAATCATCTTTTTAAGGATGTGAAAAGTGATATTTTCCTATTGGCCCTTATGTGCTTTTTCATTTGCATGTTTTCTGTGATTATGCACAAATTATCTAATCTGCTTTGCTTATTTAAAAGCCATCAATACAAGGGTGATTATTGCATAAATCAATTCTGCTTCCTCACAGAATTATAATTGCTCACCTATTAATTTCACACAAGGGTTAGTGTAATATGTCTGCACATACTTTATGAAAACTGTCTATATAAATAAATTTTCACTGTTTATTAGTGAAATGAAGAAAAACTATTTATAACAAGGCCTTATGTTGTGTACATATATTGTCTTTGAAATATTTGTGATTAGATATATTGCTTGTAAATGATAAAGTTACATAATTTATTTAGCATATTCTACTGTAAACTCTAGTTTTATTGAAAGAAATAAAGTATTTTGTTCTCAGACCAAGTGCCTGATTGTGTTGTGCTTATCCCACAATGCATAAGAGCTGTTCTGAATCCTTTGTCTTGGAGTAATGGAAAACTGCAAAAGTAATTTGTGAGGCTTGATAATTTTGCAGACCTCTCAACATGGAACTCCTCTCAAAGTGGAAAAGCTGGTTCTTCACTAGTTCATGTAGGTGCAATAAGCTGTGAAACTACACTGAAGACATTTTTCTTATTAAAAACTATGCTTTTAACATGGAATCTTGTAACTACATTGGTACATCGCTTAAAGAACATAATGCGTTCCACAGGATTGCTTTTTAAGCGAGTTTGCTCTTTAAGCAAAACACCATTGTAAGTGACCAATTGTGACTTATGGTGGGGGGGATAGCGAGCCCCAATTTAGTTGTTAAGTGAGTTTCAGTTGGTTTTAGATGTTAAGCAAGGTGACCATTCAGAGAAAATTCTGCTCTTTAAGCGAGTTAGTCTCTAAGCGAGGCGCTCTTTATGCGAGGTTTTACTGTATTTTCTTAGAAATCAGTCCCACTGACTTTACCCTTGCAGTTGAAATGACTACAGTTCCTGAATCAGTATCGTATGTAACTGCAGTCGCTGAAAAATTAGTGTATCCTTACACTACTTTAGTTACTTTCGAACAGGCATCCATATGGTTGCAGAAGTTCCTGGTTTCTGACATTGTGTTTTCAGAAAAATATGCATCTATAGCATTCCGTGTGCTCCAGTGTCTAGTCATGCCTGCCACATGACCACGGAAACGTCTGCAGAAGCAGACATCACTGGCTCTTTGGATGTAAACAGAGATGAGCACTGCACCCTAGAGTAGGATATGACTGGCTTTCGAGCAAGGGAAACCTTTACCTTTAGCAGGAGTTCTCAACCTTTTAAAGCCGGGGGCCGGGTCAGGCTCCCTCAGACAGCTTCAGGGGCTGGACGGCCATTTTGCCCTTCCTTCACCACATGGCACTTCCTGGTGTGGTGGTGGTGGTGGGCCACATGAAATGGTGCTGCAGGCCACATCTGGCCCATGGGCCACAGGTTGAGAATCCCTGATCTATAGAGTAGTGGTTTAGATATCTGGCTTTAGAGGCAGATATTGGTAGTTTGATTCCCCACTGTGCCTCCTGGAAGAAGAGCCAGCCCATGTAGCTGCGAGAAAGTAGCACAGTCCCAAGACACTCCCAGAAGAAAGAAATACTGTAATGTAAGGATGTGCCATTGGAGACTAAGGCTTAAATCATCCACACCAGTATTTCTTGATTATTATGTACAGTGAAGAAAGCTGACAGGAAGGAAATGATTCATTTGAAATATGGTACTGGAGGTACACTTTACCTGCACCCTGAATTGTCAGAAAGATGAACAAGTGGGTCCTAGAGCAAATCAAGCTTCTGGAAGCAAAAAAAACAACAACCATGAAACAGAGGCTGTCCTAATTTGGGCACATCAATTTCCTATTCTTTCATGTCCAGGTCAAACGTTAAAATGCCCAAATGAAACCACATCCTTTGCTTTGTCCTTGGCCAAACTTAAATCCTCACTGGCACATGTTTCTGGTAGTAATCGGCAGACAAGTAGATGAGCCGGATTCTGTTTTCTCCACATTCATGCAGCATGTTGTCCGCTAGCCACCCCCTCGTGAGCTTGTTGGTCTTGCATTTAAGGACTCCAACCCTCAGCCTATTCAGGGTCTTCCAAGTGACGTAGGGGAAGTTGAGCTCCTCAGCCATATCCTCCATTAATGTTATTCTTTGTCCAGGTTGCTCCTTCCTCCATCTTCTATTTTGGTTTTGCTCTTGCGTTTCCTCAAGAGTGTTCATGAAGCTCTTTCTGGATCTCAGCCGGTGGACTTGGGGCTCATATGTATTCAGAGGATGTCGAAGGTCATTCTCTTGCTTCATTCTCTTGGTGCCCACTGTTACTTCTCTCATCTTCTTCTTGTGCCGTATCCGATTCCGAATATTGACAATCCTCATGGTGATCAGCCATGAAGACTGTCCTGCAAATATAGTGCAGTGGCCTTTCATCTGCCTTCTGCATCGCAGCATGACACCTGTACCACTGATTCAATCCCGCAAGTCACTTTCTGGTCCTGAGCCCTTTTGACACACAAAGTCCTCATCGGCTCCAGGCAAATATTGATGAAGCTGCTGCCCTCCATTAAGATGGATTCAGGTGGGATTTAATTCACTTGGAGACCATTACCCTTCCCTGTGGACTTCGCCAAGGCTGTTAGTCCTCAGGGTGGTCAGGTTAGTTAACCGCTGCCTGGCGCTCAGCATTGAGTCACTGGCAGTATGGTCTACTCTATTACCATAGCAGGATAAATTGGCCAGACTGCCGGGTTATCTTTGGTTGAGGAATACCAAGAAGAGGATATACAGGTGAAACTCGGAAAATTAGAATATAGTGCAAATGTTCATTCAGTTCACTAATGCAACCTGTTGGTGAGTTCATTCTGCTGTTCCTACCCCTCTAAAAGAACCACAGCTTGAGTTTGCAAATGCTGAGCAGGGCTGTTGACTGCAGGACCTTTGGGAGATCGCTCATTCATAGTAAAGGTAAAAGTTTCCCTTGCTCGAAAGCCAGCTGTATCCGACTCTAGGGTGCAGTGCTCATCTCTGTTTCAAAGCCGAAGCGTCAGCGCTGTCTACTTTTGCAGACGTTTCCGTGGTCATGTGGCAGGCATGACTAGACACCGGAGCGCACGGAACGCTGCTTACCTTCCCACCGAAGTGGTCCCTATTTATCTACTTGCAATGTCTTGCTTTCGAACTGCTAGGTTGGCAGGAGCTCACTGGGGACAACAAAGACGGGAGCTCATTCCGTCCTGCAGTACTGGGGAATCGAACTGCTGACCTTCCCGCCTCCCAGTCAGCGTCTTTAGCCACCTGAGCCACTGCATTCATTCATTCCTAGGGTCGCCCTAAATCGGAGGCGACTTGGAGGCACAAAACAACAATAATGGCGAGGAAAGGCAGGAATGGCGCAGTCTGGGGTAGGCTTCTGTTTACATGGATTCCTTCAGACTCAGTCATCGCCGATTTGACATGTGTGTGTTTGTGTGTGTTTGTGTTTGTTTGTGTGTGTGTGTGTGTGTGAACCGGATGCTTCCGGCCCCGAACGAATTTTCTTTTCGGAAACGTCAAATAAACACGTCCTAAAGCGCCCGGGGTGGGCGCGATCAATGTCCTTCTCCTCGGCGCCACCAGAGGGCACCCGCGCGCCTCGGCCCGGGCCCCTGCTGGCGCTGCTATGCTGGCCTGGTTTACGCTTTCCTGGCGAGAGGCAGTGCCGCCTCCGGAGAGGCCGGGCCTCGTCGACTGTCCGCAGCATGTGGAGGCCGGGCACAGGCGGCTGCCGCCTCCTCCTCCTGGGCGCCTCCCGGGTCGCGACCCGAAGCCTCGGCAGTGGGGGCGCCGCCGGGGGGCGGCAGCGGGAGCCCCCCAGCAAGGCTGCGCCTGCCTTTCCTCTCCACTGGACGGTGAGTGGGGGGGGGGGGGGGGGGGCTGCGTGGCGCAGGCAGGGGTGCCCAAAGTTAAACGCGGGGGGGGACTGTCGGAAAGGGGAGGTTCGCCATGAGCGCTTGGCGAGAAGCAACCCGCGATGGCGAACCTTGGCACTCCAGATGTTCCTAGACTTCAATTCCCAGAAGCCCCCGTGAATCCACAGGGACGGGTTTACTGCGATTCACCCGGCCCGCGCCGCCCTCGTCGCTCCCGGAAGCGGAAGTAAAACGCGCCCGCGCGGGCGCGTTTTACTTCCGCTTCCGGGAGCGACGAGGGCGGCGCGGGCCGGGTGAATCGCAGTAAACCCGTCCCTGTGGATTCACGGGGGGCTTGGGCTTCTGGGAATTGAAGTCCAGGAACATCTGGAGTGCCAAGGTTCGCCATCGCGAGAAAAAACCGAGGAGTGATTGCCCGCCTTTCCTCTGGGACCATTGCGCTTCAAAAGGGTGTTTCTTTTTTGTTTGCCTTGACAAGACGGTGGGGTGGGGGCAGGGAGGTTTCTCTGCTTTTGGGTCGGGGAAAGGTTTATGCAGCCCTCTGGGTGAAGCTGGAGAAATGGGTGTCCTTGTTTTGAGTCATCATATGGCCTGAAAGATGGGCCGCAGTGACTAGTGGCTTAGTGGTGGCTAAGTAGCTTGAAGACTGGAAGGCCGGCAGATCAGCAGTTTGAGACCCGGGTGGTGCATGACAGAGTGAGCACCCGTCGTCTGTCCCAGCTCCTGCCAACCTAGTAGTTGGAAAGTAAGAAATTGCAAGTTGATAAAGAGGTCATGCCTGCCACATGACCATGGAAACATCTGCAGAGGTAGACGATTTTGTGTTCTTTCCCCCCCCCCCATCCCCCTGCGCAGTAAAATACTGTAATATACAGGTGAAACTCGGAAAATTAGAATATCGTGCAAATGTTCATTCAGTTCAGTAATGCAACTTAAAAGGTGAGACAAATATATGATAGACTCATTACACGCAAAGCAAGATAGTTCAAGCCTTACTTTGTTATAATATTTATTTATTGTAACTTATATCCCGCCCTCTTGCCCTAGGGCCACTCAGGGCGGCGCACAATCACAAAAAAAATATTTTTAAAAGCCATAAAAACTATACTCATGATATTGATGCTTATGGCTTACAACATATGAAAACCCCAATCTCATGTACCCCATAATCATCACATAATCTCATGTATGCTGTATGCCATGATCATCACAATTATGAATTAAGGCATGACATCCCTCGCTTTGCATGAAGTGAGTCTATGTCATATATTTGTTTCACCTTTTAAGTGAGATGAATGGACATTTGCACAATATTCCAATTTTCCAAATTTCACCTGTAAATCATTAACCATTGGCGGCACTTTCATGACATTCTTGATCTTTTGTACCCTGTCTCCAGGAAAAAAAATTCACCCTGCTAGTAATGCCATGTACTAGTTTATTTTAATATTTATTTCCAGTTTGCGGTGTTGAATACTTGTAGTTTGTTGATAACTCAGTTTTCTAGCTGGGCAGCAGTTCTTTTTAATATAAATGCTACTTTTAATAGCAAAATATACAGAGTCCTTGAACACATATCTTATTTGCTTCCCAAGCCCTCGTATATCGTGTTGAAAAATGAAATTATGATGGTCTTATACACATTGTTAAAGCAGGTGGGGTTGTTTGTTTGTTTTTTGTATCATCAAATAATTCATCTATCGCACATTAGCTCTGACCATATCCTTCTGAAAAAAGCAAACTGAGAAGTTGTTCAGGAAAGCACAAATCCCAGACATGAGATATTGAGAATATGCTGGTTTACTAGATGTTTTTTCACCTCGGCTGTCACAGAGATCAAACAAATGTTTGTAAGGCAAGAAATAAATAACATTGTGCAATCTGCTAAATATACCTATATTTCGCAGACCTGAAGATGAGCTGATGAAAAGTGAATTCAGGGCCATTAAGTTATGAACTTATTATGCAAGCAAATATTGTTAATAGTTCTGTTGGATTATTTATGTACTTCTGCTGCTAACAAAAATACACGGGGGTCAGTCATTTTGGTGGGACTTCCCCAGATAAAGAACTCTGAAGGACATTTATGGCTCTTGCATCTAGCCTTCTGTTGAAGAATATTGTTATCTTTTCCACTAAAATATTTGATGCTTATTTCTTGGCAGGATTCTCACCCACAACCTTTAGGTCATATTCTAATGGTCAAAGCCAAACACATTCATCTTATATGGTCAAGAAACACAGGAACTCTGATTGACAAGAGGTAAGTTGCACATAGAATTGGCCACCTAGTAACTGTGGGAATTTCACAGACGTAAATCAGTTCACATTATAATATTACATTCTAAAATGAGAATTTTGCTTTGCCATTCACTGAGTGGGAAAATGAAACCTAGTGCCTGTGGTATTCTTGTAAAGCAGGAGTTCACAACCTTTTAAAGCCAGGGGCCGGATCACGCTCCCTCAGATACCTTCGGGGCCAGACGGCCATTTTGCCCTTCCTCCACCACATGGCACTTCCTGGTGTGGTGGAGACCGGGGGGTCACATGAAATGGTGCCGTACGCTGAGAATCCCTGTTGTAGAATATGAGTTGCTAAAAGGATTCACTATCATGGTTTCCAAATACAGTGGAACCTCATACAACAATCGCCCCGCATAGCAACGAAAATGTATAACAATTAGGTTGGGGGGGGGGGATGGCGTCGCACATAACAATTTTCCCTATGGAAAAAATCATACAACAATTTTTCAGTGGGGAAAACCACTTAACAAAAAAAATCATTGTACAATGCATTCCATAGGGAACATCGCTGTACGATGCATGTATTGTAAAGCAATTTTTTCATACAACAAGGAGCCCCGTGGAACGGATTAAAATCGTTGTATGAGGTACCACTGTAAAGTATTTCTGCTACCAGGGTTGCTTTGAATAACAAAATGAGGAAGAGGGAAGTACTTCTACTTTGTCCTTCTTTAAAATTGTTTGCAGGATCTTTTTCAATAGATGCTGAAGGCAAGGAGCAAATGGAAGATCCTGTCTTCCAGTTGGACTTGATTCGTAGGACACTGGATTTTGTCTTACGTGAATAATAGTTTAAACAGTATATTTAAAATTAAACTGTAGGGCACACAAGACTTCTACTATGGCCAGACTTTTCCTGCAGGTGCTGCATTTTCAACCATAATTTTTTTAATCATTAGGACAGTGAAAGAGGACATATTTGATTAGTTTAATAGCAATCAATCACACTTATATACCACCCCATAGCACTTAGTGCACTCTCTGGGCAGTTCACAAGTTAATTAGAATTTTGCCCCCAACATGTTGGGTACTCATTTTACTGACCTCGGAAGGATCGAAGGTTGAGTCAACCTTGATCCCTGATCAGGATCGAACTCACAACCTTTTGGTTGCAGGACAGCAGTTTAACCACTGCACCACCAGAGCTCATAGGAATTTGTAACTTCCAGGCTACAGGTTAATTAATAGTGGTTTCCACTTTTAAAATAGTCATGACAGCTCATTTCTTAATATCAGTTGAGGCTATCTCAGATATAGTCAAAGAAGATGTAGGGGAAAATTAACATACATAATACTACCCAGTTAGCATGCGCATTGGAGGATTTATGTTGGGGTGGGGAGATAAGCCTACTTCTCCCAAAACCTAGCATCAGTATATGCTGAGCCATTAAGAGGTTGTATGATCTGTTTCCAGCTGATTATTTCAATATCTTGTATTCTTTGTGTTGCCTGTTTTTAATGTGCAGTTGTTGGAAATGGTAGCAACATTATTTATTTATTTATTTATTTATTAAATTTGTATCCCGCCTTACTCGCACAAGTGCGACTCAAGGCGGCTTCCAAACAAAAGTAAATATAATATACAAACATAATATGCAATAAACAATAATACATGAAATATACATGAGAATATAACAAAGCAAAATTATGATAAGATACAACAACAATACTAATACAATTCACAATGTACTTTACAACAAAAAATATCAAAATCACAGAAAGGTATAGCAATACCACAATAAATGATGCTGCATCAAAGGTTTGGTGTAACCAGGAATTGATTTTAGCGTGGGAGGATTGTGAGCTGCATTTAGTTCTGGTTTTAAAAATAAATGAATGGGTTCACAATTATTTAATTCTTTTTTAAATCATTTATTTTTATTATACAGAAAAATTAAAGCAAATAAATATAAAAATCAGTTGTGATAGTAAACAGCACTTGATCATGTTTACGGTAATTACACATATCTATTCTAATACAATCTGATATGTATTATCCTAAAATTCTACAGTTGCTGCTTAAGTAACCTTATAGTCTCTTGGTAAGTCCAGTTAATCATTAATAGGTAATCTACAAATTGTAATTTTCCGTAAAGGACTTACTTGCATATTTAGAACTCCGTGAAATGTTCCCAACACCATATATGGGGCCACTATTTTCATTCATCAAAATATTATTTCATTATATCATTTCAATAGTCATCACTATCTTTCCAGAATTTCACCATTTCTTGTGCAGGTTTAAATCTGGAATTCTTTTTCATCACATATTCAATAAGAGGTTTCCAGATTTCTCAAAACTGATTTTTCTTTATTAATCCTTTCTTAACCTTAAGTTCCTATGTTAATTTATCGGTCAAAGCTGTACAATTATTTAATTCTAATGATGCACATTTTACGCTAGGCCAGTGATGGCGAACCTATGGCACGGGTGCCAGAGGTGGCACTCGGAGCCCTCTCTGTGGGCACCCGTGCAGTCACCCCAGCACAGAGTTTGCCCCACCCCTTTGCCCAGCAGCCCAATAAGAGTGCTTCCTCCCTCCCCCAGCACAGAGTACACCCCACCCCTCTGGCCAGCAGCCCAATGGGAGTGCTTCTTCCCTCCCCTCAGCACAGAGTTCACCTTGCCCCTCTGCCCAGCAGCCCAATGGGAGTGTTTCCTTCCTCCCCTGTTGCTGTGTTGGCACTTTGTGATAAATAAGTGGGTTTTGGTTGCAGTTTGGGCACTCAGTTTCTAAAAGGTTCGCCATCACTGCGCTAGGCTCTGGTGAATTTCAAAGAGCTAATGAAAAAACAATGTTGATTCTATGAGGTAGAAATCTACCTGCTCTTGATTTACACTGCTCGGTTTTGAAAGGTGCCACTCCTTGATTGGATAGTAGTTTTTTTTAAAAAAAGTTAATGTTAATATAATTAAGCATGTGCTATCTTTCAAGAGAAGTTTTCTCTCGTACACAGATGCTTTTTAAAAGAAATTGTGCCTGCTATCACATAAAAAGTGAAAATAAATACTTTTTTTTATTTTCCCAGGCAAATCTGTGTAAATTTATTCAGTTACAGGGCCAACAGTTCCTTAATCAGATAGCTGTTTGATAATAATCCATAGAAATTGCTGAGCAACATGTGGTTGTTTAAATCTCAGTTGAACAAAATCTCTGGGGTTCCCCCCCCCCCCTGGTTTTATGTACTGCTGACAGATTTGTCCTTAGCCTTGATTTTGCCTATTTACCCTGTGCTACTGAGGTCTTAGCCAGCTGCCTTCCACAAAAACTCATACCAAACAGCATTTGCAAGCCTTTAAGGCTTCTTGTTTTAAGGGGAGCAAATCTGAATGAGTTTTTCTTTTCATGTCTTTTACAGCTCATTAGATGAAACTACATATGAAAAACTTGCTGAAGAAACCTTAGAGTCGTTAATGGATTTCTTTGATGATCTGACAGACAAGCCTTGTACTCCTGAAGATTATGATGTCTCCTTGGGGGTATTTTACATTGTTTTTTTTAAAAAAATTAAATTGTAAATACCATAAGACGCACTTTTTCTCCCCCAAAAGTGGGGAGAAAATGAGGATGCGTCTTATAGTCCAAATGCTGGTCTTCGACCAGCTGTGGCTGTTGTAAAACGATATTTTACAAGAGCCGCAGCTGGCCGAAGACTACTACTGCCGCCTCTCAGATGTTCGGGGCAAGGGGGAAAACATATGAAAAACAAGTGGCCACTAGAGGGCGAAAATCGCAATTTCCCATTTAAATGCATTGGAAATAAATTTCTTGTATTCAAAAGTTTTCTGTTTGTATGTTCCCAATGCATTTAAGTGGGAAACCAAACCTGTGCTTAAAAAGAAAGGGTTTCACTTACCTTGATGCCTTTGTCTCTACTCCACATAGACAAAATGGAGGGGGGAAACGTGCTTCCTAGTTGAAAGGAGAGCAAGACGCTAGGCTAGAGTATCACTTCCTTTCTTAGTGCAGTTGGCCTGGCCTGCCCATTTCCCCTGCAGCGCCACCACTGGTTGCTGGTGCAAAATACAGTATTAATTTTTTATTTTATTTTTTCCTTCTCTGAAAACTGGGTGCGTCTTATGGTCAGGTGCGTCTTATGGTCCAAAAATACGGCATGCTTTTTTTTACAGGGTTTTCTGGTAGATTCTGCTGCTTCATAGGCTATCATTGTTCTGTGTGGCCAATAAGCTAGGGTATCACATTACCCTAGCTGATGTGTGATGCTTGTGTTTAAGGCAGTATTCAAGTTATGTGATGCTTTGTGTGAATACATATCAGTTGTCAAGCTCAGCATTTTAACCACTAAGCCCTTGTGGCCCTATCTCCCTTTCAGATTTACTACTTGCAAATCATACTGTGTAAGCAGCACCTACTTTACCATTAGTAGACTCTAAACCAGGGGTTCCCAAACTTTTCATGCTGTGGGCCTGACCATGCACCCTGGACAGCTGAGTGGGCCGATCATGTGGTTCCTCTCACTGTAAAAACTGCAGTAAAACGCGTCCGTGGCTGATGTAAATGCATTTACGATAGCCACGGGTGCATTTATGGCAGGCGTGTTTACGGCAGGCACGAGCACGTTTTATGGCTGTTGTAAATGCACCTGCTTCCGCTTCCAGTAGCAGCGAGGGCCACATGAAATGATGTTGCAGGCCGGGGCCACCCCTACTCTAAACATTGACTAGGCTCAAACTGTGTGCACTGTTTAAACCTACACCCGCACACACAAATATGTGAGCTATAGCATCTGGCTTCAGAGTTAGGGCTTGTGATCTTGATTCTCCACTGCCTTGTAGGGGAAAAGCCAAACTGTGTGGGTGTGACCCCCACCCCACCCCAGAAGAAAGGAATAGTTGAATTACATCTGATTACTCTGTACCTAGAAAACCCTGGGAGAGGTCACCCTAATCCCAATTCAGATTGATGGTATATAATTATTGTAGCTAGCTGGATTGCTCATAAAGTTTGGTATCTGACTTGGAAGCCAGAGGTCAAGCGTTCACTTCTCCATTGTGCCTCCTGAGAAGAGAACTAACCCCTGCAGCCTTGAGCAAGTTGCACAGTCCCAGGTGCCCTCAGAAGAAGGAAACAGTAAATCACCTCTGAGTGGTGTCTTCCAAACAGAACTCTAGAAAGCTGCCATAACAGAATCAACGTGACAATGTGTAATTATTATTCCGTACGCATCTTGTCACCTGCCTCCATGCTTCATTGTCAAACACAGAACTTGGCTGTTCTGCTTCTCAATTTCAGCAGTGCAGCTAGTGTTGTGATTCCCACTTTAGCAAAATCTTATCCAGGAGTTCTCAACCTTTTTAAACTGGGGGCCAGGTCACGCTCCCTCAGATAGCTTTGGGGGCTGGATGGCCATTTTGCCCTTCCACATGGCACTTCCTGGTGTGGTGGAGGCGGTGGAGGGGCACATGAAATGGCACCGTGGGCCGCAGGTTGAGATTCCCTGTTCTAATCAGTAAGACACATAGTACCATTGTTATATATTCATGCACATTCATTTACTGGGTAATTATATATACATGTTTTTACGTATCACCTTCCTATGTTTTGCTACTGCTTCTTCCATCATTTTTCTCACTAAACAATCTGTTAAGGAAGGAAAGATGGAGTATCTTTCAAATCGTTAATACCTGAAACTTTCCTCTAATAATCTGAAAAAACACTGTTATGGGCTAGTTGCACCTGAAGGCCACAAGATGGCACATTTGGAAAACCAATGAAGCAGCTAAAACACCGTTTAATATTTTACTGGCTGTAATGAACCTTCCATTTTGTGCTGAAACAAAATCTCCTTTAAAATGTAATCCTTTCATTAGGAATTTAATATCCACATAGCCAAAATAGCATTGTTACTTCTCAGTGCAGTAATTTAGAGTCAAGAATGAGAATGCTAATTCCATTCCTGAGAGGCTTACCTTGATATTTTAAAACAGTGGTCCCCAATCTCCTGGGAGATCGGGTCTGCATTATCACATCTCATGTTTAAAGAAGGGACTGTGGTGGCACAGTGGTTAAGAAGCTCGCCTTGTTAGCTGGAAGGCCAGAAAGTCAGCAGTTCAAGACCTGAGTACTCCATGACGGAATGAGTGCCCATCATCTGTTGCACCTCCTACCAACCTAGTAGTTCGAAAGCAAGAGATTGCAAGTAGATAAATAGGGACCATTTCGGTGGGGAAAGATCTTGGGGACATGAAAGGAGCCTCATTTGGGGCATCCCCTGAGCAGAGTTCCTTCAGCAAAAAAATCCTTTCAACCCAGAAAGCACTTTTGTGTGCTTCTGACATGATTAAAAAATGTTTAAAGAGGGCCACCACTTAAATAAAAAATTAACAAAATTATTAAACTACTGATTTCAATCAAAATTAAACATTCAAAAGTCAGTGAAAAAATGTTAACCTGAATGCAGTCCATCTTGGAATGGTATTTTATTGTGGAATCCTTTTATCTAGCTATACATGCATACCTGTTTGTGTGTGTGTGGCTGTTTTCTGTTAGCCAAAGCATCAATGTCCAAGTTAAGCTTTGTGACAGACAAGGGCAACCTTTACTTAGGTCCATGATGGCGAACCTTGGCACTCCAGATGATCTTGGACTTCAATTCCCATAAGCCCTCGTGAATCCACACGAATGGGTTTACTGCGATTCATCCGGCCCACGCCACCCTCAATGCTCCTGGAAGCGGAAGTAAAACACGCCCGTATGGGTACGTTTTACTTCCGCTTCCAGGAGCGACTAGGGCGGCGTGGGCCGGATGAATCGCAGTAAACCCATTCATGTGGATTCACGGGGGCTTATGGGAATTGAAGTCCAAGAACATCTGGAGTGCCAAGGTTCGCCATCCCAGGCATGGGCTACTATTGAGCAATCTCCTGGTGTGACCACTACTTTGAGCTAGGACCAGGACTTGGATTTTATATTGAGTTAACCTATGAGTCATTCTCAGAGACTATACTTAATTTACCTTTGGTTTCTGTGACGTTTCATCTCAAAATGTATAACCTGAAATTAAGGAAATTATCTTATTTTATTTTATTATTCAATTTTATATATTGCCGCCCCATTCGAACGAGCGACTCTGGGTGGCATTACAACATTAATATAAAAACATACAATCTTTAAAACATTTTTAAACCCTTAAAATACCCTTAATCAACACTAAAAAATTACCTCCCCACACCGTCAATTATTAACAGACATCCCCAATTAAAAATCCTGCCCACCCCATCTGAAGAAGGAGGGAGGATCTTAAGTTATATCTTAAATAAGCCAACTAGCGGGGGTCACATCTCCATCTGTGCCCCACACCTGTCTTGCCAGCCAAGTTTTCAGTGCTTTTCTAAAGCGCAGCAACTCCGACTGCAGTCGCAATTCTGTCGGCAGGAGGTTCCATAGGGCTGGATATGTGAAACTCAAAAGTAGGTGAAGTTAATCATTGCCCTTGCTTGAAAGCCAGTCATATCCAACTTTAGGGTACGGTGCTTTCTCCGTTTGCAGCCAAAGATCAAGCAGGTGTGCTGACTTTGGCGTCTGGTAATTGAAGTGTAAGAACACCTGGAGAGCCAAATTTGAGCCCAAACAGAGGGGCGGGATGAACTCTGTGCTGGGGGGGGGGGAGGGAGTGCTCCCCTTGGGCTGCTGGGCAGAAGGGTGGGGTGAACTCTGTGCTGGGGGAGGGAGGAGGTGCTCCCATTGGGCTGCTGGGCAGAGGGGCAGAGTGAACTCTGCTGGGGCAACGGCACGCGTGCCCACAGAGAGGGCTCTGAGCACAGTACAATACAGTTTGATCATCAGAACATTGTGCTGGTCATCTTTGCATGCATCCTCATGCTTGAGTGCATGGCATTTCAAGCATGGAATTCATAAAGGAATATAGAATTCAGTATAAATGTGAATTAATCATAAATTGTACTTATTTGAACACTGTCTATTTAATTTGCTATTTTTGACTATTCTATTTTATACATAAAAATCCTAATTATTCCTTTCCACTTCCAAATATTGGGGTTTTGCTTTGCATAAACACATATATTTCTAGTTCTTTGTATGGAATAACTGCAGGAATTATGCCTCAAGCAAAAAATGTTTTTTCCCCTTTTATGCCAGAGTGGAGTATTAACAGTCAAATTGGGAGGAAACATGGGAACTTATGTAATCAATAAGCAGACACCAAACAAGCAGATATGGCTCTCTTCTCCAACTAGGTAAGCATATTTCTTTGTAGTGTATTGTGACATTGCTATGCGTTTATGCTTCCGATTAGAGATTGATGCTCTTATTATTATTTGCTGGTCTGACATCACAATTTCTTGGTTTGATACTGTATTCCTCTTTGGTAATGCCTATAAGTCTGCACTAAATGAGCTGATGTCAGATGTATAAGGCAGAATTAGACGTGTGAAAAATCAAAAGGCCTTATTTAGTTTCTGCTTTAATGCAGAAACAGGCAATCTGAATTGAATGTTCAAAATATGTTTCTTCTGTTCAGTTGAAATTTAATTCTCATGGTGATCTTCTTGAGTAGATCTAGAACACCTTGAGACTTGACCATCAAGAACAAGATATATTTTTTAAAATCTAAATGTCAAATTGCAAATTATAGTTGTCACTAGTGCTATACCTGGTGTTGCTTTTGGGTGTCTGTGCAAGCATGTAGTGTTCTTTCTGGCCACCAGAGGGTCCACAGGAACAGAATGGTTGCTTGCTGGATCTCTCTACTTAGATTCTGTGGTATTTATAGTTCACATTTTTGTCTAGCAGTACAGTCAGAATTGCTTCACAACTTACCGGTACATGTCTGTGTTAACATTTAAAAGAATTCTTCAGCTTTTTAGCAATATACTCATTTTTTCTGTATGTGCCTGGTCTTGCGAACAGGTTTCTTTAAATGTTTCCATAAATCGGATTCTATAATAACTTAATGCACACTGTGGCTAAAATGAAGAGCCACACATATATTTATTTCCTATTGACTGAATGGACCTGCAATAACTCTTTGGTCCCCTGGACTACCATAGCCAGCCAAATCAGGTTGTGTATGCAAGTTTTTATTACTGAAAGCTACCTGAGGTATGAGCTTTCTTTCACGTTTTGATGGACAGAAGAGTTGTGGCTCAATTCTTTTGCACATATAGAATTTAGTATTAAAATGAACGAAAATGAAGGGCTTGTTCACGTGGTATAGTCTTCGTATATAATAAAATTACTAGAATACCCTCCGAAATATAGGTTTAGGACAATGTTGAACTATTTATAGAACAGTTGATTTACACTTATTTATGGTTCATATATTTTGCAGAAATACTTAGAAGTTACATATTAATACTGTACTCCAAATAATTCATATACAATACTGTTCAGTCAGACCTGTTGCTAAGCTTATACATGTTGACTTTTTTACACAGAATAACTTCCTCTTAGTAAAGGTTTTCTCTGATTTCTCCTAAGCAGCCTGACCTAGAAGAATGAACTGAAAGATAAAAGACTTTTATACTTGGTCTTTGGAGCTACTCATTCTCTTAAATTTTCAAAAATGCCTAAATTCCTTCCCAACTGGACACTTGCCAATGAAAAATATTAGGGCTTCCCAAACTATTTTCTTTTCTTGGTGTTACTTCTGACACGATACAAAACAAACTGGAAGTGTGTGAGAGTTATGTTTCTGTCATGTCAGTTGGAACTGAGTCAGGCTTGCCTGAGTGGGCAGCATAGAAGTAAAAAAATTAAATTAAATTAAACTTTCAAAGGATGTACCTTATCCTTACCTCTAGAGTACACCATCTACTTATTTAAAAAATGTACAGCGCTGCCCATTTTTACATATTGCCACAGAAATACCTGGGACCAAATTGAACATGTGATGGTCCAGCTGTCTGTATATTTTGTCCCTTTTGTGTAGGTAGATTAGGGTTTCTCAACCTGTGGCCCGTCTCCTCTCTTCCCCACCCCCAGCCATTCCATCGCTGGGGGGGGGGGGGATAAAAGGCCCCTGGGACTTTGGGCTGCTGAAGAGGAGGAGAAAGACGCCGAGCACCTTGCTGAGCGCCGCGTCTCCTCTTTACCCCACCCTGTCATTCCATGCTGCCATTGTTGCACTTTAACTGTAATTCGTTACTGATACTGTACTTTATATTGCTGATTATATTATGTTATGTTATTACTGTACTGATTTTTGAATTGATTTACCTTTGTATTACTGTATTAACATATTGTTTGCTGCCTTGAGTCAGCCTTGGCCGAGAAAGGCGGGGTATAAATTAAAATTGTATTGTATTGTATTGTATGCGGCCCATGGCACCATTTCATGTGCCCCCCAATGCCTCCACCACACCAGGAAGTGCCATGTGATGGGAGAAGGGCAAAATGGCTGTCCAACCTCTTAAGCTGTCTGAGGGAGCTTGACCTGGCCCCCTGCTTAAAAAGTTTGAGAACTCCTGAGATAGATAGATGAGAAGTTGATCACTAAGGTGTCAGAATGAAATCTGCTAGTCTTTCCCACATTATCTCATTTATGTTCCTTTGAGCAATTTTTTCCCAACCAGGCTCAGTATTTAACATGAATGAAGGAAGTGTTTAAAGCAGGATTCCCAACGTTCACACTCTCCAGATGTTCTGGGTTAAAATTCCATCATACCCACATGCTATGACCATGATAGCTGAGATGATGAGGTTCATAATCCCAGCATACCTGGAGAGTTCCAAGCACAAGTAGCCAAATGGAATGGAAACAGTTAAAGGTAAAATACTGTAAGAGTGTTTCCCCCTTACTAGCTTATTCCTTTTTATTTAACAATAGAACCGCTGCTGCTTTGCTTTACAGGTAAACAGGGTAGGTACACATACATTATGCATGAACAGTTGTTCTGTCATATCTAATTTGTCCCACTCTTGCACTGTCTTTTGGTGCTGCTTACAATGCATGCAGTAGCTTAAGATGACAAGCTTAGCCCGTAGCTTAGTTTAAGCAAACCAACATTCACCAGTGTGATTGGATCAGGCACAGTAGTTTCAGTAAGCCTTCCAGAGTTTGTAAAGCAGAGTCAAATCATAGTTTGCAGCTTGATGTGGAAGATTCTCCCCAACTATGAGCTGATAATTTGGTGAAAACAACAGATTTCATGATAGCACTTTGATACTCATGAAGAGCAATGGGCAAAGAGAAAGGCTTGAACATGGAGCTCACTCATCAATTACCAGACTATGATTTGGAAAACTGACTGTACTCAGCCACTCTGTTTGGGGAAGGTGGTGAACAAGAACCAGATAAGTTAAAACGTTCTCAGGTTTCTGGTTTCTCCCCTCTGCTATCACTGCCAGCCATTTCAGCCATAGTTGCTTCAGACATCTAGGTCCGTGGTGGCGAACCTTATCACTCCAGGTGTTTTTCGACTTCAGTTCCCAGAAGCCAAGGCAGCACTCCTGCTGATCAGGAATTGGAGTTCAAGAACAGCTGGAGTGCCAAGGTTCACCATCACTGATCTAGGTGGCTTGATTCTTTGGCATATATACAGTAAAACCCCTACTTAAGAAAAAAATTCTGTTCCATAGGCTTTTGCTTAAATCGTTTTTTTAATGTAACTCAAAGCAAACCAATTGGTAAAATTATTTTTTTACGTAACTCGAAGCAAACCCATAGGAAAAATGAATTTTTTATATAAATCGAAGCAAACCCATAGGGAAATGAATTTTTACATAACTTGAAGCAGACCCATAGGGAAAAGAATCTTTATGTAACTCGAAGCAAACTCTTTAGCACAAAAACATTATGTAAGTTGAATTTTATGTATCTCGAGGTATATGTAAGTCGGGGTTTTACTGTAACCCCTTTTTGGTAGAATTCGTATTTTGACCCCATTCTCAGTTATTTTCTTGTTCTCTCACAGTGGTCCGAAACGTTATGACTGGACTGGTCAAAAATGGGTTTATTCTCATGACGGCATCTCACTTCATGAACTATTGGCAAAGGAACTGTCAGCTGCATTAAAAATCAAATTGGACTTATCAAATTTGGCACATGATGGAGAAGAACATACTTGATAATGTATCCTGCAAAATCCAAAGACTTTGTACTGTAACTCATTGGCCTTCCTTCTCCAGCACTAGCTTCCTTTTTTTTTTGGATGTATTAATTAAAATTGAAGTAAAATAATAAATTTTGTGTCAGAGATTACTCTAGGTTGAAAGGATTTTTCCTGGAGAAACTCCGCTCAGGGGACGCCTGAATGAGGCTCCTTTCATGTTCCCAACATCCATCGTTATGACTGCTTAAATTAATGTTATTTTTCTTATGTAGAAATGTGAAAATATTTTTATGACATACAGTACTTGAGGTTTTCCCTTCCTTATACTTGTGTTTCTCCCTTAATATCTGAATAAGAATTAAGGATGAGTAGAGGAGGGACTTTCTATTCATAATTGGTCTTCTGCTATGCTGTCTTTCAGGTGAATTCTCCAGTACTACAGACTACTTTGTTTGTAACTTGTAAAGACTGAACTCAAATAATTGTTAAACCAACTTTAATTTTGAGGATTATTCAAGATACGTTGATGGTGACAAAGAAACACATTTCTATAAGATGGTAGTTTACTATGGATATGTCTTACCTTCATTTGGTTTGGCAGCCAAATGAAGTGAATACCATCTCTGCAGAACCGAATATGTTATGATTTGGACATACAGTACTTAAGGAAATAGCCTTGAGTCTTCATTATTCTTGTGATGAGAATCTAAATTATTGAGTTAATGGAACCACCTGAAAGAATGGTGGGATTAGCCACTGATAAAATCTACATTTTGATGATTTCAATGCAAAACTACATTTTAGGATACTATATAAAGATATATATACAATATTTATTTTTTAACAAAGCTTTCATTGTTTGTAAAATCAATTTAAACACAAGGAGTTGGATCTAAAAATGGCTCTTTATAAATGAAGTACATCTTCTATTCAAGGAAGGTACTAAGATCCAACAGAATCTTTCTGCTGAAGGTAGGGAGCAATGTAGCAATTTACTGATCCCTCCACCAGCCCCAGGGACAATTTACTCCATTGATCTTTGAGAGTTGGGTGGATAGCTGGACACCAATGGGGGGAAATGACCATCCTTATTTAGAGGATTACCCCGCCTTTAGAAGCAGCAACTCGCACCTTATCTTACTTCACCATTCACTGCGTTGAGTAGGAATGATCCATTTGCAGTTGGGTTGCATTTTACTGCTGTTGACGCTTTCCCTGTAGCTATTTATATTTGAAAAAATATAGGGCTGAAACTGAAATAATGATGATTAGCAGCTCTTGTAACTCACTTGGAGTGATAGTAGCTGCCTTTGGTTAAACCTGGCCTTTCCTCATTAGACTTGTATTATTAAGGTGGATTTGTATCCATTCCTATCACAATACATGCCCATTGTGATAGTCCTGATAAAATATTTTGTGAAATATCTATGATCTTTCATACCTCTGACCTTATGTTGCAACTTGCTGCAATCTTATGTTGCAATTTTATAGCCATAATTTTCTCTAAAACTAATAGTAGGAAGGCATGAGGAAAGTCTTGCTTTGGAAGAGGTAAATAAAACAAATGACTAGAGTGGCTTTTGACCAAAGAAATTTGACTCAAAACTCCCTCTGCCAGTAACTGATGAAATACCTACTTGCTGGTGCAAAGTTAGCTGGATAGGATCAGTCAATTTAAAGAGCTGTGAATCTTAATCAAACTTATGTGTAAACAAGATAGCTTGCAACAATTGTAAAAAGCTTTACAAGAGATGATACTTCTCTAAATAAGGAGCTCAGCTCTGGATCTAAAGGGGATATTTATTTTGTAAGATGTATTCTTTTCTAACATTGCCGGGATTGTAATCATGTCTTTGCTTGTCTGACATTTAGCAGTCTTCATTGCTGCCTCTTTCTGTCATAGGTGTGAGTGACCTGCCTGCTCAGAGCCTCATTCTGGACTCTTCCAAGTTGAGCACTTTGCATACTCAGGGAATGAAGTACCGTACCTACTGTCCCTAGTTCCTTTTCAGCCACAGCATCAGTAGGCTCAAAGGATCTTTTATCTGACCAAGCTTTTAAAGTAATTTCATTTCCTTTAAAACAGTGTTAAAAACTCTAAAGTCCCTTTATATATATATATGTGGCACCTGTGGGAGTAATATAGAGGTCACGAAGTCTGACCTTATTTTGTCATCTGCTTCCAAATTTCATTATTGTTCAAGACTCCTAGTCTAAATCGGGTCGGAAGATTCTCACTGCTCTAGTAAAGAAAAAGAAGGCCCCAAACTTGATGAAACCTATGTTCTTCAGCAGCTTATGAGACACAGTTTGCCAATTACAAAACTTGCATGGTTAGGTATCAGCTCCTGTTAAGAGGGAAAGTTGCTGAAGTCTTGGATACTCTTCGAAGGGACAAGTGCAATGAAGCTTTGGCCATTGCTTGTTACTAATATTTGCTACTGCCTGCCATTTGCTTCGTTCCAATTCACACTGCAGTGGTTCAAGTGGCTAAGACGCTGACTGGGAGGCAGTTCGATTCCCGAGTACTGCAGAACGGAATGAGCTCCCGTCTTTGTCCCAGCTCCTACCAACCTAGCAGTTCGAAAGCAAGAAATTGCAAGTAGATAAATAGGGACCACTTTGGTGGGAAGGTAACAGCATTCCATGCGCTGCGGTGTCTAGTCATGCCTGCCACATGACCACGGAAATGTCTGCAGAAGCAGACAGCACTGGCTCTTCGGCTTTGAAACAGGTGAGCACTGAACCCTAGAGTTGGATACGACTGGCTTTCGAGCAAGGGAAACCTTTACCTATCAATATACTAAGTTTAAGCCACTGCTTGTGCTTGCACTTCCCCAGGCCTGTCCTTAAAAGTCTGCATGCAAATTGCAGAAATTTTCTTCAACAGCGAAGGACTTTCAGTGAAAACAAACAGGTCCTATTTAGATAAGGAACAGAGGAGGGAGGAGGAAATTTAACACCTGGGAATTAGTAATCTACCTGCTTCCACTTACCATGCTACACCTTGACATTGTTTTACCACTCAGATGTCCCAGTCATATTTCTCATTCTCTGAACTCATGTATGTCTTCAAACCTTTCACACACAAAAACACCCTGCTTTAATCAGAATCACAATCCTCTTAATACCATTAAGCACTATGACTCAAACTGTTTTTCACTATCTTCAATGATTCTGCTCAGTTTCAGAAATCATCTACGTCTGCATCTCAGAGTTTGGCAATCAATATCTTCAACTCGTAAGCATTCATCAGAGGTATGCCATTAACTTTGTTTCAACTGAACTAGCAAAGTTCACTTTGTTCTGAGATCTTTTCTGCTAAGTTTCCATCCTTCACAAAAGGGCAATAGAAAGGTTATCCAGCACAGTCCATCAAAAGTTTTTATTACTATTGTTTCCTAAATACAAATCACAATTGGGAGGTTTTTTTCCCATCCTTGATCTTTGCAAATTCAAAACTTTCATATTTTCTGATTCCAAATGGTCACACTATAAGACATTTCCCTCTCCTTTAAGAGGTAGAACAGTTTGTACTGATAGACCTTTGGGATGCATATTTCCATACAGCTGTTTGTCAACACCATCAATTTCTATACTGTGTAATCTGACCCTACTACAGTACAGTAGAACCGGATAAAGTCCAAACTCAGTTCCACAAGTTTGGACTTTATCCGAATCAAATGGGCTATGCATCGGATAAAGTCCAAAAATGGACTTTATCTGAGGTTCCTATACCAAATACCTTGGATAACGTCCATTTTTAAGCGGTTTTGAACTTTATGCGATGCATCAAGTGTGCATGAAAAACACGACTTTATCCGAATTGGACTTCATCCGAGGTACCACTGTCCTTCCAATTCTGAGTTCTCCAACTAGGACTCAATACTGTGTCTTTAAGTAATCACCAAGACCATTGCTGTTGTGACAGTCTTTATCAACACAATGGGGATAATTGTTTTTCTGTACTGGACAAATATAATACTGAATACATTAGTTAACTAGGATAGTACCAGTAACACCCAAGAATGGGCTCATGTTACTAAATGTCATGTTTTGTAACAGAAGTACCAAAAGTCTTTATGAACTTTTAAAAAAGCTTTTTAAAAAAATAATAGCTGAACATTTTTGGTAGCCATGCTGACTTCTTTGTGGAGGGAAAACCAGCAGAGATGGTATGGGAGGATCATCCTATATACAACATTCTGCTGCAGTTTCATTGGTAGCTCTTACATCTCATATACTGTACCTATGTCGAATTAGTCATTTAAGCTGCCACTGTCAAGTCCCATTTCCTAGCTGTCATGAATTGTTTAATAGTCCGTTTCCACTTTCAGCAAGCTCAGGAATTCCATTGGTGTTCGAGATGTTTTGTTTATCCTTAGGAGTTACCATTGAGTCATTTTAGTAGACTGACTTATAATTGTAACTGGATTATAACTGGAAATAAAGCTATAGATGGATTTATATTACCACTGTCTTCAATTCTCCTTTGTATTTTAGTATGCTAGGAAAAACTTGTTGTTGTTGTTTTTCAGATGAGGAACCTCTAATGGTAATGGGTATACAGTATAACTGTGTTTGTAGGCGACCTTGGCAAAGATTATTGTGACTGGTACTGGGCAAATAGATTAAGCTTCTCTTGAGGAAATTTTAATCTTATTAAAACAGGGAGAGAAAGGAAGAAAACAAGGATAAATCTTAAGGCCGTGATGAGGAACCTTGGCACTCCAGATGTTCTTGGACTTCAATTCTCAGAAGCCCAAGCACCCTGTGAATCCACACGAATGGGATTACTGCGATTCATCCGGGCCTTGCTTCCCTCGTCGCTCCCAGAAGCGGAAGTAAAACGCCCCCGTATTGTGTTGATTTCACTCTTCTCAACTGGTTCTCCTGGATCTCATGCCCAAGGAAGACAACTGGGAAATTTAGAATCAGTCCCAACTTTTGTCTTATGAGTGACTCTAACATGAAGCACGCTACCTTTGGCCACACTGTCAGAATGTTGGTCCCTGTGAGTAAATGTGGTTTCTGAACTTTCATTTTGCATCCTCCCTGCCCACCCAGACAACATTGTTCTCCTGGGTTTTCTTTTAAAAGATTGATATTCTATGGTGGTACTAGCTAGGTAAAGGTCACCCTTGCTCGAAAGTCAGCTGTATCTGACTCTAGGGTTCAGTGCTCATCTCCATTTATAGCTAAAGAGCCAGCGCTGTCTGCCACTACAGGCATTGTGACTACAGACATTTCTCTGGACATGTGGTAGGCACGACTAGACATGGAACACTTGTTTACCTTCCGACCGAAGTAGTACCTACTTATCTACTTTCAATTTCTTGCTTTCAAACTGCTATGTTGGCAGGAGCTGGGACAGAGACGGGAGCTCATTCCGTCGTGCAGTGCTCGGGTCTTGAACTGCTGACCTGCCGGCCTTCCAGTCCTCAAGTCCAGTGTCTTAACCACTTAAGCGACCGCAGTACTCGCTACAGCACAAGCTATTGTCGATTGAATTCCACGTAATCTGCCACATGGATAAGTTTTGGAGAAGCCGTCTCGTCCCTTTTAGTATAGCCATAATATAAATAAATACAGCAAACAGACAAGAGCAACATAAAAATCTCAACTCCTGTGTATATATATGACAGAATAATTAAACTATGCCATGTTGGCTAATGAGGAGATATGATAAGTCCTTTAAACATAAGAACATAAGAACAGCCTTGCTGGAACAGGCCACAGCCCATCCAGTCCAGCATTCTGTCTCACACAGTGGCTCACCATTTCCTTCAGGGTATTCCCAAGGAGATGCCTTCACCTGCTTAGGATTCCCTGGAAATGGCATTGAGAGATATCCTGCCTATCTCTCCAACCCGGAGGTTGTCCTTAGGTAGCCATAATTATAGCCATTGATACCCTTGTCCTCCATGAACTTGTCTAATCCTTTCTTAAAGCTGTCAAGTCTGACAGCTGTCACCACTTCTTCTGGCAGGGAGTTCCATAGACCAGTAATCCTCTGGGTGAAAAAGTACTTTCTCTTATTTGTTTGAGAACTAGTACCCAAAAGTTTCATGGAGTGTCCCCTAGTTCTAGTGTTGTGCGATAGGGAAAACAGTTTTTCCTTATCTACCTTGTCCACACCGTGCATGATTTTATAAACTTCAGTCAGGTCACCTCTTAGACGCCGTCGTTCAAGAGTGAAAAGGCCCAACCGTTGCAGCCTCAGATGGTAAGGAAGGTGTTCCAGTCCCCTAATCATTCTGGTTGCCCTCCTCTGTACTTTCTCCAACTCCATAATATCCTTCTGGAGGTATGGCGACCAGAACTGTACACAATATTCCAGATGGGGCCTCACCATAGATTTATAAAGAGGCAAAATGACACTTGCTGACTTATTTTCTATACCCTTCCTAATGATCCCTAACATTGAGTTTGCTTTTTTCACTGCTGAGGCACACTGGGTTGAGACCTTCATTGAGCTGTCCACCAGGACACCAAGGTCCCTTTCCTGGTTTGTCGCAGAGAGTTCAGATCCCATCAGTTTATAAATGTAATTGGGGTTTTTTGCCCCAACAATACTCAGTATTTAAAAAAATAAAATAAAGATAGACGAAATCAGGACCCTGATGGAAAATTATGTTGCTTAATCTTGCACAAGCTCCAAGAAATAGTGGTAAGAGTTAAGAGTGCAAAACATTACACCTGGGAAAGAGCAGGCTGCAGCTGCGCATAAATTTTGCCAACAGACTGATTGTCTCATGTAATCAGAGCAGAAAGATCTTGCTGACATTAATATGACTCCCTGTGCAACCCTGCAACATCTTCACTCCTTGTGTTTTGGGTCTCTTGGGAAATGAGGAAGCAAAGAATTTTCTAATTATATAATTTTCTAATTATATAATTTTCTAATTTTAAAAAGGATAGCATTTTCCAAGGGAGAGGCCTGCAGCTCTGAGTGTTTCAGTGGTGATATATTCAATGAGAGATTTATGGTTATTTATTAGACAAATCCTGCTCTGTTGGCCCAAAGACCACATTTTTGGATGAGGCAGCAAGAGCATTACTAGGCACTTAAAAGATGTACACATTCCCACAGAACAGAACTGCACAAAATGTATAAATGCTACTTTGTAGATAAATATGGAAATTGAGAAATAGGATTTATTTCAGGTTCACAGATGGCAAAGCCAGACAATACAATTCCCATCCAAATCATATCAAATGAAATTAAATAAATTAAGTACTTTAATCTCCATCTGAGCCTAAATTAGTCGTGTCTATTCCAACAGAATTAATGTGCAATGACTGTGAACAGGAAACACTTGCTAAAAAGAGTGTGGGGTGGATTCGCCTCCCCCCCCCCCCTTCATGTGTCCTTTCTTAATACATCTCAAAAATGACAAAATAATGTTTCCAACTTATACAACTGAGCAGTGATCTAAAAGCAAGCCAAGGTCAAATGAAATGTGGGGTGGTAACAGCTGATAAATTGACCAGTTTCCACATGAGATGCTCCCAAATTTAATGAGATCAGGCTTTTCATATAACTACCCTTTTCAGTCATTTATCTCCACGATTTTAATGCAAAATTGATGAATGCTTTGGAGTCCTACCACTTGTTTTGTTTTCCCCTCCAGGTTCCATATGTTGTACAAAAATAATCACACCCAATGTAAGGGTCATGGGATTCCCTTGCTCGAAAGCTGATTCTAGGGAGTGGTGCTAATCTCTGTTTACACGAGGCAGTTTACAGCCAAAGAGCCAGAGGGGTCTGTGTCTGGACGTGTGGCAGGCATGGCTAGACACCAGAACACAAGGAATGCCTTACCTTCCCACTGACATGGTACCAATTTTTTTACTTGTAATTTCTTACTTTTGAACTGCTAGGTTGGGAGGAGCTGGGGCAGACGATGGGAGCTCACTCTGTCGCACAGTATTAGGGTCTCAAACTGCTGACCTGCCTTGACCTTCCAGTCATCAAGTTTAGCGTCTTAACCACCAAGCCACCGCAGTCCTGTCTGTGCTTTTATCAACACGTAAAAGCAGAGGAGGGACTGCGGTGGCTCAAGTGGTTAAGACGCTGAACTTGACAACTAGAAGGTCGGCAGGTCACCAGTTCAAGACCCGAGTGCTGCATGATGGAGTGAACTTCCGTCTCTGTTCCAGCTCCTGCCAACCTAAAGTAACAGTTCAAAAGCAAGAAATTGAAAATAGATAAATAGGTACTACTTCGATGGGAAGGTAAACAGCGTTCCATGTACTCTCATGTGTAGTCATGCCTGCCACATGTCCACGGACACATCTGCAGACACAGACAGCACTGGCTCTTTGGCTGTAAACAGAGATGAGGGGCCATTCAACAATTACGTGATCCTCAAGGGGGGAGGGGGTCTGCTATCTGAATTATGGAAAATTATGTGGGGTCGGGGGGGGGTGTCAGGTAAAAGATTACGTAATCCATTTGGAGCTGTTGTGGTTTTGAAACATGGGAATTTTTTTGGTTTGAAAATTATCTCTGGGAATTTTGATCCGATTTGAGATTATTGAATTGATTGTGCAATCTATTTCTAACCGACAGAAATTTATAATCCTTATAAAGAAGATTGTAGAAGAACACTACCTGACATCCAATACATACCGATAAGTTCTGCATTAGGCACCAATAGTGAAAAGCTCTAAAAATTAGAGTTTCGATACAAAAGCTCTGGATTACGTAATTTTAAAGGGAGGGGGGTTCAAAGCGAAAATTACAATTGGATTACATGAGGGGAGGGGGGTCAATTTCCCCCAAAAAATGGATCACGTAATTGTTGAATAGCCCCTGAGCACTGAAACCTAGAGTCAGATATAACTGGCTATCGAACTTTACCTAAAAGCAGAGACTTAAAAAAAACCCATAAGGAAGGCAGCTATTATTTAAGTGTTTACACGTGCAGCACAGTAGAAGTGGAATGTGAACTGGCCTTGGGCGTGAAGTCTCCTTTACGCAAAGGAAACAAAACAAGTACGGGTACACAAGCATGCCAGATGGGCTCCTTGGGAACATTTCCGGAAGGGTGAGGCTCGGCTGGCCAAGAAACCCAACCCAAGACACCGGGGCAGCAGTGACTCCGGCTCTGACTGTTGCCGGGCAGCTTCGAACCGGGATTTCCTGTTCCACTTGCCGAGCAAAGCTCAGCCTGGAGTTGGAAGATGGTAGACAAACCCTACTGGGGAGAAAGGGAGAGATCGACGCTCCCACCCCACCCCCAGCTGTGTTGAGTGAGCCCTGGGAGAGCAGTGGTTAAACTGAAAAGGTTGTGAGTTCGATCCTCACCAGATAAGGTTGACTTAAGACTTCCATTCCATCCTTCCGAGGCTGGTAAAATGAGCACCTAGGAGGTTGAGGGCAAAATGTTAGTTAATTTGTAAGCTTCCCAGAGAGTGCACCAAATGCTACGGGGCGGCCTAGAAGTGTGATTGTTTGGCTTTGAACTCTGGAGTCCCCCATCCCACCCACCCCAGCCAGCCGGGATCCCTGAACACCCCTGAAGATCCCCTGGCTGAGGAAACCCTTTCTAAGCAGAAACTACTGAAGTGGTTGCAGTGTTAGTCTGTGTTTAAGCAGAGAGTAAACAAAACAAAAACCGTTGTGGCTCTTTAAAGACTAACTGCTGTATTTAAATGTTGGCTTTCGTGGGTCAAGTTCACTTCGTCAGACATAAGCGTGAGACTTCGTGGCATCAATTTGTACACATCAGATACACAGTGGTTGGCTAGCACAACGGGTAAAGGTTGCCCTTGCTCGAAAGCCAGTCGTGTCTGACTCTAGGGTTAAGTGCTCATCTGTTTCTAGCCAAAGAGCCAGCGCTGTCTGCGTCTGCAGACATCTCCCTGGACACGTGGCAGGCATGACTAGACACCAGAGTGCACAGAATGCTGTTATGTTTCCCACCAAAGCGGCACCTGTTTATCTACCTGCAATTTCTTGATTTGATTTATTCGATTTGTATGCCGCCCACTCAGCATATGCCGACTCAGGGCGGCTCACATAAATCACAACATAAATTAACAATATACAAAGTAAATACACAATAATACAAAATTCAATCTACAAAAAACAACACATAATAATATACAACAATAAAATACTATAATATAATGATAAAGTCACAACCACATAGAAAAGTTCCCAAAACAAGGTCTGGGGGTGGGGTGGCAGGCGTCCTCAGCCTCAAGGCAGACGGTCTTCTGCTGCTCAAGAAAATTATTAAAATAGAGTACAAAATATAATAGAATACAGTAGCATATAACAACAATACATAAGTCAGAATGTCATCTCATCGTAGAAACAATATACATCATAAAAGTGCAAAGAGAAAAGCATTTCAAAGCCTAACGAGATCCCTGGCACAGCTGCATCCACTTCTCCCTCTGGCCAGGGAGGTCCGAGGACAGGGTGGGCGGGCAGGTTGGCAGGAGCTGGAGCAAAGACTGGAGCTCACTCCGTTGTACAGCGCTCGGTCCCGAACTGCTGTCCTGCTGACCTTCCTTCCAAGTCGTCAAGTTCAGCGGTCGAATGGTTAGTAAGGTAAAGGTTTCCCTTGCTCAAACGTCAGTCGTATCCAACTCCAGGGTGCAGTTCTAATCTCTGTTTCAAAGCTGAAGAGCCAGCGCAGACGTTTCCGTGGTCATGTGGCAGGCATGACTAGACACTGAAGCGCGCGGAACGCTGTTACCTTCCCACCGAAGTGGTCCCTATTTACCTACTTGCAATTTCTTGCTTTCAAACTGCTAGGTTGGCAGGAGACTGCTAGGTTGGCAGGAGGTTAGTAGGTGGGTGCAAAATAAACATGGTGGCATGACACACCTGCTAATGAGTTTACCCGTCACAGGCCTTTCTAAGCAGCCGATATAAAAACATCAAAGGTTTCTAACGCGTGTCTGGTTTGGTCCGGGCCACTCAAAGGGGCCGATGGCACCTCTCTCCCACCCCCCAACACGTGCCCCCACATGGGGGTGGTGGTGGAGATGGGGGGGGGGTGTTGCTCAGTTTCCCACCTCTCTGCTTTCGAGGAACGCCTTCTCTTATTCTCGACACACACACTTCCCACAGCGCCGTAGTCCCTGAGACTACGCGCACACCCGTGTGTGTGTGTGTGTGTGCGTGTGTGTTGTCTCTGTGTGTGTGTGTGTTGTTTGTGTGCTTTCTCTCTCCCCCGCCTCCGCCTCCGCCCTCGCCCTGCCTCCTGTAGTCCTGTTGAAACAGGAAATAGCCTTACTCAGAAAAGTAAGGGAAAAGGACCCAGTGGCGGCCCAACAACACGCCCCGTCCCGAGCTATTTCAGGCTGCAGTGTTTCCTGGTCGGTCGGAGGAGGCGCCGCCGAGGTGGGGAAGGATCGCAGGGAAAGAGGCGAGGCGAGGCGAGGCGAGAGAGGCTGGGAGTTTCTCTCTCCCCCTTTGCCTTCCGAGTTCATCCTTCGACAACCGGGAGCCTTTCCCCAAACGGATTATTTCTCACTCCAGGTAACTTGTTTTCTTTTCGGTCTTGAGGCGGACGGGCGTTGGCTCCGCTTTCCCTGGCCTTTATTTACTCTGCCTAGTCCACCCTGCCCTGGCTGGGCTCCTCTGGTGCAGGACGGGGTGGCCAAACTTTTCAGGGCCGCGGGCCGGTCACGTGACTATGGGCCGGGGCCCAGATCCGGCCCCTGACCAAGAAATCCGGCCCACAAAGCCCTCGCCGCTTTGCGGGCCGGATGAATTGGGGTGTGTGTGGGGGATCTAGCCCTGGGGCTGTAGTTTGGGCACCCCTGGTCTGGAGTGATACTCGTGGATTTCCAAAAATTCACTCATGGATTTAATGTGGAAAAGAGAGAGAGAGACCAAAACCGTTTCTTCTGCCAAACCGGTGTGTGTGTGTGTGTGTGTGAGAGAGAGAGAGAGAGAGAGAGAGATTCGGATCACATCCACTCTCCTCTTTGCGAACCAGGAGAGAGAGAGATTCGGATCACATCCACTCTCCTCTTTGCGAACCAGGAGAGAGAGAGATTCGGATCACATCCACTCTCCTCTTTGCGAACCAGGAGAGAGAGAGATTCGGATCACATCCACTCTCCTCTTTGCGAACCAGGAGAGAGAGAGATTCGGATCACATCCACTCTCCTCTTTGCGAACCAGGAGAGAGAGAGATTCGGATCACAGCCACTCTCCTCTTTGCGAACCAGGAGAGAGAGAGATTCGGATCACATCCACTCTCCTCTTTGCGAACCAGGAGAGAGAGAGATTCGGATCACATCCACTCTCCTCTTTGCGAACCAGGAGAGAGAGAGATTCGGATCACATCCACTCTCCTCTTTGCGAACCAGGAGAGAGAGAGATTCGGATCACATCCACTCTCCTCTTTGCGAACCAGGAGAGAGAGAGATTCGGATCACATCCACTCTCCTCTTTGCGAACCAGGAGAGAGAGAGATTCGGATCACATCCACTCTCCTCTTTGCGAACCAGGAGAGAGAGAGATTCGGATCACATCCACTCTCCTCTTTGCGAACCAGGAGAGAGAGAGATTCGGATCACATCCACTCTCCTCTTTGCGAACCAGGAGAGAGAGAGATTCGGATCACATCCACTCTCCTCTTTGCGAACCAGGAGAGAGAGAGATTCGGATCACATCCACTCTCCTCTTTGCGAACCAGGAGAGAGAGAGATTCGGATCACATCCACTCTCCTCTTTGCGAACCAGGAGAGAGAGAGATTCGGATCACATCCACTCTCCTCTTTGCGAACCAGGAGAGAGAGAGAGATTCGGATCACATCCACTCTCCTCTTTGCGAACCAGGAGAGAGAGAGAGATTCGGATCACATCCACTCTCCTCTTTGCGAACCAGGAGAGAGAGAGAGATTCGGATCACATCCACTCTCCTCTTTGCGAACCAGGAGAGAGAGAGATTCGGATCACATCCACTCTCCTCTTTGCGAACCAGGAGAGAGAGAGAGATTCGGATCACATCCACTCTCCTCTTTGCGAACCAGGAGAGAGAGAGATTCGGATCACATCCACTCTCCTCTTTGCGAACCAGGAGAGAGAGAGATTCGGATCACATCCACTCTCCTCTTTGCGAACCAGGAGAGAGAGAGAGATTCGGATCACATCCACTCTCCTCTTTGCGAACCAGGAGAGAGAGAGAGATTCGGATCACATCCACTCTCCTCTTTGCGAACCAGGAGAGAGAGAGAGATTCGGATCACATCCACTCTCCTCTTTGCGAACCAGGAGAGAGAGAGATTCGGATCACATCCACTCTCCTCTTTGCGAACCAGGAGAGAGAGAGATTCGGATCACAGCCACACGCCTCTTTGCGAACCAGTTTACAGCGGCTGATTTTCCTGGTAACTTGGAGGTGCTCTCTGTGTCGAAGCTGGTTCTAAACATCTGCCCCCCCTCACTTCACAATTGGGGCTGACCTGAGCTAATCGTGGAGGGCGCTTGAACCTGAGCCGGGATTATACAGTTGCAGAGTTGGCACCCCATCATGACCTAAGCCAGGCTGCTCCTCCTCCCCTGGTTTGGTTTCTATTAGCCATTATGGACGCGGATGTGTTTTTGTCTAGACGTGGGAGAGTGAGGGAGTGAGTTGGCAGAGGCGTCGCCGGGAGGGGGCGCTCTTCCCTGTTCCGCGCTCTCAATGCTGCTCACCTGGATGGCACGGAGGAGACGGAGAGAGAGTCGTTTCGGTTTACAGCTGAAGGCTTCTTTAACAGGATTAAAGGCCTATGGGGTTCTCAATCCCACGCTAAGCACTCTCGTGAAAACGGGTGATGATGCCTCTGTAGGCGGGCGAGCTGGCACTCTGGGGAGTGAGAGATTGTTCCCTGGGGCAAGAAGAGTGAGAAAATGGGAGACCCCAGCAGCAGCAGCAGCAGCAGCATGGCAACTTCTTATACCTTGAGAGATTCTCAAAAAATAAATTATTTGAACTCTGTTTGTGCCTCTGGAATTAATGTGTTTTTTTTTAATAAAGAAAGAAAGGAGAGAGACAACTACTGTAAATCACTCTTCCAAAAATGGACTTGAGAGAGGCCTGTTTTCCTTTGTATGTATGTATGTATGTATGTATGTATGTATGTATGTATGTATGTGTTTGTTTGTTTGTTTGTTTGTTTGTTTATTAATTAGATTCGTATGGCCACCTTTCTTGTCTAAGTGACCCAAGGCAGCTCACAGCATTGGATTAAAAACCCATTCCCCCCATACAGTAAAACTGAACACTAAAATTGTCCAAAACATTTAAAACATCATAAAACAACCCTTATTACTATAAAAAGTGGGGCGCCTGGGCGGGAGAAAAGAAAACCCCTGACAGGGCTAAATAAGCCAGCAGGGCTGGGTTGTGGTGCCCGATGTACCCCACACCTGCTGGCAAAGCCACGTTTTTAAAAGCCTTCCTGAAGGGGGGCAACTCCGTCTGGAGGTCCAATTCTGATGGCAGGAGGTTCCATAGGGCCGGGGCGGATACCGAGAAGGCTCCCTTCCTGGTCCCGGCGAGGCGTGCCTCCCTAGCTGATGGGACCATCAGGAAACCCCTACGGTCCGCCCTCGTAGGACGGGTCAAAAGCCTTGGGGCAATGCGGTCTCTGTCTTGGGTACCCAGGACTGCTTCCATAAAGGGCTTTAAAGGTTAAAACCAGCACCTTGACTTGCAGCCGGAAGCATAATGGCAGCCAATGCAGCTCCTGTAGCAGTGGCGAGGCACGGGCATAACGGCCACACCCCATCAGTTAGCAAGAACAATTACACTTCTACAGGGTGGCCTGTAAATTCCTATTGAATCTTTCTCTAAATTTGCCACTTATTGTATCCAGGCTGTCACCAGTATTTTTGTTCTCATGTACCCACGTACCTGTCATAATACACTCTCCAAGTATACATGGTCTTAAATCAGCCATATTTCTTGTGGGGGGGATTATAATACATACGGACGGTTAGGGACTTATGGGCCACCCTATACACCACCCAACAGCGTTTAGTGTACTCTCTGGACTGTTCACATGTTAATTAGCTTTCCCCCCAACATGCTGGGTACTCATTTTACTTACCACAGAAAGAGGGAAGGGTGAGTCAACCTTGAGCCCAGTTAGGATCAAACTCACAGCATTTTGGCTGCAGTACAGCAGTCTTTAACCACTGTGCCACCAGGATTCTTAGGAAAGCCCTCTTAAAGGGCTCTTAGTTATCAGGAAAATACTTCAAAATAATAATCATGTGCCCTCAAGTCAATTCTGGCTTACGGTGACCCTTTTCTTGGTGTTCTATGTACTCAGAAATGGTTTCTTATTCTGGTAGGTGCCCTTGCGCAGCTTGCCCAAGGTTACACAGGCTGGCTCTTCTCCAGGAGGCTCTGTGGGGAATTGAACTCCCAACATCTGGGTCTAAACGCTGATACCTAAGCAACTGAACTACCTTATAACTGCAGGAGGCATAGTGGGGAATCAAACTCTCAACCTCTGGCTCCACAGCAGGATACCTAACTCACTGAGGTATCCGGTCAGCTAATGACAACAAAGTCACTGTTGAAAGTTGGCTCGCTAACATGGTTTTCTGTTATCTCACTTCCCCCATGACTTACATACATGTGAAACACACAAATTTCACCACAAGTCTTTAAATAGCAGAAGAAGAAAAAGTCATAATTGGAATGAACAGTACTGTATTACATTTCAGGATTTTGCTCCAATAAGATGCTGCTGATGATCTTCTTTTGGGTTCAGAGAAATTGAGAGGGTGTTCATAAAGTTTCTGACATTATGATCCTGCTTTCAAGTATCATTCGTTAGGTTCCCAATTCAATCAAATTGTAGTTATTTACTTTTGCCAGTGGTGCCCAAACTACGGCCCATGGACCAGATCCAGCCCACAGGCCGTAGTTTGGGCACCCCTGGTTTAAGCAGAGAAAATGGCAGCGTAAAATCTATCTCATCTGGTGGGATGGAACCCCATCCTCTGGTGGGAGGAACCACGTGTCAAACCCGTTGAACCACGTGACTGGTCTGTGGCCCTAAAAGTTTGGGCACCCCTGACTTATGCTGTAGAGCTTTTTATGACCACCTTTCAAAGCTTTCTCAGGATAGCTCACAAGATGTAGAAATATTAGTCATAAAATAACAGAACTGCAATGTGAGTAATGCAATGGCATTTGCTTGCATTTTACAACTTTTCTCAACCAGAGCCCCCTCCAGATATGTTGGCTTACAAGTTCCATTCTTCCAGTGTTGATCGTGCAGGCTAGGAATGGGCCTGACCATGTCCCTGGAAGTGGCAGCAAGCGCATTTACGGCTGTCATAAATGCACCCACTTTCACGTTTACGACAGCCATGGGCATGTTTGTGCATGCAAGCCAACACGTTGGAAAGAAGCCAAATTGGGAAGGCATACTTTGGACAACAGGGAGGTTACATCCATCATAAAATGTTATACATCCCCCAAGCTCCAGATAAAATGTAAGTTTTCAGGTCTCTAGCTCCCAGTGGTAATGTACGGATGCGAGAGCTGGACAATTAGGAAAGCTGAACGTAGAAGAATAGATGCCTTTGAAATGTGGTGTTGGAGGAGAGTTTTGAGAGTACCCTGGACAGCGAGGAGAACAAATAGGTCAATCTTAGAAGAAATCAACCCTGACTGCTCATTGGAAGGTCAAATAGTAAAGACGAAGCTAAAGTACTTTGGACATCAAATGAGAAGAGAGGATTCACTTGAGAAGGCCTTGATGTTGGGAAAGGTGGAGGGCAAAAGAAGAAGGGGGAGGCCAAGGATGAGATGGCTGGATGGTATTGTAGACACAGTGGGCACAGAACTGGGAGTGCTGAGGGGGATGGTGGAGGACAGAGGCGCCTGGAGAACAATGGTCCATAGGGTCGCAAAGGGTCGGAATCAACTGTGCAACTGAACAACAACAAGCTTGCAACATGGCCTTTCTCAGTATTCTGTCTTCCTGGTGGTTTCAGCTACAGCTGCCCATTGGCCAGAATATGTTCAACATATAAAAAGTGCCAGTAGAGTGAGTAAAGGGATTGTGGTAGTTTAGTGGTTAAGATGCTGAACTTGGTGGCTGGAAGGTCAGCAGGTTAACAGTTCGAGACCCGAATGCTGCATGACGGAGTGAGCTCCCATCTCTGTCTCAGCTCCTGCCAACCTAGCAGTTCAAAAGCAAGAAATTGCAAGTAGATAAATAAGTACCACTTCGGTGGGAAGGTAACAGCATTTTGTGCACTCTGGTGTTTTGTCATGCCTGCCACATGCCAAAGAAACGTCTGCAGCTGCAGACAGCGCTGGCTCTTTGGCTATAAACAGATGAGCACTGAACCGTAGAGTTGGATACAACTGGCTTTCGAGCAAGGGTGACCTTTACCTTTACCTAGAGTGAGTAAAAAAAAAATTTATTTTAAGAACAGAAAACAGAGGTCAGTGGAGACTACAAATAATTGAACTGAGGGATAAACTAGTTATGATGATACTGAAGGATCTCAGAGGTCATCTAACATAGGTCAACTGTTGATTCAGGACATCCATTGCATCCCTAAGGTGGCCGTTGGTTCTTATAGGACAGTGATGGCGAACCTTGGACTCCAGGTATTCTTGAACTTTAATTCCCAGAAGCCCTAATCAGCAGGAGTGCTGACTTGCGCTTCTGTGAATTGAAGTCCAAAAACACCTGGAGTGCCAAGGTTCACCATCACTGTTATAGGATCTTGCCCATTGTCTTCCAACATTGTCTGTTTGACTTTTAGGCAGTTGGTTTTGTCAGAATATTCTTCTAAATGTTTACCTAAAATCCCTTTCTTAAACCTTGAGCCACTTGTTCAAGATATCATCTCTTGAGCACCAGAGAACAGATGTGCAAGGATGCATACTGTCTTTCTTCTTTGAACCAGCCATGGCAATTTGTTTGTAAGGTTTGGCTGCAGGGCATGAAAAGAGTGGTTGAACTGTTATCCCAGGGGTAGCCAGACTTTTTATGTCGTGGGCCTGACCACGTCCCTGGAAGTGGCAGCAAGCGCATTTACGGCTGTCATAAATGCACCCACTTTCACGTTTACGACAGCCATGGGCATGTTTGTGTATGCGCGGACGCAATTTAAAGCTGTCGTAAATGTGTCTGCTTTCACTTCTGGGTGCAGCGGAGGTGACGATGGGCCGGATGGGATGGTGTTGTGAGCCGGGGATGGCCCACAGGCCATAGGATGGGAACCCCTGTGTTATCCTAATGAACTACTGATTCCTCAGGAGAGATCACATATATGTAGTGTATAAGTTTGGCCCAGGAGGGACTGTGGTGGCTTAGTGGTTAAGACGCTGAACTTAACAACTGGAAGGTCAGCAGGTCAACAGTTTGAGACCTGAGTACTGCATGATGGAGTGAACTCCCATCTCTGTCCCTGCTCCTGCCAACCTAGCAGTTCGAAAGCAAAAAATTACAAGTAGAGCAATAGGTACCACTTGGATGGGAGGGTAAACAGTGTTCCTTGCACTCCGACGTTTAGTCATGAGTGCCACATGTCCATGGAAATGTCTGCAGATGCAGACAGTGCTGGCTCTTTGGCTATAAACATAGATGAGCACTGAACCCTAGAGTTGGATACAACTGGCTTTTGAGCAAAAGCAACCTTTATCTTTACCTAATTTTGGCCCACAGAGCAGAGCTGTTATTAGATGTACAGCAAGAGTTGTGAACTGGTCTGAGTGGCTCCTGGGGAGAACGTAATGAGATTCCAAAGACAATATGAAATAGTGAGATTTTCATGGTGAAAAAAAAATTTTTTTTGGCAACGGAAGTGTTGTTCATTTTCAAAGTCATATCACATAATACATTTAAAGCAGTACAGTATTTTTCTAAGTTTTTGTGTTTTTAATTTTAAATCACAACTGGATATTTTTTGTATACTAAAAAGGGAGTTGTATGGTGGTAATTGAGAGAGGAGGAGTATGAGTGTTTCTGAGAAATCAGAAGAAAGGGCTGGTGCCTAAAGGTTTGATAACTTAAAGGTTTGACATAAATTACATAGGCACTCATTCCATCTCTGTATGTTTTCCCTTCTGCTGCTATTAACAGCTGGGCAGGGAGTAGATTAGGCCCATCACAGTGGGAAATAGGGTTAAACCCTATCTTCCATGTGCTGCACTAAGCCAAACTACAGATTTCATCTCTTCCTGCAGCTGCCTTTAGCAATAACAATAGAAAAAATGTTTTGTGTGTTTCTGCTGTCATAATGAAGTCGACGCTAATGCAAATCTGTTTTTCCAGGAGATCTGTAATTCCAAGAGACCAACATGCTGCATCTTCCAGCAATTTGTAATACAACTTGTAGTACAAATTGCCCAGGAGTTCATAGGAAACAATTTGTGATACAGCCTTTCTGCTCCCCAGTGGTTAAAAGGCTACTAGTCCACCAGTGGGACTGGGAATGACACCAGTTGGCAGGGTTTGTGCCTTTTGACGTTGATAACTTTAGTATCCAAGAAATGGTTTTCTGGGCACCTAAGTATGATAGTCTTGCCTAGTCAAAATAGTAAAGCAGTAGTTTTACACATGTACAGTCCAATAGAAACTGAACATTAATTTAACATTTAATTTCCCATTCAGTAGGGTTTGTAATAGCAGAATGCTTGTACAGTAGTTTAAAATCATATGTGACCAGAGGTGAGATAATTCTTGCACATGTTTTGTGAAAGTGAGGGGAAGGAGTAATGGATGAGTGATGGAAAGTGATGGTCTCGTAAGGAATCATTCTGGTTTGTGAATCGTGCAAACACTCTGTTCAAACATTTGATATTCCATAGACTGTAAAGTACCAGTACTTGCTCCTTGTTCAAGCAACAGCTTCATTGGCAACCTCTGCTTAATAGCCAATTTATTTTTTTAATTAATTCTTTTTGTGGCTCCATGATGCTGGAACTTTACACAAACAGTTTCTGAGAATCCTTGGGAATATACTGTATAAGCTAACCAAGCCAGGGGAGCTGTTTGTGCAGTAGTCAAAATATTTTCTGCAAATGCATATCAGGGAATAAACAAAACAAAAATGCTGTAGCACTTTGAAGACTAACTGTAATATTTTGATGTTAGCTTTCGTGGATCGAGTCTACTTTGTCAGACTGTTAGTCTAATATGCTTACAACACAGACTAACATGGCTATCGTTTTTAAAAAAATCATCTGCAAATGGAGCAATTACATACATACATATCTTTATTCGACCGTTAGTCAGCACAAAATAACACAGAGAGATTTAAACTAACATTTAAGCCTATCAGTCTTTACCTTCAGGATATACATACTCTATGTTAATAGGCCCGAGTCAATACTGTCAATTTTAATCTTGCAACGTTTGAGTGCCAAAAATAGGAATTTAGAAACTCGTATGGCTGACAAAGCAGCAACGCTATTCAAGAGAAATCGAACCTGATCTTCTCTAGGCTCAAATCTGATTTGGCAAAGAAGAGGAGCTCTGAGTATTTGTCTAATGTCAGCATAGAAAGGACAATCCAGAAGGATATGCTCAGTTGACTCAACTGCTTTCTGGGGACAGAGAGAGGTTCTTTGGGCATATGGTATACCTTTGTATCTTCCCAATAGAACAGCTGTATTGAGGGCGTTCAATCTAGCGGCCGTATAAAGCCTGCGATATTCCACATAACAAATTTCGGCCAAATATGGATCTGGAGTGTATGGAGCAATTAAGAACAGGATTCCCAATCTGCATTGCTTCTTTGAGGGAGAAACTTAACATATACTGTACTGTAACCTAAGTCTAAATGACTACTTAGTTCATACCTGTCAAGATGCGGTTGAGAAAATACGGGAAGCACCACTGCCTCTGGAATGAAAATATCAGGTGCATGTGAGGTCAGGACGGTAATCTTGATGCTGTGGTTTGGAATCCATCCTGTTTATACCTGAAATAAGTTTAACTACATATAACTGAAATGTGTAGATTAAGTTTGTGATATATTTGTCCTGCTGCTTCCAGCGGAGCCATCTGCTCAGCATCTGCAAAAGCAGAATTTAGCCTGCTATCGTGCCAAATTAGACTGTGCCACAAGCACAGAGGAAATAAGATGTCCTGATGCCAGAGGTGCATGTAGGAAAAGGAGTAAATTTAGTAAAGTAAATGGGATTACATGCTAGTGCATGGGATTATATAAATAAAGTAAGCCATAGTTGATCAAAGCCTGAATCGTTCCCCAGTTTGACAGTGAAAAAAGGTTGCATAATGAAATCTCAGTTTAGAGCTCCATTCCCCTATGCGACTTCTTTCTCTTAAATTTCAGATCCCTTCCTAGCTATTAACAAAAGCTGAAATGCTACTTGTTCATCTTTGTGTGTGTGTGTGTGTGTAAGATAGTGGTATTACATCGCAATTCTCATAAGCAGAGAAATGAGATAATCTTCTATGAGGGGATTTAGTAAACCTGTGCAACATTTTCTAGCAACTCTTTCTCTGCCAGCCATTTTGAAGCAGAGGTGAGCCAATTTTATCCATTAAATTCTGCTGCCTGGGGTTGAAATTTCCCTCCCTCGCCCCCCCCCCCCCAAATCAAAGCACATAGTTTCCAAAGCCAGGTAAGCTGTTTTGACACCTGAGAAGAAAGACCAGTCACTGTATTTCAGCCTTTCTCTGCTTCACAGGGTGCTCTTCTAAAGTGTAAAAATGGAGAGAGAGAGATAATGCTCTTTGGAGAAGTAGCAAGACAAAAAGGTAATTTTAAAAATATATTTCCAGTTTCTTAGCCATTCTGTCAATTAGGCAGGACACCAGGATTGTAGGCAAGCATTTTTACTATCTTGTACCTATGGCTTTTGTGCATGTCTGAAACGTTATGCACAAGTATTTACAAGTTGTTTTCATAGGGGTAACGTGCCCTTTGAAAACTGTGTTCCCCACTCAGCATGTATCTACTTGCACACAACATTTTTGCCCTGATTAAGCAAGAGCAATGTATTTGTCTCGTTCAGTGAGGTTCTTCTTCTTTTACTGGCCTCTCCTTGAACCCGAGAAATGCCAATTATGTTTTGCTTGATGGGGCTAGATTGATACTAAAAAAGAAGAAAAGATGAGCAATGTATCAGAAACTGACAGTAAAAATAGTCACTGGAGCAGAAAAGATTTTGTCTTTCTTGAGGCATTATGAATATGCTATGTTACAAAAGTTACCCAGTATCTTGAGAGTACTACCATCATTAGGAAAGACCTTTAAAATTCCTATGAAGGATTTTGAACTGAAGATGTAGAAAGTTCCCAAGCAAGTGAATATTTTGTACTTTTATCAACATTTCCACCATTCTACTGCTGTCTATCTACTGCTGTCTATCTATTTTCTCTGTAATCACCCTGATTTGTGTAATGTGTGGTAAGGAATGATGTTATTCATTTCCATGTCAAGTTGAAGCAGTGTTCAAAAATGGACAGAGCTTGAACAATAAGCAAAGTGATGCAAGCAAAAGCAAAGCAATTGCACTTCTATACCACCCCATAGCGTTTAGTGCATTCTTTTAATTAGCATTTCCCCCCCCAACATGCTAGGTACTCATTTTTCTGACCTTGGAAGGCTGAGTCAACCTTGATCCCTGGTCAGGATCAAACTCACAACCTTTTGGTTGCAGGACAGCAGTTTAAACCCTGCATCACCAGGGCTGCTGTGTGGGACTCTCAAAAACTAGACCTGGAGTTCTCAACCTTTTAAAGCCGGGGGGCGGGTCACGCTCCCTGAGACAGCTTCCAGGGCCAGACAGCCATTTTACCCTTCCTCCACCACATGGCACTTCCTGGTGTGGTGGAAGCAGGGGATCCCACATGAAATGACACCAGAGGCTGGCTACATGTTGAGAATTCCTGAACTAGACTGTAAATTAAAGGTGGGAAACTTTTGATCCTCTGGATATTCTAGCTATAACTTCTATTATCTCCAGTCATCATGGCCAAGGTTAATGGACTGCAGGAATTCAGTCCAAAATATCTTTAGGAGCAAATATTCCCTATCTTTGCTGTAAAGGAAACTTATATGAAACTGGCCCAATAAGTTTTGCTGCCTGTGAAAGAAAAGCAGATGGCATTCCATAACCCACTCAAGTCAATATGCAACAACTATGGTGTTTTGGTACAGGATGGAGAAAATCCCAAAACCTTTTATCTTTCCATAGAAGTAAAAATATAATCAGAACTAAGTAAATTACAAAAAAAAATATCTGCAACTTTCAGAAGCCTCCTATCCTCCTGAATTCAGTAAAATGAGCACCCAGCATGTTGAGAACAAAATCATAATTACCATATATACTCGAGTATAAACCATTTTTTCAGCACCAAAAATGTGCTGAAAAAAGCAGACTCAGCTTATACTCAAGTCATCTGATATATTTTCCCGGCTGTGTGGGAAATCTATACATTTCATGTAGAAGTTATCCAGGCAGCTGAAGAGCCAGCCTTGATCACTTCTACTTTGAGTGAAACACCCTGGAATCCGTGGCACTTACTGGGCTCTCCTGTGCCTCTGGGGAGACCACAGCCGTGGAAAACAGCTTCAGGATAGCGAGCGGGAGGAGAGAGAGAGAGAGAGGAACATCAGTAATTTTATTTTCATTTATTTTGATTATTGAAACTCACCAGTAGTTGCTACATTTCCCGCCCTAGGCTTATACTTGAATCAGTCAGTTTTCCTGGTTTCTCAGGTAGAATTAGGTACCTCATCTTATATTTGGATTGTCTTATACTCAAGTATATGTTCCCATGCAAAATGCTGTCAAACAGTGACGCTGTTTGACAGCTGCGAAATATCAGCAAATTTCGGAGAACGTGGAGTTTGAAGTTTGACAGGCGCACTATGTATCTATTCATGCAAATGAAGGGATTAAGAAGTGTACAAAGGTTAATTGACCAATCAGCATTGTTTGGAAATGTATATTTCAGTGTGTGTATAAAAGTCCGTGTTTTGCCCCATCCAAGTTGTGTTCAGACCCTCCCAAATAAAGAGTTATATTTCACTTTCAATGCTTGTCGTTTCTAATTTCTGAACACCAAACCCATGAAGTAATGCAGTTGTCTTGCTTTGTTCTGTGCAAGTCACTTTAGGTTAGCTTGCAGTTTTTGAGTACTTCGTGGCTTTATGTTTTTGTGCACGGCTGTCATTTTATACCCTTTCAGCCCTCATGCCATAGGCCTTTATTATGTGATCTCTTTGGCTCACAAACTGGGGGAAGAGGACCATTTGATCGGATAATTCTGTTCAGTATATATTTTTGTGAAGTATTCTTTGACAGTCTTTTACTTGCTTTGAGAGATGTGTCACCTGCTACTCCATTAGTACTTGAAAGATTATAAGGCTTGGAGATTTAGCTGAGGATTAGTAAATTGGAGAGTGTACATTATCGGGCCAGGCTTAGACCCTGATTGTCTCTTGTCTCATTTTCATTAGTGTTTTATTCAAAGATCGCTGGAATTATATAATGCTGACGTTTCCAGAGAGTTTGTTTATTTTTACTCCTTCCCCCCCTAAAAAGTTATTTTTATAACTATAGCTTACAGCATGTTCTGCCCACTTTACAAAGCAGTAGTGTAAGTGCAGTCAGATTGCCAGAGCCAGATGCTTTCCGATGCTTCAGCCAGACGCGGGTGGCAACTTTGTTCAGCAGTGTATTGAAAGAGTCAGGATGAAGTACAAGAAGTACATCACCATTCTTGAAGCAGCAATTGGAATCACTCCCCTTAATAAGAGAGAGCTGCTGCCTGTAGTCCGACATGCAAACCTTTGGCAGCATCCAGGGTAAGTTACATGCTGAGTAAATGAGTCATTGTGAAGACAAATATGGACTCTGAAACTCCGTGCAAGGTAACTGCATTCTTTGCCTCCAAGCCGAAGAAAACAATTAATTTCAAAGTTGTAGAAACTGCATTTTCATTTTCTGTGTGGCACTTGTATAATTGCTCTGGGCTTGGCATTTGAGTTGCTGAGATAAATAAGATGAATTGTCAGTAAAAGCTTTTAAAGTCTCTGTGTAAACATTTTAAAGGCAAGAACTTAGTCGTTAAGGTCAGGCAGACTTGGAACAAGAGTTGATCAAGTGGGAATGTAATGGATTGTGCCTTGATTACATTTCCTGGTCTTAATATTTAAATCTCTTTTGAGTGATTATGCTTGGAACAGAAAATATTTTTTCTTGGTGGTGAATAAGAAAAGCCAAAGATTCATAGAGTTCTTTCCCTCTGCTCCCAAATTCTTTGTTCTGTTTTAAGATGCTTCTGTGCTCTGGGGTGACAGTACACATGCATACACCCGAAATCATGAGTGCGGTGTGTGCACTTTCATGTGCCTACATGGATGTTTTTGGCACTTGTTTCTTTACAGTGTATGCAGATAAGGTTCCACTACTTTTCTGGTTACCACTTCACCATTTATTTGAAAAACGACATGAAGGTGGGAAGCATAATGCATGTACCTGTATATTATGTACTTAGCTATTGAGGGGTCATTGCATTGATGGTGAGTTTGTAGTGCATGAATGTGAGTTGGGGTGAGGTTGGGGGAGATTATTTCATTTACCAAACAGAAAATGGATCGTTTATCTTGAAGGCTCTTACTCAAATCCCATAAAATCAATGCAACAAGACTGCCTGCTATGTCTGACAGTCAAGAGAAAGAAACTGCTTATTTTCTTAGCTTTGCTGTTCTTTAGGTTAAGAAACATTGTGTTTCTCTGTGTCTCAAGAGGTGCTGAATTCCTGTTTTTTCAGTGATGCTGATTTTCATTCTTGCATAAAAGCAGGACTATAGAGATATATGCTCAATAAGGCAAAAGAAAATTTAAAAATTGCTGGGAAAATAAATTTTGTTGCAAAAGAATATTGGAAATGTGAGTAACTTGTTTCTGTTGTATGTTGTGTAGTCTAGAGACGCCCATGTGCTTTCACAAAGCAGTTGTTTGCATGCAAGCGCTGTGAAAAGAATTTGGAAGCTACTTTTAAATAAATAATTTGGTACTGTTATGCTCTTGCTTCAACAGAAGTAATTCATTCCTGTTACCTGTGACAGGATTTTAACAACAATTTGTTCTATTGCTTAGCACTTAGCAGCAGAAATGCACACTAGAATTGCTTTTAATCTTGTTTAATAGCTAGATTTGTGGGAGACAAGTACAGCCCAGAGATCCACGTTCGCCATACTAAAATTCCTGAAGACAAAAGAAGGCCAATACATCCCTGCTGCACTAAAACTATTTGAAGCCAAAATCCTATATCGCAAGTACTCTGCGGAGTCCAGTCAGGCCCCCCACCAAACAACTTGGCCCCTATGGAAAGAGTACAATCCAAATTCTTACGTGCAACTCTCCAGACCCCTGCTGTGAACCAGTGCCACCCTACACCTGGAAACGGGTATGATAAAGGTTGAGGCGAGACTATGGTTAGCCACCCTCAACCTTTGGCTCAAAATTATGTTTAATCCCAGTGGCTTGGCTCCTCTAACTCTCCAGAATAGCTTCCAATTGGCATGGAAAAGAACAATCCAATCCAGACTGCAGTACCTTGGCTTCTCCCAACCTCTCATACAGGCCATGAGTCACAGCCAGGCAAAACAGGCCATTAAACAGAGAATATAGTACAGTACTAGACATGGAAAGGCAAGAAGACCTAGCCAGGGCCCCTACCTTCCTGGCTCCAGAGTCTTGGAGACACATTGTTGCCCTAGCCCTGTACCCGACTTGAGACACCAAATCATCAGAGGGCATTTGCGCTAGCCCGTTGCCAGGCTCTCCCTTCGGGGCATTCTTCTCAAACGTTCCTCATTCTCTTTGCCTTCTCTGGAGGAATTTTTCATGGCCTCAGCGGCTTTCAAGCAGTGCTCTTCTTGCCACAAGAAGTTCCCAGCTTCGAATGGCCACAGCCAGTGTCTGTTTTGTTTGGGCGAGTCACACCAGAGCCAGTCTTGTGTGCACTGCAAAAACTTTACGCTCCTTGCGGTTCAAAACCGGAGTAACCGACTCAAGGCACACCTAATGGAGCTCGCCCTGGCTCCCGCTTCAGTGGCGTCTACATCCGCCTCTACAAGTGGCCTGCTGCCCAAAAGGGCTCCAAAGTCCTCTTCTTCCACCCTTATCCATAAGAAGAAGAAGAAGAAAGACAAAAATAGGGAGAAGAAGAAAAAACACAGGAGTGAGGTTCGGTGTTCTTTGCCTCCTACGCCTCGTCCGCCAATTTCTCCCCTTCTCCACCATTCTCTGTGGCAAGGTGTCCCTCTCCTGGATCCTCCGCCTGGGGTGGCCGCTCCTCTTCGGAGTCACCAAATAAGGGACGCCGGGCTGGTGCAACTGTGCGCCCTGTGCATCTTTCACCTTCGCCGCTTTCGGGTGAGAGGGGCCGTTCCACGATGCGGCAAGTTCCTGTGTCTCCGAGGCTGCACACTCCAACGGTAGACGCCCTGGAAGCCACCATTTCGGCCACCATTTCATTTCCCATCATTGCACCCACCGCTTTGCCTCCTACCGTTTCGTCGTCCACGGCTACCGTCGCTGCTGGCCAAATGGACCTCTTCAAAACGATGTTCGAGGTCATGGCAAAATCTTTTGCCGAACAGTTTAAGGCCACCATTCCTGCGGTGCCTGTGGCTCCGGGACTGACCACCGCACGCCCCAGGGAGTCTGACCCTGCTGTCGCTCTGCCGCCCTCTCGAGGGTTGAGCAGTCGCTCCACTGGCCCGGCCATAATGGATTGGCACGGTCCAAACGTCGAAGCGATGAGCGCCCAGTCCATCGACCCGCCCAGGCTGTACTGGCACGGTCCCGAGCCCCCCCCATCCTCCGATGATTCCAGCCCGTCTTCAGAGGAGGAGGAGGGGGATGTGGACGCGGAGAAGACGCCCGACCAAGTGATTGGTGCTGTCTATCCGCCCAGAGGAGAGGACCAAAAATCCCTTACGGCAATGCTCACCCGTTTAGGAACTGCCCTTAACATACGGGTCGACCAGCCGCCGTTGGAAGGTAAGGATCAGATGACGGCCAAGTTGGACAAGAAATCCATCCGACCCGTCCACATCACAATGCTCCCTTCCATGCTAACATCAGTGAAGGCCACCTGGAAGAAGCCTGTTTCGTCCCACTCCGTTTCATCCAGGCTCGATGGGATGTTCCGAGTCCTGGACGAGGACGTCGAGTTTCTTCAAGTACATCCCCTACCAAACTCCCTGGTAGTAAAGGCTTTTCAACATAAAACTGCTGTTAGCGGTTTTCCGGTACCACCGACTCCTGAAGGAAAGAAGCTAGACACGGTGGGCCGGAAATTCTACGCGAATGGGTCGCTGTTTCTCCAGGCTGTGAACTATTCAGCAGCTATGGGCCTCTATCAGTCCCATCTTTGGGAGTGTGCCAAGACGCTCGCTGCAAAGCTGCCCTCCGATCTCCAAAAGGAACTCGACAGTCTGTGTGATGAGGGCGATTTCCTGGTGGAGCAGCAAATGAGGATGGCACGCCATATAAACGACTACACGGCCAAAGACATGTCTTTGGCGATCCTCCTGCAGCGACATGCCTAGCTATGGGGAACTACCTTAAATGACTCAACGAAGAAACTCATTGAGGAGTTCCCATTTGATGGCCAGGGCCTGTTTGGCCAAGACACGGAGGAGGTGTTAAACGAGTTGAGGCAGACCAACTCGACCGCCAAGTTATTATTACTATTATTATTATTACGTTTAATTTCTATCCCGCTTTCCTGACACAAGTGCCACTCAAAGCGGCTTACAACATGTAAATACAATAAATGTACAAGCAGGTTCAATACAAAAAATCACCACAAATTACATTACAGTAACCACAAAATACAATATAGCAATACAGAGCAACATCAATAGTAATAAGAATCAGCTTGTATACACAATGGACATGTTAATATAGGTAAAACCTTATGGAAAACAACAACAAAATATAGTAAATCATTTAACAGTTCAATACTCAAAAAAAATCCCCAGGTGACAGAGCACAGCTCATGTCTCAAATGGAGCCCAGCTCATCAGTGGATCATCAACATCAACAGCTGCTAGGCCAGTCCATCTCCCTGTTCTCGAACTCTCCACCCACTCCTACTCACACTAAGGGAAGAATGAGGAGACCAGGAGCTCTGGAGGCGGCTAAGCCAGTCTCTCCTCCCCGCCCTGCTCCCACCAGGGCGGGTGTCCAGTAAGTCCAACAACTCCAGGCTTGGTGAAACAGTCCTCAGCCGCGCTCCCATCTCCCATGAGGCCGATGTTTGGAGTGGCGGCGGCAGCTTTGTCACGGCCCCTGCCGTGATGGAAAACAGCTGGGCTTCGCTCCCACCTCCCGTGACCAGCAGGGCCACGGGAGGGAGCCGAAGGCGCTGGCGTCCGGGGTGGCAGCGGCGGCTTTGTCACGGCCCCTGCCGTGATGGAAAACAGCTGGGCTTCGCTCCCACCTCCCGTGACCAGCAGGGCCACGGGAGGGAGCCAAAGGCGCTGGCGTCCGGGGTGGTGGCGGCGGCTTTGTCACGGCCCCTGCCATGATGGAAAACAGCTGGGCTTCGCTCCCACCTCCCGTGACCAGCAGGGCCACGGGAGGGAGCCGAAGGCGCTGGCGTCCGGGGTGGCGGTGGCGGCTTTTCACGGCCCCTGCCGTGATGGAAAACAGCTGGGCTTCGCTCCCACCTCCCGTGACCAGCAGGGCCACGGGAGGGAGCCGAAGGCGCTGGCGTCCAGGGTGGCGGCGGCGGCTTTTTACGGCCCCTGCCGTGATGGAAAACAGCTGGGCTTCACTCCCACCTCCCGTAACCAGCAGGGCCACAGGAGGGAGCCGAAGGCGCTGGCGTCCGGGGCGGCGGCGGCGGCTTTGTCACGGCCCCTGCCGTGATGGAAAACAGCTGGGCTTCGCTCCCACCTCCCGTCACCAGCAGGGCCACGGGAGGGAGCCGAAGGCGCTGGCGTCCGGGGTGTTCTTGGGTCTCACCCAAGAACACCGCCTCATCCCAGCCTTCAAAACTCAAGTACCAGCTGTTTACCAGCTGCTATCGTGGTAATCTGCAGCAGCACCAACAGCAGGGTGGGCCTGCCGATCACCCCAACCCTGGTTTCTGTCGTCCCCGGAGGCAACAAGGGAGGCAACGATTCCAGCCTTACAGCCCGGGAAACCGCAACAAGGGCAAGTCAAAAGTCTCGTGTTTGACTTCCCTCTGGCCAAGACTCTCTCGCTCCATCTCCCGTACCTCCCCCTTCGGAACTTCCTCAACGTGTGGTCCGACGTCACGAATGACCAGTAGGTCTTGAAGATCTTGTCCACTGGTTATGCCATCAAGTTCGACCAGATGCCTCGGGTAGGAAAACTCCATTTCACCACCCCGTCTCTTCATCTGGAGGAAGAAGTTACAACCCTTCTCTCCAAGGGGGCCATTGAGCTGGTACCACCAACCTATTGGAACAATGGTTTCTACTCGAGGTACTTCATTGTCCAGAAGAAAGACGGAGGCCTCCACTCGATTCTGGACTTGCGTCACCTCAACAAGTTCATCCACACCAGGAAGTTCCGGATGGTAACACTCCGAATGGTCCTTCCCCTCATCAACAAACGGGACTGGTTTATGGTGATAGACCTCAAGGATGCTTACTTCCACGTCAGCATTCTCAGGGAGCACAGACGGTTCCTCCACTTCCAGATAGGGGGCTCCGTGTACCAGTACCGTGGCCTACTGTTTGGTCTGGCCACAGCACCACAAGTCTTCACCAAGTGCATGGCTCTGGTTGCTGCTTTCCTTCGCCAAAAGGGGATCAGGGTCTTCCAGTACATTGACGACTGGTTGATAGTCTCCTCCACCAGGTCGTCGGACATTCCGGACACAGAGTACACCGTTCATCTCATGGAGAGTCTTGGCCTCAGGATCAACTTCTCCAAATCGAAGTTGGATCCTTCACAGCGAGTGGACTATATTGGAGCGGTTCTGGACTCACTTGCAGTCAGGGTGTTTGCCCCACAAAAACGCTTACTGGATATTGCTCAGGTAGTAAGCGACTTCCGTTCCAAACCCTTCATCAGAGCAAAGAAGGCTCAACAACTCCTGGGCTTAATGGCTTCCACCACGGCAGTGATTCCTCACGCCAAACTGAAGTTCCGGTCTCTGCAGTCGTGGCTTCTCCACAAGTTCAATCTTCTCACAGAGAGTCAGTCCAAATGGTTGTTTCTGTCTCCAGAACTGGTGGACCAGCTGGTGTGGTGGACCAAACCTTTCAACGTGGCTACGGGCAAGAAATTTTATCCTCCGCAGCCGTCTCTCCAAATTTTGACCGACGCAAGCAACCTCGGCTGGGGAGCTGCTTGCGGGACTCTAACGGTCAACAACACCTGGTCTCGGAACAACATCGTCCATCACATCAAGTACCTGGAGTTGCTTGCCATATGGAAGGCCATGCGGTCCTTCGAGACATTGTTGTCCGGCAAGGCGATCCAGATTGATTCAGACAATACCACCACAATTGCATATCTGAACAAGCAAGGAGGGACGAGGTCCACTACGTTGCTTTATCTGGCAGTGCAACTTTGGGAATGGTGTCTCGAATGACACATCTTTCCAATTGGAGTCCACATCCAGGGCAAGCTGAATGTGCTGTCCGACCGCCTGAGTCGCCTCACCTCGACGACTCACGAGTGGGAACGGGACAACATGGTCTTTCAGTCCCTTTGCAAGTTGTGGGGGACCCCGAGCATCGACCATTTTGCATCGGAGTCCAACCACAAGTGTCCCAGATACTTCTCCAGGGCGGGCATCGGACAGAACTCCGAGGGCGACGCCTTCATGAAACGGTGGGATCAGGACTACCTCTACGCCTTTTCCCTGTTTCCTCTGGTTCAGAAGGTCTTCACCAGGATGTACCAGCAACGGGCGCACGTGATTCTCATCGCTCCAGCGTGGCCCCGTCAACCCTGATATCCACTTCTGTTGCAACTGTCGTCACAGTCTCTCACGCTGCCGGACTTTCCGACTCTGCTACAAATGGAACAGGAGCAACTTCACCACTTGGACTTGCCCAGTCTCCATCTCACGGCATGGAGGATAATCCCAGATTGTCCAGGATCTTGGAATTAGCACGACGCCCCTATACGAGGAAGTCCTATGCCTCCAAGTACAGGCGATTTCTTGCCTTCCTGGATACTCTACAGGTGCCTCCACTCAACGCTGGTCTGCAACACATCATGGCATACCTCCTCCATTTGGTGGAGTCAGGTCTCAGCATTGCTTCCATCAGGGTCCATCTGGCAGCAGTAGTAGCCCACTCTCCAGCTGGATCACCTGCCTCTGGTGCCTTCCACGACCAAATGGTGAAGCGTTTCCTCAAAGGTCTACGAAATGCTTTCCCTCCTATTAAGACACCGACTGCGCAATGGTCGTTATCTACCATCTTGAATGCCCTCACTAAGATTCCTTTCGAGCCGATGGCTACTGCGGACGTTCGTCTCCTCACCTGGAAGACTGCGTTTCTTGTGGCTATCACGTCTGCTAGACGAGCTGGTTGCTTTGCGGGTAGATGCCCCGTTTATCAAATTCTACAATGACCGCATGGTGCTCCACGCCAACATCACCTTCTTACCAAAGATAGTCTCCCCATTTCACATGGCTCAGACTATATCTTTACCAGCTTTCTTTCCAAAACCCAGCAATGCTCAAGAAAGGACTTAGCACACGCTTGATGAGAAACGAGCTTTATTGTTTTACATCAGCAGGAACCATGAGTTCCGTAAGTCACAGCGTCTTTTTGTTGCCTATGGGGGAAAGTCACTTCTCAGAGGTTTTCCAAATGGATTGCATCAACCATCTACCTGTCCTACGAGACTGCCTCTTTGCCACCTCCTCCACACATCATGGCACATTCTATCAGAGCGGTTGCTACCTCCACTGCCTTTTTGGAGGGCACTCCACTGGAGGACATATGTAAGGCTGCCACCTGGTCCAGGCCTTCCATATTTGTCCAGCACTACAGGATGGACACCAGAGCCACTGCGGACGCCAGACTTGGTCGTGTCGTCCTTGCCAGAGGACTCCAGGCGCCTTGCCCTTGAGGGTCCATCCTACCTGACTGACGTACTTCATTGTGGAATCATCTCATCCGACTGCCCAACGACCAAGTAAGTGTGAGCTTGCTAATCTCCCAATAGTGGGGATTCACAAACTATACGAAGGAGAAAGTTGGGTTTCACTTACCAGTGATAACTTTCGTTCTTCGAGTATATAGTTTGTGAATACACACTACCCACCCTGCCTCCCCTCTTGAGCAGCACAGATGAGATCATTTGGTTTATCCTGTGCTTTGCTTAAGTATGGAACTGAGGTAAAATGGCGAACTGGTGCCTAACTGGCGCCTAATAGCGGTCTTACTGCCAAAACTTTTAACCAATCAGCTTTAAAGCCTCCGATCGATGTTCTGTGCAGGCGCATAACCCAATAGTGTGTATTCACAAACTATATACTCGAAGAACGAAAGTTATCACTGGTAAGTGAAACCCAACTATACTAGAGGACACATTGAACTCAATGTCTGATTTGTCTACCAAAAAAGGAACAAAAATTTAGCCCTCTCATTCTATGTATATTTTTCTCCCACCATGTTAGGATTTTGAAGCCAGTGTTTTTACAAAAATACAATCTCAGCATAACTAGATCCAAAATGCTTGCTTGAATCCTAAACTTAAATCCTGCACACCAGGAGTAGGGAATGAGAGTTAATTGAGCAGATGCATATAATGGCTGTAGAGATTTTTTGTCTCTGGCACAAACTCTACAAACACGTAATGAACATGTAATAACAGTGTACAGGGAACAGTTTCCCCTCTCCAGTTATTATTGGATTGTAACTCCTATCAGCCTCTACAGCAGCGTTTCCCAACCTTTGGCTTTTGGACTTCAATTCCCAGAAGCTTAAGTCAATTCCCCAAAGAAATGATCAGCCAATGTACTGACTTAGGCTTCTGGGAATTGAAGTCCACCAGTGTTCCATGGAAACGCTGCTCTACAGAATGGTGGGGAATAATTGTGTATAGTGGCAACTATTGATTGTGACTAATGCAAAGAATGCCTACACCCATGTGTTCATCTAAGTTTCTCTGTGTTTGCTTTTTATCTCCACACCCATTTGATTTAAAACATGTTGTGTGAGAAATGAAATTGGAGTGATTAATGGTGAAACTGCTTCCAGCTTTTGTGTGAGGAGATGTGAAGGATAGTGACTATGGTTCTAAAGACTCTTCATTACATGTGGTTGCTTTCTACTTCTGTGACAGTGGTTAGTGTGTGAGGCTTGCTGCCAAGCTACAAACTGAAGAAAACATCTGCTTGCATCCACTCGATAATTTAGTTAATTTGGCTTCAACTGGGCTTCACCCAGTGGATAGACTAAATTTTAATCCCAGTTGTCTGATAGAGGCTGCCACATTCTGTGCTGCTATTTCCCCTGTTCCCGGCCAAACAGGAACCTTCAGCTTCAAAAAAGACAATAGGAAAGAGGTACATGCAGATTGTTTGGTAGTGTTTTTTAACAGTTGGAGGAACATTCTAGCCAAATGGTAGCTGGGGAGATGTTTGAGAGCCTCCCCCCACTCCACACACAAAGTCATTTGCAGTCAGCATTTGAACTCACCTTAATCAGTGGTTAAGACACCGACCTTGACAACTGGAAGGGCAGCAGTTTGAGACCTGAGTGCTGCACGATGGAGTGAGCTCCTATCTCCTGCCAACCTAGCAGTTTGAAAGCAAGAAATTGGAAGTAGATAAATAGGGACCACTTGGTGGAGAAAAGGGGGTGTTATTAGAGCATTTCCCTTTTTTATCCCACCTATTCATACCTCGATCAAGGTATGGGGGTGTGAGATAAAAAAGGGGAAAAAACCAGAGTACAAAAGGTACGATGAAGCAATCTACCTACCTTTTCCATGCTGTTGCTGCTTCCTGAGCAGTGTGTCCAGCTGTTGGAGGAGCCGCTGCTGCCACTGTTTCCACAGCCTCCACTGATTCTACCGGCACTGGAAGACTGTGGGGGGCATATCTGCAGTGCGCTTTAGCCGGGCACGTGCGTCAGATGAAGACCAAAATGGAGCAGTCTTCGTCCCATGCACATTCCCAGCTAAATAGTGCTGCAGAGGGACCTCAGATGAAGAGTGGAATGGAGCAGATATGCGCCCCCCCCCCAAGTTTCCCAGTGCCCATAGAAACAGTGGGGACTGGAAAAAGCAGCAAAACTGCTGCAATCATCGCCACTGCTGCCGCTGCCTCCACCACCACCACCACGGTAAGTGATATCTCACAACTTCTGGTGGTGGGGGCGGGTGGCGCAGGGTGCAATTTTTGAGTCTAAAATGGCATGGGGCCACCATTTTAGACTCTCCCAGATGGAAGGAACTCTGGGGAAACCTGTTCCATAAGTTGAATTTTTCCATTAATTGGGACATGATTTTCCCAGAATTTCCTTCCGTAATATGATTTTTCTGTAAAAAGAGGTGTCTGTAAAACGGGGTTTTACTGTAATAGCAATTATTTCTAACTTTGCTTTCGTACATTAGTATACATCGTTTTAATGAAAATATGTATCTCCTTCTTGGTAATGCAAAGTGATCACAGTTCTTCATAATATGTCAAATCTTTTTGACTTGGAAGTCAGATGTTCACAAAAATGCACATAAATTTCAGCAATATTCCTCCACCAACGATGACTAGAAAATTCTTCCCATGTTCACTTTTTGCCGCACCATATGTTCTTTGCTAAAATTAGGTTAACTGTTGTCACCACTGGCTGGAACCTGCCAAACAAAAGGAAAGTGTGTGCCCCCCCCCTTCTGTTATTATGAAGACATTGCAATGATAGGTCAAACAGTGTGGTTCTGAAGGCCTATTTTGCATTTTTATCAGTACCAGAGTACTGTAATTTTAATAATAGATTTGTTAGTATAACTTCAGTGCTAAGCATAAAGAGGAAACTTTGTTGACATTCTGTCATTTGGTGTCATTTGTTAAGTACAACTGTTTGTTATTATATTTGTTACTATTTAATAGAACTAGAACTGTTTGCTGCAATTTATATGACAGTTAACAATTTATACATTTTTTTACATTAGTTGGATTGGATTTATCTTGTCATAGTTTAATTTAATTTAATTTAATTTAGGGAACCGCCAACGATCCCACCATCTCCTTGTGACTGGGTGTACAACTGTAACTCAAGCCCAAGACGTATCACCAGATATAAACTGAGAGTATTGAAGCGAGGCCTTCTTCCTCAGGTAATTGTTAAAATATCTGTGTACAGTAATTGCTTTTCAGTCAATAGCTCAAAGCATTTACAATGTTGCAGAGAATCTTCTACTCTTAGGACTTAAATCTCGCCTAGTTACAGGACAACTTTCACATTGTTATACAAGCTGTAGTCTTCGAAATCCATAACTGTGGCGCATTGTAAGGTACATATATTTGACAAATCAAACTGCAGCATGGCATCCGGAAAGTTACAAGTTCTCTGTATGTTGCCTACAGCACATATAAATCCTTACTATTTATATATAACCACACACAAATGATTCTTTCAGAGAAATTATGAAATAAAATAGCCTTCTGGGGGCAGAAAAAAGACACTTTGAGATGTGTCTGCTAAGACAACATATTCAGAGATGTTGGGCACTGCTTGTTCTTTGTTTTGCAAAAAGAAGTTTGCTCTGTTCTTCAATAAATTAAGGACTTTGTAGCCTTTTAGATTTTTCTGGACTGTAGTTTACATCAGGTCATATCTGATGGCTGGCAAAGTTCCCAGATTTGTATTTTGAGAATATACTTACTCTTTCCCTTTTCTTACGAGCTTTAAATCTTAGTTTCATTACTCTTAAGTTTGATTTAGAATTACATCTGGAAGATGACGCATTTTCATCCCTGATTTACCCCAACCGAGACCATACAAAGCAAGGCCAGCTATGGTATTTCCTCACCTCAGGTTATGCTGGTTGAAGAACATCTGGTGATTCATGGGAAAATATTCTCTCAGAGATTTTCTAGGTATAGTGTATCCATTTTTCTCAGAGATTTTCTAGGTATAGTGTATCCATTTTTTTTAAACAGTAGAATAGCTTGTTAGCTTGCTTGCTTGTTTATCTCATAAGCCTTAAATTAGCATAGTAATGAACTATAGAAGATGTAGTCCAACAACAGATTCATGTTCCCCATGCCTTTTATGAACTTAATGCCTTTATCCATAGATTTTCTATGAAAGAGCTGTAAATTAGGTGAAAACCTTAGAACTCTCTTGCAAAAGATTCACTAAACTATACAATCCCATAATCCCATAGAATGAAACCATGACAGTAGAGTGATATCAAACACCCATAACTGTACAGGCATACTCCTGGCACATGTCCATAGAACTGTATCTCAACCAATTTGTGCATACTGAAGGAGTTCATCAGTAACAGGTTAGTGATTCCTCTAGGCCGCTTAGTTCTAGGCCATTCATTCTAGATAAAACAGAAGTTACTGGAGCATGGATTATGTACTGTATGTCTTGTGTACTAAAGATAATTTACTCTGAACTAGGATGACTAATATTTAACATAAAGGTATTCCCCAGAGTATCTCCCTTGGTTGCTGATATTCCCTCCTCAACTATTTGGTTTGGAAGTGCCATCATCTGTATAAGAGCCATTATATAATCAGGTCCTTTTACTTGTATTTCCTCCCCCCACTCTTGTATCTCTCCCCCCCCCCCCCCATTCTCCACCATCTCTTTAAAATGTAGATGGGTGGTACAGTATTGTAATTCTCATTCTTATGGTGGATATGTATCTCTAGACATTCTAAAGTGCTGGAGGATTGCAATTGATAGCAGAGTTGCTTTTAGCGGGGTCTCAATGGAAAATGCTGTTGACTGTTCCTACTGACAGCTGAAAACATAAATCAAAACTCCCCCCCCCCCCCCGTAAATATTGTGCTGTCATGAACGCTCTTTTGCTTATGGAAAGCTTACACTTTTACTAGTTTGCAAATGTCTAGGAGAACAGAACTTTTTGGTTTGGAAAAGTTCTGCTTATTTTACTTATGTGACCTTTAAAAACTCTGCTTACTGTGAAAGAAGAGAAATTAGATGTCATGGAAGCTTGACTGCAAGTGACAGGTTAGCAAGGGAGCTCTTGAATGCTGAAGAACCTAATGTCAGATAAATGTCATTAACACCGGGGAGCTGTTAAGCAGAAATGCAGCCAATGGGTTGTACAAAGTAAGCAAAAAACATAACTTTCAAACAGAAGTTTTGTCATGGGATATACCTGATTTAACTCCTATCCAAACTCAATCTCTAAATGTAACGGCGATGCATTGCAACATAAACTTTTGCAAACTAGGAGCCAAAGTGAGCTCATGCATTGATACTAACCATGGTGGATGTCGCCCAGGCTTCTGATAAACCAGGACTTACAAACTCTGCTTTTAAATTCTGGTTGATGTGGGGAACCAAGAGTTGGTAGTTGACAAAAAGCTTGTTGTTACTGTTGTTTTTTGTTTCACTTTGGAATGTTGAGGATGAACAAGTACAAGTTTCTTGATCTTGCCTTGTGATAAATTGTAGCCTGTTTCATTCAAATCTGAGAAATTATGGTTTGCAACAAAACAGAACTGGAAGTTTTTGGTTTTGCACGGGGGGCGGGGAGAGGAAACAGAGGGCAAGCCCTATAGCAGTGATGGCAAACCTTGGCACTCCAGCTGTTCTTGGACTTCAATTCCCAGAAGCCCAAGTCTCTCTGAATCCACATGAACGTGTACATACGTGCAGTAAACCCATTTGTGTGGATTCGCAGGGACTTGGGCTTCTGAGAATTGAAGTCCAAAAACAGCTGGAGAGCCAAGGTTCACCATCACGGCCTTATAGTATCATAAATGGCTTTTGACATTGTAATTCAGTCAGATGGGTGCTCCATCCCAAAGATTGGAGTGGTATCTGCCAAGAAGTGCTATCCATTTTGCCTGGGATATTCAACTGTAATTAACAGAAGCTTCTTTTCTGTTGATTTCCCATGGGCCAAAAGAAAACAATACAATGTCATTTCTGTTCTCTTCATCACTTTGCTTATTGAACATAATTATTGGGGGGGGGGGGGAATCAGAACTGATGGGGTAAAATTTAAATTAATCTGAAACCAAAAGAAGGGAGACAGTCTCAAGAAAGGGAAACAGCTCTTCCCAACCTCAGGACTCCCAGACTTCAATTCTGTTTTTGGCCCAGCAAATCTAAGGGACACCAAGTTGGGGTCACCTATCCTAAGACATCAGTGATGTAGCAGTGTTGAATTGTGACATTACAGCACCTCCATGGCAATCTGCTCAAAGTTGTGGAATGATCTGTGGTACAGAACATGCTTTTAGAAAGTGATGCAAAATAGAGATCTTTCAGTTGGCCACTTCTTTGACATATTATTGCCAAATCTTATGTCTTCTTATCTTATTATTTTTATGGCATGAATTTTGGCCTTTTTTTTGCATATCAAGTTATGCTATAGTTTGTGTAGAACAGGCTTTCTCAACCTTTTTGGGGCAGGGGCTGGATCACTCTCCTCAGAATGGCTGCTTTAGTGTATGCAAACCAAGACACAGGACACAGCCTCGGGCTGGGTTAACTCAGGTTTATTGCATCGTGGACAGAGGGAACATGAGGTAATGGCGGATCGATAGCTCTTTATATACAGTCGTAATACATTTGAACGTGGTTGCATGGTAGCCCATTGGCTACTGTCTGCGTGACGTCATTGCTGGTCACGCCCTTCTTGTCCAGGTGTAGGTGGTGGCGGGAAAACTTCCCGCGCTGTTGCCTTTGATGAGTTTGGACCAAGAGAGCTTGGACGCTCGCTGCTGCCAGCTGGTGGTCATTAGCTCGCGTCCTATTACAGGGTTCATATGATACAGCTGAAGGTTACATTGTTGCTATAGGCACGGTTACATTGGTTCAGATACATTGTAATCCATGTGGAAGATAAAACCATTAGAACACAACACCCCTCCCCCCTAGGATGAGACAAGGTCTCGAGCCCACACTTAAACACACTCCCCCCCCTAGGAGACAAAGTCTCTCAGCCAAGATGGCTTATTTCGAACACGTTGGGGTCTCGATGCAGGCTGCCTTTCCCCGGGTTTGCTACCTTTTCTTTGTTCCCTGGTTTCCTGTCCTGTAATTGGAGAGGGAGACTCGTTAGTGACTTGCCGCGGCTCCGCGGCGTTGTTTGGAGGTGTGCTCATTCTTAGGGAAGAACCGGGGGCACTGGGGGCTAACGAAAAACCCCTCTTCTCGCTTGGGTGGGTGGGGGAACACTCCTGAAAACCCCCCCGGCTCGCAAAATCAAAATCAAAATTGCATTCGGGGGCAGCGGTCGCGAACTCCTCTCCCCCTTCCCCGACCTCTGGTAGAACTGGCGTATCAAAAGGGTATGAGTCGGGGCCGCTGCTTCTGCCTTCCCCCCTTGCTTGGGACTGTTGTCCGCTGCTGTCTCCCCCTTGGGCTAAACGGGTGGGGGAGAACCCTAACGCTGAATCTTGTTGCTGCGCCCCACTGACCGGCCCACTCACTCGGCGCCTCAGTTGGTCTGCGTGCCTCCTCCAGAGGAGGCCGGTGCTAGTCTCGACCCGGTACGACACTGGCCCCGTTTGTTCTACAACCGTCCCTGGTACCCAGGCTGGCCCTGCGCTGGCATAGTTCCTGCAGTGAACAGGGTCGCCGGTGGCGAAACCTTTCGAGACTGCCAACCCCATGTTTTTCCCTTTATCCTCGACTCTCGTCGGGTCTAGCCTGGACAGGATCGTGGTCAGTTTCCGCCGCATCAAGAGCTCTGCCGGCGAGTAACCTGACGCCAAGGGGGTCACCCTATACGCTAATAAGAACTGACATACTTGGTGATTTAGGTCCCCCGGGCCCATGCGCCGCAGCGCATCCTTTGTTGTACGCACCAGCCGTTCCACTTGGCCATTCGTGGCCGGGTGAAACGGCGCGGATGTGACATGCCGAATGGCGTTTGCCTCCATAAATGCCCCGAACTCCGCGGAGGTGAAACAACTAGCGTTATCGCTGACTAAAGTGTCGGGTAAACCGAACGTGGAAAAGACTCTCCTCAGTTGGCTAATTGTGGTGGCGGAGGACGTGCTCTTTACTGGGATAACCTCCAGCCACTTGGAGAACGCATCCACCACCAGGAGAAACATGGTTCCTCGGAATGGGCCAGCGAAATCTACGTGCACTCTGGACCATGGCCCCCTAGCTGTGTCCCATTCCCTATGCGGGAGACGGGCCGCCTCTGGTCGGGATCCCTGGCATGCCTCACAAGTGCCGACCATGTGCTCAATGTCTGTGTCTAGCTGTGGCCACCAAAAATAACTCCGGGCCAGCGCCTTTGAACGAACGATGCCCGGGTGGCTGACGTGCAGCAGTTCGAGCACCCTCGGACGCAGGGACGTGGGGACCACCACCCGTTGGCCCCACAACAGGCACCCCCTTTCTAGGGACAACTCTAGCTTTTTCCGAAAAAATGGGTCGAATTCTGTGCTTGGGGACGATGCCGGCCACCCCTTCTGTACCCATGAACTAACTTTGTCCAGCGTTCTGTCCTTGCCTGTCGCCCTAGCAATGTCGGCAGGTACTATTGGGGGTGCGTCTAGGACCTCAATTAACAACACCTGGCGGTCTCTTTCTACTCTCGCCTTTTGGTCGTCCGACAAGGGCAAGGGAGATCTCGAAAGTGCATCAGCATGGCTGATCTCCTTTCCGGGCCGGTACTCCAACTCGTGTTGGTATGCGTTGAGAAAAATAGCCCATCGCAGCATCCTCGGGGACAGGATCTGCGGCGTGGGCTTGCTTGCCGTGAAAATCCCTAACAGGGGCTTGTGATCAGTCACGATTTTGAACGGGCGACCATACAAAAAATCGTGAAATTTTTTGGTTCCGGCTACTATTGCTAATGCCTCCCTGTCGGTTTGTGCGTAATTGCGCTCCGCTTGGGACAGGGACCTTGAATAAAACGCTACCGGGGCCTCCCTTCCGTCATCCAACACGTGGCAAAGCACCGCCCCCACCCCCACCGGGGATGCATCACAGACTAAGACCACTGGCCGTTTGGGGTCGAAATGCGTCAGGATTGCCTCAGATGTTAAGAGTTGCTTTAGTTCTTTGAACGCCCTCTCGTGCTCGTCACCCCACATCCATGTCTCCTCCTTTTTAAGTAACCGATGAAGCGGTTCGGCCACGGACGCCTTCCGTGGGAGGAATGTATGGTAAAAATTGAGGAGCCCCAGGAATGACTGTAGCTCGGTTTTGGATGTGGGGCGAGGGGCCTTTTTTATGGCCGCTACTTTGGATTTAGACGGCTTAATACCCTCGGGTGTGATCCGGAACCCTAAAAACTCGACCTCAGTTTCGAAAAAAACACATTTGTCCTTCCTCAGCCTCAGCCCCGCTTTCTCGAAAACAGTTAGTACTTTATCCAATCTCTTTGCCAGTTCGGCCTCACTCCCCCCTGTTATCAACACGTCATCAAAATAAGGCAACACCCCCTCCAGCCCCTTCAGGAGGCGTTCCACAAGCGACTGAAAAAGGCCGGGTGCCGAGTTCACGCCGAACTGTAAACGCGACACCTGGAACGCCCCTTTGTGTGTAACTATCGTTTGTGCCGCGGCCGTGGCGGGAGTTACGGGGAGTTGCTGATAGGCTTGTGCCAAATCGAGTTTAGCGAAACACTTTCCCCCATTCAGCCTGGCCAAAAGGTGGCTGACCACCGGCACCGGGTATGCATTAGGGCGGATCGCCTTGTTAATTGTGCACTTATAATCAGCGCAAATGCGCACCTCCCCGTTGGCCTTCAGAGCTGTTACAATTGGAGTTTCCCACTCCGCGGAATCAACAGGAATAAGAATCCCCTGGCCCACCAGTTTGTCCAGTTCCGCCTCTATTTTGTCCTTGAGTGCGAACGGCACCCTGCGCGGTTTGAGTCTTATCGGGCGGACCTCCGGGTCTAGGTCGAAGGCTACAGGGGGTCCCTTGAACTTTCCAAGTCCTTTTTCAAAGACGGCGGGATGCGCATCGCAAACCGCTTGTATTGGGTCCACTCCCACTGTATGCACTCCCCCTATGAACAAGCCTAAGGGCTGAAACCACTGCGTCCCTAGGAGGCTACAACTTCCCCCCTTAAGGACGACTAGGGGCAGTTCCGCAGAATGTCTCTTAAAGCTGACCCGAAACTTTCCAACCCCCAACACCGGGATGCTGTTTCCCTGTACATCTCGTAGCGTGGACCTCAACGTTTTAAGTTTGGGCCGCACGTGGGGGTCGATTTTCAAGAACTCTTTCTGGGGAATTATAGAATAGGAGGACCCCGAGTCAATTTCCATCCTAATAGGGGCCCCTTGTACTAGTACCTCAACGAAGTAATGGGACTGTCCCGCGGACACGCTGAACACTGGGGCGTCGTCCTCGCTGTCGTCCGAGACGCGGCCCACGCCGTCCTGCTTCCTCGTGGTCTGGGCGCCATCTTTGGACCTCGCTGGACGGTCCGGTCTGGTCGAACGGTCTTGTGACTGCCTCCGGCCCTCCTTCCGTTTTCTGCATGCCCTGGCGATGTGCCCCCGACGGCCGCAGGTGTAACACTCGGCCTTTCTGAATGGGCACCTCGCGCGCTCATGGGCCGCTCCGCAGCCATCGCAGCGGCGCCCACCTTTTCGGACCTTCTGGACCTCCTCGCCGTCGCTGCCTTCCGTAGACGACTTTGAGGCCCGTCGGGTTGCGTGCACCGACTGTCCGGACTTCCCGTGCACCGAATTTTCCGCCTTGCCGGCTCTAGGACGCCACTCACGCCACTGGTGCATCTCGTCCACTCCCGCATTTGTGGACTCCGCGGCTTCCGCGGCCTCTACGACCTCTGCCAGCGTGGGTGGCGGCTCCTTGTTCATCAAGCTGCGCTGCACCTCCTTGTCCTTCAGGCCACACAGCACGCCGTCCCTGAGGGCCATCTCTAGGTTGTCCCATCTACAGGGGCCGGCGGCTATCCTCATGGCGGTCACGAATGCCTCGACCGACTCGTCCGGCGCTTGGACTCGCCTCCAAAACGCGCTCCGAGCGGGAAACATTGCCCTCGAGGGTCGGAAGCGCTCTCGCAGCAGCTTCATGATGTCGTCTGCCTTAAATTCGCTCACCTTCTTCGGAGCGATGATGCCCACCAGCGTCCGCTTGGTTTCTAACCCAAGCATTCTGGTGAGGATGGCCCTCTTCCTCTCCTCGTCGTCTTCTTTGACTTTGAGTTCCACCAATGCCGCCTGGAAGTCCATCTCCAACAGCTCCCAGTCTTGCGGTTTGGTGATGTTGAACCCGCTCTGTGCCCTGGCTGTTCCTTGGGGATCCATATCCCACCTTCGTCGCCAATTTAGTGTATGCAAACCAAGACACAGGACACAGCCTCGGGCTGGGTTAACTCAGGTTTATTGCATGGTGGACAGAGGGAACATGAGGTAATGGCGGATCGATAGCTCTTTATATACAGTCGTAATACATTTGAACGTGGTTGCATGGTAGCCCATTGGCTACTGTCTGCGTGACGTCATTGCTGGTCACGCCCTTCTTGTCCAGGTGTAGGTGGTGGCGGGAAAACTTCCCGCGCTGTTGCCTTTGATGAGTTTGGACCAAGAGAGCTTGGACGCTCGCTGCTGCCAGCTGGTGGTCATTAGCTCGCGTCCTATTACAGGGTTCATATGATACAGCTGAAGGTTACATTGTTGCTATAGGCACGGTTACATTGGTTCAGATACATTGTAATCCATGTGGAAGATAAAACCATTAGAACACAACAGCTGCACAGGCTGGTCACATGTTTCTGTGCGAGTTTTCGTGCGATTTTGGCAAGTTCTCTTGCAATTTCATGTGAGAACTCACCGAAATTGCATGAGAACCCGCTGAAACTGTGCAAGAACGCTGAAATCATGTGATTTTGTGCAAGAACTCTCCAAAAACACGTTTTTGCCAGTTTTCTGCGCTTTCAGGTGGCAGCGGCGGCGAGAATGAGGAGAGCATCAGGGGCTGAATGAAAAGGCTTCGGGGGCTGGGTCTCGCCCGTGGACTGGAGGTTGAGAATGCCTGGTGTAGAAGATGGTTTGCTTCAATTTGCATATCGAATTGCAGGTTAGATAGACAAATAATCAGTGGCATGGCATCCACAGCAAAACCTGAGATATTTGACTATGTAGTAACAGCCTAAGACTTGGCAGTCAAGTATGTGATGTTAAATTGCTTCTCAGTTATGATGTAATGAATCCAGCAATGCTGAATGTTTGCTGGTGTTGCCACTCTACTTCAGTTGACTTGAGAATCCAGGATGCTTCTGAACCATGAAGAAGATGAGGGAGTGTCTAAAATGCCAAAAACTTTATGCATAGTTTCCATGGTTCAGGACACACTAACACATGCACTCATCCTTCCAAAAACTAAGGATGAGCATATTGTTATACAGTATAGCAAAAGTGGACCAGAAAATACACCTTTACATTAAGTCTTCAATTGGACTGTAGTAATCAGCATGAGGCATGAGATGCCCAACACAGAAATCAAATTGTCTGCATAGTTAACGCAATGGTCTTCCCAGTAGTAATGTATGACTGTGAGAGCTGGACCACAAGGAAAGATGAGTGCAGAAGAAAATATGCTTTTGAACTGTGGTGCTGGAGAAGACTTTTGAGAGTCCCCTGAACTATAAGGAAATCAAATCAGTCAATCCTAAAGGAAATCAACCCTGACTGCTGTTTGGAAGGACAAATCCTAAAGCTGAAGCTCAAATACTTTGGCCACCAAATGAGAAGAAAGGACTCACCTGAGAATGTCCTGATGCTGAGAAAGATTGAGGGCAAAAGCAGAAGGGGTGATGGTTAGGAGATGGTTAGACAACATTGTTGACACAGTGGGCATAGATCTGGGCTGACTGGAGAATGGTGGATGACAGAGGAGCCTGGTCCATGGGGTTACGAAGGGTCAGACTCGACTGCGTGACTGAACAACAACATTCAGCATGCATAGCCTTGCGAGTATAGGATGAGAACATTTTAATGTGGAACAAAGCAGCTATTCTTAAAGTAATACAGTCCTGGAATAAAGACAGATACAGAGAGATAGTAACATAGACAATTGATTTTCTTTTCTAGGAAAATATGCATTTTGCTTTTATGTAGAATATAGTGCACAAATTAGACAACTTGAATGAGGTGGCTGCTAAAAATATAATTTTATTACCTTATTGTATTTGTTATTATACTGTACATTCTTCAGCTCTGCACTCGTCCAAGTTTGAAATACACACTTTGCTGTGGTGTGTGTGTGAATTGTGGAAATGACAGACATGGTTACAATAGTAGCAATTGTTTTATTTCTCATGTTGACTCAAGGTCGATCAAAGACAATAATATGTGGTCATTGTGAAATTATTAAAAAACCAGATGATTTTTTTGTAACTTTTAAAAAATTGAATCTCAAGATCAGTGCTTAGTTGAAAGCCCAGAGCAATTATTCTTCAAATTAGCCATTAACTGATTAGGATTAATGGGCATTGAAGACATCAGGTTGGAGAAAGTTAAGATAAATAACTGAAACAGTAATTTGTGCCTTTAAAAGTTGCAACTGAAACAACAGCTTTGTGACTAAAACAATGCATAGTCTTTCCTTAAAACAAAACAGGCCTTGACAAGCCTTGATGGAATCACTTGCTTCTGCTCTCTCTGCCAGACAACTCAGCCACTCCTATTATTATTTACAACAATGAGAATACTAGGTCAGGTGAAAGGAACTGCCAAAATGAATTCACCAAAGTCTGGCCTAGCCACAGAAGAAGGGTGGGGAAGGATTTGTAAATATTTTAATGCTTCTACAATGCCCAGAGTAGGAGACTATCCTAGCTGGACAGCATATAAAGGAAAAGTCTCCCTTGCTCAAAAGCTAGTCATATCCAACTCCAGGGTTCATTGCTCATCTTTATAGCCAAAGAGCCAGCGCTGTCTCCAACTGTAGACGTTTCTGTGGACACTTGGCAGGTATGACTAGACACAGAACACTGTTTAACATCTCACCAAAGTGGTCCCTGTTTATCTACTTGCAATTTCTTGCTTTCGAACTGCTAGGTTGGCAGGAGCTGGGACAGACAACGGGCGCTCACTCCGTCATGAAGCACTCGGGTCTCGAACTGCTGACCAGTTGACAGGTCCAACGTCTTAACCACTAAGCTACCAGTCGTGTGTGTGTGTGTAAAATAAAGTAGGTAAAGGTAAAAGTTTCCCTTGCTCAAAAGCCAGTGGTATCCGACTCTAGGGTTCAGTGCTCATCTCTGTTTCAAAGCCGAAGAGCCAGCGCTGTCTGCTTCTGCAGACGTTTCCGTGGTCATGTGTCAGGCATGACTAGACACCGGAGCGCACGGAACACTGTTTACCTTTCCACCGGAATGGTCCCTATTTATCTACTTGCAATTTCTTGCTTTCGAACTGCTAGGTTGGCAGGAGCTGGGACAAAGACGGGAGCTCATTCCATCCAGCAGTACTACTCGGGAATCGAACTGCTGACCTCTTCCACCTCCCAGTCAGCGTCTTAGCCACTTGAGCCACTGCAGTCCAACATAAAGTACAGGTACTGTAATAAATCAGCAGTTCGAGTTTGTAGTTTGAGTTTGTCATTGACAAAGGAAAGCGGTATATAAGTTTAAATATAATAATAATAAATAAATAAAGCAAGCAAGCAAGCAAGCAAGCAAGTGAGTGGCTCAAGAGCCTAAGACGCTGACTGGGAGGCGGAAGGTCAGCGGTTCAATTCCCGAGTACTGCAGGACGGAATGAGCTCCCGTCTTTGTCCCAGCTCCTGCCAACCGAGCAGTTCGAAAGCAAGACATTGCAAGTAGATAAATAGGGACCACTTCGGTGGGAAGGAAACAGCGCTCCGTGCGCTTCGGTGTCTAGTCATGCCTGCCACATGACCACGGGAACATCTGCAGCAGCGGACAGCGCTGGCTCTTCGGCTTTGAAACAGAGCTGAGCACTGAACCCTAGAGTCGGATACGACTGGCTTTCGAGCAAGGGGAACCTTTACCTAGATTTAAGTTTAAAACCCGACAGTGAGTTCTTCCATCAGTTTCCTTTGCTTCCCACCCAGTTCTTCTTCCACCCTCCCCACACATCTGAAATCTGATGCCGTCCTTTTGTCCAACAGGCCTCACAACTTCCCACAACTTCTTCCCTCCCTCCCTCCGTGGGAACGGGGTCTCCCTCGCGTGCAGGGGTGGGGTGGGGGCAAGCTTTGTCCAGGCCGAGGCGCTGAGTGGCTGGTGCCAATTCGTCCCTCGCGTCACGTGAGGCGTCAAGCGAACAATTAATTCACGGCTGGCGTCCCCCCCCCCCTCCCCGGAGCCAAGGAAGGAGCCATGGAGCCATGGGAGCTGCTCAGGGCTCCACCGGGAACGAACCAATCCCACCGGCGGGGGGGAGGGAACAGGTCGGTGCCATCCTCTCTCGCTTGCTTTTTTCCTCCCCGCGCCTCTCGTATGTTGCCCGCCTGTCCGGCTGGTTTCCTCTCGTGCCTGTTGAAATGCATGTGCCTGGGATGCATGTGGCAAAGCCAAAGATTCTTTTCCGGCTCCCTCCTCCCCCCCCCAAAAAAAATGGTCGCGGCGAGTTGGGATGTTGCTTTTTGGAAGTAGGTGGCTGGCTGGCTGGCTGCACTGGGTCGAGGAGGAAGTGCCAGGATAGTGTTGCAGGGGTGGCTGGCGAGGCGGACCGGTTTGGGAAGTAGGGGTGGTGGTGGTGGAGGCAGCAGGGATGCTGGGATTCGAGAACTGGAAAGGCAGAACTCGTTAGAGTAGGAGGGAAGTTGCTTTCCGAGCTTTAGGCAGGGTTTAAGAGTCACTGCTTAGCTAACTAACTCCCCCCCCCCCCGCAAGCGTTTCTAAACTGGGGGGTCCGGGTGGGGACTTTTCAAATTCTTCTTTCCAACTCACCCACCCACCCCCCTTTAAGAGCCAGCCCAGAGATGCCGGTGCGAGGAGGCGATCGCTTGCTGCATTTTGGCCCCCCGGTCTCATCTTGGTTTGGGGTAAGTGAGGTTGGGAGGGGGGGGTGACTTGGAGATCGGGGCAGGGACTTGGAAATCCGTCTGGGATTTCGTTATGTTGTGAAAATGGACATGTCTTAGTTCATACTTAGTTCACCTGATGCCTTGGGTCTGAGACACTTGTCCTGTAGTTGTATGGTTCCTGTAGTACAGGGGATGCCCAAACTATGCCCCGGGGGCCAGATCCGGCCCCTGACACCAATTCATCCAACCCGCAAAGCCCCTCATCGCCACCAAAAGTGGAAGTAAAACGTGCCTGTATAGGCGGGTTGAGGATGATGATGGAGGAGGACAGAGGTGCCTGGAGGGCAGTGGTCCATGGGGTCGGAATTGACTGTGCGACTGAACAACAAATGGGTGCATTTATTTCCGCTTCTGGGAGCGACGAGGGCTTCGCGGACTGGATGAATTGGTGTTGGGGGCAGGATCTGCCCCCCCCCGGGCCATAGCGACCAGCCCCCTGAATCCATGTGACTGGCCCGTGGCCCAAAAAGATTAGGCACCCCTGCTGTAGTAGATAATTCAGGGTGCCTTTCCTTTGATGGTCTGTAGCAAATGCTACTGTAAATAAAACAGACAGGTCCTGGGGAATAGGAATTAGTTTTTATCTGGACTGCATTTGTAGACCATGCAAGCAACCTTTCTCTACCTATTAAGTAATAATAATAATTTCGTGTCAGAGATTACTCTGGGTTGAAAGGATTTTTGCTGGAGAAACTCTGCTCAGGGGACGCCCAACCGAGACTCCTTTCATATCCCCAAGTGCAGCCCTCGGGTATCGAAACCTGACCTTCCAATCTCCAAGTTCAGCGTCTTAAGCACTAAGCAGCTATTGAGCATTTGGTCACATTCACATCCAATTTTTCTTGAAGGTTGGGATGATATGCATCGAATTACCCAATCTTTCCTGTCCAACACAATGAAGTGAACTAAGCTGAGACAGAGATCCTGTGATCTTATTTGCTGTGCAGGTGGATTGAATCCAGGGTTCATTTTCCCAACACACAATTGAATCACACTAAAATGTGGTAGGGAGGGTATATGTGGGTTAGGTTGTTTTTCCTTTACATAATTAGAATGATAGCACTACACTACAGTTTAAGTTTAGTGGTTCTTCATCTTTTGTATCTTAGGTTCTGTTAATAAATCTATTCGTTTATTGAAGTACCCAAATTTCACATAGTAAAACCAAATCAAAATGTCTGTCTCCTGCCCTAAAGAGCATTGTCTCTTGGCATGTGTTATTATATTAATCACTCAGCAGTAAATTGATGGGGATTAGGAAAAACATGTAAATCTTACTTTTATATTAAAATCTCACAGATATGAGTAGGATCAATAAGAGATGTTGTGCCACATTTGCAGAAGGACATGGGGTTTGGAAAAAAGTGAATTCTTAGTAATTCTTTGGAAAACCCTCTGTGTCCCAAGTAGACTTATAGCTGTGTACCCTTTGTGGTACATATAAAACTGGCTGAGAACTACTGTTATAACTGATCTACAAGTTTAGTTCTGATTTTATTAGGACAAGAATATCCGTGTTTGCTCTGTCGCTAAAGATGGTAACATTAGCTTAGTAAAATTAGGAAGGTTGTGTTATTTATGTTTTGGCCAATTAGAAATTGTTTTTGAATCTGAGGAAGAGTACCATAGTACATATGAGCTTATTTCACAGTTGATCTGTTCAATTTTGAAGATTCAGAAGGCCATTAATTCATGCACAAAACTTGGATTTAAAATAAGTTTTTCTTTCTTCTGAGAGAGAAGTCTTGTTTCGCAAGGATTGATAATATTTGTGGCTTGTTTCTGGAAGTATCTTTCTGCTAATAGAATAGACATTACAAGAGCACATCCACCCACAACCTGAAGTCCAAATTTGCACTAGAGCTCTTTGAACAGATTTGAGGGATGGAGGCAATGGTTCCCAACATGGGGCCAATGTCCCACAGGAGGACTTAAGTTCCCAGAAGCCTATGTCAGTACATTGGCTGATCAGTGCTTTGGGGAATTGACTAAGGCTTCTGGGAATTGAAGTTCGAAAACCAAAGGCTGGGAAACACTGCTGTAGAGAGAGTTACAGGGATGAAAGAAAAGAAGGGAAACTGGATATCTGCCCATATTAAAATGAGGATTTAGTTACAAATAAAGCTTTACTTAGTTAAAATTATGCTTGCAATATTAAAAAAATGGTCTCTTTCATACACGGTTTTGTCATTTTTCTGCCTCATGTACATCAGGCATCCACTTTCTCAGCATTGTATTATAGCTTCACTAAACCTCTGTTCAGTCTTTCAGAAGTGTATATGGAAAAAAGGATGAGGAATGTGTTATCCATGGAGGTTCTCCACGTAATGTGTAACTCTAGCGTTTTGGGGTTCTGATATGAATGGAGAACCTCTATGACTTGTAGAGGCTCTGCTCTTTAAAATCATTCTCCTTCTGTGTTAGGGAGGGGTTCTAGTGTCTTCCCCTGATCCTGTGTTCCCTTCAGAATGGCTGAAGGACACATTTCATTTCTGTCCAGCTAGCCTTTCTACTATGCGAGGGATAGAGCAACTATTATGATGTAGGATGTGAGTAATTAAAACAAAGTGAGTAAAAAGCCTTTATATATATATATATATATATATATATATATATATATATATATATATATATATATATATATATATATATATATATATATATATATATATATATATATATATATATATATATATATATATATATAAAAATCTGAGCGTTAACCGTTGTGATTTGACAAAGGATCCTTAGCCAGGCCCTACTAGCCCGTACCGAGCATTCGTGCACTTGCCCGAACTGGGTACGGAGGTCACTGGGGGGGTTGAGAAATGCGCCAGTGGGGCAGGAGACCCATTAACGCAAACAAAGAAAAAGACTTCGATTCCCAGCATCCCTTGCACCAATAAGGCTGAGAGGTGCGAGCAAAAGGAACATTCGAAAACGCGTTGCGGCCAATCAAAATCAAGCCGCATAAAAAAACCCGCTAAACAAACGGAAACCACAAACGCGAAACTACAAGGCCCAGAGTCCTGCATGCCATGAGCGTGCACAATGCTGAAATGACCGCCACACGAAAAATAAAATAAAATACGCAGCGTCTCACAGCCACAAAAAACAAACAATCCCCCCGCCGCTGCGGTTCTCGTGGCCCGGCAAGCGAGGCCAGGCTGCAGGAAGGGACCCCCCAACGCCGCCAGAAGCAGCGCTGGCCATCCCACGGCGAGGCGAGGCCGCGGGAAGGAAACACCCCCCCTGGCGCTGGCCTTCCCGCAGACCAGCCAGCGAGGCCAGGCCATGGGAATGAAACACCCCCCCGGCACTGGCCTTCCCGCGGCCCGTCCAGTGAGGCCAGGTCACGGAGAGGAAACCCCCCCAACGGCGCCTGAAGCACCACTGGGGTTCCCGCCACCCGGCCTCGCTGCCCAGGCTGAAGGAAGGAAAGCCACCCCCAATGCCAAAACAAAAACACAAAACAAAAAAAAAATCAAAAACATCCACAATTACACAAAAACAGTAACGAAACACCTAAATATAAAACGAAAAAAACCCAAAAATTCCAAAAACAACAAAAAATAAACACAACCACAAATAATCAAAACAATTAACCAACCTACAAATTACACAAAACAAAAAATAACAAACACAAACACCTCCCACCCCACTACCACCAAAACAAAACCCCAGAATAAATAAAACGAGAGAACTCACCAGCGCGTCCTTCCTCAACGACGACCGGAAAGGAAATGAAAAAACAGACTACTTACTGGAAGAAGCACCACCCAGAGGCCAGAAGAGAAAAAACAGATAAAGTTAAAGAGAACCACTAGCAGCCCCATCTGCAGGACACAATAGAAAAAACAACTGAAAAAGACTCAACAGCCCCACCCAGAGGCCAGAAGAGTAAAAACAAGTCAAAAACATAATCAAATAAAGGCCCAAACCATCTAAACACAGTTTAAAAACATTCAATGTTAAAAACATGTACTTTCACATTTAAAAAAATATTACCTACGGTAGAACTATTAAAAAAATTACATATTACAAATTATTTGGTTAACTAAAAAAATTATATCATCCTTTGTTTTTTTTAATCCACAAAAAAAGCCACCAAACAAAAAATGATCACAGTTTATAACAGCCCGGCAAAAAATGTATATAAATAAACATTTTAAAAATTTCAATTATAGACTAACTACTTCTTTACCAACATTAAAAATCATTTCCAAAACAATTTAAAACAGCCCGGCACCGCCGGGCAATCTCTGCTAGTTATATATAAATTATATATGTAGATATATATTCTCAATTATCTGTCCAGGATAGAGGTACTGGTGTTGTAGTTGAAATAGCATAGAGCTGTGATGGCGAACCTTGGCATTCCATGTGTTCTTGGACTTCAGTTACCAGAAGACCAAGTCAGTACTCCTGGTGATCAGGGCTTCTGGGAATTGAAGTTCAAGAACAGCTGAAGTGCCATGGTTTGGCATCACTGGTATAGAGTGTGAATACTTTATTTAACACGTTGTAGTTGTTAAGCTTATACATATAAAACTTGTGTCATGTTTTCTGGCAAGAAACCGTGGCTGAAGTCCTGTTCCTTCATATAGTAAGATGCATTGGAGTAGACCCACTGAATTGTGTGAGGTGTGAGTGTTACTGTGTCAACTCTGAAAATTCAATTGATTCAAATGGACCTACTCTACTTATGACTAGTGCAGAAAGAATATAGGGGGGCTGTGGAAATACAGAGGCATTCTAGTGTTGCATGCATGTGTGTCACATGCAGTCCAGGTCACTTGGAGTTACTTCTTCTTCTGTGTCTAGGCCAGATCTGAAAAAACAAAACAAGGGGAAACCATATTATTTGGTCACCTGTATTTCACCCAAGTGGTTTCAATTCTTTGCTAAGTTACTAGGATTTCTAATACTGAAATAGCCATCTTTCTTTTGTATGAAATTATTTCCTGAGTTATATATCCAACATTATTTTGTCAAGTTACAGAGAATGTAAAATATAGAATTTTATGTGTGTGTCTGTGTGTCTAATATTTGCAGTGATTTCTCTTTTGTGGTAGTTTCATTGCTTTTAAAGTATGCTTGGTTATTTGGTTGGTCAGTCACCCTGAAGAGAAGCACTGACCAAAGTGGCTCTGGTCACCATGGAGTGAATAGAGCAGTGATGGCAAACCTTTTAGAGACTGAGTGCCCAAATTCACTGTTGGCACAGACTCAACAGGCTGCCACCCGTGCCACGCCCTCATGCCACATGTGAGCTTCCTGTCTTACCCCAGACAGGGGAGGGAGGAAGTGCTCTCATTGGGCTGCTGGACAGAGGGGCAGGGCAAACTCTGTGCTGGTGCATGCCCACAGCGGGCTCTGACTGTCCCCTCTGGCACATGTGCCATACGTTCACCGCCACTGGTATAGAGGAATTCTGGGATAATAATAATTTAGTGTCAGAAATTATTCTGGATTGAAAGGATTTTTGCTGGAGAAACTCTGCGCAGGGGATGCCCAAATGAGGCTCCTTTCATGTTCCCAATATCTTTTCACACCAAAGTGGTTGCTATTTATCTACTTGCAATTTCATACTTTTGAACTGCTAAGTTGGCGGGAGCTGGGACAGAGATGGGTGCTTAATCCATCATGCAGTACCCAGGTTTCGAACTGCCGATTTGCCAACCTTCAAGCTAACAAGGTAAGCTTCTTAGCCGCTAAACCACCACAGTCCCTATTCTGGGATAATTGAATGCTTTGGTCTCTTTGTCCTGCATGCCTTTTATGAGTCCTGGATTGGGTGCCACTGTCTTTCCACCTTTGCACTCTATCAAGCCTTGAAGGGACATGGAAACTCCAGGTGGAAGCGATGGGGTCAGCCCGTAGCATAACTGTGGACCTTAACAGTGTCATGCACAGTGATGTTGCAATGCAGGTGTTGCTACCTTCACTTACCCAGGAATGGCATGGGGGGGGGGGAGGTTAGGGCTGGCATTAAATAGCAGCTTGGCCAAAGCCTTTAAATATTGGCACATCCTGCAAGTAGATACAGGTGAGTTGTGTTAGAACACATTGGTGCTTGTTTGTGTGTTCAGCACCATGATTTAAAAACTGCCTTTTATTATAGTCCCTTCCATATAAGATATCCTTTAAAAAAGTTCTTCTTAGATCTTGCTTGGAAGGGGCTACCATAATAATCCTTAGATTTCTGACTTCAAGGTTTTACCCGAGTTTTTGTGAGATTTACAGATTTTTGTTCCTTGATGTGCATCACCACTAAGTGAAGGGCCTCTTCAATAAAGAAGAAGAAAATGATGATATTCTGCTGTTTGAGAGGAATATTGTTAGGTTTTGTATTTGAATTTGTGGAGGGATCAGAAGAGGAACTATGTTCACTTCCTTTGAAATTATAAAACCACTTTCAGCTTGTTGTAGTTTTTATGGAGGCGGTAGAACTGCATTCCTTTTAGTTTCGTAAAGAATAGGGAAGTATTCCTGAGAACACACAGGGAAGTAAGCTGTTATGATTTTTTAAAAATTATTTTTATTATCATTATTGTCTATAATAAAATAATTGAAATCCTTTCAGATACTCGACCTAGGATATTGGCTGTAGTATTAAGGAAAGATTGAGAATTAATAGGTTTCACTTTATTAAAAAGAGAAAAGAATGACATAGAGGAGTGAAGATTACAAGTCAGGCCACCTCTTACATCAGGAGAGCTCAATATTTTTAAGCCAGGGGCCGGGTCACACTCCCTCAGACAGCTTTGGGGGCCGGGCGGCCATCTTGCCCTTCCTCCACCACATGTCACTTCATGGTGTGGTGGAGGCGGTGGGGGCACATGAAATGGTGCCATGGCCCACATCCAGCCCACGGGCCACAGGTTGAGAATCCCTGTCTTACATGGATGCTCATGTAAAGAGACAAGCCAACCCTAGTATGCGGTCATCCCTCTAGAAGTACAGTAATAACAATCATCTGTGAGAACTCACACAGGCATTACTGGAGGCCTGTGAATGACTGTCTTGGGACTGTGTGAAATGGCAGCTAGTGCTGAAGAATAGGACGCTGTTGCTTGCCAACTGGAAGGATATTATAAAGAAAATGCTGAAACCCGAGTTACTGAGAGGTTGGTATTTGATGCATGCACAGACTGCTTCTACAGAAGTAGGGCAAGGTCTGAGGGATTCATATGGACAGTTTGTATTCCTGGGTTGTTATCACAATAAGACCAAGGAAGCGATAAGTACTGCTGAAAAAAAGAAAACAGTGGAGGGGGGCTTGGAGAAGATCAATGGTTGCTTTGTTTCCTAACTAATGAAATCTAGTGAGAAAGGGCTTTTGCAAATGTATCAAGCAAGTTGCGCCTGTGTCTGTGGGCATCTCTCCCTCCTCTACCCAGATCTGCATTCTCTCGCCTGGACCTAACAATTACAGTACAAACAGTTTACAATGGATTATACAAGAGACAAAGAGGTCAGTGTCTGAAAATCCTCAGAATTAAGCATAGAGGTTTCTTGTTGTGGCATTTGTCCTAATTCACCTCTCAGTTAAATGGTTTAATTCAGTATGAAACATTGTACACAGAGCTGGTGGTATCAGAAAGTATGTTATATGTCAGACCTCATATATGTAGGTCACCTGCTCTATCTGTTCAGATTATTCTTTTTTTCTTTCATTTCTCTTAAGAATCTGTGGGATGTTTAGGAGATCATTCCTTTAGAAATGTTAATTATGGTACCAGTACAAATATTGAGCATAGGATTGTAATATAAATTAATTGCATCAGCAGTTGGTTGAAAGCCATCAGCAAGAGAGGAAATGTTTCTAAATTGGCCAAGTGTAATCTTATTGTTGGGAGAGATACTACACAGTACAGTACTTACAAGTTAACGTGGTTAGTTGCATTGTGACATGTTATTAGGAGAATTAAGCCAAAGGATATGGGAGTGAATGGGGATTAATAAAGATGACATTGAGAAGCAACTAAAAACTTAACAATTGTATTATTGTATTGAACTTTGTTTCAGTATGACTAGATGATTAAATAAAAAAACTGACTTGATTGGATTAAGTTGCCCATTAAAAACAATTCAGAATTTGTTGATTTAGAGACAGGGAGAGCTTTTGGAAATAAATTGTTTCTGACTTAAAGAAGACTTTCTTGAAAGCTAAGACTGTTTCATTCTCTTGATATCATATTTATACATGCTGTATAGTTAATACCTATTGGAATTGTGTTATAATTTAAACTCTTCTGTATTACAATTTCAGTGTGTGAAGGGTTGATTCGTTTGGATTTTTTATTAGGAGAGGAGATGAGAGATGAGAAAGACACCACATACTTAATAAAGTACCACTGGTTTTCAGTCACAATTCTGCTAGTTTGTAAGGCAAAGTGTGCTCAGCCACATAATTCTGCATGTGCTGCACTTTAACATGTATTTAAAAAGATAAACACAAGACTGCCTTGTGCTAGAAGTGGGGCTCATGCTAACGATTACAGTTTAGAAATACAACTTCGAATTGGTGGTCATTTTTTCTTTTAAACAGTGTTTGGCTGTGAATATGCAAACACAGTTGGATGTTTCACAGGTTCTGAATAGTTGGTATACCATTTTTTAAAGTAGGACTATGGTCATACCTGTCAACCTTCCCGGATTGGCCGGGATTTCCCGATTTTCGGCGCCGATTTGCGCCATTTCCCGCCCGCAGCTGCCAAAACCCTGGAATTGGCAGCGGGGGAAAAAGAGGTACTGTGCATCCCTTCTGCGCAGATCGCCTTCTACGCATGCATAGAAGGCTTTTACGCTTGCGTAGACCCCTTTTACGCATGAGTAGAAGGCGATCTGCACAGAAGGGGATCGTAGAAACCACATACGCATGTGTAGAAGGGTTCTATGCAAGCGTAGAAGGCGATCTGTGCAGAACCGTTCTGTGCAGGTCGCGTAGAAGGCGACCTGCGCAGAACGGTTCTGCACAGGTCCCGTATTTTCCAGGGCCGCGGTTGACAGGTATGACTATGCTGCATACCTCTAAACCAGTTGTCTTTAAATTTTGTCAAATGCAGTACCAACAGTAATTAAGAAGCTACTCTTAAATTATGCTGTAGAAGCCTGTGTTTAATCCTACTCCTCCTATGTTTGGGGGAAAAAAAGGGCAAATGTTGCTTGGGTCTCTGGTCCAATCCAGAGTGACCCATTAGTATAATCATAGTGGGTAAGGTGCTGAGCTTGGAGACCGGAAGGACGGGGTTTGATATCCGGAAGCTGCACAATGGGGGACATGAAAGGAGCCTCATTTGTGCATCCCCTGCAAAAATCCTTTCAACCCAGAGTAATATCTGACACGAAAACTATGTAAATCATGCTCCTCCAGACCCAGCTAGCATGGTCAATGGTCAAGAATGATGGAAACTGTAGTAAAAATATTATATATAAGAGGCACAACATTGGATATTCTCCTATGTTGTTCTTCAAAGTATAAGCTGTGCAGCCTTTTGAAAAGTATCTGTATTCTAAAATTGACTCTGAAATTGAATGATAAAGGACACTGAGGTAATAAACATAAAAACTTGTCCATAAATGATCTTATATTAATTTTGAAAGTTGGTCAAACAGTGATTCACAGCCAAAAATTCTAACTTTAAAAATGAATTAAAAGGCACACCCCCATATATATTTGCATGTTTAGTGTTGGTTTGTGTTGTGGATGAGCCGGTTAATATAATTGTTAGCTCTTAGAAACAGAGTGCTTCTTAGAAACTTTGGCCTGCTTAGCATGTGTATCTGGAGTACTTTCCAAATCCCTTTGTTTACCAGAACTGATGTTATTATAGCAATTATATTTTCTACTTTAATGCAAGAGTTTGTGAAGAGAACAACAATGCTTTTTGAAGAGGGGAATAATCTGTGCCCAAAATCTCCTTTTGAATGAGTCTGTCCTGGAGTTTGCAATGACAACTTCATGAGCAATACAGTATAGGGAAATTTTTATTCACAATAATATTTACATTATAATTTCAAGATCTGAAGTGGATATGGGCCAAGGGATTTGCAATGATCACATGCCTTTATTTTACAGAGTCAGAAATATGCAGTATGTTTTTCGTTTAAGATTCATTCAGAATGGGAGAGATGGCTGGCCATGACTAACAACCGTTTGCAATTGATTTCTTTAAATTGTTGCTGAACAGTTGGTTTTGCAGTACAGCAGTACCTCGCATAACGAACTCATCTCATAGCGAAAAATTTGCATAACGAAGCATTCGTTATGCAAGGGCAATCCCGTGCATAACAAAAAAAATCTTTCGTTATACTGGTTTTTTTGTAACCAGGGTATACCCACTCAATGGGAACCCCAGTTAACAAACTTTTTTTCGTTATGTAGGGTATCTCCCATAGGGAACTGCATAATGAAAAAAACGCATAGCGAAGAGCTCCGTGGAACGGAGTTTTTTCATTATGCGGGGTTCTACTGTACTTGCTATGTCTTTCGCCTTAAGAAGTCCATGGTAACATTCTGATATCAGGGTGGAACCCAGATATATTAGGGCATGAAATGATCCAGAAGCATGTGATAGGAAAGAAAGTTCTTTTCTGTTCCAACTTGTTGTTTCCTTTGGTAAAGACCAGTGTAAGTACTAAATTACTAAGTGGGAAACCCAGAAAAGTGAAGAATCGGTGTGATGAGGACTGTGACAGCAGTGTAGATCAGCAAGATCCAATGATGTCTTCCTAAAAAGGGCATTCATCTTATGATTAGTGGAGACAACTAATGTGTAAAAATAAAAACTATTTATCACTGATAGCTATGGACAAACTTAGAAATTTGGCCCAGTGGGAAAAGATGCTGGAGTACTGTGTAGCACAGAGGTGCCGAAACTTTTCAGGCTGCGGGCCTGACCACACCCCTGGACTGCTGATCGGGCTGGTCACGTGGTTCCTCCCACCAGAAGCAGAAGTGAAACACATGTGCAGGATGCATTACGCACATTTGACTTCCACTTTTGGGAGCAGTGAGGGTGTCAGGGGCTGGATGAAATGGCTTCATCAGGGGCTGAATCCAGCCCATGGGGCTGTAGTTTGGGCACCCTTGGTGTAGCATGTTACCTTAGAGTACAAATACTCTTTCTGATGGATTGGAGTCCAAAGTAATAAGAGAATGTGACAAGTTAGGTTTAGTAAAGGTAAAGGTCAACCTTGCTTGAAAGCCAGTTGTATTTGACTCTAGGGTTCAGTGTTCATCTCTATTTATAGCTAAAGAGCCAGTGCTATCTGCATCTGCAGATGTTTCAATGGACATGTGGCAGGCAGAACGGAACACTGTTTACCTTCTCACCGAAGTGGTCCCTATTTATCTACTTGCAATTTCTTGCTTTCAAACTGCTAGGTTGGCAGGAGCTGGGACAGAGATTGGAGCCCACTCCATCGTGCAGTACTTAGGTCTCAAACTGCTGAACTTCCAGTTGTGAAGTTCAGCGTCTTAACCACTAAGCCATTGCAGTCCCATAAGTTAGGTTTACATAGATTCTTAACTGTAGAGTATATGTAACAGAAATAATATTTCTTCAAACAAAAACTCTCAGAACTAGACAACATTGACCCCTGGCCAGGTGAAAATTTAGCAAGAGTTATCCAGGGTTCCTTCTTCAAAAAAGATTTTTTCAGAAATTTATCTGGTGCTTAGATCAAAACATAGGCGTATTTTAATCGCAATCTAGGTGTCTTTCTCTAGAGTTTCATTGTATTTAGTGGAATTTATTCCATAGTAAATGAGAACAAAATAAAGTCAGTTATGCTGGATGCTCCCCTCACAGTGACTAGCCAGATGCCTGTTGGAGGTTCATAAGTAAGTGTGCATCACTCCCCCCCCCCCAGCTCATGTTCCCAAACAACTAATAACTACACAATATGCATCTGATACTGGTGGTAATAATGACTAGTAGCTATTAATAGGTTTTACTCCATGTTTGATACCATTTTAAAGCCCTCCCAAATTGGTGAGCATTCCATGATGCTGTGAAATTGAATTCCACAGTTTAATAGTTTAATGTGTACATGAAGAACTACTTCTTTATTTTCTTATGATTGCATCCTTAGTACATGCTGTTCTCAGAGTTAGTCATGGGGAATCTTTGCCAAGAAAAGCTCATGAAATGGTCTTAAAACTGTGGCCAAACGTGTCTGTCTTTATACCTGTTCCATAAATGAACTGTTGATCAGACTTACCCTGCTTTGGAGCTTTGTTAGTTATTACACATTTTGTATGTGTTCTTCTTCCTCTTAATTTATTTGGCTTTATCTAAACTGCCATTCCACCAGGCCACCTGAACTGATTCTATCTAAGTATAGTTCCTGGTTTTTCTTATTCCTCTCGACTCCTTATTCCCTATATACTGTGCTTTAAATTTAGATTGTAAAGCTGAGAACATTGGCTCTCATACTAATCTTACAAGTTGCTCTAGGAGCTTTTTTGGGTAAAGGATGGGGTATAAATGCTGCTTTTAAATTGTTAAATATATAATAATAGTTTAAATTGTACAATTAAATTAATCCAAGGTACTATAAGAAATACTATATATTCAGGATTTCTTCTTCTACTGCTGCATCCTAATCCGAATATTGGCAGTCATCATGGTGACCAGCCATGATGACTCCTGGGAATATAATGCAGTGGCCTTTCATCTGCTTTCCTCATTGCATGATACCTGTACCACTGATTCAGTCCCGCAAGTCACTTTCTGGTCCTGAGCCCTTTTGACACGCAAAGTCCTCATCAGCCCCAGGCCAGTATTGATGAAGCTGCTGCCCTCCATCAAGGTGGATTCAAGTGGGATTTAATCCACTTTGGGGACCATCACCCTTCCCTGTGGACTTCAGCACCCAAGGTCGTTAGTCCTCGGATTTGTCAGGTTAGTTAATTGCTGCATGACACTTGGCACTGAGTCGCTGGCAGTAGGGTCTACTCTATTACCATAGTAGGATAACCTGGCCAGACTCTATGCAGGATTTAGCAGGCTACAAACCAAGCCATGGGATTAAGACTAGTCCACTAAATTTGTTGGCATGATTGTTTTAAAGCCACTGGAATTCCCAGCAAGCATTACATCAACTTCCTTTTCTAACAGACCCCTAGTTCAGACTTTGGCCTGTAGTAGTTTACGAAGCCTTCCATCCTAGCCTTTCTTTAGGTGAGCACAATTTAGGTTTAGGTCTGATGGGTGGAGCACTCAGAATGGAGAATTCTGGGATTTGGGATCCAAAAATCATAAATGCACAAGACTAATTACCAGTTCTCAACCAAGTGTTTAAAAATCTTCCAAGATGAAGATTGATCTGCTAAACCTAGGATACAACGTTCTGCTGAAAACATATTTTTTATTGCAGCAAGCTTCTCTTTTCCTTATAGTATTTTCTAGAGATGTGGTACAGTATTTAGATTTTTTGGACTCCAATTTCCAGTATTCTCAAATAATTCCCTAGGCAGAATTCTGGGAGGTCTAGCTCAAAGGCCTGCACCTATGGCTTACTTGGACCATGGCCTGTCTTAGAGGCTCCATGTTTGGCTTAGGTCAATTTCCTATTGTTGATATTACAAAAAAAATAAATGGAAGTTTCCACAGTGCTTTCTTTGTGTTAATAGTTCTTCATGAAACACCCTCTATGGCACCTAAAGGGCAGCAAGATGGCAACTTCCGGAGAATTCTAGGCATTGACTTCAAAAAATCTGAATGGCAAATACGTTGTATTTTCCTGGGAGAGAGAGACTTGCTTTCTGGGGACATCATTAAATAAAGCAAGGTTTGGTAGAGTGACCAGAGAGAAATGTCGACAGGTTACTCTACCTTTAATAGTTGTGTAAATGCCGCTTGGGCAATCTCCTGATTGGGCGGCATATAAATTTAAATAAATAAAATAAATAAATAAAAGTAAAAGCAATACTGTAGAAATTTCTTCTTTTAAGTAACTGTTAAAGTTACAGGAAATGTCTCTTCCATTTAATAACAGTGGCTGGAGTGTATATAGTACAGTTCCCCAGAAGTTGTTAATTCCACTTAAATAGCACCCCATAGCACTTAAACACTCTCTGGGTGGTTCACAAGGTAATTAGCATTTTGCCCTGGGTACTCATTTTACCCTCCTTGGAAGGATAGAAGGCTGAGTCAACCTTTATTTTGTTGAGCTCAAGCTCAGATCATGTGCAGAGTTTAGACTACAGTACTGCAGCACAGGGGCTCTCTGGAATACAGTTTCTAGCATTTTTCACAATTGACACTGTTGGCTAGGGTTAATGCAATTTGCAGTCCAAGAAAATTTGAAGTTCCCCAAAATGTCTTCCACCCCCTGTGATCAAGTTTGCTAGCATCTGGGTTGTTAACCCTAAGAATAAAGGTGTTATAATCAGCCTCTCAGAGAGAATAAAAAATGCTGTACCTAAGAAGAGCAATAGTATGTTCTTCTGTTACTTGGGCATGCTTGGTCACTTTTCAGCTATACAACAACAGTTTCATGTCCTAATTAGCTTAAACAGGGGTCCCCGAACTTTTTAAGCTGGGGACCAGTTCATGGCCCCTCAGACTGTTGAGGGGTGGACAGATGGTGCCACCGCCGCCAGTGGCAACAACAGTGGCAGTAGCAGTGACCACTCTGAGATCCGTAAGGGGTGGTGCTCTTCCTTGCGGATTGCTTGCTGCTTCTTTTTTATTACCTCCGTCGGAAGTACAAAGGCAGCAGCCAGTCATTCGCCAGGGAGTGTGCTTCCCCTGATGAACTGCTGCCTGCTGCTGGTTTCCCCCCCCCCCCACCCCGACTCAAGTTACCATGAGGCCGGCGGTGGTCTTGCCGTGTCTTCGGTGGGGTAGTGGGGAGGAGAGGGAGTCCCTCTTCTCCCCGTTGCTCCGGGAAAGAAGGCCGGCGGGTGTCTCGCCGTGGTTTTTTGTGGGTGTTTGTTTGCGAAGCTGTGAGGCGCTGCGTCCGCCTGTGGCGGACTTGCGCTCCCGTTGCGGGAGGCCAGCATGTTTTTATTTTATTTTTCGTGCATCAGCTTTTTCAGCGTTGTGCGTGCTCGCGCCCTTCAGCCTGATTGGCTGAAGTGCTCATGGCGCATAGGATGCTGTGACTTGGAGTTTTGTTTGTTTTGTTTGTGTTCGCGCGGTGGTTTTTTTCCTGCGGCTCAATTTAAATCGGGCGTGCCACGTTTCCCAACATTCTTTTTGCTTGCACCTCTCAGCCTGATTGGTTGAGGCACAGCACAGAGGACGTTGGGAATTGAAGTTGTTTCCCTTTGTTCATGGGGCTGTTGCCCCACTACCGGCTTCGGCAACCATGCGGCGCTCTGCGGTCCGGGTTCGGGTGAGTGCAGGCGGCTCGGTACGGGATACGATAGTCAGGTGTGGGCATGTATGTTGGAGTCCAATGGTTAACGCCCCTCTTTATAGGTAAAGACTAGCTTGTAAATTTAAGGCAGTTTCATAGAGTTATGCATTCTCAGCTTTAATATCCCTGTTTGCAAACCGCATTGTGATGCCACACACCTGACAAATAAATGAACATATTTAAATGTGGAGTAGCTTTTCTGGTTTTGCCTACTTTTCACTAAGTAGAATGTGGTGAAAAACAGTAGAAATGATTCACATACAGAAAGTAGTAAAAAAAAAGGTTGTCAAAGAAATAGTATTCTTGATTTCCAGTTCAGAGTTAACTTTTGGGGTGAAAAAGAGACTGTCTCCCAGTATAATAATAATTTCATGTCAGAAAGTATTCTGGGTTGAAAGGATTTTTGCTGGAGAAACTCCGTTCAGGAGACACCCGAATGAGGCTCCTTTCATGTCCCCAAGATCTTTTCCCACTGAAGTGGTCCCTATTCATCTACTTGCAATTTCTTGCTTTTGATCTGCTAGGTTGGCAGGAGCTGGGACAGAGACAGGCACTCAATCTGTGCACTCAATCTGTCATGCAGTACCCAGGTCTCGAACTTCTGACTTGTCGGCCTTCCAGCTAACAAGGCGAGCTTGTGATTATTCTTATGTCCTGTGCAAAGGGTTGTCAGTTACTTACTAGCACCATCTAGTGGAATACTAGAGTGTTGTTCTGCTGTTAAAATTTCGTGTCAGAGATTACAGTATTGTACTGTACTCTGGTTGAAAGGATCTTATTTTATTTTTATTTTATTTTTTATATTCATATTTATATGCCGACCTGCTCGATTACTCGACTCTGGATGACTCACAAAACAAATAAACATCACAAAATCATATAAGTCATAAATACAATATTACAAAATCATAAAAATACAACATTATAAAATAGCATCATTGCAAGGAAAAGAAAAAAAATCCGTCATTTAAAATCCATACATTTCAACAAGCCAACAAAATAACTGTCTCAGCACAGATCATACCATGCCACAAGCGGGACCCAAAGAACGACGACAAGGGCCGGGGTGGGGTGGCGATGGCGATTTTGCTGGAGAAACTCCGCTCAGGGGACGCCCAAATGAGGCTCCTTTCATGTCCCCAAAATCTGTCCAGGCAGAATCATTAGCAGCTGCTACAAATCAATTTAATTCATGCTGCCTCTTGGATTTGTTCCAAATTCACCAGTAGCTGAAGATAAAACTAGTAGTGAGCAATTCAGTATTAAATTTAAGAGTTATCTCTCTGTCATAAATTAAAAATTCTGCTCCCTTGGCCTTCGGGCAGATTGCTGGTAAAGCACTATCTGCTCAATTTAAGGAGACATTGAAACATCTTTACAGAAATGAGTCCATAATGATTCTGAAAGCTGAGGACAGGAATAAAACAAAATTTACACTGTCATTTAAAAACAAAGTTCTGAATTGAGGAATAGAAAGGAAACTTTTGATTGATTGGGAGGTAATTGCATGGTTGGGAGCTATCTTGTTGCTAGTATCTCTGTGCTGAAAAGCAGAGACAGATGGTCTAAGAAGGTGAATGGGTTCAAAATGGGTTCATCACCTGCTTAGGTAATTTGAGTTAACTTCCTTATTTTTCTGTTAAGTATATACCTAAGCAGTGTAAACAATAGGCTAAGATGCTCCTTTGAAATCTACAGTTGCACATGGATACTTATTTATTTACAAAGAGTTATAAGCCTCTTAGATTGGTATTTGAAAATACCAAAGCAATGCACAGCAAAATAAAATTCAGTTGTACAGTATGTACAAATGTACAATACCGTGAATATAGTACACAAATTAATATATTTGAGATACAGTAAATGATAGGATGCATTAATTTGTACAAGTTTACAGATATGTATGTTTTCAACATGTACCTAAAACTGATCATTGAAGAAGCATGAGGAATCTTTGTGAGAAGGGCATTCCACGTAATGGCCATCTTAAACCAAAATAGATGATTGTGTAGTGAATTTGAGAGGCAAGTGTATCCCCCTTGCACCTGCAGAAAGGCCTCTCTGGATAATTTTAAGGATCAATCAAATAAATCTATAAATCTATAAATAAATAAATCTATAAATAAATAAATCTATAAATCTATAATGAAGAAATGGCCAATTATGTTAGATCCCAAGTGGTTCTTTATAAATAATAGGAAAATTCTCTGAACACTTAACTGGGAGTAAGACTAACTGGGGCTCGAATAGGATTGTGTGGACAAGCGCTCCATATAATTTCTGTTCTCCATTTTGTAATTTCTGTTGAATGACCACCTTCCCTCCCTTACTCTAGGTCCAGGATCCTTTTCAATAATACTACATAGTGTTCTCTCCATCTTTGTGTGCATGCAGGTGATACTCCTTTGTATACCACCATTTCTGAGTCCAACTTGAAAACTATATTCTGTACTAGCTCACAGGGTAGGCCTAGTGGCAGGGTGCTGAGGAGTATAATCTATGCTTCAAAAAGATCCAAGTTTTGCATGAAGAACTGATCATGAAATATTTAAATGTCAATGTTGGCTTTCATGACATTTCCTAGCCTACATATTTGGAGATAGCAACACGCAGAGGTTATAGCTAGAATCTCCGCCATTCTCATTTTCAAATTAAGCCATTTTTAGCATCTGCATATTGGTCTTGTCATTTTGTTATGAGGGTTTGAACATCACTTTCTTAATTGTTCATGTAGTGGTTGTTAGAAAATTTATAGAACTATTCAGTTATCTAGTTTCCTCTGATGATGATGATGCATGAAATCTGTAGCCGGAGAATCACTGGTGTATGGTACCTCAATCTCTTTTAAAACATCTAACAAAGGTTAATCCATTTTGCTGTGGAAATGTTCTTACTATGTGGAACTGCTTTTTAATGTTTAGCTGAAATCTCCTTTACCGCTTGAGTCCCTGGGTTCTTTCTTCTGGAGCGGTAGAAGATAAGGTTAATCTACTTCATGAAAATTCCTCAAAATATGAAGATAGTGATATCATTTTCTATCCATCTCTCTTCACTGTTCTGAATTCAGTGGCTTTTTAAGAACAGAGAATTCACAGAGTATTACACGTGAGTTTTCAGACATTGAGAAATCTCCTTAATAGAAATTGGCCTGCAAATTTCTGTGCATAGTGACTGTTTGGATCCTTAAGCCACAGGCATGTACATGATTAGTGAAAGGTACGTATAATATCCTTTGGATGTGATTCAACCAGCTTTGTGTATTCTTGCTATCTTGCTGCATTGACACCCATGAGCTCTTGCAAACCCTGAGGGTTGCTTCAGAAAGAGAATGATTTTTGGTTATTGCTTTGGCAGCCAGGAGGTGGTGTTCCTGAGTTGCAGGCTCACTCCTTTGTTGAGTGGACCCAGCAGCATGTAGGTGAGAGATGAAGATCATTTCTCTGATACTGTACAAGGTGAAAGAGAGGCATGTGCAGACCGAAGAAGTGAAATGAGCCACCCACATGAGCTTATTGGAAAGCAAATGGCAAGTCCGTGTGTTTGTTATGGGATTTGTTTGCAATATGGGGGGAAGGAATCCTCTAAATGTGTCGATTCATTGCTTTACATCTGTACAGTATTTGGAAGTCTGCTAACTAGTATTGGGGCCAGAGCGTGGGAAAGTTATTTTTCTGGACTACAACCCCCTAGAAATCCCTTGCAGTCCCAAATTCATGGCAAGATGTTGTGGCAGGCATTGTTTCTTAAATGTGAGTTGGGGGGGGGGGGAGCAGGCCATACCTATCAAGTATCCCGGATTGGCCGGAATTTCCCATATTTCTGCGTCGCTTCCTCCACTATCCCGCCACCATCCCGTAATTTGACTGGCGGGAAAAGTAGTTACTGCGCATGCGCGTATGCACAGAACCCTTCTGCGCAGGTCCTGTATTTTCCAGAGCTGTGCTTGACGGGTATGCAGCAGGCTGGATTTCGTATCATCTCCAATTCCACAAACACAAGAAACCCAAATGGTTACATTTTTCTTTTGGTGGTGGAGGAAGATTATATACTTGTGATGATCTTGGCACTCCAGATGTTCTTAGACTTCAATTCCCAGAAGCCCAAACACCCTATGAATCCACACAAATGGGTTTACTGCATTTTACTTTCACTTCCGGGAGTGAGGGCAGCGCGGGCCAGTCAAATCGCAGTAAACCCATTCGTGTGGATTCACAGGTTGCTTGGGCTTCTGGGAATTGAAATCCAAGAACATCTGGAGTGCCAAGGTTCGCCATCATGGTTATATACCTTGATGGCTGCCTAGTGGGAAACATTCAGAGGTTCTTTAAATAGGAATTTAAAATTTCTGTCCTGAGTTATTTTCCAGTTAGGAAAACTGACATTGGTTGAGGAAGAGGGTGTGTTCTTATTGGTGCCTGTTTGGGGTTTTTAAACATTATTGTGTGAAATGATGGCAGGATTGGCTGAGTATGTAGGCCACTATTGTATTAGAATTACATAACAATGTTTGAGTGGTAGAAACTGATGAAAAGACTGGGATGTTCAGAGTCCCTTAACAGATTAGAAGCCTGCCACAATGAAGACAGCTCAAGCTCTACAGCGGATGTGGCAGCATGCTGTGAAAAAGTTGAGGATTTTAAAATGGCACGTGAGTCCCATTTTTTTAATATATAAAAGTATGCATCTCTTATTAGACTTTCCTATTCCCTCATCAGGACATGATTTTACGTATAGAATTGATCCATAAGGTCAGGTTATTGTACTGCTGTGTAACTGACTTTGCCATATTTAGTTTGGTGGAAAGTAGTAAAGAGATTATTTGACTTCTGATGCTTCTCAGATGTTTGTGCGGAGCCATTTATATCTTTTTAGGTACCACTAATGTATGGATAATAAAATTAGGAGTTCTGTTTACAGTTAATTATATACAGTATGTCAGAAATTCTGCTTGTGGTAAGATGATGGTTGCTAGTATAATGCTGATTGATGGCTTGGTACAATTTGCTGAATGAGTTTGATGCCTCTTGTTTAATTGTGTAGCCAAGCATAATGTGCTCATATTATCTTTACGTATTTTCCCAAAATAGTATGTTGATAAACTTCTGGGGAATAAGTGGTTTTGAACCATAGTGCATTTGCAGAACCAATCCATCATTATCTGTCTTAGGTTTACTGGCTCCTAATATAGCTAGCATTTTCTGCTTGTTGTGACTGAGGATTTAATCTCCTCTCGGGTAGGAAGTCTTCGGAGAATGACCCTATAACATCTGTGGTCTTACCCAGCCCCCACACTCATTTTGCTCCTTCCATTAATCTGTCAGCAGTGGTTAGTATCTCTGCAACAGCAAACAGCTGTAAATTTTACTATGTTAAAGAGATTATGAGTTAGAGATTTAGAAACAGGCAGATGGCTTTTGTGTCTAGTGAACTCCCAAGGTGAACTTCCAGTACTTCCATCAGTCCTGTATGCTTTATACTACACATTATGACTTCAAGAACTGCTTCCTTTTAGCTCGATAATTCCAGGTTGTAAAAGTCCAACAGTTCATTTTCTTAGTAACAATTTGGCTTAGATTTATTTCAACAAAAAAAAAATCTGTCTTTTCTGCCATCTCCATGATGTGCAAGTTTGCTCAGCTTCATATTGTGGAATAATTTGTGGTTTGTTTTTTTTAATTTATTTGCACTTGTCAAATCCTCCAGTAACTAGAAATCTCTTCATTTAGTTTCCCGTGGTGTAGAACAAGAGTGAACATGTGCAGATCTAGGAAAGGGGAAGGAGATCAATGCGAAGAACAATTTGGACGTACTATAAATGATAAAATAGTTAGACAATTATCAAATTTAATTGAGCAGATTATTCTGCTTAACCTAGTGCATTTTGGTAGTAATTGTTACCTGCAGGGACTCTGTGAAAGCCCATAAAATTTGCTCAGTTGATTCTAAGCCCTCCTCTTTTTGTGATCAAAATACAGTAATACCTCATACAAAGTCCGCTTCGTACAACATCGGATTCATACAACATCGCATAATTCCCTGAAAAAAGTTGCCTCATACAAAGTCGCTGCAACTTTGTATGAGACATTGGGGTTTTTTCCCAGGTTGCATTGTGCCTGGGCAGTATAAAAGGCAGGACGCATACGTGCAATGCTATTGTGGGTTTTGCACGAAGCAAAGAGTGTTTAGGAGTGGTTTTGAGCGCGATTTTAATTGTTTGGTGTTTGCTGCTGTTTGGATGATTAACGCTGTGCTGCATGATGGGACATGTTGGCATCCACTCTGTCCTTGCTTCCATCTAGTAATTGTTTACAGTAGCTTGTACAAAATGGATGATCGGCCGCATGGCTGCAGATTAACACTGTGCCGCATGATGGGACATGTTAACTTTTAAACCTGCACTTCATGAAGTTTTCAAAAGTTAAAAACTTGTTGTATGTTTTGTCCCCTAAAATCAGGATTGTTTGACATGTTTTTGTAATGTATTTAGCCTTTAGACAATGATTTCTTAAAGTTCTGTCAGTTTCCTGTCTGTTTCCTTGACTTTGCCCTGAAGTCTGTGCTGTTACAGTACAATGTATCTCTATGGAAATGACGTTGTATGAGGCATCGTGGCAAGGATTTGGACGTTGTATGAGGCATCACGGCTAGGATTTTGCATCCCTCATACAAAGTCCAAATCCGTATAAAGTCCAAACTTGTGGAACCAAGTTTGGACGTTGTATGAGGTATCACTGTAGATATGATATATTTTATGTGGTATTTACATACACATACACAATTTATTATAATAACAGTTGTAGAAATAAATTCAAGTAATGTAGGCTTATCTAACAAAATATGTATTGTACTATTGTATCACATTTTTCTCATACCTCGATCTCTGTTCAAATACTTGAAAGTGTACCTTTCCACTTTAAAAGTTTCATACAGATCTCCCTTGACTGTCCTAGCTCCAGTAAAAGCAGATACGTGAACCACTCTCATTCTAGTGACACTCCCAGGACATGAACATATTGGCTGAAATCCAGTTGTACAGCTCTGCATGTGTAGTGGAGATGATTAAAGGGAAATCACAGCTGATTAAAGGTAATTTCTAGATGCCTGTGATTTGTACTCAATGAGATGAAGTCACGTGCGCCCTGAAATCTCCAAAATAAGCCTTTAATCAGCAGTGATTTGCCAGTGCTGATGACATCATCACTGTTGCACATGGGGAGCTGCAACAGGTTTTTAGTCAATATTTTGCACAAGAGAAAGGAAGACAATAATGGATTTAACTAAATATCTTGGTCCATTAGTGGCCAAACTGAACCGTCTGTTTGTCATGTATTGTGCAGCCTTGACTCTGTTTTTTTAAATTGTTTGCAAATGTAATTGGATTTTTTTTTTAGTGGGTGGGCAGAAGCCAATGAAAATCAACCTCATCTTGCCCACCCACATCTAGAATCTTGGCTACAGCCCTGGCATGACTAGGCACCAGAGTGCATGAAACACTGTTTACCTTCCCACCGAAGTGGTACCTATTTATCTACTTGCAATTTATTGCTTTGAACTACTAGGTTGGCAGGAGCTGGGACAGCGTTGGGAGCTCACTAAATCATGCAGTACCCGGGAATTGAGCTCTGACCTTCCAGTCAGTGAGTTCAGCGTCTTAACCACTTGAGCCACCACAGTGGCTCTTTATGGAGTCCTAATTCATTTTTGGACATAAGTCAGTATAATGGTCATTATCTTTATATAACAGTCTTTCAGGAATATATTAAAACAATCGTTGGCTACATCTCTGTGTTCAAGGTCAAAATTCAATTTCAAATGTCAGACCCTTTCCCATGTTCTGATTTTGTTTTATGCGTTTATTCTGGTTCTGATGGAGCCAATGAGCGTGCCACATCAGATCAGTTGCTATTTAGTTGAATGCTTTGTTTTGGTTCATGATCACTTTAATGTACATAGAAAGGATGTGTTTTGCTACTGCTGAGATCTGGCCCCCTTTTCAGCAAAAATATTTTGAAGGCATAAATGCTTAAGATCTGGGTGTGAAGCACTTAATAGTTTGATATTTGAAAAAACAACATTGAAGTCCTTTTATGCAGTCTGAAGGCAAGAGTGAATTGTAATTTTATTAGACCAGTTTTAATTTTTTTTACAAACTTTGGTCATTTTGTTTGTGAATTTTTAGTGGTCTAATAAAAGATACCAGTCACTCTTATCTTTGATTTGTTTTATCGAAGTACATGGTTTAAATACAGAAATTGTTACCAGTCTATTAAAAGTTGTTTTTTAAAAATATTTTAAAAATATATTGATTTTACAAGGATATTGCTAGTTAATGTTGATGTAAATTGCACTGCCAAAGCAATGGAACTTAAACAATATTCTTGCTGTTTAATATGGATTCTGAAATGTGCCTTTATTTTTATTTTGTTTATTTCCTCCTGATGTTTCATTGATTTTTTTTCATTGTGGAACAGGCCCCAGGCATGGAAGAACTAGTATGGGAGCAGTACACAGTGACCTTACAAAAGGTAAGTGATTATTTGTGGTCTAGTTTTCCAGCAGCCTTTTTACATGTACTGTATTACTGATATTGTATTGACAAATCTGATAAGAGTGTATTTTTTGTCAATCACTTTTCCATTGCCAAAACAATTTAAAGACTCATAATTAGACCACTCAATCCAGCCTTCTCAAACAGTGATTTCCTCCAGAATTTTTTTATTTCATTGAAGTGATGCTTCAGAGTCACCTAGTTAGCAGGGAGGCTGCAGTCTTAGATTTCCAGAGCGGTGGAGGGTCAAGTAGGGGAACACTGACAAACTATTTTACAGAATGTATCTACTCTACTTCTAAATGTCTTTGGCACCAACTATCTATTTATGTTGATAGCAGTTAATTTCTGTCACCTTATCACCGTGATGGCGAACCTTGGCATTCCAGATGTTCTTGGACTTAAATTCCCAGGAGCCCAAGCCCCCGTGAATCCACACGAAGGGGTTTACTGTGATTCATCCAGCCCGTGCTACCCTTGTCGCTTCCGGAAGCGGAAGTAAAACGCGCCCATCTGGGCGCGTTTTACTTCCGCTTCCGGGAGTGACAAGGGTAGCACGGGGCAGATGAATCACAGTAAACCCCTTCGTGTGGATTCATGGGGGCTTGGGCTTCTGAGTCCAAGAACATCTGGAGTGCCAAGGTTCACCATCACGACTATCAAAAGCAGCTAAAATTCCAGAGGTAACATCAGACTTCTTGAGGTAGCCTTAGTCATGAATGGTGTTACAACAGAGATCAGTCATAAGGGCCAGCACTTGAAACTGTGGCTATTTCTAGCCCAGGTCTTGGTGAAGAGTAGGGAGAAACAATTGGGGTGGGGTGTGTGTGGCTTTCTCTTGCATCTGTGGAGCTGAAAATCAAGTGTTGTGTATTGGATTACAGAACCAGTAAGAAGACAGTACAAACATTGTAATATTACTATGAAACACGTAAATCTGTCTCAGAATACAATTTAATACACTGTAGGGCATGGGTTCTCATGGTTTTCCTGCCATGGGCCAGGCCACTTGCCCTCAGACAGCTGAGTGGGCCGGACATGTGGTCCCCCCCATCATAAATGCTGCCGCATGCGCGGGCACATTTATTGGCTGTTGTAAATGCGCCCACTTCTGGGGTTGTCGTCGCGGGCTGGATGGAATGGCATCGGGCCAGCCCAGGCCCATGGACTGTAGTTTGCAAACTCCTGCTGTAGGGAGACCTTATGGAGGATTGCACTTCTCTTCCCAACACAGAGAGGATACAGTATTCCATGGCTGTGAATGTGTTTCACATACACAAGCTCCAAAATTCAATCCCTGGTAAAGGTCGCCCTTGCTTGAAAGCCAGTCATATCTGACTAGGGTTCAGTACTCATCTCTGTTTATAGCCAAAGATGCTGTCTGTGTCTACAGACGTTTCTGTGGACATGTGGTAGGCATGCCTCAACACCAGAGTGCACAGAACATTGTTTACCTTCCCACTGAAGTGCCCCCCCTTTTTTTGGTAATAGAGATAATAGTGGGGTTGAAAGCATTGACATAATTTGTGAAATGTCTGTCCGACTAATTCTGCACCTGAAGCTGAACATCTGAAAACTAGATAGGTGGCTCACTCATCCCTTGCTGACAGATGTTCTCCTCTTCCGTTTTTCTTTCTCCTTTCAAATAATGCAACAGATGTTCCAATGAATATGATTTCACTCATGTCTGGGTGAAAAGAAGAGAGAGTCAGCTGCTCTAGGCAGTAATGGCAACTTTCCATGCAATTCTTCCTAGACATTTCATATTTACAGTGGGTTGGTAGAAAAGAACAATGAAACTCTGTGTAGTTGGTCAGTGAAGGGTTCTGAAAATATGAAATATCTATCCATGTGTGTTTTCCTGTGTTTTCCTGTGAGGAGCAGAAGTCACTTAGATTTCATTCCTAAAAGCCCTCGTGGCACAGTGGTTAATCTGCAGTACTTGCAGCCAAAGCTGTTGCTGATGTGACTTCAATCCTGACAGGATCAAGGTTGACTTATCCTTCTGTCTAGGATTTTTTGGCCTTTACTGATTTGTCTGAAATAGTTTTATGTGTGGTACAATCTAGAAGGGTAAATTACATATTTTATGTACGAAATGGTTGTGCAAAATGCAACTACAAGGTCTGACCCACTTGATTGCTATAAACAGACAAACAAATGGTGTGTTTTTATCCCCTTTTCAGGATTCAAAGCGAGGCTTTGGTATTGCAGTTTCTGGTGGCAGAGATAATCCACATTTTGAAAATGGTGAAACCTCCATTGTTATCTCAGATGTCCTTGCGGGTGGTCCAGCAGATGGATTGCTTCAGTAAGTGGGTTTGCTTTCGTCAGTATGTGTGTGAGAGATGAGAGATTGCGATTACAATTTTGTTCTTTCTTGTTTTGCAAGCAGTTTATTTGAAAAGGCAAAAATGTATTTCTAAATGTAGACTTTCATGAAAGCACAGATTGAATCAAATCAGTGCTGATATTTGATCCTGCCACATTTATCCATATGGACTTACCTCATCTGTCTGGAGCCTCATACTTGGTGATGAGAGCCAGTCACCTTGGCCTGCAAGCTCTGCTGAGCAGTGGGATGTATCTGATTAGGAACATCTACTTCAGGGAGGAATACAGGAACTTGCCATGTGGAAACTGCATGTTGGAGAATCTTTTGTAGGACACAAAAGGTCAAAACATACTGGTTTTTATACCTGGACATCTCCGACACTTCTGTAAACAACAATGAGCTACTGAAACTGTACTTTTGCTTGTTTTACAGAAGGACTGGAAAACAATTTTGATATGATGGGCTACTTGTCCACTGGACAGGATGACCCTTGTAACAGCGACTGTGTCCCCACCATTGGTGTATGGGCACACTTTCTGGCATCACTGGCTCCTCAGCCAAAGTGCTCTCTTGAGGCTTTTCTGGGTGATGATTTGGTAAGACTTTGCTGTCTCCCGAATTCCTCCAGTGTGTAGAGGTGGAAAGTGTCTGGAGAACAAAAGGAAGTCAACACTTTGGTCAGCTCTTGGGAGGCAATCATGAGGCGTCTCATTCCACTCCCAAGATATCTCTTTGGATTGCAGTGATTAATTTCTGCTGCACCCCTTCCCATAAATTTGATAGGATAGTCCTACTAGGGGGAAATTGCTGGCTTCAGTCTCCCACGAAACAATGTAATAAATGATGATGTTTTTGGAGCAAAAATGCCACCCAGCAGCAACACCGGCAACATGAAGCTGGGATGAAGCATTTTTGTACTGACGAACTAGCCATGGGGATGAAGTAAGTAATAAGATCCTGTTACTAACCTGTGGAGATCTTGACGTACCCAGGCACTGCCTCTGTGGTAGCACCAAGCAGAGCCCAGTGTTTGTAACTAGAATGAAATTAATGTCTGCGTCAGTTATGCCCTTTAAAGTTTTTGAATTGTCTTCTCTTTCCAGAGAGATGGACAGAGTGGTCATGGTTAACGGTACTCCTATGGAAAATGTACCCCATTCTTTTGCTGTACAGCAGTTAAGGAAAAGCGGGAAAGTGGCTGTCATCGTAAGTTAATTGTTCCTTGGTTTGGAGAAGCCTGAGGAGATTGGAAGCAAAGATAGGTAGGGTTGTATAATGGTAGGATTATGGGTAAAGGGGAAATTCTGATAGACAAAAACTGCATGAATACTTACAGAAGTATTTAATATGGAAGTCCAAACCAAGATATTTTGCTGTCGAAGAAAAAGAAGCGAATAGCACCTCCCAGAATTAATATGCAGTATGTGGTGCCTTGCTAGCCTTGTTATTAGGCACACAAAGGGGAAATAAAATCACACAAGTGCCACACTCCTATGCATGCACTTCTTTCTCTCCCTGGCAGTAAAAATACAGTACGAACAAACTGAATAACCAACACTTTGGTGCCTGTTTGCAGCCCTCAAAATCCACTGCTCAAAATGGCTGGCCCATTCTGCCTAATGGTAGGTTAGAGTCAAGGGACACGTGCCCACAAGGACATGATCCTTACCTTTTGGCAGTGACTGGTCTGAGCTAATGGGAGCTGCAGTCCTACAACATTTGGAGAACTGTCTGTTCTCGACCTTTGCCAAGGATATACTATAAGGGCCATAATCCTGTCTCATAACAAATCTCCCCCTGCCAGCAATGTCATCATCTTGTGCAGGCATAGTTTATTACAACAGGTATTTGGCCGAGGTGTAGGACTACATACATGTGCCTATAAACTTTTCTTTTATCACATAACAACAAGAAAAAACCCCTGCTTGCTAATAATACATATGTGTTATATGCATAGATCTCAAATTGAGTCTCTGGTATGCTGCTGGGTAGTAGAGTTGAGAAAGACCCATGAAACTGTATACCTCCAATGAATGAGGGAGGGCTTAATAAATCTTTTAATGATGCCTTGTAATCTTAGAAGTACAAAGTGGAACTGTAGGAAAATAGGGATGAATAGGAGACATAAACCCATCAGCTGTACATTTTCTGGGTTAGCCTCTCATCTGGAAGGTACAGTACCAGCGTCTTGTAAGAGACTCCATGTCTTTGGCACTGCAGTCCAGGAATTCTAACCCACAAACCTATACCAAGACTAGTAGATATAGCACATATAGGTACATTTTTAACAAAATGTGCTGTTTTTTTAAAGGAGATGTTTGAGGATTTAGAAGTGTTTGTCTTTGTCTTTAAAGGAATCTAATTTTTCTTTTGCTTTAATAATTAAAGTTTTTACTTTTTGAAACCTTAGAGGAAAGTAAGTATCTTAGAGTAACAAAGACAAACTGTTTTCATATAGATGTATGCAGTCTTTAAAAAGAAAGGGGTAGAGCAATGGTTCTCAATATGGGGCCATGCCCCAAAAGGGGGACTTCAATTCCCAGAAGCCCAAGTCAGTACATTGGCTGATCACTGCTTTGGGGAATTGGCTTAGGCTTCTGGGAATTGAAGTCCAAAAAAAAAAGATCAGGAAATACTGGGGAAGAGGGAAGCATACTTAAAAATGATGTGTACAAACACTTAGCCTATTGTAGCTGATTCTATGTTTAAAGGGTACTTTTGGCGCGAGCAGATGTGTTTGTGCGTGATTTTACTGTGCAGGTAGATTGGGGCTTTATATATATAATAGTTAGGGTTGGTATAAACAACTGCAGAAGTGTTCTTTCGTCTTGCAAATAGGTAGTGAAGAGACCTCGGAAAGTGCAGCTGCCAGCTGTTAGGCGGAGCCCTTCTCTTGACTACGAATACAGAGCCTTTGATGTCATGGATGACCGTACAGATCTAGATGGCCGAAGTGCACGAAGTGGCTATAGTGAAAGGAGCTGGCATGGGGGAAATGGGGGTCGTAGCCAGAGCTGGGGAGACAACCTTGATAGGGGCTACAGAATCACTCAAGATCGGGGGCGCAGCCACAGCAGAGAGCGGGCCTACAGTCGGGACCGGAGCCACGGCCGTAGCATGGACAGAGAAAGAAGTTTGGAGCGTGAATATCCAAGACCCCGAAGCAGAGGCCGAAGTGTTGATAGAGATGATGCTTATGACCGCCACTATAGTGGTGGTAGAAGCCTGCCAAGAGACTATGACTGGCGATCTCGTCCTGACCCTCCGTATGAGAAGGGAATGAAGAGTGGTAGTAGAGGCAGACTGAATTCCCGTAGCCCTTCACCTGAATTACCGCGCCAGTATGACTATGGACCTCATCAGGACCCAAATGGACCAGTTAATGTTCTTCTCACAAAAAACAGATCAAATGAAGGCAAGTGTGCAAACTATTCTCTAAAAATGAATTGCTTTTCCCCCTCCTCTTGCTCTTTATTTCCTGGTATCAGTATCTCAGTCATTGCAAGTCAGAGGTTGGTCGGCCTTTTGCAACCCTGCCTGACCCTGAAACAGTGGTGTGCATCAAAAATTGTTCCTACCACACTGTGGGTGTGGCCATGTGACTGGATAGGCGTGGCCTTTTGGCCATGTGACTGTTCTTCTCTATAGAGCTATGAAAATAGAAGCCTCTTCTATTTTCATCACTCTATAGCGAACCTCTGAAGCCATTTCCCCTTTGTTCAAGGCTCTGTTTCACCCCAAAGAGCCTCCCCAGCCACTCCCAGCACAGAGTTCACTCCTGAGTGGCTGGGGATGTGCTTTGGGGTTAAACGGATCCCAGGAAAAGCCTTGGACAAGAGGGAAATGGCTTCAGAGTTTCGCTATAGAGTGATGAAAATAGAAGAGGCTTCTATTTTCATAGCTCTATAGCTAAGAGCCCTCTCCGAAGCCATTTTCCCCTTGTACAAGGCTTTTCCTGGGCTCCGTTTCACCCCAAAGTGCCTCCCCAACCACTCCGGAGTGGCTGGGGAGGCACTTTGGGGTGAAAGGGAGCCCAAGAAAAACCTTTGATGAAGGGGGAAATGGAGCCAGCCCCCTCAGAAGCTTCTCCTAGGAGGAGGAGCTGGGCTGGGCCAGCCATTTCTACTAGTGGTATGCGAGTACTGGTGCGAACCTGCTGATGCCCACCACTGCCCTGGAAAATATATAATTATAGGACATCAGTTGAACAAATAAATACATTGCATATGTTACAGATATGTTGTAAACTAATAATATTATTGCACATTTATGAAAAGCTTAAAATGACATGAGATAAACGCCTAATCTTATTTTATACCATCATATATTATGATGGTGATATATACCATATATATGCTGCCTTTCTCCCCATAGGACAGGGGTTTTCAACCTTTTCAAGCCATTGGCCAGACCATGCCCCCTCAGACAGCTGAGCAAGCCAGACTGGTGGTTCCCCCCACCATAAACACTGCCATAAAACATGTCTGCGTCTGTCGTAAATGCGTTTACAACAGCCGTGGGTGCATTTACGGCTGTTGTAAATGCTTCCATTTCTGGTGGCGGTTACGTGGGCCGCATGAAATGGTTCCATGGGCCAGGTCTGGCCCTGGGCTGTAGGTTGAGAACCCCTGCCAAAGAGGAACTAAGACAGCTCACAACTGAAACTGTGCAATAATAGCAAGTTAAAATATTACAGAAAACACTGATCAAGATTGAAAACTATTTTAAAACATTTTTAATGTTTTTATAAATATCTAAATCTAGGCCCTGCTTTTCTTAAAAGTCTGCCTGAAAAGGTAGGTAATTTTGCCTAGCAAGAGAAGGACAAGAGGGAGGGGTGACAACCTGGGTTGTTGTTGTTGTTGTTTTGGGGGGGCAGCATATTCCCAAGCCTGGGAGCAGCCACTGAGAAGGCCCTCTCTTGTGTCTTCATCAAACTAGCTTGGCAAGATGGTGGCCCTGAGCGAAGGGCCTCCCCAGAAGATCTGAAAAGCCAAGTAGGTTCATATGGGAGTGAAAGAATCCTTCAAAGAACCTCAACCTAAGCCATATAAGACTTTAGACCAAGCACTTTGAATAGATCCCAGAAACAGACTGGCAGCCATTGAAGATATTGTAGTAAGGGAGTTATATGTTTCCTATAACCAGCACCAGTCAGCAGTCTGGCTGCAGTGTTTTGAACCAGCTGAAGTTTCCGGATGAGATGAAACAAAGGCATGAGTCACCATGGAGAGATCAGTCATCTCAAGAAACAGGCACACCTAACACACCAACTTTGACTGTGCAAAGGCACTCTGGCCACTTCTGAGACTTGTGCATTCAAGCTCAGGGTGGAGTCTGGGGCTACACCTGAGCTGTGCACCTGACCTTTTCTTTTTAAATGAAAGCAGATCTCAGGCTGTTGAATTTTCATGGCCAATTGATGACTTCTTTTGGAAAGTATTTGGAGGTGGTGGAAATTGCCATGTCTCCTCTGCCAAATAGTGAAACGATCTCTTACTGTTGTTCCATTTGCAGAATATGGTCTTCGGCTTGGAAGTCAGATTTTCATCAAAGAAATGACCAATACTGGATTGGCAACAAAGGATGGCAATTTGCATGAAGGGGACATCATTCTCAAAGTATGTATTTTTTATATGAAGGGCCCTTATGTTTTTATGGCGGTGAAACCCCTTGGCACTGATAGATGGCTTCAAAGCTGTAAATAAATATGTTTATTTTACACATTCAGATTAATGGTACAGTGACAGAGAATATGTCCTTATCTGATGCCAGAAAACTGATTGAGAAATCAAGAGGAAAACTCCAGTTGGTTGTCCTGAGGGATAGAAAACAAACTCTGATCAACATTCCTTCCATGCATGATAGCGATTCAGAAATCGAAGGTGAGAGGTTAAAACAACATTAAAATAAGTATTCTATCTAGATTTTCCAAAGAAGCAATGAACTACTATTCCCCCCCTTTATGGTTTGATAGATTAAACCAGGGGTGCCCAAACTTTTCAGGCCGTGGGCCGGTCGAGTGGTTCAGGGAGCCAGTCACTATGGCCCACAGGATCTGGCCCCCAACACCAATTCATCCAGCCCACGATGCCCTCGTCGCTCCCGGAAGTAGAAGTAAAACGCGCCCATATGGGCGCAATTTTACTTCCTCTTCCAGGAGTGACAAGGGAATTGTGGGCTGGATGAATTGCATCGGGGGCGGATCTGGTCCACGGGCCATAGTTTGGGCACCCCTAGATTAAACAAATGCTGTTACCAAGAAAAGGAATGTGTAAAATGTGTGAATGGTTTCTCGTACAGTTTTCCAGGTTCTTCGTGTTAATTGGTCTGATTTTGTGAACCCAAGCCAAAATGGACCAAGAATCAACCAGAGGACAAGTTTTTTCAGATCAGCCTTTTTCTTTCCCATATCTTTGATTTATTAAAAAAGCCAATGCAACCCCCATAGTATATTTTTATGCTGGCTGGATAAGAGGGTAACTTAAAACTCATAGAGGTTGCCAATTGAAGGCCACTTTCATATTTACAGTATTGCTATCCACGAAGGCCAGATAAAATAATCCTGCCGTTTATGGATCAGGCAGCCCATAAGCAACATAAATAATGGGCCACAAGTCTTTGTACTCCTTCTTTATTACTTCCCCTTGGGCACCATGGCCTTGACATGGTGTGTTTAAATCAGAACTACTTTTCATGTTCAAAAAGATAGTAGGACTATGAAGTGATGTTGGTTTACTAATCCGGGTATTAAATTTGCAGCTGATTCTATGGCTGACTTCATGTAGTCTCTAGGGCAGGGGTGCCCAAACTACAGCCCACAGGCTGGATCTGGTCCCTGATGCCAATTCATTTGGCCCACAAAGCCCTCGTCGCTCACGGAAGCGGAAGTAAAACGCGGCCCATATGGGCGCGTTTTACTTCCGCTTCCGTGAGCGACGAGAGCTTCATGGGCCGGATGAATTGGCATCAGGGGCCAGATCCAGCCCATGGGCTGTAGTTTGGGCACCCCTGCTCTAGGGATCCTGTACAGTTTCCCACCTGGGACTTGATTTATGCTGAAGCTTGTCAAAGAAAAACAACAACCCAACACTGGAAAGGGATGGAAGTGCACTTCCAGTTTTGTAATCCTCCTGTTTTATGTTACGGGTTGGAAGAAGATACAGAAGGGACTCTTTTAAGGTACAGCTGCTGCTCCTGGAGGCTTTCAGGAGATGGAGGCTTTCCATCTGGGATCTAGATAGATACGTGGGATGGACACACACAGAGAAAGAGAGTTGTAGATTTTACAGGAGAAGGGAGAGAGAAAGGGGCCTGGTGGTCACAGAAGTGGGCCATGCGTCCCCTACAGGGCGGCTGTTTCCTGCCTCTGACTTAAGGTACACATGGATGTTTTTCCTTTCCCATTTATAGCTTCTCTGCTCTTGTTGACAGGACTGAATAATCTAAGGCGGGGTGCCTAAACTATGGCTCATGGGCCAGATCTGGTCCCGACGCTAATTCATCTAGCCCATACTGCCCTTGTCGCTCCTGGAAGTGGAAGTAAAATGCATACAGGCACATTTTATTTCTGCTTCCAGGAGCGATGAGGGCGGTGTGGGACGGATAAATTAGCATAGAGGGATGGATCTGGCCCACAGGCTGTAGTTTAGGCACCCCTGATCTAAGGCATTAGTCCTGGCATGGGACCTGGTGCAGCATTCATGCAAATTTTTTTGCTTAGAAAGTGGAAGATCAGGGATGATAGGGTAGATATCTTCCTCTTCCTCTGAAAGCAGATTTACTTCAGTAGTTTATATGATGTTAGTAGTAGTAGCAGACTTTTGTTGTGTTAAACATGGCCAGCTTAATGGATAGAAGCTGCCATTCTCTCCAAAACCCTTAGGCCCGTGATGGCAAACCTTGGCACTCCGGGTGTTCTTGGACTTCAATTCCCAGAAACCCAAGTCTGTGAATCCATACGAATGAGTTTACTGTGCGACTTGAATTCTGGGAATTGAAGTCCAAGACAACCTGGAGTGCCAAGGTTCACCATCGCTGCCTTAGGCTGAATGTGGCTCTTTGAGTGAGAGCATTCCTTGAAAAGCAAGGAACTGCCGGTCCTGCCCTCGTATAAAACTTCTGCATATCCTTTTATGAGCTAGTTGCTGCCTGGAGACCCCACTTTTCTGATGAAAATAAAGTCCTAGCATTTTATTTTATTTTCTGTTTTATATGTGCTTAGTCAAAGTTGTCATGATGGTTGGAAGAAAGGTATAATGTGTATTAAATGAATTGCAGGCAAATCGTTTACCTATCCAGACTTTATGCTGTGGTCTTTCCACAGATATTTCAGAAATAGAGTCAAACAGGTCTTGCTCCCCTCCAGATGATAGAAGACTGCACCATTCCGATATAGATTCCCATTCCTCCAATGAACGGTTAAAGGAAAAACCAAGGTAGGATGTATAAAAATAAATAAATAAAAGTAAGCATGTAGATGTTGTTGTTGTTACTACTGTTACTGTTACTATTATATTTGGACTTGTATGCCGCTCACTCAATAATGCAACTCAGGGCGGCTAATATATTATACATATATCACAATACAGTAAAATAAGATACAATTAGCATACAATAATCGAATTAAACCACAGTATCAAAACCATCACATAAGTCAAAACATCACAAATCAAGTACCATCATAAAACATTTTAAAAAGTCATTCATTTCAACAAACAAAAGAGTCCAAGGCCGAAAAGTCCAAGGCCTAGACTGGCCAGGGGGTGATGTCTGCGCCCCCCACCCCAATGGCCAAGTCCATGGTCAAGTCCACGGCACCAACCGTATGTAACATTTAAATTACAGATTGCATAATACTTTTTTTAAAGTTAGAAATAAGGTAACCCTGTGAGTCTTCCATAATTCTTCCATCAGACACAGAGGCTCATTTTCCTCTGAAGTTTGTGAATTTGGTTTCAGTGTAAAAGAAGAAGCATCCAGCAGGCTGTCGAAAATGGGAGCCATGCCCACTCCTTTCAGGTCAACTGGTGACCTCACTGCTGCAGAGGCCAAGAATGAGCTGAAGCACCATGACGATCTCCCAGGTTAGTGCTCACTTTCCTCTACGGTATCTTAATTTCTATTAGAGAAATAATTCATCCTTCCATTCATATAATTACAAAGCTTTATTTATTAATTTCAAAATTTACGTTTCCCTACGGTTCTTTCAAGGAACTGTGGTGGCTTAGTGGTTAAGACGCTGAACTTGATGACTGGAAGGTCGGCAGGTCAGCAGTTTGAGACCTGAGTGCTGCATGATGGAGCAAGCCCCCATCTCTGTCCGAACTCCTGCCAACATAGCAGTTTGAAAGCAAGAAATTGGAAGTAGAGAAGTAGGTACCACTTCGTTTGGAAGGTAAACAGCGTTCTGTGCACTCCAATGTCAAGGCATGCCTGCCACATGTTCACGGAAATGTCTGCAGACGCAGAGAGCTGGCACTTTTGCTATAAACAGAGATGAGCACTGGCTTGCAAGCAAGAGCGACCTTTACCTTTATGGTTCTTTCAGGCTAGCCTAATAATCTACCCTGGTACATTAAGAATTATATTTGTAAATTCTTTTCATAGTCTGGAGCTCTAATCTGATCAGCAACTCCATGCTAACTTAGCTTTCTGATTGTTTTTTTAAAAGGATGATTTTAGGCCACTTTGGGGCCATTCAACAATTACGTGATCCTCAAAGGGGGGGGGGGGTTTCTGCCATCCGAATTACAGAAAAATTGTGTGGGGTCAAGGGGGGGAGGATGTCAGGTCAAAATTACATAATCCATTTGGAGCTGTTTCTAACTGACAGTGGGAAACCAAACCCGTACATAAAAAGAAAGGGTTTTATTTAACTTTGTGCCTTGCTCCATGCGGTAAAAATGGAGGGGGAAAGCCATGCTTCCTGGTTGCAGGGAGAGCAAGAGGCTAGGCTAGAGCATCACTTCCTGCTTCAGTGCAATTGGCTTCCCCACCCATTTCCCCTGCAGCGCCACCACTGGTTGGTGGTGCAAAATACAGTACTATTTGGTTCAGATCACGTAATTTTAAAGGGTGGGGGGTCAAAGCAAAAATTATGGTTGGATTACATAAGGGGGAAAGGGGTCAATTTTTCCCAGAAAAAGGATCACGTAATTGTTGAATGGCCCCTCTCTGGTTTTAAAACAGAAGAGAAGCCCAAAGACTGGAAGGAGCCAAATAAACTTGATAAAATTTTACAAAAGGCTCCTGCAATGATAAAATGTGTAGACGTATCAAAATTTAAAAGATCTGACTTAATAAATACAGTTGTAAAGAAATATCTTTAATTGTTAAAAAATAATTAAAAGTGGCAGTATGTCTGAAACATTATAGAGTCACATAACGTGCTATGCTGGAGTATCCAGATAATCAAAATGAAAGACAGCACCTGATGAAGTGGTTTTTAATCAATAAAAATATAGTTCAAAATATAATTTGTTAATTTTCAAGATGCCATAAAGACTCGCATTTTTGCAGCAGCAGACTGCCACCCATATGGAAATTGCTATCAAAAGATAATGAATCCTGTCATAGGATTTATATAATGGAAAGGTAGCATTCTGGTTGTACACTTTGTATGAACTTAACGTTCAGAGTTCAGTTACCTCCTAGCATTTACTGCTTTAGCGATGATTGTATACAGTTTGCAAACCTGGATATACTTAACCAGAAATATGTCCTACTGAATACAGTGAGGAATTGTTTTTAAATAAATTTTAAGATTAAGATGTAATACTGCCAAACTAGTCTGTCCTTTGTTTATAGATGATTTCTTGTTTCTCCTGTCTTTCGTGTTTTTTAAAAAACTAAAACGGAAACTTTTTCTATGATTATGTGTATGTGTGTTTTTAACATATACAGTTGCTCAACCGAAACCAGCTCCAAGAACATTTCTTCAGCCAAGTCCTGAAGATCTAGCAATATATGGGTATGGGTTTTAAATTTGTTTGTTATTGTCATATTTTTTTATAAACTACAGTATTTTAATTAATAATCATTGGAGACTTTAGAAAATCAAGACAACAGAAGAGTGAAATATTTTTAGCCTCATATTTGTTCATCACTCTTCCTCAGAATGCTACAGATACAGAGGCATAGAGTTGATGTATAATTTCACCCTTAAGCATAGCTCATGATCTTGTTTAGGGTACTGGAAAAATCCCCACAGTCTTGAATGCTTTCCCCCTTTCCTCAGTTGTATGTGAATTCTTCCTCTCACCACCCCTGAAAATAGTTTGGTTGGTGTTAAGTTTGGTTTCCAGTGTTAAGCCAAGCTGCAATTTAGCATTCCACACTTAATACTGCTGAACTTGTGATCTGATACGAGCCCTGTTTGATGAAAATGATGGTATAGGTGAAATAGTAACCCTACTTAGGTGGGTAAAGGAGGAGGACTCTCACATATAACTGGAATTTTGCACACAGTATTGTTTAGCAAACAAGGTAGCATCAAAACTGCAGTAAACGGTTGGAATATTCCTTGTTAGAATTGTAAAGGCAGATAACTGCTGTTTATGAACACAAAGATTAGTTCATAATTCATAAGATGAGTGTCAAATTCCACCATGTTACTGTGGAAGAGAAAGGGACTGCGGTGACTTAGTGGTTAAGATGATGAACTAGATTGGAAGGTCAGCAGGAGAGTAGTTTGAGACCTGAGTACTGCTGCTGCCAACCTAGCAGTTCAAAAGCAAGAAATTGCAAGTAGATAAATAGGGACCACTTTGGTGGGAAGGTAAACAGTGTTCCGTGCACTTCTGTGTCTAGTCATGCCTGCCACATGTCCACGGAAACATCTGCAGATGCAGGCAGCGCTGACTCTTTGGCTGTAAACAGAGATGAGCACTGAACCCTAGAGTTGGATACGATTGGCTTTTGAGCAAGGGCAACTTTTACCTTTACCTTACTGAAGCAAATGCAGGATGGTGTTGAAAGAGGCTGGGACGAAAAGTGCTGTATTTACAAGGAGCTGGAAATTACTTCTATAATTATAACCATCTTTTTTCCATGAGAAGGCTACAAGCTTACTGGGAGTGCTGCTTCTTTCCTTTCTGGTCCTTTTCTATACAACTATAGCTCCAAGCATATGAACACATAGAGCCGTGATGGTGAACCTTGGCACTCCAGATGTTCTTGGACTTCAGTTCCCAGAACCCCAAGCCCCCACGAATCCACACAAATGGGTTTACTGCGATTCATCCGGCCCATGCCGCCCTTGTCGCTCCTGGAAGCGGAAGTAAAACGCGCCCAGATGGGCACATTTTACTTCCGCTTCCAGGAGCGACGAGGGCGGCGCGGGCCGGATGAATCGCAGTAAACCCATTCGTGTAGATTTGCGGGTACTTGGGCTTCTGGGAATTGAAGTTCAAGAACATCTGGAGTGCCAAGGTTCACCATCACGGACATAGAGGTACAATACTTGATGTCTGTGTCTTGAGTAATTGGGTCCATAGTTTGGGGATGTTCCTGAGTTTAGTCACTGGAGTCAGAAGTAGCATTTGTGGCTGAGAAGAGCTTTTTTGTGTTCAGAGTTTAAGCTGGTATTCAAGCTTGGAAAACTGCTTTTTCGTCCACACATACCAAGCAGGAAATCAAGATCTTTTCTCTGAGATGTGCCACAGGTGTGGGTGTAGGATTACAGTTGTGGTCTAACACATCTGAAGTGAACCAGTTTGGGGAAAGCTGTGCTATTGAGACTGCCTTTCTAACCATGATTTCAGTGCTATAGAATGCCATCCAGAGAAGCTCACCCTCTCTTTATTCTTTAGTCTTCGAAGTGAATCTTTTTCTCTCAAGCCTTCAACTCTTTTGAATTTGTAGACTCTTTAGTCACTTGTAGATCCATTGATGGAGGAAAGATTGTGTACTTTGTGCTCTATGCACTAGTTGTTATTGTGAGCTTTGTTTTGGTGGTGATCATGTTTTGTAGTTTTATGTAGAGTTAATTTGCCATGGGTTTATTTTTATAATGGCGAGCTTTAACCAGTTAATGCCAACTAGAGTACAGCTGTTGAATCAATGGGAGTTACATATGTGTTGACTTAACACGTTCCATCCATTCAGTAGGCCAATGATGGCAAACCTTTTAGAGACCGAGTGCCCAAACCGCAACCCCAAACCCACTTTTTTATCGCAAAGTGCCCACACAGCAACAGGGGAGGAAGGAAATGCTCCCATTGGGCTGCTGGGCAGAGGGGCAGGGTCAACTTTGTGCTGGGCAGAGGGAGGAAGTGCTTCCATTGGGCTGCTGGGCAGAGGGGCGGGGTGAACTCTATGCTGGGGAGGGAGGAAGCACTCTCATTGGGCTGCTGGGCAGAGGGGCGGGGTGAACTCTGTGTTAGGGTGACTGCATGAGTGCCCACAGAGAGGGCTCCGAGTGCCATATCTGGCATGCGTGCCATAGGTTCGCCACCACTGCAGTAGGCTTTCTCAAACTGGGACTAACAAATGGATTAACTGCTGTGTTTTTACTCTTTTATTATTAATCTACCAAAGAATTCAAGTTACTTGTCAGCTTTTTATAAATATAAAAAGTATCTTTGTTTCAATTGATAACTAATACTAGGGCTACTTCAGGATCTAAGATGGTGCTCTCATATAGAGACATACCATTTGATTAAATATTTCTGTATGAAAATCAGTATTCTTTCGTATGATAAAGACATCATAGAAATAAGTTCTGTTTAATTACGTCTGCCATAAAACTTTGAAATCACGTTCTCTCTTAAGTCCTGGTACAAAAATGGTGAAGTTCAAGAAAGAAGACAGTGTGGGTATCCGGCTGGCTGGTGGAAACGATGTAGGAATATTTGTTGCTGGGATTCAGGAAGGCACTTCAGCAGAACAGGAGGGCCTGCAAGAAGGAGATCAGATTCTTAAGGTATGCCTGCAGAAAGCTTCTTGTAATTTTAATGGACTTTTTTCCCCAATACACCATGGTTGGAAAATTGCTTGATTTATAATTATGAAGGGTAATTGCATGCAGCTCTTCATTAAAATTACCTGCTGAAGCAACCTAAGGTGATGACACCTTTCGAGGGCTTCTTAGCAACATAATTGAGTACAGTACACGGAAGAAGGAAAAGCAAGGGTTTAGTTTTTCACCTCTTGAAGCAAAAAATATTTACTCCATGCAAGAAAGCCTACATCCCATTGATGAAGTTACCGGATTCAGTGGATCAAAAATGAGCTCTCTGTGCTGCCTGTAATGTTGGGCACTGGAATCTTGGTTACGTACAAAAGCTCCAAATGTGGTGAGGAAAATGGCTCTTGCATTTAGACCAGCGGTTCCCAATGTGGGGCCCATGTCCCACAGGGGGATTTCAATTCCCAGAAGCCTAAGTCAGTACATTGGTTGATAAGTGCTTTGGGGAATTGACTTAGTTTAGGCTTCTGGGAATTGAAGTCCAAAAACCAAAGGTTTGGAAACACTGATTTAAACAGAGCAAGGGAGGGACGCTAGAGTCGGTTGTCGCAATTGTACTACAGAATTGCGGTAAAAATACACGTGCGCGCACACACAAAGTGTTTTTTCTCTCCTTTGTCTTCATAAGCAATACTTTGATACATGTTATGTATGCTTGGTAAAACTTCCCCTAAAATCATTTTCGTATTTATAAATATTTTTTTCCTTTCTCTGTTAGTAATCAGACTTTGCTCTGCTAAATGTTTCTTGCTAGGCTATGGAGTGTTACAGCCCAATGTTGCCTTGATATATAATATGGAAGAATTATGGAGAACAGATGTCTTTTCACTCCCTCACAGTTATCGTCTGACTAGCTTCTCTGAGTGACTGTATTTTTTATTATTAATTTGTTATTATTAATTTGGATTTATATGCCGCCCAATCGCAGATGCGACTCAGGGCAGCTAACAACAATATCACATCCAACACAATATAAAACAAGATACAATTAGCTTAAATTTGTAATGTATCCCAGAGTTAATAAACATAAATACTATTGCTTAACATATTAAGTTGCAGTAAAGTAGGTCCATTGATTCAATGGGGAATTGGTGAGCCAACTTCTCCATAAATTCCATTGATTCAAATGGGTCTGCTCCAGTTGTGGTTTAATCCCCATTTATGTAGTGTGCCTAGACTAGTTGTGACTTACTATACTAAGCAACAGGACTTCCGCCTTTGGGCCAACTCTTAAGCTGCTGTCCATGTTCTATCCCTTACCTAGAGTTAAGAGTTGAGCCTCCTGCAGTTGCTTTTATATCTTGACTGAGATGTAATACTTTAATTTTGAGGGAAATTGTAGTGGTTGAAGTTGGTGACTGTTAGAAAAATGATTTGTGCCAAAGTGTTCAAAGAAAGAGCTTGGCATTTTCCTGCTTCCAGAAAATGACACATACATAGTGCACTGAATCGTGTGAAATTTGTTAGCTAAAACCAGCATCTTGCATAAAGACTTTAGTAAAAAAAGGGATTTTTCTTTGACAGCCTGGGTTTTCTTTTTAAAATTGTGTGATTGTTTTGCACCAGGTAAACAATCAAGACTTCAGAGGTATTATCCGAGAGGATGCTGTTCTGTTCCTGTTGGAAATTCCTAAAGGCGATACTGTGACAATTCTGGCCCAGAGCAGATATGATGGTAGGCATTTGATACACAACTTATGAATGTACTGTAATTTTGCTTGATATGTTGGTTTATTTAATGTGCTTCCTTTCCTCTTAGCACAGTGTTGTTTTCAGCATAGGCGACAAGCAAAGTGTTTGTCTTTTTCTGCTTCCAGAAAATAAACCTGTTTAATTCTAAAGCAGGGGTGCCCAAACTTTTTGGGCTGTGGGCCGGTCATGTGGTTCAGCGGGCCAATCACATGGTTCCTCCCACCAGAAGCAGAAGTAAAACATGCCTTGCAATCTGTTTTGCAACAGATATGTAGGATGAGATAGATTTTAGGCTGCTTTCTCTGCTTAAACCAGGGGTGCCCAAACTACGGCCCGGGGCTGGATCCAGCCCCCAATGCCAATTCATCCGGACCATGCCACCCTCATCACTCCTGGAAGTGGAAGTAAAGCACGCCTGTATGGTTTTTAACTGTACCTTATTCTTATGATAATTTAAAGTACTGTATATGGTTTCCATCCAGCCTTTAAAATACAGTAAACCCCCGGTTAACAACGTTTCTTGGTTCCCAACGTTGCGACGTTAACCGGGAAAGTCATTAACCAGGAGGCACTTCCTGCTTCCCTTCGCCCCCCCCCCCCAAAAAAAATCGGGCTTTCCCCTTAATTATCAGGGGGAGGGGGGTTGCGATGCCCCTCTCCACCGGGTCCCCTTGGTCCGGAAGAGTTGGGGATAGAGACCCCTTTTGCCCCCCATCCCTTCTGGACTCAGGGGACCCACGAGAGAGGATTGAATCCACCCCCACCCCCAACACTGTTTTTAAAGAGAAGAAACTCCCTGGTTTCTTCTCTTTAAAATGGGGTGTGGGGGAGGGGATCCCCTCTCCGCTGGGTTCCCTGGGTCCAGGAGGGTTGGGGAGACAGACCCTTTTGTCCCCCCAACCCTCCTGGACCCAGGGAACGCTGCAGAGAAGGGCATCGCAACCCCCCCCCCTGATAATTAAGGGAAAAACCCAAACGGGTTTTCCCCTTAATTATCAGGAGGTAGGGGGTTGCGATCCCCATCTCTGCTGGGTCCCCTGGGTCTGGGAGGGTTGGGGAGACAGACCCCTTTTGTCCCCCCCAACCCTCCTGGACCCAGGGAACCCGGGAGAGAGGAACTGACTGAATGGAAGGGGATCTGAGTGGGAAAGGGAATAAGGACCAATGGAAGGAATGTCATCAAATCACCTTTCAGTTTGTTTGCCTTATATCAGTGCTGGCCAACCTTGGTGCCCCAAGTCTTCTTGGACTTCAATTTCCAGAAACCCTAGTAAGCACACCTGCTGATCAGGGCTTCTGGGAATTGAGATCCAAGAACACCTGGGGCACCAAGGTTGGCCACCCCTGCCTTATATCATAAAAAATATTTTCCAGTTGGCAACATCTGGCAGTTCTCTGGTTTTTTGTGAATGGCCACAGCTGCCTTCTAACATCCAAAAACTGAAAACAACTGAGTGATTTAGACCTTTCCCAGGAGATGGTCACTAGTGGTAGTTGTAGCAGTAGTATTCTAAGAATAATCTGCTATAGTTAAGGTAACGTAGCTGTCAGTACTGTCTGCATTTGATTTTCTTCTGGCTTCATAGGATACAGTCCCATCCCAACTTATCTATTATATATATTTAAAGTTCTAGCTAACAGTTCATATATCTTACAGAATGTGTTATAGTCCATGAAAGAACAGGCTGTAAAATATGTTCTAGTTTTTAAGGTGTCTGGAGCTTGGAAGTAACTAGTTATAAACAGGCACTATCCATAATTACCGTATTTTCTGGCGTATAAGACGACTGGGCGTATAAGACGACCCCCAACTTTTCCAGTTAAAATATAGAGTTTGGAATATACTTGTCAGCTGCAGTTAAGTACCTGTCCTATAAGACGACCCCCGACTTTGGCACAGATTTTTCAGGGTTAAAAAGTAGTCTTATACGCCAGAAAATACAGTAATTGCTTTTCCAATAACAAAGATATAACTAGATTACGTTACAGTTGCAACCTATTGAGGGATAATCTAAATCCTCTTTTTGTTCCACTGTAGTTACTTTTGAAGTGATGAGGATGTGGTATGACTCTGATAGATGAAAAATATCACATGGTTCAAAGGTTGGCTGGTGCTGTGCTTTCTGCACTGTTTTGGGTCTTCTTCTTTCATGTCCCGATCAAACCCTGGACTGCCAAAATGAAGCCATTTTCCTGGCTTTGTCATTGACCAAACCTAAGTTCTCATCGGTGCATGTTTCTGGCAGTAATCGGCAGACCAGTAAATGAGATGGAGTCCACTTTCACACCATGTGCTGTTGTCCGCCAACAGCCCACACTTGAGCATGTTGGTCTTACATTTAGGGACTCCGACCTGCAGCCTATTCAGAGTCCTCCAAGTGACATAGGGGAGATTAAGTTCCTCAGCTATATCCTCCTTTAGTGATGTTCCTTGCCCAGTGAGCTCCTTCCTCCATCTTCTAATTTGGTTTTGCTCTTGTGTACTCTCAAGAATGTTTGTTCTTGCCATAAAGCTCTTCCTGGATCTGAGCCGGCGGACTTGAGGCTCATATCCATTCAGAGTATGTCGAGGATCATTCTCTTGCTTAGTTCTTTCAGCATCCACTGCTGCCTCTCTCCTGATCTTAGGTGGAGCAATACCAACAAGAGGGTATATTTTCTCAACTGGTGTATATTTGAGGCATTCTGTCACTATATGCATGGCTTCATTAACAGTGATGTCAACTTGTTTTGCGTGTGTAGATGCACTCCATACTGAAGCAGCATACTCTGCTGCGGAGACGCTTAGGGCCAAAGCTGATGTACACAGCATGGATGGGGTACACTGAAAAAGCCTCCATGAAGAATGTGAATACAATCAGGCGTATCCATACCTTGTCGGCCAATCTTTCTAACACCAGATCAAACCAAAAGAACTGTTCAGGGTGGTTAGGTGACATTGTAGTGGACAGAAAGAGAGTGTGATTATGGGCCAGCAGCTTGTAGTATTCAGACTTTTAAAACTGGCTACATGATAGTAGTAGCTATTTAGATCCAGCCAAGAAATATGTTATTTTAAATTGTTGTAACTATAGTAGTACAGTAGCTAACTCCTTAGTGAAATTCTGGCAAACTGATCACAGACCTACCAAATGAGAAAAACAATTAAGTGGTTTCTGATCATTCTCTCCCCACCCTTCAGTTTATAGAGACATAATGGCCTGTGGCAGAGGAGATTCTTTCTTCATAAGGACTCATTTTGAATGTGAAAAGGAAACACCACAGAGCTTAGCCTTCACCAGAGGGGAGGTCTTCAGAGTGGTTGATACTCTGTATGATGGAAAACTGGGTAACTGGTTGGCTGTGAGGATCGATAGTGAACTGGAGAAGGGCCTAATACCCAATAAAAGCAGGTATGTTACGCTCATGTAAATGTTCCATTTTTTCCATCAGTTGTTGCTGTCTCCCTCTCTAGTTCATTCCACCACAGTCTTATCTGATGACCTGGAGGAACATTAGTATGTATGTATGTATGTAAGGGCACCTCTATCCCATTGGTTCCTCGAGCTGCATCCCTTATCTAGTCCTACATCGAGTTGAGTGGTTTTGGTGGATTTTTGCCTCTAACCCAGTGTTTCCCAACCTTTGGTTTTTGGATTTCAATTCCCAGAAGCCTAAGTCAATTCCCCAAAGCACTGGTCAGCCAATGTACTTACTTAGGTGGAAATTGAAGACCCTCTGCGGGGCCTGGACTCCATGTTAGGAACCACTGCTCTTGCCCAATTACAGGCTATGTAGGGTTTGGAAACTTATTTCTAGGTAATTATCTTCCTTTCCCCCTCCTTCTTGGTGAATAGGGACTCTGGGACCTCCCTCAAGCCCTCAAATTGAAAATCACATCTCCTGGGTGACAGCAGGAATGTGAATAGGTTGTATTTGGCATGTTCAAACTTTGGAGAAATTGGAGGTTGCAGAAATAGTCTTGGAGATCACATGCGGCACATGATGTGCTTGCTGTCCACCCCATCCTACATAAATGTGTACTTGTGTTGCACTCCTATGGACAGAAGTGAGACACAGCATTTCAGGACAACAGTCCACTCTGAGAAGCCATATTTCAAAACTCTCTGTGGAGCTGCAGGAATAACTCCACTTCTAACATCTGCACATTGATAGGGAAATCTGAGTTGGAAAAGCCTGCATACACAGACATCTACACAGACATCCACAAATAGGCGCCTCTGTCAGAGCTGGCATAGAAGAAGCCCACATTCATGCATAGCTGTGAGGAAGAGAATAATAATGAACCCATGTGATGCTAGGAGTATATACTGGTGGTGTGACCTTGCTCCTATTGCAAAATGTATTAAATGTCTGTCTACTTACTTACTTACATACATACATACATACATACATACATACATACATACATACATACATACATACATACATACATACATACATACATACATACATACTAATGTTCCTCCAGGAGTCTCAGGCAGTGTAAATGGGGCTTCTCTTCACTTCATCCTCATAACAATATTGTGCAGTACAAGTCAAGCTGAGATTGGATGGCCCCATCCAATATGCCCTATATTTAGAATCATGGCTGAGAAGGGACCAGAACTTGAAGCTCCAAAGCCACCATCCAGCACTTCAACCCTGGCTGATCCTCCAACAGCCTGCCCATCCTGCAACGCACATCATCTTTTAGCACTGGCTGTGCTGATAGGGCAGGTAGCATTTGTAAATCAGCATGATTGGAAGGGCCAGATGTACCCTGTGTGTTATGTGCCCTCATTTCAGAACCATCTTATAGTGCTTTTAATAGGACTTTCAAGATAAGAGAGATATTTAAGGAGTGGTTTTACCATTTCTACCCTTTCAGTGAGTTTCCATAGCTAAGCAAAGATTCGAACCCAGGTCTCCGTCCCTCTATGCACTACACCACATTAGATACTCACACTTGTTTCCTACTCCTCACTACATGACACTGGTAGATAAACCTGTAATATAATATCTTATTTCTCAAGAGGTGATAGTATTGTTCTCCATTCTTACATAGTCTGCTCTCTACATCAATAGCAAGTAACCATTCTTCTGGCTATGCCGCAGCTGCCCATCTTCTTCTGCCATATCCAAATCCGAATATAGGCAATCATCATGGTGATCAGCCATGAAGACTGTCCTGAGAATATAGTGCAGTGGCCTTTCATCTGCCTTCCACATCGCAGCATGACACCCATACCAATTTCTGGTCCTGAACCTTTTTGGCACACAAAGTCCTCATCAGTCCCAGGCAAGTATTGACGAAGCTACTGCCCTCCATCAAGATGGATTCAAGTGGGATTTAATCCATTTGGGAACAATCACCCTTCCCTGTGGACTTTGGCATCCAAGGCTGTTAGTCCTTAGGGTTGTTAGGTTACTTAACCGCCGCCTGATACTCGACGTTGAGTCGCTGGCAGTACGGTCTACTCTATTGCCATAGCAGGGTAACCTGCCCACAGCTGTCCAACTACCGGCCATAACAACAGGCAGTTTGTTAGTTCATTTGTATAGCATTTTAACTTGAAATGTTTTTAAATGTCTTTAATTCTGACCAACCTTCAAAATAGTACTTTTGTATCTACGATATTTCTTCTTGAAAAAGTATACATATGGCTGCTTTTGCATTTATCCATGTACTCCCCTTGCTTGCTTCTACTGACAAAATGATTGCTTTCTCTCCCAGGGCAGAACAGATGGCCAGTGTTCAAAATGCTCAGCGAGATGGCTCCAATGATCGGGCAGACTTCTGGCGGATGCGTGGGCAACGATCTGGAATGAAGAAGAATCTGAAGAAGAGCCGTGAAGATCTAACTGCAATTGCCTCTGTGAGCACTAAATTTCCAGCCTATGAACGAGTTATGCTCCGGGAGGGTAAGTGAATGACAGCAGAGCCGAGTGGCTAAGTGATCTCCTCAATTCTGAAAGACAGCGACTGCTATTATTTCTGGCAAATATAAACAGGTTTCGCCAATCAACTCTGGCTTTGAGCTACTAGCAAGTGGTAAAATCTGTCTTTGGTTACAACCAGTTTTGGACTGTCAAAAAATATCTTGGCTGTGTGCATGAATGATTAAATTTGTTTAGAAATGTTTTTTTTTAATTCATTAACTTGCATCCACATAAATACGTATTATGTCCACCCTAGTAAATTCAGTGAACTATCACATAGTATATGTAGTACAAAATCGAAAAACACACCATGAAAATTTGTATTTCTCCTGTGTGAATAGTAGAAAAAGAAATAAATGCACTCTTACATTGCAGCAAATACACAGTGTGGCCTTGTATTGTCTTCCTGTTAAAGTATATGGAGCAGCTTTTAAAATTTGAAAGGTTGATTAATAAATTAACATATTAATTCGTGCCTGAAAAATGCATCCCATTGTGTTGAGCCAAATTTTTAATTGCAGCTTATTGTGCTAATGTTGCCTGGGCTAAAATACCTCCCATTCCCAAAGATTTGTATAGGCTCTCTTATATTGGTAGGGCTTGGAATTAATAAAGGTACAGTAAAACCCTGACTTACAAATGCCTCGAGTTACATAAAATTTGACTTACATAATGATTTTGTGCTAAAACTATGTCCCGATTTACACAATTTCCTATGGGTGTGCTTCAACTTAAGTAAAAATTCATTTTCCTATGGGTTTGCTTCGAGTTACATAAAAAATAATTTTTCCTATGGATTTGCTTTGAGTTACATAAAAAACCGATTTAAGCAAAAGCCTACGGAACGGATCTTTTTCCGTAAGTAGGGGTTTTAAGATTAAGCTCTAAATAAAACAAACCAGTGATGGGTGTTGTTGCTGTTTAGTTCGGGTAATAATACTCCAACATGACTTCTCTCCCCCTACATACCCCACTTTTTTTCATTCAACAATGCAGTGTTGAATTTTTTCCTCTTAAAGAAATAGTTTTTTGTTTTAATCATTACAACCATGGAAACTAACTAACACAACTTTCTCTTTTTAGCTGGTTTCAGGAGGCCTGTGGTGATTTTTGGTCCCATTGCTGACATAGCAATGGAGAAGTTGTGCAGTGAGTTGCCTGACCTTTATAAAGCTGCCAGTAAGTCATTCAACATTTCCCTAAAAATTTGTCTAGTAGAGCATTAATTTTATTCCAGTCATTTATTCTTGTTCTTGTCATTGTTATATACGGTCAAGTTGGAACTAACTTACAGAAACCCTAATAGGGGTTCAAGGTAAGTGAGATATTTAAAGAGTAGTTTTATTAGTTCCACACACCCCAGTGATTTCCCATGGCTGAGTAGGGATTTGAACCTGGATCTCCTGAGCCCTAGTCGGTCATTCTCTCCACAGTACTGCACTGAGCATCAGACATTTATTAGTTACAGTACTTCTTAAGATTAAGCCCTAATAACACCTTTGAGAATTAGATGCAGAAGGACATTAGACAAAATGTATAAATGTAACATAGATTCAGCATAATAAATGTATCATAAGAAATTGATTTAGATCATAGTAAAGGTAAAGGTTTCCCTTGCTCGAAAGCCAGGCGTATCCGACTCTAGGGTTCAGTGCTCGTCTCTGTTTCACAGCTGACGAGCCAGCGCTGTCTGCTTCTGCAGACATTTCCGTGGTCATGTGGCAGGCATGACTAGACACTGGAGTGCACGGAACGCTGTTACCTTCCCACCAAAGTGGTCCCTATTTATCTACTTGTAATTTCTTGCTTTCGAACTGCTAGGTTGGCAGGAGCATTCCATCCTGCAGTACTCAGGAATTGAACTGCTGACCTTCCACCTCCCAGTCAGCGTCTTAGCCACTTGAGCCACTGCAGTTCCTTATTTAGATCATAAACATTCATTTTAAGGAAACACTGTAGTAAAAGATGAGATTTTAAAGTTTTCTTGAATAAAACAGCTGAATACCAGGCAAATATTAACTGGAGTTTTGGGGTACCACTAACAAGGTTCACTCTTCTATTCTTGTTGCCAGATGCATTTCATAGTTGGGCACACAGAAATGATGCTCAGTGCTGCTGGTATCAAGCTCTGTGATATATGGATGCTGGTGATCCTAATGGTTGCCTGGATCTAAAACATCTGGGGGTGGGATTTCCTGGCCCCTTGCATGTTGTTGAACTGCAGTTCCCATAGCTAATGAGAAGAAATTGTGATACATGCAGTTCTATATCGCCTGAAGGCCTATCTCTACTTTAAGACCTTTGGTTTAGTAGCAGCATTTTGAGTTGGGGATGGGACTTTAAAAATTTGAGGACTTCAAGTCCTACAATTTACCTAGGAACCTTTCCCCCTCCCTGAATTATGGGAGTGAAAGCTCCCAAACGAGAAGGTGTTAGAACAGCCACCACAACTTCTGTCCTGTTCCCATAGTTCCTCTTCTTTGATCGGCAAGAGAAATGCCACGTAACAATGTGGAAGTCCAAGGTTCTCTGCGGCTTGCATAGATCCATGGAGATCAGATGATGACATCCATTAGACCAGGAGTTCTCAACCTTTTAAATCCCGGGGGCCAGGTCATGCTCCCTCAGACGGCTTTGGGGGCCGGACAGCCATTTTGCCCTTCCTCCATCACATGGCACTTCCTGGTGAGGTGGAGGTGGTGGTGAGCCACATGAAATTATGTTGTGGGCCCCATCCGGCCTGTGAGCCACAGGCTGATAATCCCTAAATCAGACCGTACACAAGACCAATAGGGCAATCTCTCCACCCAAGAACCTTTGTGAGTTACAGAAATCATTAGGATTCCCACAGTACAGTAGGGTGCTTTTCTTATCAACCGAAGAACTGGTGCTGAAACAGCATGGAGGGCTGCTCTTAATTCCTTTTCATTAAGCGGCTTTCACTTTCTTAATTCTGCCTTGTTGATTCTGGGTGAATTATGAGACTGGAAGTTCTCAAATCCTGAAAATCCCATCCCTGTTTTGAATTGGGTCTTGAAGCTTACTGGTAGTCAGTATAGCTGAAATCAAAATACTGTAGTTCTAAAAAGATTTTGTCCCTACTTACCATCTGACAGTTACAATTTGTACCAATGTTTGAAGTGGTAGTAGCCATGTTAGTCTGTACAAGCATATCAGAGAGTAAGCAAAACAAAGTAGCAAAAATAGACAAAAAAATGTTGTGGCACCTTAAAGACTAGCTCCTGTATTTACATTGAGCTTTGGTGGGTCAAATCCTCTGAAGTTTGATGGTCGTCAGCAAAGTGATTGAATTAATGATGAAACAAATTTGTTATTCTTGCAGAAACGGAACCGAAAGATGCCGGTTCAGAGAAATCGACTGGTGTAGTGCGTTTGAATACTGTGAGGCAAATTATTGAGCAGGTACATTTCGCTCCTCACTCTTCCATTGCTTTCCATTATCATAAAAGCAGAGCAAGAGGTACTGATCATAGTGGTGTATATTATTTTTCAGATCTGTAAATGAATACAGTATTTCATTTAATTCTGGGGTTGGTCTAGCTAGTATTTGTGTGGGAGACCATTAGGTAATACCAGCATAAAATGATAAAGAGATAGGACACATTACTGCCTAAAATGCTGGAGAGCGTCTACCAGTCAGTGTTGACAAGATGGGGCTAGACCAGTGTTTCCCAACCTTTGGTTTTTGGACTTCAATTCCCAGAAGCCTAAGTCAATTCCCCAAAGCAGTGATCAGCCAATGTACTGACGTAGACTTCTTTTTTTAAAAAAAATATTACATTTTTCAATAATAACAAAGAACAATTACGAAATCAAATACAAATATCAATACAATACATATACTGTACCAAAACACAACATATACTCATACCTAAAATACAATACCATACAAACATAAATAAAAAAAGAAAAACAACAGAACAACAACAAAAATACATCAACATAATAAGTTGGCGATGCAACACCTCAATGGCTATTTTTCATTATCTTTCAAAATATTATCATGGTCATATTCTGTACTCTTTTATTTCTTTACCATTTTTAATAAAAGCTTTTTAAACTATTACATTGCTTTTTTATTACTACCAAATCTAAACAAAAATACAATAATAAAAATATAATAACCAATATCCACATTACACCCCCTGTGTATTATACAATGCCCTGGAGAATGTGATTTATCCCGGCAGTTTTCCACTAATTCCAAAAACTCATTTGATCTGGTACTGGTCTGTTCCCTCCAACTCCTATCAGTGAGTAATCCACAAATAGTTGCCATATTTTCCAAAATCTAGTTTCTTTGGTTATACCTTTTTTCACATTCAATTCCCATGTTAGTTTGTCATTCAATGCAAGGTCCCACATATCTTTATACCAGGGGGAATTGAAGTCCCTCTGTGGGGCATGGACCCCACGTTGGGAACCACTGGGCTAGACAGATGAGGGATTTGTCTCAGCATAAGGTAGCTTCATACATTCCTAATCTCCGTACTGTATTTTTGTTCCACAAATGAAATCAGGATAAACATGCTTTGTTGGATGTCACTCCCAAAGCAGTGGATCTATTAAACTACACCCAGTGGTTCCCAATTGTGGTGTTTTTCAACCCGGACAGCAGGCAGGGCGTGAAAATCATGCGTCAAAGACTGATGCCCACATCCAACAAGAGCTCACGGAAGCTTTATGATCAAGCAAATAAGTTGAAGAAGACTTGTCATCATCTTTTTACAGGTAGGTGAAGATGCACATCTGGTTTCATTTTTTCTGAAGCATGTGTTGCCAAGGAATTACCGTATTTTCCGGCGTATAAGACGACTGGGCATATAAGACGACCCCCAACTTTTCCAGTTAAAATATAGAGTTTGGAATATACTTGCCGTATAAGACTACCTCTCTTCCAATGCACACCAAATAAAAATTAACCCACACTCAACCCGAAGACGCGCAGCCCTCCGAGTCGAATGGGCAGGTTCTGGTGGAGAGCCAATCCACGCTCACGTTCTCCTCCTCGAGGTACAGGAAGATGTGTGCAGCTTGCTTCCCCTTGCTTCATACTCCCCGCACAGAGCAGGGACTCGGCCGCGGCACCCCCCACCATATGCGCCGGACATATGAAGCAAGGGGAAACAAGCTGCAGTTAAGTACCTGTCCTATAAGACAACCCCCGACTTTGGCACAGATTTTTCGGGGTTAAAAAGTAGTCTTATACGCCAGAAAATACAGTAATTTGAATTAATTAATTAATGTGACCCCTTCAAAAAATTCTTGTAATTTTTCTAAACAGTATCACTTCTTCTATGTCTAGGCTGGACATAAAACTGCCGAAAGGAACTTTTTGGAGAGTTCATTCCAACTAAAAGATGCTTTCCTCCAGATTTTATGGAAATAATCTGGGAAATGAGCATTTTTCTCTGTTGTTTGACCCTTGTGTTTATCTGGTCACCTGTTTCCATGCAAGACTTTTTCTTCCTTCTTTTTTGTGCAAGATGTTTTCACTAAATATCAACAATGGACTGCTGGACACATTAAAATTAATTATTTTAAGATGAAATTAAAAATGTATGGGATTAGTTTCTACACTTTGCCAGGAGATAACAATATAAACAACTATGTTTTTCAAAGATCAATAAAAGGATGCCATAAAACATGGTAATTGTGTAAATTGCCATGTCCCCAAATTACTGAATTTTGTTCTTGAAAAAATATGGAAATTTGCATTCCAGAAAGCACAAATGTGTATGTGCGTGCATACACGCACCCTATCTGTAAGTATCATATACATTGATTGGATTCTGCCCTATTGTTGGAACAACAATTGTTAATAATTTGGCATCCTATCCAAGGATGGCTGGGCTAAGTAGGTGACTAGTAAAGTACTTCCAATACTTGGGATAAAGCATCTTTTCCCCCAACCAAAAATGCATTGTTTTTCATTTCTGCAGCTACCATTGATTTAAATTCAGCCCATGATGGCTGGTATGGCAGTCTCAAAGATATGATTCAACATCAACAGAGTGAAGCAGTGTGGGTTTCAGAAGGAAAGGTATGTGGAAAGAGCTTTTCTTTTTCTGACTTTTGTGTTCTCTTCTAAGAAAGGCTATATTATATACTCAGAAAATCCTTATTCATACAGTGTAGAAATTAATGAATTTTGTTCAACATTTCTTAGCTATAATTAGTTACATACAGGGGAAATGATTGAAAAATCTATTATGGAACTAAAAACTGAAGGAAACAAATCTTCCATTATATCATTCTATTCTTAATGAATGTTGGTACAGTGGAACCTCATACAACAATTGCCCCGCATAGCAACGAAATCGCATAACAATTAGGTTTAGGGGGGAAATGGCGTCCCGCATAACAATTTTCCCAATGGAAAAATCATACAGTGAACCCCTGCCTAATGACGTGTTCGAATAGCGTCATTTTCGATTAACGACGTTACTGATGCACCCCACGTGATCATTCGAATAATGATAAAAACGTTATTTGAATAACGACGATATTTTTACCATCGTTATTCAAATAACGTTTTTGTCGTTATTCGAATAATGACGTTTTCTGCATAATGATGCTACTTGGGGGAACCAAGTTACGTTGTTATGCGAGGGTCTACTGTACAAAAATTTTTCAATGGGGAAAAGCAGGAAAAAAATCGTTGTACGATGAATCCCATAGGGAAAATCGCTATATGATACAAGCATTGTATAGCAATTGTTTCGTACAACAACGAGCCCCATGGAATGGATTAAAATTGTTGTATGAGGTACCACTGTACCGACATTACTTTCTGTGATTCATGTAATTCTATATATTTATATTTTTGTCTATATATTTAGCTAATATGAACATGGATGTGACAAAGCATAATCACTTCATATATTTTTTTTAGCTGGAAGGAATAGATGATGACATTGAAGACCGTATGTCATACTTAACAGCTATGGGTGCTGACTATCTCAGTTGTGACAGCCGACTGATCAGTGACATGGAAGACACTGATGGAGAAGGCGGGGCGTATACAGACAATGAGCTTGATGAGCCTTCTTACGAGCCAAGAGTGTCTTCCATTAGTCGGTCCTCAGAACCTGTACAACACGAGGAGGTGAGAAGTCCAGAATAAGACTGTGTTGTCATCTTCGTCGCCACCCCCTTAAGATTTTAGGTTGTAAAATTGATGCTAAAGTAATACCTGGAGGGGAAAGTTAGTGATTTCAATGTGTCAGTGTACTTTCATGCATGGGACAGAAGTGATGAATTGGTACTGTATAGTTTTACTGCATTGTCAAAGGGTATGGATTTTGTGCTTCATTCTTAATTTCCCACAACAAGATGGCCATGAGAAGTTCCAACTCGGGCTTTCATAGAGTCTATAGAGAGAATCTAATTGTAGCTTGTCTTCTAAGCTATCATAAAATAAGAGAGTATCATAAAATAATTGACGAGAAGGTGTTTAAAATCACCTCTTTTCTGAAAGGTGATAGACATTGTCTCCTGAATACCGTTTCCTTCATAGGAGACTTCAGTGAGCAGACTGCCAGAATGAATGCTCCAAATGGTACATGCTCCAGTAGAAGTACACACAGAAATAAAGAAACTTTTAGTCCAGAAATCCCACTATTTACACATATAACAAGCTTAGATAAATTCCCAGATGATTTAAGAAAAAGTTTGAATAAGGAACTAGATAGGAATGAAGTACAGTACTAAGGTTAGAGGATTAGATGGAAAATAGATCTAACAGGGAAGAAATGGCAAGAATATTAGATGAAATTAATTTATCTTGCTTTAAAATACTACAATTGGAAAAATGGACCAAAAAACCTGGGTAAAACAACATGGAGAAGGTAGGAAACTAACAGGGTTTGAGGAATTAGTTCTACAGTTGGAGAGGAAGGAAATAAGGTCAAAAGAATTAGTAAGATTTATGGTGTTATAGACAACTCACAAAGAAGTTTAAAATCAATGTGGGAAGAGGAATTAGGTATAAAAATTAAAAAGAAGAAGAGAATTTGGAGCCAAAAAATAATGAAAAATATATTTCCTTAACAGAAAATTGCAGTAAAACAATTTAGAAATAGTACATGACTCCAATATGTTTAAGTTATTATTATTTGAGGTATAATAAGAATTGCTGGAGAAGTAAAAACGAACTGGGAACATAGTTACATCTTTGGTGGGATGATAGTTATGTGAAAAATATGGGGGAAAGTGTTTTTAGAAATAGGATGAATTCTTTTGATACTTCAGCAGATGTGTCCCAGAACAGCATTATTGATGGATTTTGGAGGTTAACAAATTGAGGGGGGGGGGGCGAGAGAAAGAAATGATCAGTATAACTATACTGTACTGTCCTGCTAAGAGTGCACATATTGTATGATTATGTTGTTGTCGTTCTTGTTCTTTTGTTATTTATTTTAATTTCTTTATCTTTTATTTAAAAAAATAAAAAAGAAGTAGACACACAAATAAAAAAGTTAGCAAAGCAGTAACAGTGTCAAAATCATTACTCTTAATTTGGTTTTGAAAGAAGAGGGGCACCAGTGAAAAGCCTCCTACTCTTTTTGTGGCAGCAGAAGTGAAGTTGTTTCTGTGCTTCACATATGTTAGGAACTATGTGAATATATGTATCCTATTTCTTGTCCGTAGAGTTTAAGGAAATCTAGCCCAGAACTAAGGACCCATATGAGAAGAGCTGGTAGCAAGGAAGTCCTAAGAGACCCCAGTCCACCTCCAGCATTCAAGCCTGAGCCCCCTAAGGTAATGTTAGAGGAGGAGAACTACCATTACTAATTCAAATGAGTAATGTTTCATCCTTTTACTAAAAACATTTTCCCTTCTCCAATGGCTTAAAATGCTCCTTGCTTAATTTGCAGCTTTGAATTTTCATACTAAAGATAGAGTGAAGTTCAGCTATAACTTAGCCACCTATTTTCCCTTTATTAAAAAATAACACTGGCATAGAATAGGCCAGTGATGGTGAACCTTGGCACTTCAGCTGTTCTTGGACTTCAATTTCCAGGAGCCCAAGTCTCTGTGAATCTACACAAATGGCTTTACTGTAAAGCCATTGGTGTGGATTCACAGAGACTTGGGCTTCTGGGAATTGAAGTCCAAGAACAGCTGGAGTGCCAAGCTTCACCATCATGGAATAGGCTTTAAACACCATATTAACTGATGTCCCTTGGCTGTACCCTTTTTGACTGAATTTGACTTTGCATAAGTGCTAATGTTTGCTTTTGTTTTTACGTTAAAGGGCAAGCTGTTACACAAAGAAGAGTCATATGATGTCCCTAAGAATTATGAACCCAGAACAAGCAGTCCTAGCGCTATTAGCACTGAAAACTCTGGAGTACCAGCTAAAGTATTGCCTCCTCCTATTGCTATCAAACCTGCTTTTGGGCGACCTATATTGAAATCCTCCCAGCCAGTTGTTCCACCAACAGATGTAGCGGAGAAAGCAGAAGAAGTTGTAGATCAACAAGAGACCACACCAAAATCTGTGTTAGGGAAAGTTAAAATATTTGAGAAAATGGACCATAAGGCACGGCTCCTGAGAATGCAGGAACTACAAGAAGCAGAAAATGCCAGGGTATAAAAAGAATCTCTGTTTCTTATGTTTCTGTTACATGTTTATACCAATAAGTGTTTTATTAATTTTTCATAATCTAGTATGATAGGTCATCTGAGCAGAGCTCTGCTTAAGTAAGGGATTTTTAAAATTGATTTGATTTGGTTGGGTTTTTTTTCTGCTCCAGGAAAATCTGGTGTATCAATCTGAAGTCTAAAACAGTGTTTCTCAATCATTTTCAAATCCCTGCACCTTTTTATTAATATAAAAATCTCATGCCTTCCTTCAAATTTTCAGAACATAACAATTTTATTTGAAGTACAGTAATACCTCATACAAAGTCCGCTTCATACAAAATCGAATTCATACAACATCGCCTAATTCCTTGAAAAAAAGTTGCCTCATATAAAGTCGCTGTGACTTTGTATGAGGCATTGGGGTTTCCCAGGTTGCATTGTGCCTGGGCAGTATAAATGGCAGGATGCATGCGTTCATTGCTCTTGTGGGTTTTGCACGAGGCGAAGAGTATTTAGGAGTGGTTTTCAGCGTGATTTTGGATTGTTTGGTGTTTGCTGCTGTAGTTTTTAAAAACATTGCATGCTCCATAATTTTTCGTATATTGGTCTTTTTTGGGGGAGCACTGTTTGGTGGGGTGGGCAGTTGTTTGGTGTTTGCTGCTGTTTGGATGATTAACACTGTGCTGCATGATGGGACATGTTGGCATCCATTTTGTCCTTGCTTCCATCCAGTAATTGTTTACAGCAGCTTGTACAAAATGGATGATCGGCCGCATGGCTGCAGATTAACACTGTGCTGCATGATGGGACATGTTAACTTTTAAACCTGCTCTTCATAAAGTTTTCAAAAGTTAAAAACTTGTTGTATGGTTTGTCCCCTAAAATCAGGGTTGTTTGACATGTTTTTGTAATGTATTTAGCCTTTAGACAATGATTTCTTAAAGTTCTGTCAGTTTCCTGTCTGTTTCCTTGACTTTGTCCTGAAGTCTGTGCTGTTACAGTACAATGTATATGGAAATGACGTTGTATGAGGCATCGCAGCAAAGATTTGGACCTTGTATGAATCATCACAGCTAGGATTTTGCATCCCTCATACAAAGTCCAAATCCGTATAAAGTCCAAACTTGTGGAACCAAGTTTGGACGTTGTATGAGGTATCACTGTACTAAAGTTATTCCCTAATTTTTGCTACATGTAATTCTTTATTGCTAGCAGCAGTGCATGAACATCTTTGTTTTCCTCTACTTTGTATGATTTTTAAATACTGTGGCTGCCTATAAAGTATAGAAAATGAGCTTGTTAGCATCACACTCTAGTTGAAAGCACCAGGGCTGTGATGGCGAACGTTGGCACTCCAGATGTTGTTGGACTTAGGGTCAGCCGCCCATTTATTGTTTGAGATAGACTCTGAAAATGTTCCGATGCTTATGGATTTTCTTCTGATCTTTCTTTCTGTAGGTGGAAATAGCTCAAAGACACCCAGATATTTATGCTGTCCCAATCAAAATCCAAAAGCCAGAGCAGAACTGGTCCCAGACTGCCAGGTAAAATGGACCTGCACATGCTCTTCTTACATATTGTTGTGTCTTTTGAACAAAAGCCCAAAAATTATGTTGCCACTGTAGACTACTTCAAAATGCTAAGAAATGTTGGTTCCATCTGTACAGAGACCCACAGCAAATTGTGGTAGAATGTATCTTAACCTATAAAACCAAGTGTTCACCGTTGGAATTGGCTATACGTTGCTATGCGTCGCCCTACTGACCCGCACCCTCCCTTTGAGAGCACGGGCGAATTCCCTACGCAGGTCAACGAAGGATTTAAAAATCCGGCACGGGGGCCTCAGCCCCACTAACGGCAAGAAAGGGAAAGAACTTCACTTCCCAAAAGTCATTGCGCCGCGGCGCGCCAGAGCCAATCAGGCTGAGAGGCTCACGCACGCCGCAGCGTTCGGACACGCGCCGCAGCCAATCAAAAGAAAAGCATGTTAAAAAAACGCAGGACAAACACAAAGCACGAACCCATAACTACAAGCCCCAGCGTCCTGCGCGCCCACGCAGAACGCTGAGGAAAACGGCGCCCGGAAAATTAAAAAGCAAACAATTCACAGGAAAGCAAACAGCAGCCGGCTTTCTTTTACTAACCCGCGGCGCCTGAAGCTCCCGAATCACCCACCCCTCCTTCTTAAAACAACTCCGTCTTTTCTTCTCTTTAAAAACGGAGTTGTTTTAAGGAGGAGGGGGGGGGAAAACGATCCTCTCTGCCTGTTCCTCAGCTCCCCTCCCCAACACCTAGCCCACCCTTCCTAACCCCAAATTACCATGTCCCCCTCCACAACACGGGCCGGCAGCGTACATATCCCAACGAGTCTGCCTAGCGAAAAAAAAAAACAAACATAACACCACATGGTATTTCAATGGGCCACACAGCCACCGAGGCCGGCCCACAGAAATAACCACACCAAACACATAATATTTACACAGAAAATCTCCACAAAACACACAAAAGGAACCAACGGAAAAAACACACCCCCACCCCCCAAAAAAACGGCCACGCCGAGAAGGCCAGCAAGCAAACCCCCCCCCCCCCCCAAACACACAAAACCAAAAACAGCCAGGGCAAAAGCAATACCCTCCCCAAAAGCAGCATGAAACAGCAAGGCAAACACCCACCCAACAAACACACACACCGCAACCCAGCCCGGCCCACGGTAATCCCCCCCCAAAAAAAAAGCAACATGAAGCGGCAATGGTATTTCCGCAAGCCAGCCATCAAGACTGGCCCACGAAAATACCCAAAACACAACAGAAAACAACACCTCAAAACAAAAAACATTCAAGAAAACACACACAGAACCCCCCCCCCAACCCTAAACAGACACAGAACGGCCAACAACCCAAAACAAACCCCCCTAAAAAGAAACGGAGAGAGCTTACAATTTGACGACTCGCCTAAATGAAAACCGAAACTGAAATGAACAGAGGGAGAGACTCACCAGAAGAAGCAAAACACAAATATTGGCTCAACACCACCACCCAGTGGCCAAATGGCCAAAGAAGAAAAAACATCCAAAATATTCCCAAAAATTCAATTATTTCAAAGAATATGGGAAATCAATTCCAAATAAATTCAAAAATATCCAAAAAAAACCACAAATAATTCACAGATTAATAAATAAATTTTCAAAAAAAAAAACCACTGTAAAATAACTTCAGTTTAAAAATACATATATTTACACATTTCAAAAATTATTATCCAAAGATCATTTCCATAAACAAAAAACAAAAAACTTCAAAAACCACTTTAAACAGCCCGCCACTAAGGAAGCCAGCACGCAAAAAAAAAAAAAAGAACCCACAAGTCTGCCACAGGCGGATGCAGCGCCACGAACCCAAAAAACCACAAAACCTTACAACACCATTCTAAACAGCCCTAAATCATTGGTGCAAGGAAATAAAATGAAATCCTTTACTATCCAACACAATTTTAAAAAGCCCGGCAACGCCGGGCAAACTATGCTAGTTTGCTATGAAAAGGAAAAAAATTCTTAAAAGCTGATCGATTTTTATCTATAATTGCAGACTTTACAGGTGTGTAAACCTGCATATTGTACAGTGCTAGTTGTCTTTTTGTACCACCCAGATGTACAATCCTTTGTCAGACTGCTTCCAAGGATTTGTAGCCCTATCCATCATGTTCTTGTCCAAAACTTCCTCTATTCTTATCCTATTCATGCTTGGTAACCAAAGATCTTCCATTTCCCTAAACAGTTCATCATTTTCCTCTGTTTTTCTTTTGCATATAAGAAGCTTCTGCATCCAATCCCATATACACAATGCCCTCTTTCTCCTCATGCTTTTCAGTATGTATTGACTTTGGCTTGTCCCCTCACCCTATTATAACCAACTTTAAGAAAGTGGGTATTTGCTCACCTTCTACCTGCTCTACTTTTGGAAGTAGTTGCTACCTATGTAACTCTGAAAGGTCACATATTCACAACAAATGATAAAAACAGTTTGGTATTTTCCTGTTAAATTTGATCCTTCATGTATAACATTAGCATTGTAATCATTACATTAATAATAATAACTAAATGAACAGAGAATGCTTAAAGCCTGGTTCTTTCTTTGCATCAGAATAATATGTCCTTCAATATGCTGCATTAATTAATTTTAGGTGTAATAAACCTATAGGGAATAAAATATATATTCCTAGAGGTAAATCCTGTGAAATGGCAGATTTTTTAATTCATATAGAAACATACCCGCCAAGCGCAGCTCCGCAAAATACAGGAAATTACTGCACATACGTGGATGCGCATACTCAGTAAACCATTTGTGCATACGCACCATGGCCACGCATGCGCAGGAACCTGTTTGCACGTGTGCACCATGGCCACACGTGCAGTAACCCGTTTCCACATGTGCATGGTGGCCATGTATGCACAGTAAGCCCTTTCCCCGCCGTTCAAATACGGGACGGTGTCGGGAAAGGGGAGGAACGAGCGCAGAAAAACAGGAAATCCCGGCCAATACGGGATACTTGACAGGTATGTATAGAATTTATGGTAATCAGTCTTGACAACATACACAGATACATTTAGGTTTAAATGTTGTATATTGAAACAAATGTAAAGAGACACTATATTTTTACAATGCTTGGGTATTAGGGTAACACTTAAATTTTCTCATTAGGATCCAGAAGTTAACTGGGGCAGTAACATATTTATCCTGAATATACTGAGAAGTTTGCAGGAAATAACTTGTAGGTGTTTTGTTGTTGTTGTTGTTGTTTTGGGGGGAGGGTCGCAGCCGTCGGCAAGAGTTTATATGCACTCCTTATATAAATTGGGATGAGTACTCTTTCATCCTTTTTCTAAGAGTGAAATCCAAAGCAGTCTTGAAAATTACAATGCAGTTACTTTTAGTCAGATGGTAAATCCTATCTTTTTGAGAATTTGCTGTATCGACATTGATTTAGTGTATTTTCATGTTAGTTCCAGACCTCCTGAACCTCAGAAACCATCTGCTCGATCTTACCTAGATAAGCAAGGAAGCTACGGAAGTGATGCAGAAGAGGAAGACTACTACCGCCAACAACTCTCTAACCAGTCTAAGCGTGGCTACTATGGACAGCCATCTAGATACAGGGATACAGAATTATAGATGCATGTGTGGTCAGAACTATTATTCTGAGTTTACCCCTGAACAGCCAAAATAGAGCCTTGGTCAGTTTCACAAGGTATATTTTGGAGTTATTGATGAACTCAAGGTATTGTCTACACACTGGAAAGTCAGGGCTTAAATGGTCCCTACTTGTTGGAGAGAATGAATCACTATTGCCTGAATGCTGTTGCCTATTTTACAAAAGGACCAAAAAATCTATTTGAAAAGTTTATGTTGATTTCTGGTATCTCTATATTTTTAACTAATGCATTTTCTAATTAAAATTGCCTTTTAAACCATTATTTTAACCACTGCTACATGGTGGTAACTTGATGGAAAATACAGCCCTGTTGTGTAAGAAAAAAGTGCCTTTCTAACAAAAAGTGTCTTCAGCATCTGATACATGATGCTTGTGTGAAGCCATAATGTTTCAGTTGCCTAATTTTCTACTTTAAAAAAGTATGTGTACAATTTTTCATAAGCAATGACTTGTAGGTATGAAAAGTTTGTTTTGTAAATTGGCTGCCACCAAACCTGGGAGTATCCAGACTGGGAAAATTATGTGGACAATAAAAGATTATTTGTTTCTTAAAACGTTTATGTGAGTCATGCAATAATAAAGGGACCTATTGTACATATGCCACTCTGTTTTATTTGAAAAACTAAATATTTTAATGACAGCTTGAATATTAAGTTCTGGTTTTTGTGTGTATGTTATGTCTTCTGCTTTTCTTTGTTTCAGACACTGGGGTACAATGAAGTAGTTAATGAGGGTGTTTCTTTTCCATTTTACTTTTGGCATACATTCACAAAGTTTGCAATTTCATGGTACTGTATCTTCAAAGAAGGTAATAAAAAATTAAGCAATTTAAAGCAGGCTAACTGATGAAACTACATCATTAATATAGAAATTAAATAAGAATGGTGCAAAGATGTGTGCCTCCTCATTCCCTTTTATTGTAGGGATTTGTTAAAGCTTGATAGTCAGTTCTGATTTTTAAGGTACATTTCAAGCAACCATATATATACTGCAAACAAGTCAAACTAGAGTGATCCTACCTGGACCAAAAAACTAAAAGCCGCTGACAGGTGCTCAGAGAGGTGCAGGTAGGACAGGTGGGCTGGTTCACTCCCGCAAAAATTTCATCTGATCATTGTCTTTAGGAATCAACCAGCTTATCCTCGCAGCAGACTAAATAGCAGGCTAAATGCCTGTGTAGCTAACCCTTCGTCACTCTGTAAATAGTCTTTTTGAGGCTCTTGTGTTCAGTTGTTTCTCCAATAAAAGGCTTCTATTGGATCAAAAGCAGTATTTAACTCAATACATGCAGCATAGAGCTGTCCAACTCTTGTGGTATATTCTATTGTCAGATGCAACAAAACAATTACCAGTAACAGAACCACTGGCTTAGTGGTTAAGAGGCTGAGCTTGAAGACTGGAAGGTTGGGGGTTCGATCCCGAGTGCTGCACGACGGATCATTGGGACATGAAAGGAGCCTTATTTGGGTGTTCCCTGAGCAGAGTTTCTCCAGCAAAAATCCTCTCATAATAACAGTTTAACACAGGAATTCCCACCCTGGTTGTTTGTAGGAAGATTATGTGTTTGTTTGTTTTTTGCTTGCTTGCTTGTTGGGAACTGTAGTTGACATTTGGTTTTCACATTCTCCTTCGTATAGTTTATGAATCCCCACTATTGGGTTATGCGCCTGTGCAGAACACTGATCGGAGGCCTAAAAGCTTATTGGTCAAAAGTTTTGGCGGTAAGACCGCCCACCGTACCGCACACCCTGAGGCGCTAGTCCACCATTTTACCTCAGTTCTCTTCTTTCCGCCTCAGCAGCAGGAAGATCGTTGAGAGCTTCCTCAATTTTTTTGTTTTTTCTGAGGAAAACTCTTTGACGAACTTTACAATTTTTTCCAGCAATCTTGTCCTCCGGGCAGGATTGGCAACCCGATGCTGTTTCTTCTTTCTTGTGGACTCAGTTACCAACTTCACTCCGGTCACCGTTTCCCCCCTCAAGGGGGTGGCGGCTGGCCTGCCCTTCGGGGTGTTCGCCTTCTCGAACTTTCCATTGGAAAAAAAAATTCATGACTGCAGCCTTCAAGCAGTGTTCTTCTTGCTTGAAGAAGTTTCCTGCCTCTGTGTCTTTTCTGCCTGGGAGAATCGCACCAGAGCCAATCCTGTGTGCACTGCAGGAACTTTACCCGTCTTGCAGTTCAGAACAGCAGCAACCGGTTGAAAGTGCACCTTATGGAGCTCGCCTTGGCTCCCGCCGCGGCTGCATCCATGTCTGCTGGTGCCTCTCAGCCTACTCTGCCTCTGCCTCTACCGTCTTCTTCTTCCACCCTCTCCATCAGGAAGAAGAAGGATAAAAATGGGGAAAAGAAAAAGAAGCATAGGTCGGAGGAAAGACGCTCCCTCCCACCTACGCCTCGCCCTCCTGTTTCTCCGGGGCCCTCGCCTCCCTTTTCGGTCGCGAGATGTCCTTCACCCAGATCCTCAGTGTGGGGCAGACGATCTTCTTCAGGATCGCCTGCTAAAGGACACAGGGGTGGGGCTCCAGCTCGCCCACTGCAGGTGGTCACTTCTCCACCTCGAGAGAGGGGCCATCCTCCCACTAGACAGACATCTGTCTCTCCGAGACCTAGGACGCCAACGATAGGCGAACCACCAACCACCATTCCGGCTACCGTTTCATCTCCGATCATATCAGCCACCATTTTGCCTGCCACCATTTCGTCCCAGCCGCCTGTGGTGGATGCGACCCACTTGGACTTTTTCAAGGGCATGTTTGAGGCCATGGTGAAGTCATTTGCCCAACAGTTTAAGGCCACCATCCCTGCGGCCTCTGCGGCTCCAGTACCGACCACCGCAAACCCCAGGGATGCTGGCCCTGCTGCCGCTCCGCCGCCCTCTCTAGGGTCGAGCGTTCGCTCCGCTGGCCCACCCATATCGTCTTGGTGTGGTCCAAACATCGATGTGGTGAGCTCCCAGCCTGTCGACCCACCCAGGCCGTACTGGCGCGGTCCCGACGTGGGCTCCAGGATTCCTCCCTCTTCCTCTGATGATTCCAGCGCGTCTTCGGAGGAGGACGAGGGAGACATCGATGCCGACAAGACACCGGACCAGGCAATCGGTGCGGTTGACCCACCGCATGGTGAGGATCAACGCTCCCTCACGGCGATGCTCACCCGTTTGGGTACCGCTCTGAATCTGAAGGTGGACCAACCACCGCTGGAGGGCGAGGACCAGATGACCGCCAAGCTGGACAAGAAGGCGATTTGTCCGGTCCACATCACCATGCTTCCTTCCATGTTGACATCAGTGAAGGCAATGTGGAAGAAGCCGGTGCCGTCTCACTCCGTTTCGTCCAGGCTTGACAGAATGTATAGAGTCTTGGATGAGAACGTCGAGTTCCTTCAGGCACACCCTTTGCCGAACTCTTTGGTGTTTAAGGCCTTCCAGCACAAAACGGCCATCAGTGGTTTCCCGGTACCTTCGACTCCGGAAGGGAAGAAGCTGGACGCAGTGGGCCGTAAGTTTTACGCCACCGGTTCGCTCTTCCTGAGGGCTGCCAACTACTCAGCAGCCATGGGCCTCTATCAGTCCCGCCTCTGGGAGCAAGTGAAGACCCTTGCTGCGAAACTGCCTGCCGACCTTCAGAAAGGATTCGACTCTCTGGCTGCGTAAAAAGACTTTCTGGCAGAGCAACAGATGCAGACTGCCAGGCACATCAATGATTACGCGGCCAAGGACATGTCCTCTGCCATCTTGCTCCGTCGCCATGCTTGGCTTAGGGGCACCTCTCTCGATGATGCCATGAAAAAGCTCATCGAAGAGTTCCCCTTCGATGGACAAGGCCTATTCGGACAAGACACCGATAAGTTGCTCAACGAGCTACGGCAGACGAATTCAACTGCTAAGTTCCTGGGGCTCACCACGCCGGCTCAGCCTACCAAGCCATGGTTCCAGCCCTTTACCCAACGGTATCGAGGGAACCCCCAGCAGCAGAGTGGTTTGGGCGACTAGCCCAGGGCCACTTTCTACAAACAGAGGCGCCAACACAAGTCTCGTTACCAACCATACGGACAGGGCAAACGGACCGACTCAAAATCCAAGTCCCGGGTTTGAAGTCGCGATGGCCAAGGCTCTCTCGCTCCCCCTCCCGTACCTCCCCCTCCGGAACTTCCTCCAGGTGTGGTCCGCAGTCACGAACGACTGGTGGGTCTTGAAGATCTTGTCCGCTGGTTACGCCATCGAGTTCGTCCGGATGCCTCAGGTAAGAAAACACCATTTCACCACCTCGTCCCTCCATTTGGAAGAAGAAATATCAACTCTTCTGTCCAAGGGAGCCATCGAGCGGGTAACACCGACCGATTGGGACAATGGTTTCTACTCGAGGTACTTCGTGGTTCAGAAGAAGGACATGTAGATGAACATGAAGGATATGAGGTGCATGTAGATGAACAGATTGCAGGAGAGAGGCTCCTTGTACTAGGCGATTCAATAATTAGAAATACAGAGAAATGGATTTGTGATGCACATGACAACCGTATGGTGACTTGCCTCCCAGGTGCAAAAGTTGCAGACATCACAAGAAATCTAGATAGATTGTTAGATGGAACTGGGAACGAGCCAGTTGTCATGGTACACGTTGGTACCAATGATGTTGGGAAGGCCAAGCAGTCTGTCCTGGAAGCCAAATTTAGGTTGTTAGGAAGAAGATTGAAGTCCCGGACTTCCAAGGTAGCATTTTCAGAAGTGCTGCCTGTCCCTCGCGCAGGACCTACCAGGCAGGCAGAGCTCAGAAGCCTCAATGCGTGGATGAGGCGGTGGTGTCGAGAGGAGGGCTTCAGATTTGTCAGGAACTGGAGAACATTTTGGGACAAGCCAAATCTGTTCAGGAGGGATGGGTTGCATTTGAACCATGATGGGACCAGATTGCTGGCACTCAACATCAAAAAGGCTGCAGAGCAGCTTTTAAACTGATAACTGGGGGAAAGCCGACAGGAGCTGGGCAGCATCCGGTTCGGAAAAGTGTGTACTTGAGTAGTGAGGAGGATGCAAAAATTACTGAGCAGAGCAAGGAGCTAGTCACCAGCACTCTAGCAGAAGGATGCAAGAGGCAGTCTAACAATGCAACTGGACTCAAAAGACTGTATCAGGAAAGCATATATAAATGCTTGTATACAAATGCCAGAAGCCTCCGGAACAAAATAGGGGAGCTGGAATACTTAGCAATAGATAAGAATATTGATATTATTGGTATCACTGAAACCTGGTGGACGGATGATAACCAATGGGATACAGTTATCCCAGGCTACAAACTGTACAGGAAGGATAGGAAGGGGCAAATGGGAGGTGGTGTAGCCTTGTATGTCAAAGAAGTGATAAAATCGTATGAATTGGAATATCTAGGTGATTTAGAGTCCCCATTAGAAGCTCTGTGGGTAAGAGTACCAGGCCACAAGGATGGTCTAACAGTAGGCATATACTATCGGCCTCCGACCCAAACTCTTGAGGGAGACTGGCAGTTGGAGAATGTTGTAAAGGAGGCATCCAAGAAGGGAAGCCTGGTTATAATGGGGGACTTCAATTACCCTCACATAGACTGGGTGAACTGTTGTTCAGCACATGATAAAGAGATAAAGTTCTTAGATATGCTAAATGATTGTTCCCTGGGACAGATGGTTGAAGACCCAACTAGATGTACAAGAATCCTTGACTTGATCCTGAGTAATACTCAGGATCTGGTGCAAGATGTTAATGTGACTGATCCAATAGGGAACAGTGACCACAACTCAATTATGTTTAACTTGATCATAGACCGCAAGTCACTGATAAAATCTAACACAGAGACCTTAAATTTTCAAAAAGGAAATTTCCCAAAGATGAGGAAACTAGTAAAAAAGAAACTGAAAGGGAAAATTGAGAGAGTCCAAACACTCCAAGAGGCATGGAGGCTGTTTACAAAAACAATAACAGAGGCCCAATTGGAATGCATACCCAAAAGGAAAAAGGGCACTGCCAGTTCCAAGAGGACTCCGATGTGGCTTACAGGAGCTGTTCGGGAAGTGATCAAGAGCAAGAAAAGCTCATTTAGAAGATGGAAGGCTTGTCCAAATGAGCACAGCAGGCAGAAACATAAATTCTGGCAGAACAAATGCAAGGCAACAATCAGGAAAGGAAAGCAAGACTTTGAGGAGCATATAGCTAAAAATACTCAGAGAAATAACAAAGACTTCTTTAAGTACATTAGAAGTAAGAACCCAACTAGGAAGGCCATTGGACCAATAGATGACAATGGAAGGCAAGGGGTTATTAAAGAGGAAACAGAGATTGCAGAGAGACTCGATGAATTCTTTGCTTCAGTATTCACTGAAGAAGACAGAGACCACATGCCCAAAACAGAGCCTATCTTCGTAGGGAGGGAAACCGAAGAATTAAGCAAGATAGAAATAACCAGGGAGGAGGTCCTTGCATGTCTTGTTAAGCTAAACACTAACAAATCACCAGGACCAGATGGCATCCATCCACGAGTTCTCAGGGAACTTAAAGATGAAAATGCTGATCTCCTAGCCAAAATATATAATATTTCCCTCAAATCAGGCTTTGTGCCTGATGACTGGAAGGTAGCGAATGTAACACCAATTTTCAAAAAAGGATCCAGGGGTGATCCAGGAAATTACCGACCTGTCAGTTTGACATGTGTCCCAGGTAAAGTGATGGAAACCATCCTAAAAGATAGAATTAATAGGCACATAGAAGAGAAGGCGCTGCTAAAGGAGAGCCAACATGGCTTTTACAAGGGCAAATCATGCCTCACTAATCTGTTGGAATTTTTTGAGAGTGTCAACAAGCATGTGGATAAGGGGGATCCAGTTGACATTGTTTATCTGGACTTTCAGAAGGCTTTTGACAAGATCCCACACCAAAGGCTCTTGAATAAACTTACCAGTCATGGAATAAAGGGACAGGTCTTGTCCTAGATCAGCAACTGGCTGAGGGACAGGAAACAGAGGGTAGCACCAAATGGACACTTTTCCAAGTGGAGGGAAGTAAAGAGTGGGGTCCCCCAAGGTTCAGTACTGGGACCCCTGCTTTTCAACCTCTTCATAAATAATCTAGAGGTAGGAGTAAAAAGCAAGGTAGCCAAATTTGCTGACGACACTAAATTATACAGGGTAGTGAAAACTGTGAGAGATTGTGAGGAGCTCCAGAGGGATCTCTTGACACTGGGGGAGTGGGCAAAACAGTGGCAAATGAGCTTCAACATTAGTAAGTGCAGAGTGATGCATGTTGGAGCAAAAAAAAAACCAATTACATTTATAAACTGATGGGGTCTGAACTCTCTGCAACAAACCAGGAAAAGGACCTTGGTGTCCTGGTGGACAGCTCAATGAAGATGTCAACCCAGTGTGCCTCAGCAGTGAAAAAAGCAAACTCAATGTTAGGGATCATTAGGAAGGGTATAGAAAATAAGTCAGCAAGTGTCATTTTGCCTCTTTATAAATCTATGGTGAGGCCCCATCTGGAATACTGTGTACAGTTCTGGTCGCCATACCTCCAGAAGGATATTATGGAGTTGGAGAAAGTACAGAGGAGGGCAACCAGAATGATTAGGGGACTGGAACACCTTCCTTACCATCTGAGGCTGCAACAGTTGGGCCTTTTCACTCTTGAACGACGGCGTCTAAGAGGTGACCTGATTGAAGTTTATAAAATCATGCACGGTGTGGACAAAGTAGATAAGGAAAAACTGTTTTCCCTATCGCACAACACTAGAACTAGGGGACACTCCATGAAACGTTTGGGTACTAGTTCTCAAACAAATAAGAGAAAGTACTTTTTCACCCAGAGGATTACTGGTCTATGGAACTCCCTGCCAGAAGAAGTGGTGACAGCTGTCAGTCTTGACAGCTTTAAGAAAGGATTAGACAAGTTCATGGAGGACAAGGGTATCCATGGCTATAATTATGGATATTTAAGGACAACCTCGGGGTTGGAGAGATAGGCAGGATATCTCTCAATGCCATTTCCAGGGAATCCTAAGCAGGTGAAGGCATCTCCTTGGGAATACCCTGAAGGAAATGGTGAGGCACTGTGTGAGACAGAATGCTGGACTGGATGGGCTGTGGCCTGTTCCAGCAAGGCTGTTCTTATGACAGGGGACTTCGGCCAATTCTGGACCTGCGCCGCCTAAACAAGTGCATCCACACCAGGAAGTTCCGGATGGTGACCCTCCAGACCATCCTCCCTCTCATCAACAAAGGGGACTGGTTCACGGTGATAGACCTCAAGGACGCTTACTTCCACGGCGACATCCTCGAGGAACACAGACGGTTTCTCCGGTTCAGGATGGGAAACTCTGTGTACCAGTACTGGTGCCTACCGTTCGGTCTGGCTACAGCGCCGAGAGTCTTCACCAAGTGCATGGCTCCGGTGGCTGCTTTCTTCTGTCAGAAGGGGATCAGGGTCTTCCCGTACATCAACGACTGGTTGATTGTCTCTCCCACCAGCTCGTCGTCCATTCGGGACACAGAGTTCACGGTTCACCTCATGGAGAGTCTTGGCCTCAGAATCAACTTTGCCAAGTTGAAGTTGAATCCTCAGCGCGTCGAGTACATTGGAGTGGTACTGGACTCGCTGGCTACCAGGGCTTTCGCCCCCCAGGAACACTTACTGGACATTGCGCAAGGGGTAAGCGAATTTAGGAACAAACCCCCCATCAAGGCGAAAAAGGCACAGAGACTACTAGGCTTGATGGCCTCAACGACGGCGGTGATTCCTCATACCAAGTTAAAGTTCCGGTCTCTGCAGTCATGGCTCCTCCACGAGTTCGATCCGCTCACGGAGAGCCAGTCCAAATGGTTGATTCCGTCTCCAGAACTGGTGGACCAGCTTGCGTGGTGGATGACACCTCTCAATGTGGCCACGGGGAAGAACTTTTACCCCCCGCAACTATCGTTGCAGGTTCTGACCGACGCAAGCAACCTCGGCTGGGGGGCTACTTGCGGGACTCTGACTGTCAACAACGTATTGTCTCCTCACAAGATGGTGCACCATATCAACTATTTGGAGCTGCTGGCCATTTGGAAGGCCTTACGTTCCTTCGAGGCTCTGCTCACCGGCAATGTGGTTCAAGTGGCCTCGGACAATACCACGGCAGTGGCATACCTGAACAAGCAAGGAGGGACGAGGTCCACCACCCTACTTTATCTTGCGGTACAACTTTGGGAATGGTGCCTGGAAAGACACATCTTTCCAATTGGAGTACACATTCAGGGCAAGCTGAATGTCCTGGCCGACAACCTCAGCCGCCTCACCACGACGACTCATGAGTGGGAGCTGGACGACGGGGTGTTCCAGTCCCTTTGCAGGGCAAGGGGGACTCCGAGCATCGATCTATTTGCGTCAGAGTCCAACAGGAAATGCCACAGGTACTGTTCCAGGGCAGGCATCGGACTGAACTCCGAGGGCGATGCCTTCATGAAATGGTGGGATCAGGACTACCTCTACACCTTTCCCCCGTTTCCTCTGGTTCAGAAGGTCCTCACCAGGATGTACCAGCACCAGACCAACACAATCCTCATTGCCCCAGCGTGGCCTCGTCAGCCGTGGTTTCCTCTACTGTTGCACATGTCGTCACAGTCTCGCACGCTGCCGGACTTGCCGACTTCTCCAAATGGAGCACGGCCAACTCCACCATTCGGACCTGCCCAGCCTCCACCTCACCGCGTGGAGGATAACCCCAGACTGTCCAGGATCTTGGCGTTAGCACAGCGCCCCTCCACTAGGAAGTCCTATGCCTCCAAATACAGGCGTTTTTGTGCCTTCCTGGAATCCCAGCAGAGGTCCCCTCCACAGGTGGGACTGCAGGACGTCATGGCCTGCCTCTTCCACTTGGCGGAGTCGGGCCTTAGCATTACCTCCATTCGGGTCCATCTGGCAGCGGTGGTGGCTCACTCTCCAGCTGGTTCGCCTGCGTCTGGTGCTTTTCGCAACCAGACGGTAAAGCGTTTCCTCAAGGGATTACGAAACGCTTTTCCGCCAGTCAAGACTCCAACGGCACAATGGTCTTTGTCTGCTGTTCTGAACGCGCTCACCAGGACTCCTTTCGAGCCTATGGCTACTGCGGATGTTCGTCTCCTCACGTGGAAGACTGCATTTCTGGTAGCTATCACGTCTGCTCAACGAGCTGGTGAACTGGTTGCTCTGTGGGCAGATGCACCGTTTCTTCAGTTTTTCAATGACCACGTGGTGCTCCACGCAGACATCACTTTCCTACCTAAGGTAGTCTCCCAGTTTCATATGGCGCAGACTATCTCCTTGCCAACCTTCTTCCAGAACCCCACCAATGCCCAAGAAAGGACTTGGCACACGCTGGATGTGAAACAACCTTTATTGTTTTACACCAGCAGGACAAGGGAGTTCAGGAAGTCGCAGCGTCTATTTGTTGCATATGGGGGAAAGGCCAAGGGTGAACCCATCTCTGCCCAGAGGTTCTCCAAATGGATTACATCTACCATCTACCTGGCCTACGAGTCTGCCTTGTTGCCACCTCCGCCGCATGTCAGGGCGCATTCTATGAGAGCGGTTGCCACATCCACTGCCTTTTTGGAGGGCACTCCGCTTGAGGACATCTGTAAGGCTGCCACCTGGTCCAGACCTTCTACATTTGTCCAACATTACAGGGTGGACACCAGAGCCACTGCGGACGCCAGACTTGGTCGTGTCGTCCTTGCCAGAGGGCTCCGGGCGCCTCACCCTTGACGGTCCATCCTACCTGACCATCATATTCATCTCATCTGACTGCCCACTGACCAAGTAAGTGTGAGCTTGCTAATCTCTCAATAGTGGGGATTCACAAACTATACGAAGGAGAAAGTTCGGTTTCACTTACCAGTGATAACTTTCGTTCTTCGAGTATATAGTTTGTGAATACACACTACCCACCCTGCCTCCCCTCTTGAGCTGCATGGATGAGATCAATTATTCTATCCTGTACTTATGCTTAAGTATGGAACTGAGGTAAAATGGCGGACTAGCGCCTCAGGGTGGGCGGTACAGTGGGCGGTCTTACTGCCAAAATTTTTGACCAATAAGCTTTTAATCCTCTGATCAGTGTTCTGCGCAGGCGCATAACCCAATAGTGTGTATTCACAAACTATATACTCGAAGAACAAAAGTTATCACTGGTAAGTGAAACCGAACTTTCTTTGTGCTAACTCATATCCGAGAATGCATTTTCCCCCTGAAACAGGAAAAATGCCATTGGCATGAATTTATTTAAGGTGGATCCCAGTTTGCCATGAAATGACCCACACACTATGATCTTGGAGCCATCTCCTGCAACAAATGTGAAATGAGACATGCAGGATTTAACACCAGGACTGCAGTGGACTGCTGCAGCCTTGAGGATATGGACAAGGTGCGCCTTCACAGCCAGTCCATTTGGCATGGCCTCTTCCACCTCCATGACCATTGGGAATCAAAGTTCCTCCTCCGCTCATTTGGGCCCATATTGTGCTAACTAAACCCTTATTATCATTACAGGTTGCATCAGATGGTTAAAGGAAATGGTTTCATGCTGAATGAGCATCCCAAAGAAGTGCTTGAGGAAAATGACAGATTTGATTACAAAGCTTATGTGCCCATTCTCAACATATCATGAAAACATAAAAAATTATCGAAATGGTAGCCGTGTTAGTCTGCATTTCAAGCATATCAGAGAGTAAACAAAGCAGGTACCTGATGTGTATAAATTGTTGCCATGAAGTCTCTCTCTTATGTCCGACAAAGTGGACTTGATCCACGAAAGCTCACATTAAAATACAGCAGTTACTCTTTAAAGTGCCACAATGTTTTTTATCTTGTTTTGTTTACCCTCTGATATGCATAAAGTTGTAGATAATTATGTGGCTGAAAACGAGGCAGATTAGAAAGTCAGTTATGTTGCTGAAAAATGGATTTGAAATAAAAATAATAATACATTCTTAGACGTTAGTCCTAGTTGATGAAGATAATGAAGACACAGATTTAAGGCACGTGTACCTGGGAGATAAAAACCTGATAAGAGCCTCATAAGTGGTAAAAATACTGAAGAGATCTAATGATCTTCCCAAAAGACATCATTTTAGGATGTAGGAGGGAAAGCCTTTTATACAGTCAGTAAATGATAATACAGTACTGTACTTTGCTTTTCCAGAGAAAATTTCATCCTGACTGCTTTTTAAGGATGTTAAAGAGTAGTGAGTTGCTTTAGTTGCTGGTTTGCTTACCCACATAAATGATACATATTATAATTTAGCATATGGACGTTTAATTTAGTAGTCTCAGTGTTTGGAGACAGAAAAAACACTGAAGGGCTCTAGAAATTGCAGCTCAATTAGTTTAACTTATATTTGTGCTATAATATATGTGGTGGCTTAGTGATTAAGACACTGAGCTTGGAGACTGGAAGGTCGGGGTTCGATACCTGAGTGCTGCACGACAGATCTTGGAGACATGAAAGGAACCTCATTCGGTCGTCCCCTGAGCGGAGTATCTCCAGCAAAAATTCTTTCAACCCAGAGTAATTTGTGACATGAAATTTATTTATTTATCTTGCTGAACCTGGAGGATTGGGCAGAACACCAAGATTATATCCTGGTTAAAGAGCAGGCAGGCTTTTAGCTGGAATGTTCTGTTACTGGTAATTGTTTTGTTGCATCTGACAACAGAATATACCACAAGATTTCTTAGTTGCAGTTTCCCTTTGGATTGATGATTGAACCAAGGTATAAAAACATTTCACTATTTCAATTTATCTATTGTCAACATTAAAATTGTTTAGTTCTTCTGTAGTCATGATTTTGTCTTAATCTTCAACTGCAGTCCTGTTACACTCAGAGGTTGGTTTTAGATAAACTTCAAAGCAATCATTTTATGTTCTTTTATTTTACTTAGACAATCTCAATGTAAGAATTGGACATGACCTTCAAAATTTGCAGAGCTGCAGGACCATCAGGGTGTGCTTCATAAGATGAAGGTTGGTGAAACTTGCTGTGATTTATGATACAGGGTTTGCTACATTTCTGGGCGCCTGTTTCCAGACAAAAAGGAACCATGTGTTTTGATGCAAGGCAAAGAGATGGTTAGGATGGGAGAAAGCAAATCTTTGTCTAACAAGACTGGGAGAGACAATTTGATCTACGCTGCCTTTTCTGAGCTAACTCTGCAGCTCTGGTTTTGCAGTTGCTTTAAACAAAGAAACCTGGCCCGTAGATCTGTCATACTCATACCTGTCAACCGCGGCTCCGACCAATCCGGGACCTGCGCAGAACGGTTCTGCGCAGGTTGCCTTCTACGCATGCGTAGAAGGGTTTTACGCTTGCGTAGCCCCCTTCTACGCATGTGTAGCCTTCTACACATGCGTAGAAGGGTTCTACGCAAGCGTAGAAGGGTTCTACGCAAGTGTAAAACCTTTCTACGCATGCGTAGGCGGCGACCTGCGCAGAAGGGCTGCACAGTACCTCCTTTTCCCCGCTGCCAAATTCCGGGGTTTCAGCAGCGCGGGGCGGGAAATGGCGCAAATCGGCGCCGAAAACCGGGAAATCCCGGCCAATCCGGGAAGGTTGACAGGTATGGTCATACTGTGTGGAACTTTTATTTTGCTTCTGTATCGTTCCCAGCTCTGTAATGTAACACTGCAGCAGCAGACAGCGCTGGCTCTTTGGCTTTGAAACAGAGATGAGCACTCCACCCTAGAGTCGGATACGACTAGCTTTCGAGCAAGGGAAACCTTTACCTTTACTAGCATTCCTGGTATCTAGGAAGCAAGACATCAACAAGCTATGAGAGGCATCTTTTTCTCTCACACACTTGTCATATTGGTAAGAGCAGAAGTGGCTCAAAATCTGAGGTGAAAATGCACCTTGGAAAACCTACTTTCTGGACAATATCTCCCAGGGTTCCTAGCATGAGCTGTGACTGGATGACTTGGGATTCTGAATCTTATAAGTAAAATATAAGAACCAACCGTTGAGTACAGTGATGTAACTAACTATTACATCACATCACATAGTCATCGAAAGCTTGGTAAACAGTAAACTGCTGGTGTCATATCAACGTGTTTGTTCCAAAGTCAGGTAACAATGCAGTCTATGGACATTCTTTAACATTGTTCCTAAAATTATGAGCCAAGGAATTGTTAATGTCAAATTAAATTTGTTATTAAATTTCATGGTAATCATGCAGCCTTTTCCAGCTCACTGTTCGAAGCTGTTCAAAAAACCACAAAAGATAATCACTTGGTTGTGTTTCCCCCTCAAAAACATTTACTCCCCTGCTGCTGGTTTAATTATACAGTAGTTTAGGAATAGTCATGCATGTGGCACCTTTAAAAAGCCATGTAATTGTATAGTGGCAGGAATCCCAATTAAAGACTTTAAAAATTAAAATTTCACAGTTGCTTTTAAAAGCCTGGTAGCAGCAAAGCTCACAGCTGTGTAAATTAACAGTTACAGCATTTTGGATATGTAAGACATTGCCTTTTAAGCATGTTACTTTCCATTATTATATGATCAAAGATAGCTGAGTGTGTATTTTATGACACAAAGATTATACAGGAAATGCTTGATCTAGAATAATGGTTTACTTTCACATATACAGCATGTACCATTGAGGAATTAAGTTTGGCCAACGACAAAACCAAGAAAATGGCTTAATTTTGGCAGTCCAAAGTTTGATCTGGACAAGAAAGAAGGAGACATATTGTCGTGTCCAGCCCTTATAAGCAATAGTCCAGGCAACGATGAATAGAACAACAACAAGAGTTTATTGAACAGTCTTTCAGGTTACACTTACAAGGCGCTCAGGACATTAGATGGCTACACAAGTCCCATGTAGTCGGTCTCTCGTGTTTCCTACCGTAGAGGCAGTGACTAAGCTACACCTTGGCGTGATAGCATATAGAGGAGACCCAGGCTTAGCCCGACGCTGGCTAACCTGTGCAGTAATGGGAAGTATAGATCCGGTCCGGCCCCACCCTTGTTTACCCGTGGGGCTTATATAGTGTTTCTCGGCGGTGACTTCTTGCTACAATGTAGTAAGCTGCCGAACAATCATAACCAACCAATCATAACAGGATATAGTAAGTATTAACCAATCAGGAACAGGACGCAAAGTTGTAACCAATCATAGAACTCTAATTAGCGCCCAGAAAGGGAGATTACACGCTAACTTTAGCTCCTAATTTAGATGGCGGAAAACTGCCATTTTATCTTTGCAAGGCATTGCTTGAGCAACTTGCAATTCTGCCTTAATACACAACGCATATACAGCACTGTGATGTGTGATGAGCATGTATGTTCATACGATGTATATTCACTGATGCAATTACTTAGAACTTAAGTAATACAACCGGACCTCAAAAAAACTTATCTTACACTTAATCTACTGTCCACAAGGCTCATTCTCTGTTGGAATCTGATCATTATGTAGATGAAATAAAACATTGTCAAAATGAAAACAGCTGATGTATGCAAGCAGTATTGCTCAATCAATTGTGAGAACAAAGCAATTGAATATTTTGGTTCAGTGGGAAAGATTGAGGAACAGTCACTTTTAAAACATACAGATCATTTGCTTAAATAACATTTTTAATACAATCATGTGAGACTGTTTTGTCTTTAAGACCTTTTTCTGGGTGTCATAAGAACAAAATGAGTATCTTTATCAACTTGAAAACAAATAACTTGGGACAGAGATGGAGAAGTTAAAGGAACACAGTTAACAATACCAACCAGCTAGCCTTTTTGGAGCAGTGGGGCTTAACAAGGCTTCATTCTGAATTGTAATAGCAGGGAAAAACATTAGTAATGTGTTGGTATAACGAGTAGTGATTTCTAGTTGAAGTTATTTATAAAGAGTATTTTCAGAGGTATTTTGAGAGAGATTTGTCATGTTTTCAGCTTTTGTATTTGACAGATTCAAGTGTTTCAAAAGGTGACTGATCAGCATACCTGTGACCAAGCTAGAAGCAAGAGCAGAGATGCTGCAAATCAGTGGCAAATATTAATTGCACTGCTTGTTAGTACCATGTGATTTGTAGGGCACTCAGTCAGAAATTCCAATGTTTGTATGCCTGTGGAAAAAGCCAGACTGATGAAGGCAACTTAAAAGGCCCAAAAGAGCAGTTTTGAGGCAGCCAACTACAAAATGTACTGCCAAAAGTGTTAGATGCCATTTTCTCTATCAATCCTGACTTCTATTATTAACATTAATTATTAACACACTGGCAAGTTTAAAATTTCACTCCCATCCCATTTTTGAGCTCATTAATATCTAACAAACCATCTTAAGGTGTTTTTTTTTCTGTCAAGGCTCCAGTTTCTGATTAAATAAAAAAGAGTTGAATAGTCAAAGCAATGGTATTCCAGGTGGTAATGTATGGTTGCGAGAACCATTAGGAAAGCTGAACGCAGAAGAATAGACGCCTTTGAAATGAGGTGTTGGAGGAGAGTTTTGAGAGTCCCCTGGACAACGAGGAGAACAAATAGGTCAATCTTAGAAGAAATCAACCCGGACTGCTCATTAGTAGTAAAGATGAAGATGAAGTACTTTGGACATCAAATGAGAAGGGAGGATTCACTTGAGAAGGCCTTGATGTTGGGAAAGGTGGAGTGCAAAAGAAGGGGAGGCCAAAGATGAGATGGCTAGATGGTATTGTAGACACAATGGGTACAGAACTGGGAGGGCTGAGGGGGAGGGATGGTGGAGGACAGAGGCACCTGGAGGACAATGGTCCATAGGGTGGCAAAGGGTTGGAATCGACTGTGTGACTGAACGACAACATATTAAATATCTCATTCACAAGCCTTTTTCGTGATGTGGCTCACAATATCAAAAATAATAAAATCAAAACACAATAAATTATATATTTTTAAAAGTTGTTAATAGTTTTCCTGGATCAGATAGTATGGCCCTTCTTGAACCATTAACTGTTTATTTATGCAAACATTAAAATATGTGTCCCTATTGTTTCTCACCCTTTCTTCTCTCCCTCTTAGCAACAGTATGCCTCAGTGGATTTAGCTTGCAGATCTTGCTGGCTTTGCAACCAGTGTAGATGTGTGTTCTGCATTATGTCAGGCAAAGAGGATTAAGGCATGCACCTTTAGAATGTATTTCTGCTCCAAAAAAAGCAAATGTATGAGTACAGATGGCTTGGCATGGAGGGGGGAAGTGGCAAAAGAAAACATCTATACATGGTCTGCCTATTTCACAGAGCTCAAAGCTAGCAAGGCACTTAAGAATGTCAACTGCAGTTGAACACTAAATAAAAGTTATCACTACAGAAGAACTACACAATTTTCATAACATTTTTAATGAATTAATTGAGGTAATGAAAGATTTTGCATATCTAGGTTTAATTATAATCCCAAATGGGGACTGCAGCAAAAAACAAACAAAAACAACAACAAAACAGAAGTCTTGGAAGGGCAGCAATGAATGAATTGGAAAATAGCATCAAGTTTAAGGTCATGTCACAGGAGACCAAGACCAGCTACACTAATCCAAATCATCATGTGTGGATGCAAATGCTGGACAGAAAAGAAAGCTGACAGGAATGTGTGTGTGTGTTTAAAATATGGTATTGGAAGAGTTTTGTGGATACCCTGGAATATCAAAAAGACAAACAGGTGGGTCCTGTGGAACAAGGCAAAAAATAATGAAATTGAGATTGCCTTAACTAGGATATTTCATTTTCCATCTTTTCTTGTGCCGTATCCGAATTCAAATATTGGCGATCCTCATGGCGATCAGCCATGGAGACTCCTGAAACTACGCATAAAGCAGTGGCCTTTCATCTGCCTTTCACATCTCAGCATGACCCCCGTACCACTGATCCTACTCACTTTCTGGTCCTGAGCTCTTTTGGCATGCAAGGTCCTCCTCAGCCCCAGGCCAGGATGGATGAAGCTGATGCCCTCCATCAAAATGGATTCAAGTGGGATTTAATCCACTTGGGAACCATCACCGTTCCCTGTGTACTTTGGCACCCAAGGCTGTTAGTCCTAAGGGAGGTCAGGTTAGTTAACCACCACCTGACACCTGAGCGTTGATTCACCAGCAGTATGGTCTACTCTTATTATCATAGCAGGTTTGATGTTCGGGAATTGAAGAGAAGCAGCCAGCATGAAAGGGCCAAACACAGCTTTATTGTAAGCAAACAACATGAACAGCAATGGTGCAATAGCTCCTTATATACATTGTACAATGGATACATTTGGGCAGGAAACAATATGATTGGTTAGGAGAGGAGTGGGGTGATTGTGGAGTTAATGGACCTGAGTGAAGACTTCATGTGTCTTGTTAGAAAGGGCGGGAACGCAAGTCCCGCGATAGTTCAGTACCAAGAAGAAGACAAAATGGAAGATCACCCGATCCCATAATAACAATGACACAATGTTACAGCAATCATTAAAGTTACATACACAACAGCAGGATAACCTGGCCACACTTTTACTTGAAGGACATGGAAGATACGCACACACAGCATTGGCAATGCTCTCCCATTTTGTAAACCTTTTGTCCTCTTGTAAGGGTTAGGATTCATCCCTTTGCCAGCGGGATACTCAGGCCCAAACTAGGAAAAGACTGCAGCTCCTTTCTGATTCATATCCCAAGCAGAGCCATAACCAGGGGGTGGCCAGGATGGGTGTTGCCTACCCTGAGTTAGCAGTTTGCCCACCCTCATACTCCCAGGTTTTTTTGTGTGTGTATGTATGTATTTGCACATGCGCCGCAACAACTCATTTGCACATGCACAGAACCCCTCTGCGCACGCAACAACTCATTTGTGCATGCAAACCCCTCTGCGCCTGCGCAGTCCATTTGCGATGGGCGCGCGTGCGCAGTAACCCTTTTCCCTGCCGTTCAAATACGGGACAGCGTCGGGAAAGGGGAGGAACGAGCGGAGAAATACGGGAAATCCCGGCCAATCCCGGATACTCGACAGGTATGGTTTCAAGCATATCAAAGTAAGCAAAACAAAAGCATTGTAGCACTTTAGAGACTAATACAACAGTTAGTCTTTAAAGTGCCACAATGTCTTTGTTTTGTTTACTCAGCGATGTTAGTGCCTCCTGTAAAACTGATGTAAAAGTCTCCTGTCGAACCTCCGGGCGAATCCTGATCCCGTTCCACTTCGGGAGGAGTTATTTTAAAACGGGGCTGCGGTGGCTCAGTGGTAAAAAGCTTGCCTTGTTAGCTGGAAGGCTGGCAAGTCGGCAGTTCGAGTACTGGATGACGGATTGAGCACCCAGCTCTTGGGGACATGAAAGGAGCTTCATTTGGGCGTTTCCTGAGCGAAATTCCTTCTGTAAAAAAATCCTTTCAACCCAGAATAATTTCTGACACGAAATTATTATTATTATTATTATTATTATTATTATTATTATTATTATTATTATTATTATTATTATTATTATTATTATTATTATTATTATTATTATTATTATTATTATTTCAGCTTCGGAGCCCCCTCCCTGAGAGCAAAGGAGTGCTGTGGGGGGGGGGGAGTGGACAAACAAGGTGGAGGCGAGGAGGAGGCCAGAGAAAGTGCGGCCGGTACAGCTGAGACGTTGAACTACTGAGGCGCAGAGAGCTGAAAAGGCGGCGACGCCAATGCCATGCACTTGTTGCAGGACTAGGAGGAGGCTCCTGAGCAGAGCCGAAGGGCTGGTTGGAGAGCGGGTAGGCTGGCTCCAGGAGGTGTTTGGCAAAGTAAACAAAGGGACCTGGCACTGCTAGAAGCAACCAGCAGAGCGGCCGGGGAGTTCACTCGCCACTGGGTGGATGGGAAAACGTTAAGGAAAGGGCTTGCATTTAGATAGGCGTGGGCGGGAAACTGCTTTGTTAAAGACCCTAGGCGACGCTCAGCCCGATACACGTGTTTCTTTTGTCACTCGTTCGGATGAGTGGGTTGTGACGAGGCTCCCCATTAGGCGTGCAGAGTGCAGACAGAACTGCAGCTGTGCCTGTAGGGCTGCCTTGGATCCATTTATCGGCCTGGATGTAATGCATGACGGATTGAGCGCCCGTTTCTGTCCCAGCTCCTGCCAACCTAGCAGTTCGAAAGCAAGAAATAGGGCGACCTTTACCTTAAATAGGGACCACTTCGGTGGGAAAAGATCTTGGGGGAGGGGGGACACGAACAGAGCCTCATTGGGGGTGGGGGGCTGAGCGGAGTTTCTCCAGCAAAAACCCTTGCAATCCAGAATTTCTGACGCAAAAGTATTATTATTAACCGAGCTGGCATTTTTGAGCAAATCGTTGGTGAATGGTGATTGAGGCGCCTCCAGAATTGGCGCAGGAGAGTTGAAGAATGAGGTCTAGTCGTGGCTGATTTGAGATGCTTGGTGGTAGCTGTTGGCAGGGGATGTAGCTTTATGGGGAAGGAATAACCCTAGGTCCGTGATGGCGAACCTTGGCACTCCAGATGTTCCTGGACTTCAATTCCCAAAACCCCAAGCCCCCATGAATCCACACAAATGGGTTTACTGCGATTCCTCTGGCCGCCGCAGTCGTTCGCCTGTACGGGTGCGTTTTACTTCCACTTCTGGGAGCGACGAGGGCGGTGCAGGCTAGATGAATCGCAGTAAACCCATTCGTGTGGATTCACGGTGGCTTGGGCTTCTGGGAATTGAAGTCCGGGAGGGCTCTCCCTGAACATGTGACTGGCCTACAGCCCAAAACAAATTTGGGCACCCCTGGTCTAGGGAGAGCAGGGAATATAAATAAAGGTTGGATGAGATGGGATTTGAAACCTTTGGCATCCTTGCTTTGGCTGTGAAAGGGATCTGGACGGAGGTCACAGTGAGGCGGGCGAAGGCAAGTGTAGGTGAGAGAAAAAGAGGGCGCCCGCCGCAACAGCTGGCACGTCACTTCTGCTTCGTTGGCTTGCTTCTCAGGACGGAAAAGAGACAGACACACACGTTCAAGATTGGGGAAACGGTTGATTCAAGCTTTATTTTACAGTCGTCAAATAGCCAGTTAGTACGTGAATTTCTGCAGAGATGCTTAACCTGTTTTTCTTCAATAGCTAATCCAGGTTTCCTGGCCTTGCCGGTCTTTACTTTTCGGTTTAAGATAGTCTTAACTTTCAGGAAGATAGTCTACTTCAAAGTAGTAAGTAATTAAATTTAAACAGGGAACAGGTCAGAACAATTAGGTAAAAGGTGAATCTCTATTAATCAAGTTAGAGGATTCTTCCCCGTTGCAGGTTTGAGTCTGAGGGCGTATCATCATGACTCGCCCCAGTTTAGAATCCTCACTATTAAATAATGTGCTTAATAATATATGAATCTGCTCAGGTCAATCTAATGCATTCCTACACGTGTTTCCAGGCGGGTTGTTGTGTGTCCTGAGTCTGACGGCGGCATACCTGTCAACCGCAGCTCCGGACAATCCGGGATCTGCGCACAACGGTTCTGCGCAAGTCGCGTTCTATGCATGCGTAGAAGGCTTTTACGCTTGCATAGAACCCTTTTATGCTTGCGTAGCCTTCTATGCAAGCGGTGTAGCCTTCTACGCAAGCGGCGTAGCCTTCTACACAAGCGTAAAAGGGTTCTACGCAAGCGTTAAAGCCTTCTATGCATGCGTAGAATGTGACTTGCGCAGAAGGGCTGCACAGTACCTTTCCCCTGCTGCCAAATTCCAGGGTTTCGGCGGAAATGGTGCAAATCGGCGCGAAAACCGTGAAATCCCAGCCAATCCGGGAAGGTTGACAGGTATGGACGCAGGTTGCATTTTCAAAAGGGATGTGGTCCACTCGAGTTTTCTCTTCGGGGACAGGGGCATCTCCAGCAGTATTAAAAACCACTCCACCATCCCCACTCAGGGTGGGTTCAGTGGCTAGAAATGCCCCGGGGGGGGGCACACAGGCACAAGGGACACGTTTGAAGCTGGCGAAGCGCCTGGCGGGGGAGAGTTTTGTTGCGACTAGTAGTAGGGTGGACGACGGGAGAAAAGGGCTTGACCGCCCGTCTCGGCAGACAGAGGAGGAGGCGGAGGCGAGGCGAGCCCATCCCTTCCCCCCCCCCGCTCGCCTATCGCCGCCTGTGGAGCCGTGCCTTCCCGCCCTCCCGTCGTTTTGCTCGCTAGTCGCTCCAGCCTTCGTCGCTCCTGTCCTGCAGCCCTCCTCGTCCTCCCTCTCCGCCGCATGTCTCTGCCTGCGGCGCTGCCGGGCTCCTCCTGCTGCCCCCATGGCGAGACGCTCGGCGCTTCCCGAACCAGCGGCCAGGCGCGGCTCGGGTGGTGGGGCAGCCACTACTCGGGAGGGCCCGCTTCAGCCTCCGCCTCTTGGGCCCCGCTTCCAGCAGCCCCGGCCTCGCCCAGCCGCGCTTTCCCCTGAGGCGTCTCGGCGGCCCGCGGCCTCCTTCACGCCGGGCTCGGGGCGGCTGGGGCTGTTGCCGGCCAGACCTCTCTTGTCCTTGGGGCTGCTGCAGTTGGTTTTGGGCTGCTGCATGGTGGCGCTGAGCTTCGGGGCGCTGTCTCTCAGCAGCTCCCCGCAAGTGAAGAACTCCTGTCCCTTCTGGGCTGGGTCGTCGGTAAGTGGAAATAGCACCACCGCCGCCACCACCGCCACTCTTTTTGTTGTTGTCTGTGCTTTGCTTTATGGCACATCACTGTTCCTGGGACACCTGCTAGATCCGTGATGGCGAACCTCGGCACTCCAGATGTCCTTGGACTTCAGTTTCCCCAGAAGCCCAACTCCCCTGTGAACCCACACGAATGGGTTTACTGCGATTCATCCAGCCCGTGCTGCCCTCGTCGCTCCCGGAAGCGGACGTAAAAAGTGCCTGTATAGAGGAAGGGTTAACCCGTAAGATTCTTAACCGTATGGACACGTTTTACTTCCACTTCCGGGAGCGACGAGGGCAGCGCGGGCTGGATGAATCGCAGTGAACCCATTTGTGTAAAACCATTCGTGTAGGGCTTGGGCTTCTGGGAATTGAAGTCCAGGAACATCTGGAGTGCCAAGGTTCGCCTTCACAGGTCTAGGGCATGGGTGCCCAAACTTCGGCCCAGGGACCGGATCCAAGGACATCTGGAGTGCCAAAGTTCGCCATCACGGTGCTAGATAAATCTTCTACAAGTTAGGATTTTCCATCTTTGGTGTGTGTTTGAATAACAAGCCTTTTTAAATGGGCATAGCAGCCCCTAAGAGTCTCATATCTGAGAGTAAACAAAACAGAACAGCAAAAAAAAAAAGACAAAAAATGCTATGCCACCTTAAAGACTAACTCTTGTATTTAAGTGTGAGTTTTCATGGACCAAGTCCACGTTCTTCTCTGCAACATTTGGTGTGTTCCTTTCTTAAAAACAACAACAACAACAGCCCTGTGAGGATGGGAAGTAATAGTTGCGTTTTACTCAGGAAGAATTAAAACTACAAGAAGTGACATTATTTGACGTAGTAGCCAAGTCAGTCTGTGCAAGCATATCAGAGAATAAATAAATAAATAAATAATAAATGCCAAAAACATTGTGGCACTTTAAAGACTAACTCCCGTATTTTAATGTTAGCTTTCGTGGATCAAGTTAACTTTGTCAGACTGTGTCTCACTCTTATGTCTGACGAAAGGGACTTGATCCACAAAAACTAACATTAAAATACAGGAGTTGGTCTATAAGGTGTCACTACATATTTTGTCTTGTCTTTTGTTTTGTTTACTCTCTGAAGAACTTGGACATGAACCCTCGTCTACTGTACACAGTATATTGATTTCTCGTGTGAGATTTTTAAAATAGTTGGGGGAAATTGATGTCTTTATGTGTGGCCAGGTCACCTGGTATGGTTTGGTGGTGCTACTTCAGTAAGATATGGTAATATATCACCAAAGAAATACTGGCCCAAACCCATTTGGGCAGCTATGCCTGTGTAACTTGAAGTGGAAGTCATTTAGCAGGCTGTCCTGCAGGCCTAGTTGCACAATGATTTGCACACTCATTTCTGGAGTTCAGCATGTAATGCAGATTGCCTAGGCATAACTCCTTGTGAACATTCACAGGCATAACTTTATGCTCTGTCCAAGTGCAATATGATTTTAGCCATAACATTCGAAAGAAGTGAGAAAGTGATATGTTCGCTTATTTTTGCCTTAGTGTTTTCTGTTAAAACTTCTTCAATGATCTCCTTTCATCTTCCTTTGAGAGATGAGAGCAGGGAGAGCTATACATTTGCTTATAATAAATTTGACTACCAGTATTAAGCTAGCCAGGTTAAAGAACATATATGGTTATGCCAATAGATTTTTGTTCCCATGTCAGCTTAATATAGAGATACAGTACTGTATAGTGGCTCTTTTCGCTGCACTGACCTACCTTCCTGATGTACTACATCAAGAAGTATTGGTTTTTTTTTTCTACAAGGCTTTCTATTACCATATACTGTACCAAATGTGGGAGAAAAAGTTGTGTAGGTAGAGAGATAATAGATAACTGAATAAAATATCTATGTTCTGACCACCACCCCCAACATGAAAGTAAGTGTTGTTGATATATATGGCTGAAATCCAATTGCTTGTCTCAGCTATAGGAGATCCAATGCATCTGTGAGATTTAGGTGTTGATGTACCACTGTCAGCAGTTGACTCAGTTTATTTGGGTCTTGTGGTTTGATTTAGGGCTGTGGAATTTGCTTCAGGTTATAGATTTGATCTTCCTCTGTTATATAGCTGTTTTTCCAATTGAGGATTGCAGGAGATGGTCAGTCTATACACTTTTTTCGAGTATTTTCTCAAACACTCCCTTCTTTAGCTGATGAAATGTTTTAATATTTATATATGTTTCCCATTTCCTTTTTGAAACGAATACAGTACTGTACAGTGAAGTTGTACTTTGTGGTTTTATATTATTAGGAATATTGGCAGTTTTATACCACCTGAGGCTATAGTGTCTATTTATTGTTTGAATGATGAGATTTTTCTCCTGGAAGAGTTGCTTCTTTCCAGATTTTGTTTATTATCATGAGCTTTGCCTATTGAATCAAAGAATTAGAAGCTATAGAAATCTTGCATTCCAGTTCTGCACATTTTGAAAGAAACACATCCTCAATGAAGGTGTCAACCCAGTGTGCCTCAGCAGTGAAAAAAAGCAAACTCAATGCTAGGGATCATTAGGAAGAGTATAGAAAATAAATCAGCAAGTGTCATTTTGCCTCTTTATAAATCTATGGTGAGGCCCCATCTGGAATATTGTGTACAGTTCTGGTCGCCATACCTCCAGAAGGATATTATGGAGCTGGAAAAAGTGCAGAGGAGGGCAACCAGAATGATTAGGGGACTGGAACACCTTCCTTACCATCTGAGGCTGCAACCGTTGGGCCTTTTCACTCTTGAACGACGGCGTCTAAGAGGTGACCTGATTGAAGTTTATAAAATCATGCACGGGGTGGACAAAGTAGATAAGGAAAAACTGTTTTCCCTATCGCATAACACTAGAACTAGGGGATACTCCATGAAACTTTTGGGTACTAGTTCTCAAACAAATAAGAGAAAGTACTTTTTCACCCAGAGGATTACTGGTCTATGGAACTCCCTGCCAGAAGAAGTGGTGACAGCTGTCAGTCTTGACAGCTTTAGGAAAGGATTAGACAAGTTCATGGAGGACAAGGGTATCAATGGCTATAATTATTGATACCTAAGGACAACCTTCGGGTTGGAGAGATAGGCAGGATATCTCTCAATGCCATTTCCAGGGAATCCTAAGCAGGTGAAGGCATCTACTTGGGAATCTCCTGAAGCAAATGGTGAGCCACTGTGTGAGACAGAATGCTGGACTGGATGGGCTGTGGCCTGTTCCAGCAAGGCTGTTCTTATGTTTCAGTTGAATTACACTTTAGAAAAAGTCAGTTTCCTGTTCTAAAACAATGGAGGCAAAATAGATTAATTCATATGTACATCAGGGATGGAAAATACATATCCCTACAATTATAGTTGAGGGACTGCAGTGGCTCAAGTGGCTAAGACGCTGACTGGAAGGTAGGAGGTCAGCAATTTGATTCCCGAGTACTGCAGGACGGAATGAGCTCCTGTCCTCTGTCCCAGCCCCTGCCAACCTAGCAGTTTGAAAGCAAGAAATTGCAAGTAGATAAATAGGGACCACTTCATTGGGAAGGTAAACAGTGTTCCGTGCACTCCGGTGTATAGTCATGCCTGCCACAGAAGCATAGACAGTGCTGGTTCTTCGGCTTTGAAACAGAGATGAGCACTGAACCCTAGAGTCAGATACGGCTGGCTTTTGAGCTAGGGTGACCTTTACCTTACAATTATAGTTGGAGTACACCTTGTATCATTTTTATTATATGATGTTTGGGACAGGACTGAAAGCAATTATAGCTCAACAACAAGCTGATGGTCATGCATTCTCCATCACATACACACATGTTTGAACCCACAACTCGGTCTCTCTCTCTCACTCTCTCCTTTCAGCCATGGAAACACACTGGAGGTGTGAAACTGGTATAACCACTCCTTCAATGTTTCATCTTAAAAGTTCCAACTTGATAAAACATAACAGCCTGTGTGCGAGGAAATGTCTCTGTGTAGTTAGAGGACCAGAGCAAATGAGTTCCATGCCACTAAAAATATCAAAAGCACATGATTATGCAAACGTCATATGAAAATAATAAGATTTTGGCCATATCTCCTGCCTTTAAATAGAAAGCAAATATTTTTAATAATCCTGAAAGGCATAATTTCACATTCTAGTTGTTTATGTGGGCTAATACAAGACATGGGATTTTTGAAAATTCTGCATTACAATGCCCAGAAATCTGCATGATTTCCCCTAAGCTAACTTCTGGGGACTTTAATTGAGAAATGAAAGTCCTGACAAATGTTTCTGAGTTCTTAAGCTAATGAATTCTGATTCAGGTAGCCATTTTAGTCCTATGGTGGGTAGATAGATGGCTCTAAGCTTCGTAGGAGTTACCAGTGATTATAGATCTAGCCTATTGTTACTTTTAGAGGCTTCCTATACGGAGCCTAATGTAACAAACCTATGAAGCTATTCCCATGAATTGTCAAAATTAAGACAATTTACCTCAGTGCATATATTTTGCACATACCAATTATTTCTGATAGACAAGTGATAAAAATGTTGCAGTAAACATATAGCTTCAGTAACAAAAACAATTTAAAGGATCTTTTGAATTATGAAATGACATAACTACCTAATTGTGTTAAAAAAACCTATACAGTTTCACTGTTGTATGTTCTCTCAGTACTTATTCTACTGCTAGTCAGATTACCATATTTGCCAGTGTATAAGACACATCGGAATATAAGATGCACCCCGTTATTACCAAAATAGCCCACTATATACAGTGTACAGTAGAAGACGCACTCCATTTCCCCAGTATATTTTAAGGGGTGGGGGAGTGGGTCTTATTATATGCCAGCAAATAGGGTAACTTCAATTCAATTTTATTTACAATCCATGACCAACCATTTTTTCTACTGGTACGCTCATACTGGTGCGAACCTGCTGATGCACACCACTCTGTGTGTGTGTGTATAGTAGTAGTGTTATGGAATACTGAACTAGACAAAATCACATTCCACACGCTAAGACAGATTTAGGAGTTTTTATTATTTATATTGTTTAGTCAAACAGATTCAGGAACGCTTTATCAAGCTAATAGTCCCTGAATAATATACATTTTCAGAGCCATCTTTTTATAGCATAAATTTGGAAATTTCTACACATTACATCACTATGGGATAAGCCAAAATTATTAATTAACCTTCTGACATTTTCATTCATATCAGGTCAAAACATTCAGTAACTGTTATTTAGATCATGTCATATGAGAAACATGTCTCATGTCACATCATGTCATTTCACACAAATATTATTTACGGTTCCCTGTCAGCTGTACAAACTGTGCTGAGCTTGTGGACACAAAGCCTTCTGTTTACTTTAGCCTTGTCATCAGTTCTATATGATAGGTCAATCTGATCTGCTTAACTTTACAGAGTACTGAGAAAATATTTTTTACTTTTAAACCAGAATTAATATCTTAATTCTTTCACCCCTACTTCAGTAGTAGTAGTAGTAGTAGTAGTAGTAGTAGTAGTAGTAGTAGTAGTAGTAGTAGTAGTAGTAGTAAAAATGGCTGGCCCTGCCCACTACCTCCTCCTCCTTCTAGAAGAGGCTTTGGAGGGGCTGGCTCCATTTCCCCCCCTTCATCAAGGGCTTTTTCTGGCCTCCGTTTCACCCCAAAGTGCCTCCCCAGCCACTCCGGAGTGGCTGGGGAGGCACTTTGGGGTGAAACGGAGCCCAAGAAAAACCTTTGATGAAGGGGGAAATGGAGCCAGCCCCCTCAGAAGCTTCTTCTAGGAGGAGGAGCTGGGCTGGGCCAGCCATTTCTACTAGCGGTACGCGAGTACTGGTGCGAACCTGCTGATGCCCACCACTGGGTGAAACACAGCCCTGGAAAAGCCTTGGGCGAAGGGGGAAATGGCTTCGGAGGGGGCTCTTCCCTATAGAGCTATGAAAATAGAAGCCTCTTCTATTTTCATCACTCTATAGCGAACCTCTGAAGCCATTTCCCCCGTGTCCAAGGCTTTTCCTGGGCTTGGTTTCATCCCAAAGCACATCCCCAACCACTCTGGAACCTTGGACAAAGGGGAGAATGGCTTCAGAGGTTTGCTATAGAGATGAAAATAGAAGAGGTTTCTATTTTCATAGCTCTATAGCGAAGAGCAGTCACATGGCCAACAGACCACACCCACCCAGTCCCATGGCCATGCCCACAGTTTGGTAGGAATTTTTTTGATACCACTGTGTGGGTGTGTGGGTAGGTAGGTAGGTATAGATAGAGATAGATATATCACTCAAAACATTAACATAAGTTCATAGCTCACTGGTTTCAAGAAAACTATAAGCATAACTAATATCACTGGTTTCATATTAAGGATATGCTCTACTCTTATTAAACTGTCAAACCTTTATAAGCCCCCTTTTGTTGTATTAAGAAACCTACTGCAATGGGGAAAAATTCTCAGTGCAAACCAAACTCCCGGTATTGAGCACTTTATCAATTAGCTATGGCAAATTATGTGAACTTTACAGACTGGCTGACAATGAGATACTACATGGTGAATCATAATTATCAGAAAGAAAACATACAACACTTGCTTGTGTATGTTGTGCCTTGTCCATAAAGAATTCCATGCATGAGAGGAAAGGGGCCACAATTCAGAGGCAAAACTACAACTTTGTAAAGTGGGTTCTTTGTAAATGTGGGTTCTGGCTCTGACCCTGGCATCGCCTGACAAAGCTGAAAAAGACATCAGTAAAACCCAATCAGTCAGCCATCAACAAGCTGAATCATCCAGATCTGGTGGTCTCTACCATTATAATTCCCCATCCTGTGTGCCTAGCTTGGGATAATGGACATTACCATCCAGCAGATGCATAGTGTACTAGCTTAGAAAAAGCTGGTGTTGACAAAACCAAGCTAGAGTGGCCAAAATACATGTAGTCTCTCATTGCCCTGCAAAGTGGTTTCGGTGTGCAAATGCTTCTAAAGACAAACAGATGCTACACACGGCCTGTTATTGGAAGAGTAACATACTGGAAGATGGAGGAAGGAGCTCACTGGACAAGGAACATCGTTAAAGGAGGATATATTGTAGACGCAATGGGGACAGAGCTGGGCGGGTTGAGGAGGATGGTGGAGGACAGAAGTGCCTGGCGGGCAATGGTCCATAGGGTCGCAAGGGGTCGGAGTCGACTGTGCGACTGAATAACAAAATAGGTGAGGAACTCTAACTCCCCAATGTCACTTAGAGAACTCTGAATAGGCTGAGGGTTGGAGTCTCTAAATGCAAGACCAACATGCTCAATGGGGGGCTGCTGGTTGACAGCAACACGCTGTGTGAATGTGGAGATAGCGACTGCGGTGCCTCAGTGGTTAAGAAGCTCGCCTTGTTAGCTGGAAGGTCGGCAAGTCGGGAGTACTGCATGACAGAATGAGCGCCTGTGTCTCCCCCAGCTCCTGCCAACCTGGCAGTTTGAAAACAAGAAATTGCAAGTAGATAAATAAGGACCACTTTTTTGGGGAAAGATCTTGAGGATGTGAAAGGAGCCTCATTCGGGCATCCCTGAGCGGAGTTCCTCCAGCAAAAGTCCTTTCAACCCAGAAAGCACCTTTGTGTGCTTCTGACACATTAAAAAAATGTGGAGATATAGAATCCTGCTCATTTAATAGTCTGCCAATTACTGCCAGAAACATGCACCAATGAGGATTTAGGTTTAGCCAACGACAAAGGCAAGAAGGTGGCATCATTTTGGCAGTCCAGGGTTTGATCATGACATGAAAGAAGAAGAAGAGTGAAGAGAAAAGTTCTTAACTAGTGAAAGACCTGAGGGTCACTAGGGAGCCCCTCACCTCTATGAGTATTCAAGTGTGTGTGTGTGTGTGTGTGTGTGTGCGTGCGTGCGTGCGTGCGTGCGTGCGTGTGTGTGTGTGCGCGCGTAAAAACTGATATATATCTGGAGGTACCTAAATTTGTCAAAAATGTTACAATTTGGGAGACCCTTGGCTCAGTAGTATTGTGAGCAAGAAGGATCTTGGAATGGTTTTAGCTCACAAGCTGAATATGAGTCAATAGTGCAATGTTACCGGGGGGGGGGGGGGGGGAGTCAAATGCTATTTTGAGCGCCATTAACAGAAGTATAGTTTCCCTCTATTTGACACTAGTTAGGTCTCATCTAAAGTACAGTACTGTGTTCAGTTGTTGACATTTTAAGAAAGATACCAACAAGCTGGAACTAGTTCAAAGGAGGATAACCAGGATAATCATAGGACTAGAAGCCAAAAAACTAGGCATGTTTAGCCTTGTGATAAGAAAACTGATAGGGGATGTGATAGCACTTTTCAAAATACTTGAAAGATAGTCATAAAGAAGACAGACAGGATCTGTTCTTGATCTCCCCAGTATGTAGAACATGTACTGTAACAGGCTCCAATTACAGAAAGCCAGATGTAGGCTGAATGTCAGGGAAAACTTCATAACTATTAGAGCAGGGGTTCTCAACCTTTTAAAGCCACGGGCTAGATCATGCCCCTCAGACAGCTGAGCATGCCGGACTGGTGAATCCCCCGCCAGAAACGCTGCCATAAAAAGTATTCGCTGCTGTCATAAACGTTTTTACGACAGCCGCGGTCGCATTTACGGCTGTTGTAAATGCATCCACTTCAGCTTCCAGTGGTGGCGCCGGCGCAGGTCACATGGAATGGTGCCGTGGGCCATAGGTTGAGAACCCATTGCGTTAGAGCAATACAATAGAACCCATTGTCTTGGGAAGTGGTGAGGTCTCCGACACTTTTTTTAAAAGAGAAAATTGGACAAACATCTGTCAGATGTGCTTTGATTTGGATTCCTGCATTGATCAGGGGTTGGACTCAGTGGCCTCATAGGTGCCTTCCAATTCAATTACAGTATTCTTTGATTCTACAATGATTATATGTTTTAGAGATCCTGGATGTGGTATTCTCTACCCTCAACAGATTCTTAGAGCAGAGTTTCCAGTAGGTTACTTGACCACATAGTGTGAATGTTCAGAGTACAGAGAACAATTATATATAGTCCCCCTTCTAATGATTTTGTCCTTCATTTGTCATTAATACATTCTTTCTTCAGTTTGATGGCACAATTTGTCCCTGTCCAGTAATGACACAAAGGTAAAACTTGGTAAAAATAATAAGATTTCTTCTTGCTTTCATAAAAATAAGGCTTAAACAAGGGAAATCACTTGTAGATTTATTTCAGGTTTTAAAATAATCTTGGAAGAACATTCTGCTGTATTGAATAGTGTAGTATTGCGACACATTTTAAAGATTATTAATTGTAGTTTTTCAGTGTAGATGATATACTGTATTTGTTTTGCGATGGATATACTGTTATAAGGAACAGCAACACTAGTTATGTTAACAAAGCATAAAGAAATCTAAATGTATATAAGGTAAACCTTTGTAAATACTCACAGAAATAAAATTTATTTCAGTGATGGAATCAGGCAAACCTCCCTTATGAATCTCTCTCATGTTTTAGATTCCATGGCTGAAATGTCCTTTATATTTCTTTATAATTTCCCATTAAAACATTTCTGTATGTTTTATCCATATGTTAAGCGATACAGTATGTGTATTTTAATATCTGCTTAAAGAATGGGATCCCAGTTTATTGATTTATTTTAAATTTTGATATTGATATATGTTCTCACTTGAAGAAAAGTAAAAATAAAGAATCAAAATTTGCTGACACTATTAGCAAAACAAGACAACTTGTGAAGATTTATCCATGAGCAGTGGGTATACAAATACACTGCACAGGATTCAAGTCATATTTCTTACCAATGTGACTTGAGACTGTACATAGTAAACTCTCATACTTAAATCAGGAGAATATTATTGCCCTTTTTAGAAGATTCATATTGGCAGCTGTTTTCAACAGGTGCAGAGCAGATAATGAGCTCTCAGTTCTTACTGATCATTTTATTTGTTTTATTGTTGCAGGTAATTTTATCAGGAATTATAGGACTGACAACATGGAAGAGACCAATGATACTTCTGGTATGTGTTGGTTAATGTGATGGTTTTACTTAGAATGCATTGTTGAATCATTTTACTAGATTTCCTTGATTTCATTGCTGCACAGTTGAAAGTGGAACCAGATGATTTTAAAGGTAGAGGTAGTCTACACAGACATTTGTCCTTTTCTTTGGGGCACCAAAAGAAGTGGACCAATTTGCCCCAGCCCATACCTTTCTGAGCCCCTGTCAGAGGGTTCTGCTACTTTGGTTTGGGTTGGTGGGCTGTAGTTTCGTCCATTTCAGTGCATGTGATTGCTTGGAATGAACTAAACTACACTAGGACCATGCAGCAGTTAAAAGCCGTTATTGTGAAACAGCTTACTTGTCTTGCATTTAGTGTCCTTTGTTTTGTGACTGTTCATTGGAAGGCAGACATGGGCCTAATTTGCAAGCCTGGTTGCTGGAGCACCTATTTCTAAGCCAGTTCTTTTGTGCTGTGGGAAATGTGTTGATCAGAGTGAATAAAGCTACCTTTTAACATCTGGTTTGACTTTCAGCCAGTTTTCATATTAGACTAGATTTCTGTTAAACCCTGTAGAGTACTGTTCTTTTTTTAGATGAGAAAGACTAATAATAATAATAATAATAATAATAATAATAATAATAATAATAATAATAATAATAATAATAATAATAATAATAATAATAATAATAATAATAATTTAAAAAATATCCCACCCTTCTGGTGCAAGCATCACTCAGGGTAGCTACCAACATAGAAAAAACAATATACAGTATGCAATATATAATATAATATACACAATGTATATATACTCCCAAAACAATATATAATAATATAATACAAAAATACACGCCATACACAATATAATACAAAATACGAATACCCATACGGAGCCCAGCTCACACTCCCCACGGAGTCCAAAACTCAAAACTGCAAACAAGTCCAGGGCTCAATGTCAAAAGAGTCCTCAAGAGGAAGCAGCACCGTCCTTTTTTGGGGCCCTCCGAACAAGCACCTGCCTCACATCCCTGGGCCGAGTGGTGTGGGTCCCGGGGAGAGGCTGCGCGGCGGCGGCGGCTCCAGTGTTGTCTCTTCTTGAAGCCTTCTGAGCGGGCGAGGCTCAGGGGCGGAGGCAGCGCAGCTGTCTCGCATCCCTGGGTCAAGTGGCATGGGTCCCAGGGAGAGGCAGCGTGGCGGCGGCGGCGGCTGCTCCAGCGTTGTCTCCTCTTGAAGCCCTCTGAGCGGCGTGAGTCCCGGGCAGAGGCTGCGTGTCCGTGGCGGCTCCAATGTTCTCTCCTCTTGAAGCCCTCCGAGAGGGTGAGGCTCAGGGAAAGGCAGCACAGCGGCGGCTTTTGCTGTTTTCTTTTCATTTTCTTTTTATTTACAAGGGACTGTGGTGGCTTAGTGGTTAAGACACTGAACTTGATGACTGGAAGGTCAACAGGTCAGCAGTTTGAGACCTGAATGCTGCACAATGGTGTTAGCTCTCATCTCTATCCCAGCTCCTGCCAACTTAGCAATTTTAAAGCAAGAAATTGCAAATAGATAAATAGGTACCACTTCAGTGGTAAAATAAACAGCGTTCCGTGCATTCCGATGTCTAGTTATGCCTGCCACATGACCATGGAAATGTCTGCAGACCCAGACAGCACTGGTTATTTGGCTAAGAAACAGAGATGAGCACCAAGCCCTAGTGTTGGATATGACTGGCTTTTGAGCAAAGACGACCTTTTCCTTTCATTGTAACTATTTGTTCATAGCATTGGAGGTGAGCAACAGGGATGGAACTATGAAATAAGGTGGCTGACCGCAAGATGTGAGTGGATCCACTGAGGGAAGTCTTGGCCTGCCACCTATCCCTGGAGATTGTACAGAGTTTGGGTCTAGAAGATGGTACTTTGATTCTGTGCTTAACCTCAGTTGTAGTATGTTGTGAATTACTCAGCTGTAAAATTTTATTATATTATTGAGATCACTGCAGAGTATATAATCAATCTGGTTTCAATGCTGGCCATCTGGTGATGTCCATGTGTAAAGTCGCCTCATCGCAAAATTCAGGCTTAGACTAAAGAAAATGGGGAAAACAATTAGACCAGATAGATATGACCTACACAACATCCCTAAAGAATACACGGTGGAGGTCATGAACAGATTTAATGTCCTATACATGATAGACAGAGTACCAGAAGAATTATGGAAAGAGACGCAGGACATCATGAAGGAGGCAGCAAGAGAAACCATAACAAAAGAAAAGAAGCATAAGAAAGCAAAGTGGTTGTCTGATGAGGCCCTTAAAATAGCAGAGGAAAGAAGGAATGCAAAAGTCTAAGGAGAAAGAAAAAAAATACAATCACCTGAATACAGAATTTCAAAGAAAAGCAAGGAGAGATAAGGAAAACTACCTGAACGAACAGTGCAAAGAAATGGAGGAAAACAACAAAAGAGGCAGGACTAGAGATCTTTTCAAAAAAATTGGGGAAATCAAGGGAACATTTAAAGCAAAAATGACCATGATAAGGGACAAAGATGGAAAGGAGTTAGCTGAAGCAGAAGAGATAAAAAAAGATGGCAAGAGTACACAGGAACTCTACAAAAAGGACCTCAACACTCCTGATAATAACAATAATGAGAAATTTGAACTTGAACCAGACATTATGGAGAGTAAAGTCAGAAAGGCCCTAAAAAGCACTGCAAACAACAAAGCTAGTGATGATGGTATCCCAGTTGAATTTTTCAAAGCCCTAAAAGATGATGGAATCAAACTAGTGCATTCAATATGCCAGCAAATTTGGAAAACAAAACAGTGGTCACAGGATTGGAAAAGATCAGTGTATGTTCCAATCCCCCCAAAAGGCAATGCCAAAGAATGCTCAAATTACTGAACAATTGCGCTCATCCCACATGCCAGCAAGGTGATGCTCAAGATAATACAGGATAGGCTGCAGCAACATGTGGAGATAGAATTACCAGAGGTGCAGGCCGGTTTCAGAAGAGGCAGGGGGACTAGAGACCACATTGCCAACATACATTGGATCATGGAGAAAACAAAAGAATACCAGAAACAAGTCTACTTTTGTTTTATTGACTACACCAAGGCTTTTGACTGTGTGGACCACAACAAAATGTGGCAAGTAATTAAAGAGATGGGAATACCAGAGCACCTCATATGCCTCCTGAGAAATCTGTACACGAACCAAGAAGCAAGAGTTAGGACAGAACACGGAATGACAGAGTGGTTTGGAATAGGAAAAGGAGTAAGACAAGGTTGCATTTTATCACCCTGCTTATTCAATCTATACACAGAGCACATAATGCGCAATGCAGGGATGGAGGAATCACAATATGGGATCAAAATTGCTGGGAGAAACATCAACAATTTGAGATATGCAGACGATACCACCCTAATGGCAGAAAGTGAGGAAGACCTAAAGAACCTCTTGATTGGATTGAAGGAGGAGAGTGCAAAAGCTGGCTTGAGACTTAATATCAAGAAAACAAAGATAATGGCAACAGGTCCAATCAGTCCCTGGAAAATAGATGGGGAAGAAGTAGAAGCAGTGACAGATTTTACTTTCCTGGGATCTAAGATCACTGCAGATGGCGACTGTAGCCATGAAATAAAAAGACGACTGATTCTGGGGAGACAAGCAATGAGAAACCTGGGGAATATAGTGAAAAGCAGAGACATCACCTTGAAAACAAAAATTTGCATAGTCAAAGCAATGGTATTCCCAGTGGTAATGTATGGGTGTGAGAGCTGGACCATTAGGAAGGCTGAGCGCAGAAGAATAGATGCCTTTGAGATGTGGTGTTGGAGGAGAGTCCTGAGAGTCCCTTGGACAGCAAAGAGAACAAATAGGTCAATACTGGAAGAAATCAATCCTGACTGTTCATTGGAGGGACAAATAGTGAAGATGAAGCTAAAGTACTTTGGACATCAAATGAGAAGGGAGGACTCACTTGAGAAGGCCTTGATGCTGGGAAAGGTGGAGGGCAAGAGAAGAAGGGGGCGTCCAAAGATGAGATGGATAGATGGTATTGTGGACACAATGGGCACAGAGCTTGGCGGGCTGAGGAGAATGGTGGAGGACAGAGGTGCCTGGAAGAAAATGGTCCATGGGGTCGCAAAGGGTCGGAATCGACTGTGCGACTGAACAACATTGAGAAAAAAATTAAGTTGGTTAGGCATTCCCATAAAACATTTGTACAAGTAATACCTCATACAAAGTCCGCTTCGTACAACATCGAATTCATACTACATCGCCTAATTTCTTGAAAAAAGTTGCATCATACAAAGTCGCTGCAACTTTGTATGAGGCATTAGGGTTTCTCCCAGGTTGCATTGTGCCTGGGCAGTATAAAAGGCAGGACACATGCGTCATTGCTCTTGTGGTTTTTGTACGAGGTGAAGAGTGTTTAGGAGTGGTTTTGAGCGTGATTTTGGATATTTTTTTTGAATTTTTTCATCAGAATTTTTAGAAGCATTCCTGGGATTTTTGCAGCATTCTTCAGGTTCTTGGACAATCAGGGTTGTTTGACATGTTTTTGTAATGTATTTAGCCTTTAGACAATGATTTCTTAAAGTTCTGTCAGTTTCCTGTCTGTTTCCTTGACTTTGCCCTGAAGTCTGTGCTGTTACAGTACAATGTATCTCTATGGAAACGGCGTTGTACGAGGCATCGTGGCAAGGATTTGGACGTTGTATGAGGCATCGCAGCTAGGATTTTCCATGCCTCATACAAAGTCCAAATCCGTATAAAGTCCAAACTTGTGGAATCAAGTTTGGACGTTGTATGAGGTATCACGGTACTGTATTTCTTAGAAGGGTAGTTGTATGGTTTGAAATCAGTTGTTTAGGAGTAACCCAGAATTAAGATCTAATTTAATGAATCAGGATTTGCCAGATTGTTGTGATGGTGATGGTGAACCTTGGCACTTCAGATGTTCTTGAACTTCAATTCCCAGAAGCCCTGATCAGCAGGAGTGCTGGCTTGGGCTTCTGGTAATTGAAGTCCAAAAACACCTGGAGTGCCAAGGTTCGCCATCACTGTCCTAGATTTAAAAACTTGCCTCCTTCAGTATTTACTGCCACGAGATGGTTGAGGAACAATATAACTACTTACTTGAAATAACAATGTAATTCCCCCACTAAGAGTCTCGTCAAAGTAAGTATGTTATATATAGCAATGGTGTGTTTTATTTCTGGTACTGATGAGGAAGTAAACTGTAATTCTTCTTCGTGGTCCCTGTGATTCACACAAATGAGGTTAATTTCCGCCCATCAAATGTTGGTTGGATTTAGTTCTTCAAATCAAGGATATTCATAGGTATTTCCTTAAAATAAGTGTTTGTTTGTTTGTTTAATGTATGTACAGTATATACTGCTCCTCTTGAGAAACAAAGTTCCCCACTGGGTGGTTCAATACAACAATACATTGTTAAAATACAATAATACATTAAGATAATAACCCAGCTCAGTAGTTGGCTGCAACTTGTATCCAAGAATGCATTTTTTTCATGAAGCAGGAAAAATGTCATTGGCGTGAATTTGTTTCAGGTGGATCCCAGCTTACCGAGAAGTGACCCACACACTATGATCGCAGAGCCATCTCCTGCGGCACATTTGAAATGAGACATGCAGGATTTAACACCAGGACTGCAATGGACTGCCATTGAAGATATGGACAAGGTGCACCTTCACAGCCTGCCCACATGGCGTGGCTTCTTCTGCCTCAGTACTAACAGCTGTAATAAGTAAACAATTATGTGTCCAGACCTGAACAATTCTAAGACAGTCTTGTGCATCTGCTATATTGCGATCACATTTACAGCTAGAGTACAAAGATGACTTTCTGGGTCTTTGGATCCTGTACCTAAAGCACCAGTTATGGTTAGAACAATTTTATTTTTATTTTATTGCAACCATTCATTCTCAGTGTGTAAGTCTTTATATTTTGCAGACTTTTCAAATTTCTTCTATTTTAGTCTTGCATCCTCAGGTATTGCCATCTCTACTGTCCAGACCTGCTTCTGGCCAGCAGTTGTCAAATAAGGCACACAGTAAAACCCCGACTTACAAATGCCCTGAGTTACATAAAATTCGACTTACAAAATGATTTTGTGTTAAAACCATGTCCTGATTTACACAATTTCCTATGGGTTTGCTTCGAGTTACATAAAGATTCTTTTTCATGTGGATTTTCCTGTGCTTCGATTTACATAAAAATTTCATTTTTCCTATGGGTTTGCTTCGAGTTACATAAAAATTCAACTTAAGAAAAAGCCTATGGAACAGACCTTTTTTGTAAGTAGGGGTTTTACCGTATTATGATCCAGATGTTTATTAGTTTGAATCTGGAAGCCTCTAACTCAGATACGTACTTTTATTTCTCTGTTTTCAAAAACTTTTTAGTTTTGTGATCCCACCAGTTTTTGGTCAGCGGCATATTTATTTTTAACAAATATTCCAGTCCATCATTGCTGCAACTTTATTGTGCTCCTCCAAACAACCTGTTTGTGAAATCTTGCAGATACAGATAAGATGGCCCACTGTTTTTTCTGCTGCTTTATACAACCTTCATCTCCTGACATTATACAATTTCTCAGTCCAGCTTTAATTGCATTTATAAGGACTAAGGAGTGCTTGCTCTTCTTCTGCAAGGATAAATTAATTAATTTATTTCTAATTCTTGCTCTTATTCTTACTTATATCTTGCAAGATACGTAACAAAATTTCCCAGTAAATAATCAAAATATAATACAATCAATAAACAATCACCATACCAAGAGAAGCATCTCATGCCTCCCAACTACTGCAGCACATTGCTGAATTTTAACATTAAAAATATACTTTTTGTTTCTTATAGTTTTTTTGTTTAAAATAAAATACTTGAGACCCCTGCTGTTATTTAAGGAAGATTTGCACTTGCTGGAGGATTCTGAAAGCACAATTTCCCCTCTTTCATTTTTTTTCTAGAGCAGTGAGTCAGGGTTCCAGAGCCACAGAAATTGAAAAAAAGAGGGCCATTAAGATCTCTCAGGTGGATACCAGAACTAGGTAGTGAGCAGATGATGGATTGAGAAGAATTAGAAGAGTCATCCTCCCCTTGTTCTTCACTTATAAAAGACTCATTGGGATGAAAGTATATTTATCTTAATAAAGCCCAAAAATATGTGTCTAGACCAGTGTTTCCCAATGTGGGGCCCACACCCCACAGGGGGACTTCAATTCCCAGAAACCTAAGTCTGTGCATTTGCTAATCAGTGCTTTGGGGAAGTGACATAGGCTTCTGAGAATTGAAGTCAAAAAACCAAAGGTTGGGAAACATTGGTCTAGATCAGGGATGGTTAACCTACAGCCCATGGGCCAGACCAGGCCCTTGGCACCATTTCATTTGTCCCACCACCGCCCTCGCCACTACTGGAAGCTGAAGCAGATGCATTTACAACATCCGTAAAATGAGTAAACATGCCCATGCCTGCTGTAAACGCTGCCGTAAATGCACCCGTGGCTGTTGTAAATGCATTTATGACAGCTGAAGAGGGCAGCATTTACAGGGGGAGAAACGGGCTGCTCAGCTGTCTGGGGAGGCGTATGAAAAGGTTGAGAACTCCTGGTCTAGATGAACACTATTAAATGTTTTCTCCTAAGGGATGTGATTTTCACCATCTTGTTTTCTCTACACTGTGATTTTTGATATTTCATTGATTTCATATGCACTGAAAAACAATTTAAATGGCTGAAATAAATATAAAATGCCAATATTTTAAAATGCAAAGAAACATATGAGCAGTAATAAACTAAGAACCCATTGAATCTCTTATATCTTTTGGTGCACTTGCAAAGTGTACAAAATATGAGGAAAATAAGACATTGGTAGTAATATAGAACAATGAAAAGTTTAGTGTGAAAAATGTCACTTACCATGTTTTTCATTTTTAAATTTGTTCCAGGTTAACTTGTTTGTTTTGTTTTCTGTTATCTGTGTTCTCTTGAACCTGGCGGGATTTATTCTTGGATGCCAAGGTGCTCAGTTTGTATCCAGCGTACCTAGATGTGATCTGGTGAGGAAGCATTTTATCTGATTATGCTTGAAGACTTATCAAATAGCTGAATTTGAATAGAAATTTTTATCATTGCTAGAAATCTTAGAAAGCAAATATTGTGTATTAAAACTACAAAGTAGAATATGCCTCTTCCCAATATTAATTAATTTAATGTATTTTGTCTTCCTTTACTTTAAAACAAACACATATCATATCAAGTAATAAACACCTCTCTATTCATTCTTGTGTCCGTGCTCACATTTACAACAGCCTTTGGGTACTTAATGTAGTTCTTACTCTCATCTGAAATGTAGTCTTAGGATGGAGGTAGCTATTGTATGAAATATGGAGCTTTCTCCAAAAACAGCATATCTTAAATCATGTTTTCTCCTCCACTACTTGGATCACATGGGGGTACTGTAAGGCATTTTGGTATCAGACCTTGGAGGGAAATCTAGCACTGATAAGTAGGTAGTTTGAAGAAACAGAGCCTAATAATCTATTTTTCTGGCTTAGCCAATGGTGCTAGACCTTGGCCAGAACTATATGTGAAATCTCTTCAAATAGGGATTATGAAGTGGTTTACAGTACAGATTTGAAGGGCTTGTTCAGTACACAGTTACCTGAGTGAGATTTGGATCAGATAATATAGATAGCACATTGATGGTTTTGATGAAGTTTTTGCCCAGACATTCAAATTACACCTGTACTTCTATCCCAATGATGACTTGCCAAACAAGACAATCAAATTTAAAAAAACTGTGAAACAGAAAAGTTCATGATATTTCAAACAAACTTCTTTTAAGAGCTTAACGAATTTCTCCTAGCTTTTTTTCGTAGTATTTTGTTTGACTCTCATATATCTGACTCTCAGGATGTGTCTTGATTAGCAAAATGTACTATACAGTAGAACCCCATCTAGCAATTTTAATCCGTTCCACGGAGCTGATCGCTATGCAGTTTTTGTCGTACAATCTTCCCTATGGGAAAATTCGTACAACAATATTCCCTATGGGAAAAACCATATAACAATGTTTGGTGATAAGCGGTTTTCCCATTGGAAAATCGTTGTACGGATTTTCCCATAGGAACGATGGCTATGCGGAATGGCTTTCCCCCCTCCAAGCTTCATCACTATGCGACTTCATCGCTGTATGGGGCGATCGCTATATGGGATTCTACTGTATTTGTTTCGGTTTTGCCAGGAGAATCGAAACAAGGACCCAGGAATATATAAGCCACTGTTGAGACGTGCCTTAACCTCCCAAAATACAAGTTATTTTTACACCCCCTATCAGGTCATTTATTTTGCATTGATACCTGAATCACTGTATTCTTCCAAGTACACATGTATTGGTGCATATAGTTATAATTATGTATAATTATAACTATAATTACATATTATAATAATGACTATAATTATGTATTATTATGGTTGTATAATATGTTGTTGTGTATTCTGCCATTATACATTCTGCAAAAATGGGAGAATCTTGTTTAGGTTTATGCATAAACAAGATCAGTTTTAAATGAACTAGTAACTTTAACTGTGCAAAATTCCTGTTGCTTAAGTTATGTCTATAGATGGATGATGACATCACCAGCAGGGAGATATTTTTTGATGTTTAAAGACTTCCTTCTTTTGTCCTGTGGATTTCTGTCTTGTGAGTAATCAGTGTTATTGCGTGGAAGCTACAAGACAGGAGGAAGAAGTCTGATTACTGAACATTTCTCCCTTCCATTAATGTCACCTCCTGGTAGAGATTTTCTGTAATTAAAGACTTGCTCTTTTTATACAATAGGATTTTGGCCACTTTGTTTAAACAATAAGAAAAGCAGTCACTATTCTAAGACTTAAACAATTGCTTGTGACTAACTAATACGTATATTTTCAATTTTTTTTAAATAAAAAGCTATTTCAGGCTTTTATGTACCTTTGTTTTATTATATACAGTAAACCCTCGGTTAAACCCCCGCCATTGTGACGGGATTTTTTTCCCACCCATTTTTGGGTCTCCGCCACCCCTGCCACCCCTGGGAGGCTGGGGGGAGGCAATCCCAAGCTGTTTCCGACCCTACCGGATCTTTTCCGACGATGCTGCAAGCAGAAACCCCGGGGTAAACCCTTTTGTCAGCTGTAGGTTTCTGTTTCCCGGTTAACGACGTTTCCTGGTTAGCGATGCAACATTGGGAACCAAGAAACATTGCTAACCAGGGGTTTACTGTATAGTAAACATAGCATGGATTTTCAATGATATTTAACTTCAACTAAACTATATAGTCAGTCTTTTTTCTGTAGGGGGAAGGGCATTCTTACAGTGGGTTGTCCCATCTACTCAACTTGATAGACAGGATCTTAAAGCCAGTCCTTTTTGAGCACTTTACCCAGCAGTGTCTCAGAGGAAGCAGATACTCTCAGGATATCAGTAGAATTTGGAAGACCTTCACAACATAGATCAAAAAATGCCTCAGGCAGGGAAAGGTTTTTGAGAAAGCTGTCAGTGTTTGCCGTCTTAATAGTTGTTAGAGCAGTGGTTCCCAACATGGGGCCCACACTCCACAGGGAGACTTCAATTCTCAGAAGCCTAAGTCAATACACATTTTGTTAGTAACAAGCTATAGACTTCCTGATGGTTGCTACTTGTAAAGGCTCAGGTCTCCCTTTTTATTTTCTCAAAGAATGGAGGAAATTCCCTAAGAAGTCAAGATGACAAAAGGGGATTTCTGCTCATGGTTCTGTCTGCAGCCTTCGGGCTTGTTCAGAGGTTTTCCATTATACATCAGGAGTTTATCTGTGAGCCAAAAACATGCCATGCAGTTTCCTCAAGGGTGATATTAAGTTCACTCAGATACTGAACAAAATTATTAAAGCTGTTCTTACAGCAGATGCCACTCTGGGCTCTATTCAGTTTAGTGTCAATGCACAGACGACTGCCTCACCAGTTTTTCATCACTTACAGTTCAAGCACTGGCAGACTGACTCCACAGCAGAAATAAAGATACCCTCAGGAACTCCAAGTTAATTTGGGCATTCTTCGGTTCAGTTTTACCTTAATCTTTAGACTAGGGGGAAAAGTTCTGACTTCAAAGCCCGTAGTGAAATGTATCAGATTAGGGGCTTTCTATTCATAGTAACAGACCCTAGTTCATATATAAGGGAGTACAGAGGCTCTACAATCCAATTCATGATGGTGTATCCCTACTCATGGGAGGGAGATTACAGCAGCCCCACATTGTTTGGGAAGAGGCAACCACCGACAAGGGTTTGTCATGCATGTTCAGGGAAGGTACAAATAGAGTTTGCAGTTCCTTCCTCTCATTTTGAAAATTCTGCTCCCAAAGAGTCTCTTTCTACAGGCAATAGGCCACCTGCTGGGAATTGCGACAATCAAAGAGGTCCCAGTATTTTCATCATCTTTTCTCAAATACTGTACTCTGAATGAAAGAAGAGCCTTCCTGGACCCGAGAAATGTGCATTAATATGTAAAATACAGGAAAATTGATATGGAGGTTCTTCAGACTATTGTAGAAGTCCTTCAGGCAATGATTGGGTAGCTTCTGTGATCTACAGAGATCCATCTCCACACACCTATTCACTCTCTTCACTGACGGTTTCTCTGATTTTGCAATATGGGAGAATAGCAACACATAAGGCACAGCATTGTTCAACACCAAACTACCTTGGTGTGATGCTTGACAGGACACACTCTTTTTAAGCAGTACTACCTGAATACCAAAGCCAAAGATAGTACAACAAACAACATCATCAGAAAACTCACAAACTATAAATGGGGAATGCAACCATCCACGCTGCATACATCAGTTTTGGCCCTATTTCTCTCGCTAAGGAGAAAAGTAGCAGCAGACGCCGAGAGAACTAAGCAAGAGAATGACTCTCAACATCCTCTAAGCAGAAATGAGCCTCAAGCTCTCCGGCTCAGATCCAGGAAGAGCTTTATGGCAAGAACATTCTTGAGGGTTATTTGTTAAACTAATTTCAGGTTTTTCCCATTACGGTATTCCAAAGTCAGGGGCCTTAATTCACGGAGACAAGAAACAGCCAGCACAGTCATTAATTGGGAAAGAGGATTGAGATCATGCTCCTTGATGAGGGGGTCAAAGTCCATATTAGTATGGGCACAGCTTTATCTCTCCTGCTTTGAGAAAGAACACAGACAGGGATCATATACATCAGAATGGACCCAATGAACTGACAGGAGATTTATCACACTGAGTGGAACCTTGCATCACAGGTGTTCATCAGAATAACCTTGACTTCTAGAATCTAGATGATTTGATTTCCCCAGAAAACAATAACGCAAATCAGTCTTTAGGTACAGTATTAGCCAGAAGGATTAGCAGCCATGGAGGCCGTGAATGTCTCCTTTCTTTAGATTACTCTCCTGGGGAGACTTCTTCAAGAGTAAAAGCAGAGCCATTTTCATAGCTTCTCGTTGACCAAGAAGCACTTGGTTCTCATTCTTTTTAGAGTTGAATCTAAGCAGACTAAAACTTCCAGACTCCAGGGACATCTTAGCCAGGGAGCAAATTACCATCTAAATCCTGACTGATCACAGCTTCAAGCTTATCTATTGAAAGGAACTCCTTTCTGAACAAAAAGTGCTCAGAGCATGTGTTCCCCACCGTATTGACATGGTGCAGGAACTCCACTAATGGACTCTACAGTATATGGTTTCCCTTAGCTTTCCATAGATAGTGTCATTAAAAAAAGACACACAGCCATAATTAAGATGTCTTTTGACTTCTTGTAGGAAGGCATGGATAGGGATCTGATAGCTGGTAACCTAAAGGCAAAAGCTCTGGTGATGATTCTATTATCTGGCAGTGGTATTTCTCTACACCAGGGGTGCCCAAACTATGGCCCGTGGGCCCAATTAGGCTTGTTCATATGATTAATCAGGCCTCTGGTGAGAACCCGGGCACTCTTAGGACCGCCCCCACCTGCCCCCGACGCCTGACATTGCAATATGTCACGGCGGTGGCGATCGTGCTTTGTTCCTGCTGGTCTGAGCAGCCTCTGCTCATTCCCAGTGCTGTAGAAGCCTTTGCCAATGTAGATTGCTGTGTTATAGAATTTTCTGAGCCTTCTCTGTTTCAAAATCCATGGGAGAATCCCTTGGCGTGCCAAGGCTGACGTCAGCACGGCGCGCCTAGTTTACCCTTCCAGCGCCGCAGATTTTGAAACAGAGAAGGTTTTGAAAAATTCTACAACGTGGCGATCCACATTGGCAAAGGCTTCTGCAGCGCTGGGAACGAGTGGAGGCTGCTCAGACCAGCAGGAATGAAGCACAATCGCCACTGCCAATGTCAAAACGATCAGCAATAGGAGCCGCCTACCTCTGGACCCTGCAGCTGAGTGTTGGGGGCGGGACTGGCCTGCCGGAAAAAAAAGTTTGGGCACCACTGCTCTACATTAACAAGGATATAAATTGTTTCCTTAGGGATTGGTAGATAATTCTGCTATGTAATAGAGTAGACTATACTGCCAGCGACTCAACGCTGAGTGTCACCACCCTGAGGACTAACGGATTTGGATGCCAAAGTCCACAGGGAAGGGTAATGGTCCCTAAGTGGATTAAATCCCACTTGAATCCATCTTGATGAAGGACAGCAGCTTCATCAATCCCTGGTCTGGGGCTGAGGAGAACTTTGCATGCCAAAAGGGCTCAGGACCAGAAAGTGACTTGCAGGACTGGATCAGTGGTATGGGTGTCATGCTGCGATGCGGAAGTAAGATGAAGGGCCACTGCATTATATTTTCAGGACAGTCTTCATGGCTGATCTCCAATATTTGGATATGGCAGAAGAAGGAGGAAGAAGGATGGGTAGTCTGATATCCTCTCCTGTATTGCACAGATTGCTCCCACAGAAGCTTTAAATTGTCCTCTACATTCTCAAGTCAGTGTCTTTAATATGCCAATTATAGAAGGTGTTCTTTCCCACTGCAATTGCCTCTGTAAATAGGTGATTCTTCTGCTAGATTGGCACAGTTGTACTCAGACACTCTTACTGTTTTTCCATTTACACCCTTCATTCTAAAGCTTTATTCTATTTTTCATTAGGACCAGGAAGCATACCTACCTTCCTTTTGCCCAAATCCATGCACATCTTTAGTGAAAGAATAACACCTGTTGGATGTCAGGAGGGCCATTAAAATTTGCTTGAAGAGAATTGTCTGCTTCTTTATCTTATGAGGAAAATAGGTGTCTATGCAAACTTTAGCCAGGTGCGTTAAAACCTACAAGACTTTGGATAAAGCAGTTCCAGCAGGTATTTCTGCTCATGCTACACAAAATGCAGCCACCTGAGTGGCATTTGGCACATTGATTCTGCCACCTAGAAAGTGTAGCTTTCATGTGGTTCTGTACATATGGATTTCCTTTGTTGTACAAAAGCAAACTTCAGGCATACTGTTTTCTAGCAGGTGATTTTGCAGTTGGGGAGAGGCATTGCCAAGGGCTGTAGTAAAGCTTGAGAAGAGTATCTGAGCCCATTGGGAATAAGAACTTCTGTATGTCCCATCCCACTTTAAGGATGACCTTCTTCCCTTTAGGAGAAAATAACTTTGGCACTTAATGTGATTTTTTTATATATATAGGGGGAGAAGGACGTCCTTCTCTACCTAGCTAGAATTGGTGGAAGATGTTGTTGGAGTGGTTTGTTTGGCTGTGTTTGTGTCGGTGGGCCGGGAAGTGAAGACTTTCTGTCATAGCCCAATATTTTGTCAGATATACTTTGATTTGGATTCCTGCATTGAGCAGGGGTGTGTGTGTTAAAATTCACTGCCTTATATTCAGTGATTCTCCTGTTACCTGTTCTGCTTTTAATTTTGGTTTATCGTTTGAAACTTGAAGATGAAATTGAATTACCAGGTTGTTCTCACCACCAGAGGGAGAAGGAACACAAAAAAGATTGGCTTTAAGTTCCTGTCTTTCAAGGTGAGTGGGTAGGACAATCCACTATCAGGATATTTTTTATCCTGCTGTATAAAAGGAACATCTTACAGTAAGTTCCAACTATATCTTTTCTTGCTTATATTGTATCATACAGACAATTTTTAATGACAGTTATTCAGTAACATGTTTGGTACGGAATTTTGAGACTTTAAAAATGTAAAATGCTTCACACAAACCCGCTACCCAAAACAACAAAATATAGGTACTGCAGGGCTAATTCTTTAATCTGCAGCAGTTATTTAAAAGATTCTCAGAGATAGACAAATAAGTATAATACTAAATATCTAGTATCTGTTGTGTATAATATGTGTGTGGATAGTATTTATTAGGAGATCATTTGTGGTTTTAGTTCTTTGATTTGGTTTGAATACACAGGGGCTGAAATCTAGTAATAAATCACAACTAGAGTAGGGCTGAATCAGTGGGGATTTGGTGAATCTACTTTTACAAATTCTATTGATTAATGGGCCTATTCTACTTGTAACTTACTACTGGATTTCAGCCACTTGCATTTTTAAAGTATTGTAAAATTCACTCTCAAGTTACTAATATGTAATTCTTATTGCCTTTCTTTATTAAAGATGGACTTTGGGGAAAGTAGGCTTTGTTTCTGTTGCGAAGAATTTCTCCCAGCAAAATGTACAGAGAAAGAAAATGCGCTGAAGCTGTATCCACTCCAGTCATGTAGTACAGTTCACCTTTTACTCAAGGTGAGGTTGTCATCTCATATTAGCTGCACTAGTAATATACAAACGTTGGCAAAAAATTTAGTGGTGTTGTGTAATGCACTGCCAACTAGCAATAGCAAGTTACACAAACCTTATATGAACATCAGTACATTCTAGTCCCCTTAAAACAAGAATAACAAAGAGTCTATTGCCATGATGGCCAATCTTGGCACTCTAGGTGTTATTGGACTTCAATTCCCTGAATCCCAAGTCAGCACTCCTACTGAGCAGGGCTTCTGAGAATTGAAGTCCAAGAACACCTGGAGTGCCAAGGTTGGCCATTACTGTTCTAGTGCATATGGATGAATACCTTAAACAGGGAACAAGTTTAGTGAATAAAATATATCCTAATTTTTTAAAAAAATCATGAAAGGAACAGGGTTCTAGAAATGTGAGAAAGCTGCATGAAGGTAGTTGATCAGTAATTTACTTGCAATAGGTATATCTATATGAAGAGCTTGGAGACAAGGAGTGGAAATATCCCTTTGTGAGAAGAATCCAGACTAGATAAAAGTTCCATTGAGAAAAGTAAAAATAATTGTGTTTGTATGTTTACAAAAAATAGCCATTGGTACTCATTGTTATCTAATGTATTGTTCATTACATCTGCGGCAATATTGTTTATTATTTCTGCTGGTTTCCCCCTTTTTCCCAGAAAGTTCTTTTTGCTCTTTGTGCTCTGAATGCTTTGACCACCACGGTATGTTTAGTAGCGGCTGCCCTTCGTTACTTGCAGATATTTGCAACAAGAAGATCCTGCATAGTAAGTGAGTGCAAGGAACAATTACTTTTTTTAAAATATAAAAAGGGAAAGGACTATGACATGAAGCTCATAGAAGCAATATTTTATTTTGTTAGGAAGAAACCCAGGGTTATGCAAGGGAAGTGGAAGAACAAAGCCAGGTTTCTGATCCAGAAGATTTTGTGCCACCAGTCCCACCGCCGTCATATTTTGCTACATTTTATTCTTGCACCCCAAGGATGAGTCACAGGTAATGTGCTAAAAAGGTAAGGTAAAGGTAAAGGTTTCCCTTGCTCGAAAGCCAGTCGTATCCGACTCTAGGGTGCAGTGCTCATCTCTGTTTCTAAGCCGAAGAGCCAGCGCTGTCTGCTTCTGCAGACATTTCCATGGTCATGTGGCAGGCATGACTAGACACCGGAGCGCACGGAACGCTGTTACCTTCCCACCAAAGTGGTCCCTATTTATCTACTTGCAATTTCTTGCTTTCGAACTGCTAGGTTGGCAGAAAAAGGACTTTTCTTTAAATGGTCTGGGTCAGCATTTAACTGACAACACTTCTTTCTATTAAAGCTGCCACTTTTCTTGAAATCTTGATTTATGTGCGAGTCTGATCCCCATCTCTGAGTGGTATCTGCTGTAATTCTAGCCTGACTGTAGGCCATACCTGTCAAGCTCCGCTACGGAAAATATGGGAAATGCTCCAGCCTGGGTGCGCATGTGCAGGAAAAACTCCATTGCGCATGCGCAGAACACATCTTGCGCATGCGCAGATGGGTTCTGCGCGTGCGCAATAACCCCTTTCTCCTCCATTCTAAATACGGGAAAGGGGAGGAACGCACACCAAAATACGAGATTTCCCGGCCAATCCAGGATACTTGACTAGGCTATAATTCTATAGTTTTCATTTAAGAGTCTTGTGGCATTTGAGCCTGGGTAAGAGGAATGTAGCAATTTGTTGAAGTTTGATGCTGTACAAATGTTGCCTTAGGCCATGATAGAAACTGATTTTAACGTGTTGCAAGTGCAGCACACAGGCCCTTTGGGATTAATTTTTCATTTGTATACCAAATAGTCCTAAATAAAATAGCATGGTAATTGCTTTTCCTGTGCTTTAAAACATACTGATTAACATCTAAACATGACCTTAGGTTGTGTATTATATATCTGTCGCGTCCAGCCCTTATAAGCAATAGGCGAAGCAACGATGAACAGAACAGCAACAGGCGTTTATTAAACAGTCTTTCAGATAAAGCCTACAAGGCGCAATGGACACAAGATAGCTATACGAATCCCATGAAATCAGTCCCTCCGGAATCTGCCATAGAAGATTGTCAATGACTAAGCTACACTAGTAGTGATAACGTGTGGAGGAGACCCAGGCTTAGCACGTACTGGCTACCTGTGGAGAATGGGTAGTATAGATCCGGCCCGGCCCCACCCTTGTTTACCTGTGGGGCTTATATAGTGTCTCCCCGGCAGTGGCTCCTTGATACAAAGTAGCGACCTGCTGGACAAGCATAACTAACCAATCATAACATGATATATATGTACTAACCAATGGGGAACAGGATCCAAAACTGTAACCAATCACAGAACTTAGATTAGCATACTGGGCACACTTAGAGAGGGAGATTTCGCGCCACTTTTAGCTCCTAATTTGGATTGCAGGAAACTGCCATTTTCTCCTTGCAAGGCGCTGCCCGCGCAACTTACAAATGTGCCTTAATACTCAACAATATTTTTCTAGCAATATGCCAGGCTTTGTATAAGTAAAAGGTAAAGGTTTCCCTTGCTCGAAAGTTAGTCGTATCTGACTCTAGGGATCAGTGCTCATCTCTGTTTCAAAGCCGAAGAGCCAGCGTTGTCTGCTTCTGCAGACTTTTCCGTGGTCATGTGGCAGGCATGACTAGATACCGGAGCGCACGGAATGCTGTTACCTTCCCACCAAAATGGTCCCTATTTATCTACTTGCAATGTCTTGCTTTCAAACAGCACAGAAATACAGGAAGAGCTTGATTCATTCTTTGAGAACATCTAGATCAGGGGTTCCCAAACTATGGACCGCAGGCTGGACCTGGCCTTTGGCACCATTTCATGTGGCCTGCCGCCACCACACCTGGAAGTGAAAGTGGATGCATTTACGTCACCCATAAAATACGTCAGTGCATGCGTAAACATGCTCGTTGCTGTCGTGAATGCGGAAGTGGGTGTATTTATGGCTGTTGTAAATACGTCTGCTTCTGGGGTGTGTGGTCAGGCCCATTCAGTCTGATCGGTTCTGTTCTGTCCTCTTCACTAGGCCTTAAAGCACTGGCAAAATCATAGTGGCTCCATTCGTACAGTTTGCTATAATTATAAGGTTTTTTTTTAAAAAAGTAAGTTTATTATTTTCACACTGTTTGCTACTAATGGTTCTGTATGGCTCTTTCCCTTCCTTCGGAAAGCAAACAGGCAGGAACCAATTTTCCTCAGTGTGTTTAGTTCATTGCAGCGAAAGAGCCATACAGAGCTAAATACATATTCCTTCCTTTCTCTGTCCTTTTGGTATCAACTTCCTCATTCCTATTTTTATAAAAAGGTGACCCAGGCTTCAGGCTTTTGAAATTATTGGCTTTTAGTTTATCATTAGCACCTTGATTCATAATGGTAAGGGAGAGAGTAAGTACAGTACTTATTACTTGCAGATTATACAGCCAAAATAAATAAAAAAGACACTTCCACAATTAAAACCACATACTTGGTTAAATGTGCATCATTTTTATAACAAGTACGGTATGAGAAGGAAAATTATTTTCTCTCCTCATATTGATTCTTGCTCTGACTTGTGTTTGAAGACTATGAAGTGAATATCTGTGGCAGTGTATCCCCACCTTTGGTTTTGGGACTTCAATTCCCAAAATCCTAAGTCAATTCCCCAAATCACTGATCAGCCAATGTACTGACTTGGGCTTCTGGGAATTGAGGCCTCCCTGTGGGACGTGAGTCCCACGTTGGGAAGCACTGATCTATGGGAACAATTAAACTTTTTCTATAAAACTGCTGAGAAAGAACTGTTAAGAATTTTATAGTTAAAGGCCAAGGTATATACTCTGTGAAAGTATAATATACTGTCCTGCAATCAGTAAATAAAAAGAAGAAGAAACAGTGGCCAATATATATTTCATATGTTTTAGATCTAAGATCATAGCATCCTACCTAGCAACTTAAATATGCTCTCATGTGCCCTTGTCATTACAGGGCTAAACCACTTCTCTGTGAAATTATGTTTACACAGTGATTCTTCCAAAACATTAAAATAAGCCAAATGTGCAGACTTTGTTTAATATACATGCTGAGTATTTCACTGCTACCTGCAATCTTCTTGTCTTGCTAGTTATGAAAACGCTAATTAAGTATATACTAATTACAGTAATAATGAAGGGTTGTAAATGTGCTTCCATACAAAGTTGAAGGAACACCAAGTAGAACTTGTTTGTAGAAGAGAGTTGCATTGTTGATAATAGCTGCTGAAAATATCTGTGAATTAAATCCAACATTACACTAAGTAGAACTTGTTTGTAGAAGAGAGTTGCATTGTTAATAATAGCTGCTGAAAATGTCTGTGAATTAAATCCAACATTACTTTTTCCTAAAGCAGATACAGTGGTGCCTCAGATAAAGTCCGATTTGGATAGTCCGATTCGGATAAAGTCGCGGTTTTCATGCACACAAGTGATGCATTGTGTAAAGTCCAAAAACGCTAAAAATGGACGTTATCCGAGGTATTTGGTATAGGAACCTTGGATAAAGTCCCTTTTTGGACGTTATCCGATGCATCGCCCATTTGATTCGGATAAAGTACAAACTTGTGAAATGGAGTTTGGACTTTATCTGAGGTTCTACTGTACACTGAAATCAGCTGGATATGTCATAACAAACAGAATGAGAGAATGGTAGAGTTGCAAGGTACAATAAAGGTAATTGAATCCAACCTTGATGCACAAATTCACAGCTAAACAATGCCAGACAGATAGCTAATCCAATCTGTTTTAAAAACAATAGCTTCTAATGAAGGACAGTCTGCTACCTGCAGAAGTAGTCCTGCTTTTCTGTTTCTCATGCATATCAGCTACTCCCTTCTATTGCTCTTCCAGAAGATTCTGTTCAAGAGAGTCAAGAAATAGAAGAAAATAAATAAAATATGAAAGGAATTTTTAAAAACCACATGCCCTGCAGGGGGTCTAGGGTCTTGTCCGTGGCAGGAAGTCATGGAGGAAAAAAAGCAACTGTCATAAAAACCAGGAGCCAGAGTAGCTGTTTGAAAAAGGCTATAAATAGTAGAACTAAAATCAGCTTCCTGAATTAATGCTGGGTGGTAGAAGCAGTGCTTGGTTTATGGGAACTCCAATATCAGTTGGTCTGCCTCATGAATTAGCCAGTTAGTCAGCAAAAACTTTTTAAAAAATTCTATTCTCTATCCCTCACTTTGTCAAAGCTGCTTTCTCCTTTGCTGTATTTTGCTGGTATAACACTACAGGCAACCCAAATCACATGTGCTGTCTCCCAGCTGCTGACTCATTTACAGAGATATCTTCCATTTCCAGGAGGTACCAGAATGTTCCAGTCAAATTATATGAGAGGGAATCTCTTTAGGTCTGGCATTTACTGCTGCTCCTTCTTCCCCATGATAGTTCAACTGGTCCATGGACTTGTGTTGAGTTACACTTTCTGGTTATGTGCTTGGCTGAGGTCTTTCCTCTACATCCTTCTCCCAAATGGTTATTTGGCTGGCTGACAGAGGTACTTGCTAAACCTTCCATGTTTTCTCTGCAGCTACTATTGCTCTTATAAACCTCTGAACAGCTGATTGGCAAATGTTCAAAGCCAGGATACTCAGGCAGGAAAAGATTGATTTGACCACCATGGATACAGGGTAAGAGACTGTTGATAGACGTGTTTATTGGGGGAAGCAAAAGAAAGGACCAAGGAAAAATGTAAGAAAGGAAAAATTTACAAATAGCACAAGTTTAGATTTGCGAGCTTTGTTCTGACAAATCCATGTATCTTGACTAGCAGAAAGGAATTTCCATCCTTGACAGAAATATAGCAACTGCAATTTTTATCCAGCAGAGCAATGAGGAAAGCATTAAGTCAGTTTCCCCTCCCCTCCCATCTATCACACAGTTTTTTAAAAAACACAAAGGGCTGAGAAATAGCAAAGAATTGTAAGCTGTAAATAGGAGAGGAAGATTGCCTTACTTCTCACTTGGCAGTGCACGTGTGTGTATATACCGGTACATTTTTTTGAAGAAGTTTGGATTTTTAAAAGTAAAATATCAAAACATTTCTAACTAGGGTAAAATTCTGCCTGTTAAAGGCACGATTACAAGGCCAGAGGTGCAAAGGAGAACTGTAGCCCAAAGAAAGCTTTTGAAGCCAGCAGGTATTGGCCATGTTCCAGCAGAAGGAAATGTTCTTTTCCCAAACCTTGAGAAGTCTTCTATGTTCCTTTGAAGAGACTGAGAAAGAGAATGTAATACAAAAAAGAAAAGGTTTACTAGATGAAATTGTACTTTTGCTACCAGTTCTTTCCGGGATCTTTTCAGGGTGTAAACTTGGAAGTAAGGAAGCAGGACCTCAAAACCAGAATGGTCAGAGATATATTCCACAAACTTCCTCAGGTACGTACCTGATTTCATGGTCAGGAAGAACAAGCTGGACACACACACCCCGCATTACCCACGCAGTTCATCCAGGATGGCAAAGGAGAGATTGAAAAACAATCCCCGCAGGAATAGCAGCCCAAAACTCAAGCCACGGTTGACCAGGCTATCGCTGCTGCCACCTCCGATTATGCTTCAGGATCGGAGCATCTCATCATCATCCAGTGTTCTTCATGGCTGGAGCACACCAGACTCCTCTTGCCAGCCAAGCCAGGTTTTTAACCCTTTCCTGAAGGACAGCAACTCTGTCTGGAGATGCAACTCACTTGGCAGGATGTTCCATAGGGCCGGAACCACCTTCCAAGTGACTATAAGGTCCACTCCATTTCTTCTAAGGGATTCTTGCTCACAATAGTAGATATAATGGTCCCCTGAGTTAAATTTACCCATCCCTGTCAACTTTAGTTCGCTGTTTCCCAAGATGTTAATGCCCAGACTTTCCATCTCATGTTTGATCACGTACAGCATGCCTTGATTCTTAGATCTTAAATCCCAGGTTCCTATGCAATATTGTTCTTTACAGCATCAGACTTTTCACTGTCAGATCCATCCACAGCTGAGTATCCTTTCTGCTTTGGCCCAGCCACTTCACTCTTTCTGGGGCTACTTGTACTTGCCCTCTTCTCTTCAACAGCTACTGTTGGACACCTTCTGACCTGAGGGGCTAATCTTCCAGCGTCATATCATTTAGCCTTTCACTACTGTCCATGGAGGTTTCTTGGCAAGGACATGAGTGAATTGCAAGTTCCTTCCCCAGTGGATTGTGTTTAGTCTGAGTTCTCCGCTGTGGCCTGTCCATCTTGAGTGGCCCTACACAGCATAGCCCATAGCCTCATTGAACCGTACAAACCCCCTCACCACAGCAAGGCAACGATCCTGAGGGAGTGGGAAGCATTATAGCTTTGAGTAACTTTAAACCTTAAACATAATAAAATAAAGTAACACACATAATTATTTTAAATACCCCCCTAACCGAGACAGCTTGAATCTGTGAAGAGAGATCCATGATATTTATGTTGTTGGCTTCTGGAGAAGTCAGCAGATTTGTTGTTTCATATATATCTAGTGCTTATATTTGGACTGTGGCATGACACACCTCAATGAAATGAATCACCCCTTTCTGCCCATTATTTATATCATTTAATTGATCTTTTCTAAACATAAACGTTTCTTCTCCTAGCCTAAGATGGTCCTAGACTAGTATAGTGATTAAGTTTTGCTTCATTGCAGATTTTCATACATTTTGATGTTCTTGCTCCTACCTTAGCAATGAGGAGAACTGGCAAACAGCCATGTAAACAATGACATGATTTTATTTAATCTATCCATTTCAAACTAAGGTAACAAGACATGTTCTGATTGCTACATTTTTTTGTTTTTAAATTTTTATTAAGATTTTTCAAATATACATAAGGAAAAAAACACACATAAAAAACCCAGTATAACGTAACTCATATAAATGATTGATATACAAAAAACATGAAAATTAGAAGAAAAAGAGATAAATTACTTGTAACATTAATGTACCTAAATTAAATCAAAGTAGAAAAGTAACTTCAAACTATAAACCCACTTATATTAAGATCTTAAACAAATATCACATTTAAATTAATTCCAACTCACCCTACCCTAAAATCTCGTTCTCAACTTAAAACATAAAAAATCAAACAGTAATAACCACCCAGTATTATAATACATTGCCAAAGAGGGATGTGGCCTGTCTCGTATCAGTATTTCCAAAAATTCATTTGTTCCGGTACCGGTTTATGTCCTCCATTTTTTAAATGAGTATTCCACATATGGTTTCCAAATTTTCCAGAATTTATTTTCTTTAATTATTCCTTTCTTTCCATTTAATTCCCACGTTAATTTATCATTCAGGACTAGCTGCCAATTTTCCTTAAACCAGTCTTCCAAATTTCATCGGATCCTTCCATTTTCTTGCTATACACTGTCTTCCTGTGGACATAAAAATCTCAAACAATTCTTGTTCCTCCTTATCTAATTTTAAACCTTCTAAATGTGTAAGAATGGCAGCACCTATTTCAGCCCTAATCCTATTTCCCAACATACCAACTATCTCTTTCTCAATCTCTTTCCGGAAGTCTCTAATCTCTTTACAGTTCCACCACATATGATTATAAGTTCCAACACTTTTATTACATCTCCAACACATATTATTTTTGTCCTATCAATCTGGTTCAATCTCATCAGGGTCAAATACCATCTCCATAACATTTTGTAGTTATGTTCCTTAACTCTAGTCGACAATGTTCTCATTATCCTTCGTTTCCAGAGAGATCGCCATTTTAGTTCTGATATTTTTATATTTAGATCCTCTTCCCAGATTTTTCTCAATATCTCTTGTTGATTGCAATCTTTATTTAAAATCTTATAAATTTTTGCCACCAACCCCTTTAATCCTATATTTCCTTGTCTTATTTTAAATAATAATTCTTCAAAATCTGTCCTAACCCTTTCCAAATTTAGTCCCTTTACATATTTTTTATTCCAATTATTTACCCTTACAGCTTGTAACCAATTTAATTTCATTTGATTGTATAATACAGTTTTTTTCTCCTCAACAGGCACACATCATTTTCTACCAACACTGATCTCAATTCCCCATTTATTTTTATCGGAAAACTTTTTATGTCTTCAATTTCTGTTAGTGGAGATATTCCAGGAACTAATTTCTCCTTCATTTTCTTCCATGCCTCCCACATTGACTTTAATATTCTATTTTTAATATTAGGTTTACCTATTTCTTTAACTAGAAAGGATGCTTTACCAATTTGCTCTAGATCTTCCATCTCCAAATCCTCCCATATCACTTTTTCCTTCTTCAAAATCTTAACAATATTTCTAATTTGAAATTCCTTAATTCTATGACATCTAACACCATCCTTAGAAATCAAAGTTCCAATCTCTCTTTTTTCCTTAGCCAATCTTGCCAACAATTTTGAATTTTTATTACTATATTCAAAATATCCCCTCTTTAAATATATTAAATTCCTTTTTACTTTTTCAATATCTTTATCTACCATTTCCTTTTTTAATTTCTGCATTATTTCAAATGTTTTCTTATTCCCCGTCTTCATATGTTTCTCTTGTAAATACTTTAATTCCTTCTCAATTTCTTCCTGTTTTACCTTAAATTGTCTATACAGTATTTAGAATTGGACATCTTAATACTCTCACCTCTGAAAATCGCTTTCATAGTATCCCAGACTATATCATAATTTACTTCACCATTATCGTTGAACCCCTAAGATAAATAGACTTCAGCTTGGTTCTTCATCTGGGTTTGAGAAACTGGAATTGTTGAATAGCAGCATAAGGCTTTGCTTCAATCCTCCATATGTTGTTGGACTGCAATCCCCATAACCTGATTGATGTTGGTAGGAATTGGGATCTAACAACACTCAAAGAGCCATGAGTTTTCATCTTGTGTTCCATCCACCTTGGCCAGCATTTCTGTTCTCCAAGAGGCGTGTGTGTTTTTACTGCTGTCAAGCAAAATAAAGAAGTGTGCTGCTCAAGGCTTGGCCACTGTTCTCCTTTTCTGTGCTGCACTTTGGAGAGAGCATCTGTGGTGGTTATATAGCCTCTAGTATGTTATAATACAATATAATGTACAACATAGCCAGGTCTTAGATCAGCTTCGTTTATGTCTGCATCATTTCTTTCTTCCATATAATGAAGTTTTATGCTATGCCTAGACACTGTATGACCACAAGGCTTTATATAATGGGACAGAGGTAACAGTAGCAGATCCTGTCTCATTAAGGGAAAATTAAAATTGCTTGAACTAATGGAAAATGAAGTTATTGTCTGGCACGAAATGCTAATCAAATGTCAGCCCTCCCCACCTCCTCACATAGGCTGGCTGCTACATCATGAGTCATTGGTACATTAATTTCTTTCATCAAAATGAAGTAGAAAGGAAGGAATATAGAACAAAGCCACGCTCTCCAGTGTTTATGGAAAGTCTGAATAGGAATGTCCTTTTCTCTCTTTTTCCTGGCTTCAAAATTATATGCCCATGTTTACCTTGAATATAATCTTAACATTTTATTGAGACAGTTTTTAATCAGGCTTGTTTTTAATCAACCTATTTCTTGCATTGGTAGAGGGCTTCCCATTATTTTTTTAAATTTCAAAACTCGTATTTATAGCTGACTACAGTGGTGGGATTCAGCAGGTTCACCCCAGTTTGCCAGAAACGGTCGCAGAAATTCTGGCTGGCCCCGCCCATCCAAGTTTTGAAATAATGCATGGCTTTCCCCCTGGCCATGCCTACCATACCATGCACACATAGTAGGTAGTAAATTTTTTTGAATCCCACTACTGGCTGACTATGTCACCTTTTAACAAGGACTTTACTTTTATCCCTGTAAGTATTATGGGACATCTTAACAACTCATAAATGTAAAAAACAAACAAAAAAACCTGTTAATCAGAGTGTTAGTTAAGTAAAGCATTATGCAAAAAACTATTTAGGTGTAAATAGGAATCTGCAGTGGCTCAAGTTGCTAAGACGCTGACTGGGAAGCGGAAGGTCAGCAGTTCGATTCCCGAGTACTGCAGGACGGAAATGAGCTCCCGTCTTCATCCCAGCTCCTGCCAACCTAGCAGTTCGAAAGCAAGAAATTGCAAGTAGATAAATAGGGACCACTTCGGTGGGAAGGTAACAGCGTTCCGTGCGCACCGGTGTCTAGTCATGCCTGCCACATGACCACAGAAACATCTGCAGAAGCAGACAGTGCTGGCTCTTCGGCTTAGAAACAGATGAGCACTGCACCCTAGAGTTGGATACGACTGGCTTTCGAGCAAGGGAAACCTTTACTTTTACCTAGGAGACTTTAAACACAAAGCTATATTACATAGTAGAGAAAGATAGATTTATGAGTTAGGAATCACCTGGTATTCAAAATATTGGCTTAAAGGTTCTTAACTGCATGTTCCTTTCAAGATTCTGATATTCGGAAGTAATTTTTTGAAACTGAATCAGGGAAGTTTTCTTCATCATAGTAAACTACCAGAGATTGATTGGGTTTTTCAAACTAGCTACATTAGACATTTCAGTACTAAGTTGTCAACATTGGCAAAAGTACAGTAATACCTCATACAAAGTCCGCTTCATACAACATCGGATTCATACAACATCGCCTAATTCCTTGAAAAAAGTTGCCTCATACAAAGTTGTGCGACTTTGTATGAGGCATTCAGTTTTTACCAGGTTGCATTGTGCCTGGGCAGTATAAAAGTCAGGACACATGCGTACATTGCTCTTGTGGGTTTTGCAGGACACCATTCCCCCCCCCCCCTCCGAAAAAAACAAACCTAATTGTCATGTGATTTTGTTGCTATACGGGGCAATTGTTGTATGAGGTTCTACTTGTACCATCAATCTTCAAAAAATAATCTGAATTTTTTAAAAAAAACATTAGCACAAAAGAGAGAAGGCTGGTGTTCTGCTGATGAGTAATTTTATGCAGGCATTAATGTGCCCATGACATTTCTGTAATTATACGATAAACCATTTATGCTCGTGTATAATCGTAATTATACGATAAACCATTTATACGATAAACCTTTATGCTCGTGCCTCACCATTACTTCGGGAGCTGCACTGGCTACCAGTTTGCCTCTGGGTGCAGTTCAAGGTGCTGGTTTTGACCTTTAAAGCCCTTCATGGTAGTGGGCCAGGATACCTTAGAGACCGCATTGTCCCAAGAGTATCTGCCCGTCCAACCAGAGTGGACCGGAGGGGCCCCCTGATTGTTCCATCTGCCAGAGGGGCTCGTCTCTCTGGCACACGACGGAGGGCCTTTTCCGTGTCCGCACCAGCCTTGTGGAACCTCCTGCCTGTAGAGTTGCGGGAGCAGATGAGATGGAGCTGCTACCTTTCAGAAAAGACCTAAAAACCTGGTTGGCAGGCCAGGTGTGGGGCCCAGATGGAAGAGTGGCCCCTGCCTGTTGGCTTATAAATTAAGCCCCTATTTCTTTTAATTGTCTTTTTTTAAATGTGGGTTTATGTGGGTTTTAAGAGGAATGGGGTAGGTGGGTGGGTATGTTGGGTTTTAATTGGTTTTAATTGGTTGTACTGTTTTATGTGTGTTTTAACTTGTTGTGAGCCGCCCAGAGTCGGGTTTACCTGATTGGGCGGCATATAAATTTGAATATAAATAAATAAATAAATAAATAAATAAAATATAAAAGTATTGAGAAAATACATTTACAGCAAAAGGCAGGGCTGGCCAGAACATTTTGGACGGTGGACATAATGGCCTCCGTTTGCTGCTTCTCATTTAGATGGCTGTGTTGAGTTACTTCACTTTGTGAACCACATATTTCTCTTCTATGCCATGCTTCACAAAAAGTTCTTCGATTCTGTGCCCTTTAGCAGCTGTTTCCCCCAGGGGAATGGAGGAGCTGGAGACAAACTCCATGGGTCCATGGTTACTGGATTGTCTTCACTAACTCCTTGGGCACTTGTTCCCCATTCAGGAATCCATTTAACTTCACTGGGTTTCCACCAGGTCCAGGTCCTTAAAAGGAAGGGATGAAAAGCAAGCATCCACATGTAATGAGGGTTTATAGCAGTAATGGAGAACCTTGACACTCCAGGTGTTCTTGAACTTCAATTCCCAGAAGCCCTGATCAGTAGGATCAGTCCAAAAACACCAGGAGTGCCAAGGTTCACCATCACTGGTTTATAGAAATGGAGGCAAGAGGGTGAATCTTCCCCTGACCCAGCCCTTCTCGGCCCAGTCTCTAGCCATTTGCCTTTCACCCTTTATGCTGATAGCAAACTGGGGCTGTCTCGGGAAGGATTGATCTCCTCAACTCCTGTGCAGATGGGCCTCCTGGAAATGGAGCAAGAATTTCCAGCAGCTCTGCAATGGATCATGTGTCCCAGTCAGTTAGCTACCACATCTTGCCACGGATCTCCTTCTCCAACTGATACAGAAAAGCTTGCCTCTGCCCCTTTTGTGTCTGTCCTCCTGGTCTTACTTAGCCATCTTTGGTTAAGTGGTTCCTGTTGAATGGCCTGCAGGAGGTTCACTTCCCTGTGTGCCTCTCCCTCATAGATTCCTATAGCTTTTATTTAAGAAACTATTAGCCAATCTGTTGACGTTCATTGAAAACGCCTAGCCCGCCCCACATAGGTCTATATTTTAAACTCAAATCATAACTGCTGTGATGGCTAAAGAAATAAGATTGAAGATGCCCTTCCTGCCATGATGCTGAACAGATTTACTTGGATATGAGCAGCATTTTTGCTGTGGATAAAGAAAATATGTATCTGTATGTAAAGTAAAAATAATTTGCATCTGTAACTCTGCACGTTCCTTGCCAACTGCTCCCTATAGCCTCAGCAGGGCTGCAGCTGAACAGTTGTTGATAATAAATTGAAATAGTGAAAGATTTTGCATAGGTAAAGGTGGCCGTTGCTTGAAAGCCAGCTGTATCCAACTCTAGGGTGTCGTGCTCATCTCCATTTACAGCCAAACAGTCAGTGCTATCTGCGCCTGCAGACATTTCTGTGGACATGTGGCAGGCATGACTAGACACCAGAGTACACAGAATGCTGTTACCATCTCACAGAAGTGGTACGTATTTATCTACTTGCATTTTTTTTTACTTTCGAACTGCTAGATTGGCAGGAGTTGGACCAGAAACAGGAGCTCACTGTCATGCAGCACTCAGGTCTCGAACTGCTGATCTGGCGACCTTCGAGTTATCAAGTTCAGAGTCTAAATCACTAAGTCGCCGCAGTTCCTAGATTTTGCATATTTTGGTTCAATTGTCAGTCCCCATGGCACCTCCAACTAAAGAATCAGAAGAAGACTGAGACTCAGAAGAGCATCAATAAAAGGATTAGAAAAGGTCATCAAAGATAAGGATGTGACACTGGAGACTGAGTTAATTAATCCATATTATTGTATTCTTGATCACCATGTACGGGTATGAAAGCTAGATGGTAAGGAAAGCCCACAGGGAAAATGTACAGTATTTGATTGAAACATGTTGCTGGAGGAGAGCTTTGTGGATATCCTGGACTACAGCAATAAAAGTGTCTCCTAACATTGTTAAAGAAAGATGAACGAGTGGATCTGAGAGCAAATCAAACCTGATCTGTCACTGGAAGCAAAAATAATGAAACTGAGGCTATCCTATTTGAGTATATCATGAAAAGGCAAGGCTGTCTGGAAAAGAGTAATGCTGGGAAAGGTGGAAGGCAGTAGCAAATGAAGAAGGTCAAACATGAGATGGATTAATTCCCCAAGGGAAGCCAAAAGCTAGAACTTGAATGAGTTGGGCAGGGCTTTTGAGGACAGGACATTTTGAAGATCTCTCATTCATAAGGTTGACATGAGTCAGAGATAACTTGATGGTACATAAGGACAACAATTCACGGATGACCAACCTCAACATGCCAGAAATAACTTCACTGATTATTTCATTATTACTGTGCTGGCTTGTGTCAGCAGCTTCAGGGCTCCATCTGCTAGGAAAACAGTTCAGGTAGTAGAAAAATGAGACTCACAGTCTGTTGCTCATGAGCTCCACCTGGGAGCCCTGAAGAAAGAGTTATATAAGATCCAGCTCTTCCCACTAGAAGCTGCCTTAGCAACAAAGGTACCTGGGCTGGGCTGGCTGTGATGCTTTGTGTGGACCCCTACCTGCTCTTGCTCTAGGCTTGAAGTTGCCTTGCTTTAGTTTTTACCTTGGTTGTTTAACTCATGCCCTGCTTGGACCTCTTGCTCTTGCTGCAGCCCTAACGGTACTCTCCTTTGGTTGCTTCCTTGGTGGTTTGACTCCTGCCCTACGTGGACCTCTTGCTGCAGCCCTAATGGTACTCTGCCTTGGGTGCTTCCTTGGCAGATTGACTCCTGCTCTGTTTGGATCTCATGCTCTTTCTGCAACCCTAGCGGTACTCTGCTTTGGGTGCTTCCTTGGTTGTTTGACTCTTGCCCTGCTTGGATCTCTTGCCGCAGCCCTAAAGATACTCTGTTTTGGTTGCTTCCTTGGTTGTTTGACTGTTGGCCTGCTTGGACTAAGTGTTGTCTTCTGGACTAGCCTTGTTCCTCTATCTGCTCCTGACTTTGACCTTGGACTTGAAGAAGGATAAAGTTATCTGTTTTATCTTTAGTTTGGATGCCCTGGTCCCTGTGCTGCTACATCTTGAACTCTGACAGCTTCTGACGTTACCTAATTTGGGTTTAGCTGTTTATGGTAATAGAGATAGCTGTATGTACTAGCATTCAAAGTACAGTATGAGAAAACAAAATAGGACTCCAGTTTTGTACTATAGAGTGCTATCCTGGTGGGTCTTTATTGGGTTGAAAGCATTTTTAGCTACATACTTTCTTTCTTGTCTGTGTTGTGGCTATGTAGGGTTGTCTGCCTAATTTGCTGCTTTTATTGAGTTGTAAAGGGATGTTAAACATGGATGATCACATGACGCCAAGGCTGATTCACAATTGTTACTTCTTTTTCAAGTAACAAGAACCAGTAGCATTCCTTCCTAGAAGAAGTAAAGTTGTAGTACTCATTGCAATTTTATTATTATTTCTTTGGCATTAGCTCTGACTATTTAAGTTTTAGGTGGTTGACTCTAAGTATGCTAAGAAACTAGAAGCTCGGTGTAAAATAAAATTACATCTATGAAAGAATGTGGACTTTTCCATGAATTGGGGTAATTTCATGGAAGTTCTTTTCTAATGAATTTTAGTCTTTATTCATGTCAGAAGCATCACAATTAAAATAAACACTAAAATGTTAAATTTAAATATAGCATTTACATTATTTAAGAGTTTGAATTAGACAGTTTTCGCCCCAAAGTGGGCAACTTTAATTGCATTCTGTTGCACTCTCATAAGGTCCTCAAATGTACATTGAACAGGGCACAAGGGACAGGTGTACATATGTGTGGTTCTCTGCACCTCTCTACAATTGAAAGTATCACCAGGTATCCCCATTTATTCAGAGTATCTCCCAAGCACAGTCTATTTAGCGATTCTTTGTGGTCTCTGTGAATCACACAATTGGGTTTTGCACATGCATGGAGGCTGATTTTGAATTTTCCAGAGCTAGAAAGAGAAGCTGTTAGTGAATAACAAGGCCCACCCTACTGTGCATGCACATGCACCTAATGGTTTCTCCCCTCAATTCATGCAAAAGCTGACAGGAATAAAATTTGGATATCCCTGTGCAGTTTCAAGGAGGTAGGGTGGGATATGTGTGAATTCACAGATGACCATTTGAAGAACCAAAGTTACAGGTAAGTAACCCATTCTTCATCATCTGTGTATGAATCACATATGGGTAAGTAGCAAGCTCACTTACTGGGGGTTGGGAGAAGCATGTAGGAAAAAAACACCTGTTACAACACAGATGCAGTAGAGGAGCCACCATGCTACTTTGTAGCCAGCTCTTCCCTAGTTCAAGGGTGGCTAACCTTGGTGCTCCAGGTATTCTTGAACTTCAGTTCCCAGAAGCCCTGATCAGCAGGTGTGCTGACTTGAGCTTCTGGGAATTGAAGTTCAAGAATACCTGGAGCACCAAGGTTGGCCTCCCCTGCTCTAGTTCCTCCGCCTACTACTTCCCTGGAACGCCACAAAAAATGTATGGTTCTGGATTAGATTCCTAATGATGTTTGTAACTTTGAAATCTTTGGCTTTATCATATCCTTTCGTCTTCAGTACTCAGAGGTCGATGGTATCATATGCAGCTGTAAGGTCTAGAAAGTACAATTCTAGTGACGTTGCCCTTTTGAAATCCATCTTCAGTGTATTGGGTTATGTTAAGTATTTATGCGGTACAGGTTTGTTTTGAGCGAAAGCCAGCCTGCTGTGGCATGAGGGAGAGTTCTACAGCTGTTGTGAGGCAATTTTGTATCACGCTTTCAGAGATTTTATAGATATGATACCAGAGAGAAATTGGGTGATAACTTCTTAGGATCATTAGCTTTACCTGGTTTTAGGGCTGCTATAACTTTTGCCTTCCACTAGATACCAGGAATCTTACACTGTTCCAAACATTCATTGAGCATTTTTAATAGCCACAGTTGTGTTTTCTGCCCAAAATGTTTTATTTGCTCAATAAGGATATCATCTAGTCCAGTGGCCTTCCGTAATCTGCACTTCCTTATACAGTACTGTAGTGTTACTCAGCTCTTCCATTGTGAAGGGAGCTGATAGATTAACATCTTATATTTTGGAGGCATTTGTTCTGCATTTTTATTCTTAAGTTGGCTGGCTATTGATCTGTATTTGTATTTGCATATTTTCTTCTTCTGCCATATCTGAATCTGAATATTGGCGACCTTCATGGCAATCAGCCATGAAGACTGCCATGAGAATATAATGCAGTGGCCTTTCGTCTGCCTTCTCCATCACAGCATGACACCCATACCACTGATTGAGTTCTGCGAGTCACTTTCTGGTCCTGAGCCCTTTTGGCATGCAAAGTCCTCATCAGCCCCAGGACAGGATTGATGAAGCTGCTGCCCTCCATCAAGATGGATTCAAGTGGGATTGAATCCACTTGGGAACCATCACCCTTCCTTGTGGACTTCAGCACCCAAGGCTGTTAGTCCTCAAGGTGGTCATGTTAGTTAACCACCACCTGACACTCGGCCTCGAGTCACTGGCAGTATGGTGTACTCCAGGGTTTCCCAAACCCCGGCCCGTGGGCCTAATCTGGGCCATGCATCTCATTAATCCGGCCCTTGGTGAGAACCCAGGCACCTCTAGATACATCGCTTGCGGTAGCGGGAATCACATGGTTTTTCTGGGCTTTTGGACTGCCTCCGTCACTCTCCATGGTAGCAGGAGGCTTGTCGGAGCACAATCGCTCTGTTTTGGGCTTTTTCTGCTGCATACCTGCTCCATTTTGGTTGCTAGAAAGTGCTGCTAGACAATGTCCGGTGCCGAGCAGAGCTTGCAACAGTGGCTGGGTTCCCAGCATGGAACCAGGAAGTCACTCAGTGGTGCTTTCTAGCAGCCAAAATGGAGCGGTTATGTGGCAAAAAAAAGCCCTAAATGGACGATTATGTTCCAACATGTCTCCTGCTGCTGTGGGGAGTGGCAGAGGCTGTCCAAAAGCCCAGAAAGACCGCACAATTCCCACCACCACTGATGATGAAAACTTAATCCAGGGAGCAACCACGCCTCCGGCCCCTGGCGGGGAGTGTCAGAGGTGGGTCCGGCCCCTGGTGGGAAAATGGATTCAAAGTTGAAATTTAGTAATGGAAGGGATTTTATTTTTAGACATGCCAGTTGGATGTTGCTAGAAAATGTGGACATTCCAGCCATTTAGGCAGCAAATTTTAGGTCTCCTTACTGATACTTATTTAACTTACTATTATTTATTTAGCCTACTATTTGTTTCTTATTTTTACTGGCAGGGATGGATTAGAGGTGTTTCAGGGATCCTCTGGCCTTTGTCAAAGGTAACCTGGTTGGATTGGTTGTTCTGCACCTGAACCTGGATGGGTGGGAGTAAAACTTCCCCTTGCTTCTTCAACTTAGGCAGCAAAAAAGTTTTGGGTCAGTAAGTGGTCCTTTCTTATTTTCTTTCTATTACTCACAGTGTAAAGCCAAAAAAAGGCATGCCTCAAAATCTTGATTTTGATCCTTGAAAAGGGAAAGGGAGTTTGCAAAGTGGAAGGTAAGGAGGAAAACAAATGGTTCATGGCTATATGTGAAAAAGAAGGGAGAACCTTGTCTTTCCTCTGAGTTTTCTGCTCCAAGTATTTGCTTTGTATTTCTCTTTCTCTCTCTCCCCCCCCCCCCCCCCACCATTTTCATATCAGTACTGGAAGTGACCACTCAGAGGAACTTGACAATATTTCTCTTTGTTTTTCCTGTATGTGTATTGGTAATAACAAGCACCAGGCATGGCTTAGGCAACTGAACCAATTAGTAATCATGGTGACCTTGTATCACCCCGCTCTGTATGACACAGTGTTGATTTTGTAAAGTGACAGGATCAATCATATATTTAATTGGATTTAGAATTAAAATGCTATGACATTTCTTTCTCTACAAAAAGTAGTCTGTACCTGGAATGGTTGAAATTCTTTATAATTCCTCCACAAATTCTTATTTTCCCAAGAAAAATGTTTGAATTTGTTTCGCTGGTCATTGAATCCCTTGGAACAGTTCCATAGATGAGTGAAGGAGCTGTTATGGTTGATGCAAACTTTCTATCCTAGGTCTCTGGGTCCTGATGTAATTCCATTGCCACATATTTATGGAGCCAGAATTAAAGGAGTTGAAGTTTTCTGCCCACTGGAACCACCCCCTCCCTATGAAGCTGTTGTGAGCCAGTTGAGTCATGAGCAGGTATTTGAAATCTATGTGCTTAGTGTGTTTTTACAGCAGGAATCCTAAACAATTCCATATTTCAGGTGGTTAATCTGTAAAAGTCCACTAATGACTAAATCATGATATCTTTAGGTGTCAACAGTACTGGAAGTTGAGAAAATAAGAATGAAAGATATCTGTGTAAAACTGGAGCTATGTGCCTCTTGGAAAGATGTAAATATACTGCCAATGGCCAAGCAATTAACTTTTCTGTTGCCAATAGGTGTATTATTTTTATTCTTGCTGATATTTATAATTTATTCAATTTGTTTATTTTTTTATTTAATTTTCTTTCCTTTTTAATATGGGAAAATATCCCAGATGAGCGGGATGTAAACATGATTAGATAGATAGATATTTTGTTTTTTGTAGAAAACTACTAAATCCAGATGCAACTTTAGACGTCGGTAAATCATAAGATATTACCCTCATCTTTAAAAACATACCGGTGTATTTTTAGAATGAGATTTAAACTGGGGTCAATTACCGCTTTGTTGACAGATATGGATAATATAAATTTAGATTCTGATAAAAAAAGAGTTACTGGCTATAATGTTGACAACGGGTAGATAATGTATAGCTAGAAATTGGAAAAACAATGTAACCTTGAAAATTGAAGATTGTTATAAGGAAATGTGGGATCTTGCACTAAATGATAAATTAACATGGAAATTGAATAAAAAAGGGTATAATTAAAGAAAATAGATTCTGGAAAATTTGGCAACTATTTGTAGAGTCAAAATAGGCTGGAGGTACGGGGGTTGGGTCAGTACCTGATCAATTTATATTTTGGAAACAGTGAAAAATGTTGTGATATCATGCATCCTCCACGGCATTGTATGATACACTGGGTGTGTAGTTTGATTTTGTGTATATGTTTTTATTATTGTATTTTCATGATATTATGTTTAGGGAAAGTTATAGTAATACAGTATTAACTAATAAATTTTGGGCAGAAAAAAGGTGTAAATATGAATATTATAAATATATATAAATGAGTTTGATTTAGAGATATTGCGACAAGAAAAAGAAAATATTGTAAATGTAATTTTTAAGTTGTATATAATTGTTTGTGCTATAACAATTAAGATTTAGTGAAGGATTGGGAGGTATTACTTTGTTAAGTAGAGGTATTGGTATAGTGTTATCTTTAGTATTGTTTATTTTTTGTTTATTATGGTTTATTATTGCATGAATTTTATGTATTGTATTTTGTCATATGATTTTCTTTATATTGTATTGTAATTTTTTTCTATTTAGATTTTGTAATTATATTTTGAAAATTATTTTTTTTAAAAAAACTTACCTGCTTATTACCCAAAGTTCTGAAAAATATAGAACATATTTTGGTGCTTCCAGCCCAATATTTAATTAGACAATCTTTGTTTCCCATGCCCCAAGCACCAGATTCTTTTCTTTGATCATAGGATTTTCTGTTCAAAGAACCTGGATTTGCATAGCAGTTAACAGCTTCCTCAAAGTACAGCCCATGTATGATATGCTTGTCACCTTTCTAATGTGCTGTCTTTTGGGTGAAGGGTAGATATCTGTCTTAGGCTGTGATCACAATGGCCATCAGAGTGATTTGGATTTTCTGTGATTTGATTTGTAGCCCAGATTACAATTGAACTCGCAATCAGTGATCACAAAGAGGCTGCAGATTGCTTTGGAAGTTCAATATTCATACTCAGTGTCATGTGATTTACATTTCAACCCACAGCCCTTCTTAATTCTTTTCTCTGTTCCTGTCTCTTCCAATCTTCTTATGGTTTGCTCTTATGCCATTTGGTTTTGAAAGGGCTGTACAGTGCTGCAGAAAAAAGTTGATCTTAGCATGTATGGAAATGCCACATATCAAAAGAACATCTCTTTTTGGGGTATGGTTTGTTTGTAAATTTTATTTTATTTTTCTCATCTGGAGGTGATCTAGCGCTAAGCTGGCATTCCAGCACTAATGCTATGGTGATCTAGCATAAACCTCATACAGTATATGTGAGTACAGCAAAACCCCTACTTACGTAAAAAGTCTGTTCCGTAGGCTTTTATGTAAATCGGTTTTTTACTTAACTTGAAGCAAACCCATAGGAAAAATAAATTCTTGCATAACTTTAAGCAAACCCACAGGAAAAATGAATTTTTTTATTTAACTTAAAGCAAACCCATAGGACATTGTGTTATGTAAATTGGGACATTTATGTAAATCGGGACATCGTTTTAGTGCAAAAGTCATTATGTAAGTTGAATTTTATGTAACTCAAGGCATATGTAAGTCAGGGGTTTACTGTAGTTTTAAAAAATGGATAATCAAAGGGGGAAACGTGAGGGTGCATGTTCCCATGGCACTGGATATTTTGCCTCAAATGTATACATCAACAAAACATCACCCTCAGAGCAACATCGTCTTTACAAGGACAAATCAGCTGATCACATGGGAAGATATATTTTTAAATTGTTCCAGCATGGGGGGAAAGCAGAGGAAAAAAGCCACGTTGGGAGCAAAAAGGGCCAGACCAATTTGAATCAACCTTAGTGTCATGTGGTCAGAAAAATTACTTTGAATGAACCTTTACTATAACTGCAGCAAATCCTGCAGCATTTGATCTTGTAGATACAGCCTTATTGATACACAGAGGAACTGCAATATCATCCTGTGATTGGAGAACTGGGGATTTTTTAATGTATTAAAGTAAATTCTAAATCTGTCGGTATGTTATTTTTCTATTAATATATTTTAAAATGTTTTCTGTTTAGGAAGGTGCATTTCAAATTTCTGATGTCACAGAATCTGTAAATAGCCCAACAAGAGAAAATGATACACAAGAATCTAAAGGTAAAAATTAAGTCTGAAAATGTTGTGCAAGGGCTATTCATGAGTTATGAACCAATGTAATGATGACTCTTTTTTCTCTATGCTTAAATTTATTTCCCCTTGCATTTCTATTAAATGTTTCCTGTCATTATTTAAAATAGTGACTGGAATTTGAATCTTGTTCTAAGTATAATCCCAAACCCTGACATTATATTAGTCTTAGCTTCATTACATTTTGTAGTTTAGAAAATCTGCTCTTCAAAATGTGGAGCACTGTTTTGTCTAGGTATTGGCATGCAAAGCAACTTGTAAAGGATGTGATTAATTGTATGAATCTTTTATTATTATTTTTCTGTGTGAATGCTGCCTTGATTTCAAAATGCCTCTCAAATTCTTCTCTCGTGCTAATGAGTCTGTATAACATAAACTGTGCTGTTGAAAAAAAAACCTATCAAATAAGTGGATGGGAGTTTAATACTTGGTCATTTTGCAATAGTTTACCTGAATAATGTCTGCAAGTGAAGCATATATTACTGTATTTTATAGTCATACCTGTAAAATGCACTTAGTCTTTGTGGAGGGAACTTGGGTTTAAACCACAAAGTAGCATTTTACTGAGCTATGTATTTAGCAGCACTTTGCTGTACACAGTTGGTATTGGTTCAAAACGTAACTTTACACTTGTGTAAAGAAAAAAACACCAGTATTTTACTTATGAAATATTTGTGCACGTTCTGCTAGGCCAGCATACCTCTGAAGAAATACCAGACTTTATATATAGAACAAATGAATTCTGGCTCTGTACAGAAATAACATATCCCGTCAGTAAAAGGCTGCCACTGTATTTACCGGATCTGTATCACTAGATGGACAAGGACAGGCAGGGTATAGAGCTGACTCATCGTATCTTTCTGTCAGTATCATGCTAATGCAGCTAAAAGTGTGGGTGGGAAAGAAGAGAGTATGTTTATCACAAGAGAGGGAAATGCTGGCTCTCTGTTGTCTGTTTGGCAGTGCTTGGCAACAGCATTGATTGACTGACTATAGAGTTGCTGGATGACTTAAATCTGTCTGGGTATTTCTGAAACTTGGTTTTCTTTTGGTAGGAAGCCAATACACTCCCTATGTTAAACAAGGAGCTCTTGACTCTGAAAACATACTGCATTTCAACTGGGTAGTAATAGTCCCACTGTTGTTACATAGTAATCTTTAGCAGGCAGCTGCTAATTAAATTACTAAATGGTTTTATCAACTCATATAATGTTTGATATCAGAAGCAGATGGGGATCTGCAGTAGCTGCTAGTTTATGTTTAAAAGATATTTTGAAAGCACATATACAGTAAAACCCCGAGTTACATAAAATTCGACTTACAATTCATAATGATTTTGTGCTAAAACCATGTCCCAATTTACATAAATGTCCCGATTCACATAAATTTACGTAACACGATTTCCTATGAGTTTGCTTCCAGTTACATAAAAAATTCATTTCCCTATGGGTTTGCTTCGATTTACATAAAAAAATCATTTTTCCGATGGGTTTGCTTCGAGTTACATACAAAAATAAGTTTTCCTATGGGTTTGCTTCAAGTTACATAAAAAACTGATTTAAGCAAAAGCCTACGGAACGGACTTTTTGCATAAGTAGGGGTTTTACTGTACATTTATTTACGTTATGAATATAGTTGTTCGTTTCAAGACAATCACACATGCCCACTGGTTTCCAAAGCCCATTTTATTGCTCTGGTATCTTCGTGAGAGCAGGGGTGGAGCAATCTGATTTAAGTTTGTAGGACTTCCAAACAGATCTTCAGAGTATACGCTTACTATGGATAAGCAGAATTTGTTGTGGCACTTTAAATCAAACTTGGAATAGAATCATAAAACAGTGGGAGTTAAGAGCAAAATTCTTGTAATATGATCAGACCATCAGGACTGCAGGTTTGCGGCTCATAGCAAATCAAACATTACAATATTCAATCCAGACAATATATCAACGCATTATAATATATAAGAACGCATTACAAAGTATCATCATAAAAATACACATCACAAAATTTCATCATAGAAATACAACATTACAAAAATCCTTTATCTAAAGTCCATATTTTAGCAAGCCAACAAAACAACTGTCTCAGCACAATCATATCATGCCACGGACGGGACCCAAAGGGTGTATTTTCAAACAGTTTCTTAGGTACTCTTAGTCCAGATTGTTAGATACAGTGAAGATGTATTTAAAATTTCCTATGTGAGCTGTATTGCTTTGCTCTTTTGTGACATCATTACTGCATATAATAAGTAGCATTACTTTTATAATTTATTTTCAAGTGTAAAGTTTTAAAAATACCATTTGAGAGCTGATATTATCTTCAAAATAACAAGGGAAATCTGTGTGAAAGAATTATTTATACTTCTTCCAAACATTTTTTTTGTCTGTGGATTATATGCAAGTTTAGGCCAACTGATTATCCTGTTTTCTTTGTTTTTGTAGTAAATGGAGGTGTACATGGTGTCATTTCCTTGACTAAAGAGTCTACTTTGCAGCCAGAACAAGGTGCTAGTTCAATCTCTGCAGGAACCTGCAAAAGAGACTTCAAACCTCTCAGAAAACGATCAAAAAGTGATCCTGTGCTTCATGATTTCCCACCCAGAGGTGAATGACTCTCTCCCTTGACTGTGTCTTTTCATTTTGAGGTCATAAAGTGTATATGGGTTTAAATTTTTCAACAGTCGCTAGACTTCTATTAATATTTGTGTAACTTGCCACAGCTAATTGCAGCTAATTGACAAAGTATTGTGGCATATCTCAAGTGTGTGCCTGATTGCACAGCAAAGATGTAATCTGGCATATCATCGTTTAGCCACTTAGCTGTGGCATATCAGATCGTGAACAAACTCCAATAGGAATTTTGCTGTTGTGCTCTTAGATCAGTCCCATTTCTGGCTGCAATCACAGCATCGTTTTTCCCCTTCCTTTTAAAAAAGTCCTCGGTCCACCCTACACTGTTCCTTCTGAACTACACTGTACCTTCTGAAGTTGTGGTTTATATGAAACATTATTAATGTTGAGCCTTGTCGGGGCACGGGAGCTTGAGCGATCTAGCTCAGCAGTGCTGCCCATCTCTTGCCAATGATGTTAAGATTAAAACTCACCAAAGCATCTGTTGTGTATGCATGAATTAATCCGCCACCGCACGCAACTCAGCTGCCAGCTATAGCGCAGCTGAAGGAGCTCAGCCCACGTGGCTCAAATCACCCAATCAGCAACAATCGCGGGAACCTTTCCCACCACAGGTAAACCTTAGTCAACCTTAGTCAGGTATGCAGTACGTCCTCATGACGTCACTGCTACCGCAACCAATGGGCGCCCTTGGGGCGAAATTCAAATGTATCGTATGATATATAAGGAGCTGCATCTCCACCGTTTCGCTACGTACAGATTGACCATGCTGCAATAAAGAAGTGTTTGGCCCGCCTGCTGGCTCCGTGAGCAATCAATCTGCCTACATCAAAGCATCCTCTGTCGGATCCCTTGGGCAAGGTGAAAGAGGAGGTAACATGTCATGGTCCATCTAGCCAGTGGGTGATGTGAAATCTGAATGGCTAAAAAAACTGCATGCAATGGACTTGATTTCTTAAGTCCATTTGCATTTGCAGAATGTCATTGCGGAGACGCCTAACAATGTGCAGACTCCTCGATGAATAATGGCTCCAAGGTATCCAAGATATTAGTGTAAAAATAACAGTATTATAGCATTAGCATTTGCGTGCAAAGACAACCAGTAGTGTATTTTAATAAATGTTAGCAATCTTACAGTTTAGAGTGTTGGTAGATTTAATGAAGGAAAATGGGGAAAATACTGTGGCTCTTTAAAAATTAACAGATTTATTTCAGTATGAGCTTTTGCGAATCAAAATCCACCTTTTCAGACAGAAGGAGTGCAAACATAATGACCTGTATACCAAATAAAGGTATAGGCAGACATTAGGCAATAGAGAAAGTTGATGACACACAATTACTGCTAAGATGTTCATTACTGTACTTGAAATTGGGAGGCATAGCTAGAATGCAAAGTAATGCTCCAGGTAGATTTGTCAGATGCAGAAATGCTAGAAGTTATTTTTGGGGCAGAGGTCAGAATATGTCAAGGGAAACAGCTATGTTATACCCATGAGATACTGAATGAAGCTTGGTTATTATATGGAGTGCACCAAGAAGTCTTGATCCGTATTTAGATCTTCAGAGATCATTGGAATGTATTTATGTAGACAGTTTAGGCTGCTTCAATATTGAGTCTCCCTTTGTAGTCGGCTTTCCCTTTCCTTTGCCACCTTTGTTCTTTTTAATTTTGCAAACATGCTGAATCAGACAAGGAAACTACCTACACATGAGTTTACCCCGCTCTTCAGGGTATATTTGGGTGGGTTGGTGCCCCCCCCCCTCCGGGCTTATGTGTTGGGTACTGAGGCAAACTTGTTTTCGAGTGCTCCTGTCCGGGGTGGGGATGATGTCTGTTACTCTGTTTTGTCCTATTCCCAGTCTATGTAAACACTGGGAACAGGATAAAAGAGAGTGAAGCAGTCATCAAAACTGTTTCTATTCTCCTTCTGGTATCTGGAAGTAGTTAATGAACCGTTTTAGGATAGTAGAAATTGAAAACTCCCGTCAGGGGAAATGAAAATGTTAACAAACCTGCTTCCTTGCTTATTTGTGTATTGCTGCTCAAGAAAATGCTGAGAGTAGTTTCTTGACTGGCAATACACAGGAGGGCAAAGAAGCAAAGGCTGCTTCCTTTTTGAGTTTCTGATACTGTATTCTGAAGAGGCTGATGAGCCGCTTCCCGATATGGGTAAATTGAAGACTTTTCATGACCACGTATCACTTAGATCGTAATAAGTGATGCAGTACAACAGTGATCATCATCAACATAATAAATAAATGTTTCCCATGACCATCTGTGCATGATCAGGGGAAGTCTTCAGTTTCCTGGTATCAGGAAGCAGTCACTTCAGGATACTAGCAAGTAGGTTCCTGATGCTATTTGGACGGTGGAGTGGGATAAATGTCTCCCCAAGTGACCTGAACCTGCACAATGCAGCCCACACCACAGGGGAGACTCTAACATGGCTACTACTTTGGAAACACTTACAATGCTCAGAGGCTTGTAACAAGAGCCTGATCTTTTAAGTGATGTCCCTCATTATTTGATCTGAAGATGGGAGTTTAAAGAGGGTGTTCTTATCACAGGAACTAATTGCCAAGGGTTCACCATATTGTCTCCAAACTGCAGTGGTGACTTGATAAGAAAAATTGATTTTCTATTTAATTCATCCTCTAGTGCAGTGGTTCCCAGTGTGGGGCACACACCCCACAGGGGGGCTTCAATTCCTAGAAGGCTAAGTCAGGACATTGGTTGATCAGTGCTTTGGGGATTTGACTTAGGTTTCTGGGAATTGAAGTCCAAAAACTTGTGTGTCTTTAGAGAATTACAAATTGTTTCATTCAGATGGTTTGGTGTATGAAAACCAAGACACAGGACACAGCCTCGGGCTGGGTTAACTCAGGTTTATTGCATCGTGGACAGAGGGAACATGCGGTAATGGCGGATCGATAGCTCTTTATATACTGTAGTAATACATTTGAACGTGGTTGCTGGTAGCCCATTGGCTACTGTCCGCGTGACGTCATTGCTGGTCACGCCCTTCTTGTCCAGGTGTAGGTGTGGCGGGAAAGCTTCCCGCGCTGTTGCCATTGATGAGTTTGGACCAAGAGAGCTTGGACGCTCGCTGCTGCCAGCTGGTGGTCATTAGCTCGCGTCCTATTACAGGGTTCATATGATACAGGTGAAGGTTACATTGTTGCTATAGGCAAGGTTACATTTGGTTCAGATACATTGTAATCCATGTGGAAGATAACCCATTAGAACACAACACCCCTCCCCCCTAGGATGAGACAAGGTCTCGAGCCCACACTTAAACAGACTCCCCCCCCCAGGAGACAAAGTCTCTCAGCCAAGATGGCTTATTTCGAACACGTTGGGGTCTCGATGCAGGCTGCCTTTCCCCGGGTTTGCTACCTTTTCTTTGTTCCCTGGTTTCCTGTCCTGTAATTGGAGAGGGAGACTCGTTAGTGACTTGCCGCGGCTCCGCGGCGTTGTTTGGAGGTGTGCTCTTTCTTAGGGAATAACCGGGGGCACTGGGGGCTAACGAAAAACCCCTCTTCTCGCTTGGATGGGTGGGGGAACACTCCTGAAAACCCCCCCGGCTCGCCAACTCAAAATCAAAATTACCTTCGGGGGCAGCGGTCGCGAACTCCTCTCCCCCTTCCCCGGCCTCTGATAGGACTGGCGTATCAAAAGGGTATGAGTCGGGGCCGCTGCTTCTTCCTTCCCCCCTTGCTTGGGACTGTTGTCCGCTGCTGTCTCCCCCTTGAGCTAAACGGGTGGGGGAGAACCCTAACGCTGAATCTTGTTGCTGCGCCCCACTGACTGGCCCACTCACTCGGTGCCTCAGTTGGTCTGCGTGCCTCCTCCAGAGGAGGCCGGTGTTAGTCTCGACCCGGTACGACACTGGCCCCGTTTGTTCTACAACCGTCCCTGGTACCCAGGCTGGCCCTGCGCTGGCGTAGTTCCTGCAGTGAACAGGGTCGCCGGCGGCGAAACCTTTCGAGACTGCCAACCCTATGTTTTTCCCTTTATCCTCGACTCTCGTCGGGTCTAGCCTGGACAGGATCGTGGTCAGTTTTCGCCGCATCAAGAGCTCCGCCGGCGAGTAACCTGACGCCAAGGGGGTCACCCTATACGCTAATAAGAACTGACATACTTGGTGATTTAGGTCCCCCGGGCCCATGCGCCGCAGCGCATCCTTTGTTGTACGCACCAGCCGTTCCACTTGGCCATTCGTGGCCGGGTGAAACGGCGCGGATGTGACATGCCTAATGGCGTTTGCCTCCATAAATGCCCCGAACTCCGCGGAGGTGAAACAACTAGCGTTATCGCTGACTAAAGTGTCGGGTAAACCGAACGTGGAAAAGACTCTCCTCAGTTGACTAATCGTAGTGGCGGAGGACGTGCTCTTTACTGGGATAACCTCCAGCCACTTGGAGAACGCATCCACCACCAGGAGAAACATGGTTCCCCGGAATGGGCCAGCGAAATCTACGTGCACTCTGGACCATGGCCCCCTTGCTGTGTCCCATTCCCTATGCGGGAGACGGGCCGCCTCTGGTCGGGATCCCTGGCATGCCTCACAAGTGCCGACCATGTGCTCAATGTCTGTGTCTAGCTGTGGCCACCAAAAATAACTCCGGGCCAGCGCCTTTGAACGAACGATGCCCGGGTGGCTGACGTGCAGCAGTTCGAGCACCCTCGGACGCAGGGACGTAGGGACCACCACCCGTTGACCCCACAACAGGCACCCCCTTTCTAGGGACAACTCTAGTTTTTTCCGAAAAAATGGGTCGAATTCTGTGCCTGGGGACGATGCCGGCCACCCCTTCTGTACCCATGAACTAACTTTCTCCAGCGTCCTGTCCTTGCCTGTCGCCCTAGCAATGTCGGCTGGTACTATTGGGGGTGCGTCTAAGACCTCAATTAGCAACACCTGGCGGTCTCTTTCTACTCTCGCCTTTTGGTCGTCCGACAAGGGCAAAGGAGATCTCGAAAGTGCATCAGCATGGCTGATCTCCTTTCCGGGCCGGTACTCCAACTCGTGTTGGTATGCGTTGAGAAAAATAGCCCATCGCAGCATCCTCGGGGACAGGATCTGCGGCGTGGGCTTGCTTGCCGTGAAAATCCCTAACAGGGGCTTGTGATCAGTCACGATTTTGAACGGGCGGCCATACAAAAAATCGTGAAATTTTTTGGTTCCGGCTACTATTGCTAATGCCTCCCTGTCGGTTTGTGCGTAATTGCGCTCCGCTTGGGACAGGGACCTTGAATAAAACGCTACCGGGGCCTCCCTTCCGTCATCCAACACGTGGCACAGCACCGCCCCCACCCCCACCGGGGATGCATCACAGACTAAGACCACTGGCCGTTTGGGGTCGAAATGCATCAGGATTGCCTCAGATGTTAAGAGTTGCTTTAGTTCTTTGAACGCCCTCTCGTGCTCGTCACCCCACATCCATGTCTCCTCCTTTTTAAGTAACCGATGAAGCGGTTCTGCCACGGACGCCTTCCGTGGGAGGAATGTATGGTAAAAATTGAGGAGCCCCAGGAATGACTGTAACTCGGTTTTGGATGTGGGCCGAGGGGCCTTCTTTATGGCTGCTACTTTGGATTTAGACGGCTTAATTCCCTCGGGTGTGATCCGGAACCCTAAAAACTCGACCTCAGTTTCGAAGAAAACACATTTGTCCTTCCTCAGTCTCAGCCCCGCTTTCTCGAAAACAGTTAGTACTTTATCCAATCTCTTTGCCAGTTCGGCCTCACTCCCCCCTGTTATCAACACGTCATCAAAATAAGGCAACACCCCCTCCACCCCCTTCAGGAGGCGTTCCACAAGCGACTGAAAAAGGCCGGGTGCCGAGTTCACGCCGAACTGTAAGCGCGACACCTGGAACGCCCCTTTGTGTGTAACTATCGTTTGTGCCGCGGCCGTGGCGGGAGTTACGGGGAGTTGCTGATAGGCTTGTGCCAAATCGAGTTTAGCGAAACACTTTCCCCCATTCAGCCTTGCCAAAAGGTGGCTGACCACCGGCACCGGGTATGCATTAGGGCGGATCGCCTTGTTAATTGTACACTTATAATCAGCGCAAATGCGCACCTCCCCGTTGGCCTTCAGAGCTGTTACAATTGGAGTTTCCCACTCCGCGGAATCAACAGGAATAAGAATCCCCTGGCCCACCAGTTTGTCCAGTTCCGCCTCTATTTTGTCCTTGAGTGCGAACGGCACCCTGCGCGGTTTGAGTCTTATCGGGCGGACCTCCGGGTCTAGGTCGAAGGCTACAGGGGGTCCCTTGAACTTTCCAAGTCCTTTTTCAAAGACGGCGGGATGCGCATCGCAAACCGCTTGTATTTGGTCCGCTCCCACTGTATGCACTCCCCCTATGAACAAGCCTAAGGGCTGAAACCACTGCGTCCCTAGGAGGCTACAACTCCCCCCCTTAAGGACAACTAGGGGCAGTTCCGCAGAATGTCTCTTAAAGCTGACCCGAAACTTTCCGACCCCCAACACCGGAATGCTGTTTCCCTGTACATCTCGTAGCGTGGACCTCAACGTTTTAAGTTTGGGCCGCACGTGGGGGTCGATTTTCAAGAACTCTTTCTGGGGAATTATAGAATAGGAGGACCCCGAGTCAATTTCCATCCTAATAGGGGCCCCTTGTACTAGTACCTCAACGAAGTAATGGGACTGTCCCGCGGACACGCTGAACACGGGGGCGTCGTCCTCGCTGTCGTCCGAGACGCGGCCCACGCCGTCCTGCTTCCTCGTGGTCTGGGCGCCATCTTTGGACCTCGCTGGACGGTCCGGTCTGGTCGAACGGTCTTGTGACTGCCTCCGGCCCTCCTTCCGTTTTCTGCATGCCCTGGCGATGTGCCCCCGACGGCCGCAGGTGTAACACTCGGCCTTTCTGAATGGGCACCTCGCGCGCTCATGGGCCGCTCCGCAACCATCGCAGCGGCGCCCACCTTTTCGGACCTTCTGGACCTCCTCGCCGTCGCTGCCTTCCGTAGACGACTTTGAGGCCCGTCGAGTTGCGTGCACCGACTGTCCGGACTTCCCGTGCACCGAATTTTCCGCCTTGCCGGCTCTAGGACGCCACTCACGCCACTGGTGCATCTCGTCCACTCCAGCATTCGTGGACTCCGCGGCTTCCGCGGCCTCTACGACCTCCGCCAGCGTGGGTGGCGGCTCCTTGTTCATCAAGCTGCGCTGCACCTCCTTGTCCTTCAGGCCACACAGCACGCCGTCCCTGAGGGCCATCTCTAGGTTGTCCCATCTACAGGGGCCGGCGGCTATCCTCATGGCGGTCACGAATGCCTCAACCGACTCGTCCGGCGCTTGGACTCGCCTCCAAAACGCGCTCCGAGCGGGAAACATTGCCCTCGAGGGTCGGAAGCGCTCTCGCAGCAGCTTCATGATGTCGTCTGCCTTAAATTCGCTCACCTTCTTCGGAGCGATGATGCCCACCAGCGTCCGCTTGGTTTCTAACCCAAGCATTCTGGTGAGGATGGCCCTCTTCCTCTCCTCGTCGTCTTCTTTGACTTTGAGTTCCACCAGTGCCGCCTGGAAGTCCATCTCAAACAGCTCCCAGTCTTGCGGTTTGGTGATGTTGAACCCGCTCTGTGCCCTGGCTGTTCCTTGGGGATCCATTATCCCACCTTCGTCGCCAATTTGGTGTATGAAAACCAAGACACAGGACACAGCCTCGGGCTGGGTTAACTCAGGTTTATTGCATCGTGGACAGAGGGAACATGCGGTAATGGCGGATCGATAGCTCTTTATATACTGTAGTAATACATTTGAACGTGGTTGCTGGTAGCCCATTGGCTACTGTCCGCGTGACGTCATTGCTGGTCACGCCCTTCTTGTCCAGGTGTAGGTGTGGCGGGAAAGCTTCCCGCGCTGTTGCCATTGATGAGTTTGGACCAAGAGAGCTTGGACGCTCGCTGCTGCCAGCTGGTGGTCATTAGCTCGCGTCCTATTACAGGGTTCATATGATACAGGTGAAGGTTACATTGTTGCTATAGGCAAGGTTACATTTGGTTCAGATACATTGTAATCCATGTGGAAGATAACCCATTAGAACACAACAGATGGTAATCACATTTTATTAAGCTGTGAAACTTTGTGTGTGTGTGTGTGACAGAGAGAAAGGTGTGCACATTTGTTTGCACGCACATACATGTGTCTTTCTTTAGACTAGGCAATTGTATTCAGTTAGATTTTCTTTTTATTTTCAGGTCCAGTACTAAGTTGTGAAGCTGCCACTCAGACAGAAATAAAACCCAAGCTGACGGCTGTCATTTTGCGAAAAAGTTTGAGAGCAAAGGCTTTGCGCTCAAGACCTCAGTCCTTAATAGACTATAAGTCATACATAGATACTAAGCTACTTGTGGCAAAATTCTTGGAGCAGTCCTCTTGCAGCATGACCCCTGATATTCATGAATTAGTGGAAGACATAAAATCTGTTTTAAAGTCAGATGAAGAGCACATGGAGGAAGCTATCACCAGCGCCAGCTTCCTCGAACAGGTAGTTTATTGTTGCAGCTGAACAACTAAATGCTTCCTCCCTGGTTTTAGTGTTGGTTTTGGCTTCGGCTTCCAGGATACAAGCCCAGTTTATCAGCAGCTATGCTTTGGATGGAAGTTGATGTCCAGGTGTGACCTTTAACATGAAGTGTCTTCCTCTGTGTCAGCTTTGTGCTGGGAAGGGAAGAGGAGAGGCAGACACATATATTCCACTGGGGGTTCATTTCATTCTTGGAACTCAATATGGAGAAATCTACTCATGTTACAAATTGGTTTGTCACCTGGTTTTGTTCAAAGTTTGCATGCTCCAAACATCAGTATTAGTTGAGAGTGGATGAAGGTGCAGCACAGGGGTGCTCAAACCTTTCGGGCCACAGGCCTTTTCATGTGGTTCAGCGAGCTGGTCACATGGTTCCTCCCGCTGGAAGCGGAAGTAAAACATGCCCTTGCAGTCTGTTTTGCAACAGATATGTTTTGCAACAGGAATAGATAGATTTTAAGCTGCCATCTTCTCTGCTTAAACCAGGGGTGCCCAAACTACGGCCCGTGGGCCAGATCCAGCCCCCAATGCCAATTCATCCAGCTCGTGCCACCCTCATCACTCCTGGAAGTGGAAGTAAAACGTGCCTGTATGGCTGTGTTTTGCTTCCGCTTCTGGGATTGACGAGGGCAGTGCGGGCCGGATGAATTGGCATTGGGGCAGATCCGGCCCACAGGCCGTAGTTTGGGCACACCTGGTGCAGCATTTTTTCTATTCTGTTTTAATAACGTGACTCTTCTGAATCTATAGAAGAACACATTTCTGACTTCACCCCTTAAACAGAAGAAACGCAGGCATATACTAACTGCAGGGGAGTGGTGCACTCTTTTTATTCAGAGGTTTGAAATATGCTTTATTCCAAAAAAGAAATGGGAAGAAAATCGTACTTTTTAAAGCTGTTTAAGGAATTTAAAATAGAGGTTAGATCAGTGGCTCCCAATGTAGAGCCCACGCCCCACAGGGGGGCTTCAATTCCCAGAAGCCTAAGTCGGTACATTGGCTGATCAGTGCTTTGGGGAATTGACTTAGGCTTCTGGGAACTGAAGTCCAAAAACCAAAGGTTGGGAAACACTGGGTTAGATCTAGTCATTTCCACTTGCGGGCATCCACAGCCCTGTTTTTGTAGTAGATACTGTACAAGGTTAAGGATGACTTCTGTATATGGAACCATACCCATTGTTGGGGAGCAGAACATGCCACAGAGGCCTAAATGATTGCTTTGGTTCCCTGAGTAAGTAGGAAATTTGGTGTTGTTCAGTCGCACAGTCGATTCCGACCCTTTGCAACCCCGTGGACCACTGCCCTCCAGGCACCTCTGTCCTCCACCATCCTCCTCAACACGCCCAGCTCTGTACCCACTGTGTCTACAATAACATCCAGCCATCCAAATTTTGGCCACTCCCTTCTTCTTTTGCCCTCCACTTTTCCCAGCATCAAGGCTTTCTCAAGTGAGTCTTCTCATTTGATGTCCAAAGTACTTAAGCTTCATCTTTACTATTTGACCTTCTAAGGAGCAGCCAGGGTTGATTTCTTCTAAGATTGACCTATTTGCTCTCCTTGCTGTCCAGGGGGCTCTCAAAACTCATCCAACACCACATTTCAAAGGCATCTATTCTTCTGCATTCAACTTTCCTAATGGTCCAGCTCTCACAACCACACATTACCACCGGGAATACCATTGCTTTGACTATGCAAGTTTTGGTTTGCAAGGTGATGTCTCTACTTTTCACTATGTTCCCCAGGTTTCTCATAGCTTGTCTCCCAAGAATCAGTTGCCTTTTTATTTCATGGCTGCAATCACCATCTGCAGTGATCTTTGAGCCTAAGAAAGTAAAGTCTGTCACTGCTTCTACTTCTTCCCCATCTATTTTCCAGTTAGTAATAGGGCCTGTTGCCTTTATCTTGGTTTTCTTGATGTTGAGTCTCAACCCAGCTTTTGCACTCTCTCTTTCATCCTAATCAGGAGCTTCTTTAGGTCTTCCTCACTTTCTGCCATTAGGGTGGTATCTTCTGCGTATCTCAAGTTGTTGATGTTTCTCCCAGCAATTTTGATCCCAAATTGTGATTCGTCCAACCCTGCATTGCACATTATGTGCTCTGTATATAAGTTGAATAAGCAGGGTTACAAAATGCAGCCTTGCCTTACTCCTTTTCCTATTCCAAACCATTCTGTCATTCCATGTTCTGTTCTAACAGTTGCTTCTTGACTCATGAACAGATTTCTCATGAGGCATATAAGGTGTTCTGGTATTCCCATCTCTTTAATTACTTGGCACATTTTGTTGTGGTTCACACAGTCAAAGGCCTTGGTGTAGTCAATGAAACAGAAGTAGACTTGTTTCTGATATTCCTTTGTTTTCTCCATGACCAACGTATGTTGGCAATGTGGTATCTAGTCCCCTTGCCTCTTTAGAACCCTTGATTTCCCCATTTTTTTTTTAAAAAAGATCTCTAGTCCTTCCCCTTATGTTGTTTTCCTCTATTTCTTTGCACTGTTCATTTAGGTAGGTTTCCTTATCTCCTTACTTTTCTTTAAAATTCTATATTCAATTGATTGAATTTTTCCCTTTGCCTTTTGTGTTCCTTCTTTCCTCTGCTATTTTAAGAGCCTCATCAGACAACCACTTTGCTTTCTTACGCTTCTTTTCTTTTGGTATGGTTTTCCTTGCTGCCTCCTGTATGATGTTCCGCACCTCTGTCCATAATTCTTCTGGCACTCTTTAAGCCATTAAATCTGTTCCACACCTCCACCAGGTATTACTTAGGGATGTTGTCTAGGTCATACCTGTCTGGCCTAATTGTTTTCCCTATTTTCTTTAGTCTAAGCCTGAATTTTGCAATCAGTAGATTATGATCTGAGCCATAGTCTGCTCCAGGTCTCATGTTTGCTGACTGTGTGGAGTTTCTCCATTTTTGGCTGTAGAGTATGTAATCAATCAGGTTTCAAGGTTGGCCATATAGTGATGTCCATGTGAAAAGTCTCCTCTTGTGTTTCTGGGAAAGGGTATTTGCTATGACCAGTGCATTCTCTTGGCAGAACTTAGCCTTTGCCCTGCTTAATTCTGTGTTCCAAGACTAAACTTGCCTGTTATTCCATTTACTTTTTGATTTCCTACTTTGGCATTCCAATCTCCTATGATAATGCAAACATAATTTCTTGGTGTCTGTTCTATGAGGTGTTGTAGATCCTCATAGAACTGGTCAACTGTGGCTTCATCTGCACCAGTGGTTGGTGCGTAGACTTGAATTACTGTGGTATTGAATGGTTTTCCTTGGATTTGGACTGAGATCATTCTGTCATTTTTTAGATTGTATCCCATTACTGCTTTTCTCACTCTTTTATTAACTATCATCGCCACTCCATTTCTTCTAAGATTTTGTTGTCCGTAGAAGTAGATATGAAGGTATCCAGAGCTGAATCCGCCCATTCCTGTCCATTTTAACTCACTGATTCCCAAGATGTCAATGCTTATTCTTTCCATTTCATTTTTTAACCACTTCCAGCTTGCCTTGATTCATAGATCTTACATTACATGTTCCTATGCAGTATTGCTCCCTGCAACATCATATTTCTCTTCCCACTATCCTATCCCCTCCCCCATCTTCCGATCTGGTGGGCTCAACTTCCTGTTCCATCTATTTTGCCTTTTTGTTTAGCCTTTTGTCCCTGTCCATGGAGTTCTCTTGGCAAAATTTGTGACGTGGTTTGCCGGTTTCTACGCCAATATTTTCCACTCAACCATACAGTATTATCACAATACAAAGTAACACATTCTAAAGTTAAATTGGTTAGTACTGAATATATGAATTAAGAAGTTATATATGTATGTAGTCAAAAGTTAAAAGTACAGTGGACCCCCACCTAACCGCGTTCGAATAACGTTTTCGACTAACAATGCATTTTTTGCGTCAAAGTAATCTCTCGGTTAATGATGTAGTGTCATTACCCGAGGGGCCATGTTTCATCTCCGACCTTCCAAGCTAGAAAATCACCATCAGGGGTGTGTCTCTGTTTCTGGTTCTTTTTCTCCCCAGCAGTGTGTGGGAGGCTTGGAGGACCTATTCTGCACTATTCCCGCCTTCCTAGGTGCTCCCTGTGCCGTGCAACAGCTGATAATCGTTGCAGCTGCCATTTTGTTTGAGTTTTTTCAAAATGGCGGCAGCAACTATTATCAGCTGTTGTGCGGCACAGGGAGCACCTAGGAAGACGGGAATAGTGCAGGATAGGTCCTCCAAGCCTCCTACACACTGCTGGAGAGGCAGAGAGACGAAAACAGGGAACCACCACCACCACCACTCTGACGGCGATTTTCCAGCTTCAAAAGGTAGGAGATCGTGTCATAGAGGTGGGCAGAGGCACGGATCGCATCCCCCGAGCCTCCCAGAGGTGGCAGAGACTCGAAAATGGGTGATTTTTTTCCGCCCATTTTCAGTTCCCCGCCACTCCTGCCACCTCTGGGAGGCTCGGTCAGTGGAGGCCATCCAAGCTGTTTTTGATCTCACCCGACCTTTTCCAACGCTGCTGCAAGCAAAAACCTGCAGCAGACCAAGGGGTTTACCCCGGGGTTTCTGCGGAAATGGTCCGTGGGGGTTGGAAACAGCTTGGATCGCCTCCCCTGAGCCTCCCAAAGGTGGCAGGGGTGGCGGGGACCCGAAAATGGGTGAAAAAATTCCACCCACACAACGTCAAAATCC